>CM053784.1:589950368-591150368 GCA_028749045.1 Cupressus sempervirens
ATTATCAATGATGCTTCAGTTGCCAATAGAGAACTGTTGTGGTCATGATTTCCTATGGATGCTTTTCAGATTTCTCATAGAGGTTTGATGTTTTTATTATGGATATTTGATGATTCTTATTGTGGATTATCTTTTGGTATTTCTTTCCAGTTGCTTGTATAGGACTGGGGTGATTTATGATTCCATGAGCTTAGGGTAGGTTATCTAATTGCAGTGTGGGGAAGTGGCTTGCAATGGGGGTCGGGGCCCTAAGTGGTTGCCAGGGTAACTCATTGTAAGTTTTGTTAATAAGTGATAACATTTACACACTAAATGGGGATTAAATGAACCTAAAAAGATAATTATTTTGGTTCTTGCCCATGCCTCGAGTGCTTGTACAGACTAGGATGGGAGTAGAGAGAATGCTTGGTTGTGACCTTGCATTCCATAGTATGCCTCGTCAGTATCAGAGGATACTAGTGGCCACATGAGGATCAGTAGGGACCCATGGAGTTTAGCTAACTGCCAGGGTAACTTCTACATGATATATGCGATGACACTTTCTCGCTTGCAGAGTAGGTTTCCTACATGTCTTTGTGTGCCTCTGGGAAGTAGATGTCAGTTTTGTGATTGGAACCTTTGAGTTAGTATACTTTTTAGGATTCCTGGACTTAGAGAGTATTTTTGTGCTTTGTGATTTGATAGCCTATTTGGTACTTTAGATTATGTCCTTAGCACGGTGGGAGTGGACCACTTAAGTTCCACACGGTCAAGTGGTAGTGTTTTATCACTCTTATCATTTGAGATCCGTCCGAGACACCGTGGCTGGAGCATTCTTGGTTGGTATTTATCTTCATTCTGTTCTTTGATCATAATGATAGATGATACCCTATGATGGATGTATTTACTGGTATGTTTCTTATATTGATGATTTGCATATGATAGATGAAGTTATCTTATGCTTTACTTGCATGTTAGATTTCTTTCTGCATATGATATAGTATATTTATGTGTGACATTCCTACTATGTTAATACCAATGATCTCTTTGGTGATTTGGAATGTTACGCATGGAGGGATGGCTAGGATCCATGATGGTCTAATGATGCTATTTACAGTTGGGAGGAACCGTGCATTTAGATTAGATGTGTTTTATGATTTATGGTTAACTTTTATGATGGATGTTTATATCTTTATGATGATGATGTATCATGTATTGTTTATGGTTTCATTTATTTTAATTGCATCATGGATTAATATTGGATGATGATGTACTTTATTTATACAGATGTTTATTCTTTCAAGCCTTTCATACCTTGTAACATGTACAGTGGATGATTGAGCTAAACTAAAATGTAATTACTAAAAGGACACTTGCATATTGTTTAGGAATGTTGGATGTATCCTTGTTATTTCATAAGGATGTGATGTTAGATGAATAGTTATGATTAGATGTGATTCAATGTTAAGGGATCCTTAAAGAATGTAACCTATTACGTATGTTATGTTTACTTTTATTTGAATTGTTGCTATTGCTTCCATTATTAAGTATAAGTTGTAAATGGTTTATCTTTCTTGTTATAAAAAAAAAAATTGTTTGGCAAACTTAGTGAAATTTTAGATTAATTCTTTGGATCCCTTGGTAGGGCATTACAACTTAAGTGTGTAGACACTCATTAGTAAAAACCATTCTAAGATCAGCAATCTCCCCCTTTGACATGAGTGTCAAAAACACCTAGTCATGCATTAAAATCCTTAATCTTATGAGCATAACATGGCTCTTATTTGACTTATGTACAAAACTTCAAATTTTTCAAAATTTTGTAACAACTTATACCTCAAAATATGATAACTCCCCTTGAGTTGATAGGTTTTTTTTATATTCAAAATTCTATACTCCTATTGAGCAAATGTGTCTCAATTGATACTCTTTGACATGCTTTCTATTCTTTGCTAACTAATACTCTTTCATTTCATCTCCTCCTTTGCTCTTATTCTCCTCCTTTTCTCTCTCTCCCCTAAATTCTATATCTCACCCTTTTATTTCTCTCCCTTTTTGACAATGATGTTAAATGGGCTATACACTAATAGTGTGTTTGTCCAAAAAGGATTTATGGACTTCTAGTATAATCTTGAGAGTTCCATCCCAATTTTCATATGCGACATCCAAAGACTTAATTTGGATGGCTAGGTTAGTAACAAGGTGAACTAGCCCATCTAATGTTGAAAGATTGGGGTCTTTCTTCATAAGTGTTTTAGTGTAGCCTAATTCCTTGTGAAAGATTTCTGTGTGGGGGGTCAATGTTGTTTGGGTGCTAATCAATTTTTCCCTGATATTGGCTTCATCTGCTAATAATGTAGCTAACTAACTCTAGGTTTGTAGCAAAGTTCTAAAGTACTTCTCACTTTTAGCTGGTGTCATAGGTAGTTTTGCACTAGGTACATTAAGCTGACTTTCCAAACTCAAAACGTGAATTCTTGTCTCTTTTGTGAAGAGTGTTGGATTGCACAATTTTTTGTATAGTGAGAAAATGTTCTCAAGTACCTTCTTCACACTCTCAACCTTAGTTTCCAATGCAACTTGTGTGAGTGCTATATCATCTAATATTTTCTCATTCACTTTACTTTGAAATTTCTTTTCAGACCATTCTAGTAATTTGGCATTTGTATCAAGGTCTACATCACTAACCTTTTCTACTATAGTTTTTAGTTTTTCAATGAGTAGCTTGGTTTCATCTAGAGTAGGAAAACTAAATGCATCTAAAAAGATGTCTCTAATTTCCAGCAATGCTTGCTTCTACTTATGCTCCTTTTTTGAGTAGTTCTTGTCTTTTCTTTCTCACTAGGGCTTCTGGCAATATGCTCATTTTCTCAATTTTTATTGTGTCATAATAATATTTTGGTAAAATAATCTCTTCATTAAGGCTTACATATCCAAATTGTATCACTTCTTTAGCCTTTGATGAACTTATACTTAACACTAAGATTTACAATGTGATGGGGTCAAGCCAAATATCAGAATGCACACAACAGGAAAGGGAAAATTTTATTAACTATGAAAATATGCTAGTACACTTAGTGCAGAGCAAAAAAATCCAAAATATGCCCTATGGGCTTACAATAGCATAAATCTGGAGATAAATTCTTCTCCCAGTACCTTCTCTCAAACTCCACTCTGAACTACCCTTTACAATGCCAGAAATGTTCTTAAATAGACCCCAAAGGGTTAAGGATTAGGAATACATTCTAGAAAGTGCTAGTTGGCATCACCGCCAAAATGGAAGTTTCCAGAAGTTGCTTTAGAAGTTAGTGCAAAATTAGAAGATTCCAAAAATAGTAGCCAAACTTTTGAGAGGCATAACTTTTGAACCGTAGCTTCGATTGACGAACCGTTTACATTTTCAAAAAGCTCTCGAAGTGCTCTATAGCCCTATGGACTAGATTTTCTTGTCACCCATTTTTTGGCCCTGTTAGAGGTCATTTAATGCCCCTAACCTAACTTTGAAGCATTCTTAGGGGGTCTCCAAAAACTAAAAAACTGTAATAACTTTCAAACCGTGGGGCCTTTTGTCCTGATTCTTTTTCTGGAATGCTCTAAATTACAATTACATTCATCTGGCCAATTTACACCCTCTAATTTACCAAAATTATGGCTCAATTACATATTCCTATTTTTTTGACATTTACATGTATCCCAAGGTGTTCAAATACTCTAACCTAGAATACTGATAGTGGAACTGTGAGAGTTGGAACCTTTATTTGACCGAAATGGGTATCCAAAAATGAAAACACATGAAATAGAAACTAAGTCTAAGTACATTTTTTTGGGTGACACAAGATTGCCCTTATACCTCTAGATGCTCCTGCATCACAATGATGTTGCATCTGTGCTCAACTTTTGAAGAGTGTGACTAGAAGGAGTGCTAGATTTTGCTAAAGTAACCAGGGCTTGAATTGCTACTTGCTCCATCACCTTTAGTGTCAACTAGGTCTCTTTAGGCTTGTCCTTCACTTCCATAATGCCTTGTGATGCACCTTGTACTTGTGTTGGAGGTGCAGATAAGTCTATCTAACCTATTTCACTCTGTGTTTCTATAGTGGCTTGGGTTTCCACTATGCCCTTTCCAATTGTGTCAACCTTTTTTGATGTAGCTTAAAGTACTTTATCTAAAGGTTGTACATTAGTGACTTGAGGGGTGATAGTAGGTGGTTCTTATTTATTCACCTCTTCCCTTGTAGTATTAGTCTCTATTTTGTGTATCTCATCTACACTTACCGATATAAGATTATCACATAATTTGGCTTGTAGTGTAGACTAATCAAATATCTTTTCCAAATCTTCCTTTCTAAGGAGATTGATGTTGTATGCTATATGATCAGAGACATCCTTCACTATTATTTTTTTGGTAGTTACATTTGTTACATGTTGAGGGCTGACATCTGACAATTGTGTATCTTGTACACTCTACTGCTTTGCCTCAACTATTACCTGGTTATCTATTTTCATTTTTGTATCTCCCTTAATAGTGTCTTTATTTTCATCATCTTCTTCATCATTCTTTACCTCAATGGGTTCATGTTCTCCTGCCTTTACTATTGCTAGTCCATATTTAACTTTCCACATTTGTGTGGACTTTTTCACAACATCTTCAATATTTTTTTGTAGTATAG
The DNA here is from genome assembly GCA_028749045.1 of Cupressus sempervirens. Taxonomy (NCBI): domain Eukaryota; kingdom Viridiplantae; phylum Streptophyta; class Pinopsida; order Cupressales; family Cupressaceae; genus Cupressus; species Cupressus sempervirens. The sequence continues at coordinate 589,955,018 of CM053784.1, forward strand.
TAAAGGCTCTATATTTTGGAACAAATATAATTGCATATTTCTTCATAGCCCTATAAATTTGTGCCTTACTGAGTTTAGGCATAACTTGTGCAAGTGATGTTTCCCTTATTTGTCTTTCTAGGTTTATAGAATAATGCCATTTTTGCTCAACTCTTCATATAAAATTTTGGGCATAGAGTTAGAAATTTCTAGTGGGGCTTTCTTAAAATTTTCCATCATGGCATATATATCCTCCTCCACTTGATTCTTTTCAACTTTACCAAGGTTATGAAAATCAAGATATGAAAATCCTAACAAATCTACACTATTCTTAACATTTTCACATAGATTTTCAAAATTGGATAATGGGTTGTGACTCACCACTTCGAATTTGGTATTGTCATCTAATTTAGTTCTATTTTCATCTGATTTAGCTTGTGCAATGTATTTCCTCCTTTGAATTTTTTGCACTCCTGCCTACTCTATTGGTTTGGCTTTCTCCTTTGCCTTTTGTGCAGTGGCACATGTACTAGCCCTTGTATTATGTGTAGTGGGATTAGGTTGACATGGCTTTGCAATTTTCTTGGCTTTTTTCATTGCTTAGGCCTTAGCCTTTCTCTTTTTTTGATCTGTGGGAGTAGGTGCTTCCTCAGCTTCTTCTCCTTCAACACCTTCTAAAACTTCTATCTCTTCTTATGTTTGATCTTCTCCCATTTGTTGAGTTAGTACAAGTGGTACTTGTGTCTAAGAGTCTTCTTCCTCTTCACCCACTTCCTCTTCTTCCTCTTCCTACTTGACACCTTTACCAAATTTAGCTTTTAGTTTCTTCACCAACATCTCCTTCTTCTTTATAACAGAGGTAGTCTTGAGTTCCATGGCAATTTTAGATTTTGCCATCTCATAGTTTCCAAATGTAGTAGCATTTTTATCTATTTCTTTTGCAAGTAAGGCTATAATAGCTACAAAGGCCTCATCTACATTGACTTCATATCCTAATGGCCTTAGCCATCTTACCCTTGGAGTTGTTACTTGAACAAAGGTGTAAGTAGCATCCACTAAGAAACAAACATCATCATAATGTTTTTCCACTAGTGATACTAGAATTCTCAATCTTTTCTTCATTGATTTCTTAAAATCCTCAAATGAGCTTGTCATTATAGACTCAAAGTTCTCATCCAATTTTTCAATGAACTCACCAATTTTTAATACCATTGACCTATTTGTCTTCCATGCAACTGTGCCAAATGTAGGAAAAGTATTTTGAACATAAAAGAAAATTCATATCAAACTAGAATGAAATTTTAATTGAGCATTCTTTGTCTTTCTTATGCTCCTATGTTTTCAACTAGTTGTTGTAATTGTAAATCTACAAGATCATATGTTTAATATTTCTTTACAATCTTATAACCAACATGTACTACAATATAGGCCACACTATTTAATCTACTGGATTGGTAGAATTTGTATGCAATAACCCTTACTACAATGTCTATTAATGGATATGTGATGGTATCAATAATCATTCCTCTCTTATTCCACACGACTCATGTGTTCTTCTCCATAACCTCTTTTGAATTTCTCCTTAAGGTCTTTGGCCAATCTAGGGTTGGATACCCTATTACCCTATGGATTATCCTTTTGGTGATTTTGATAGGTCCATTATCTAACCATAGAGAACTATCATGAATTCTACTTAGCACAATCCTAATCCATTTGATTTTGAACACATTCGAGAAATCTAGGGAACAAGTTAACCCTCTATTTTCTAAAATTTTATATTCTTCCCTTAACACACCATTCTCCAAAAGTTTATCATATACATGCCTAGTCTTCATACCACCTATACTCCCAATTTTGCAATTGTAACATTTTCTAACATCTTAAACAATTAAAAATTTTAGTGGTATCATGGATAATGCACCATAGGGATCTTGTTTGTAAGCAATATTAGGTATGGCCTTGAATATCAATTGTTTAACCTCATTACTAACTAGTGGAACATTCAAAACCTCCTTTCCCTCAAAATTATTTTAACTAGATGCCACTATATGAAACTAGGGTTTATGAAAATAGAAGCAACGTAACTCAGTAATGGATAAATATATTGCAAGATTTGACGAAATGGTGTTGAATCATTGCTCAATATTTTTTGCAATCACTTTTGATGAATATCTTGATCACCTCTTTCTCTCCTTGCTCTTTCACACTTTTGAAATGATGTAAAATGAGCTAAAAATGGATCAAATACCTTTTTGAAATCCTACAATAAATGTTGAGTGCTTACACAACTGTAAGCTCAGCATTAACCAATTTTAGGCTCACTCAACATCCATTAGCATTTTATTCACTAGGAAACCATTACGAGCTCCATATCAACTAGCCAATATATTAGCTCAACATCCTCTATTACTTCACTCAGCACTCATAGAAAAATTTTCATGCTTATCTATAACATGAAAAACTTAAAGATTTTTCTTTGTTTCCTAATAACATCTTGCATCTTAATTCATGCTTATGCAGACTTTTCAATACTAAATTCTTTTGGAACTAATGTATGATATAACTTATGAATATTAATCCCACATACCTCTTGATTGTTTAGTTTGATGAGGTGTGATCACCCAACCCATTGGATGAAGTGATCCCTTCCCCATTTGATGTGTTGAAATAACCCTTTTTCTTCCATGTCTTGCTCATTTCATTTCTGATATTTTCAACATCTTCCTTGGCTTTTCCTTTATCAAACTCACAACTTGGTGCCTTTGACTTTGTTGGACAATATTGACTGATGTGACCAATCTTTAAACAACTAAAACATGTGGTTTGACACAACCACCTTTTGTGGTCACCTTTGAAGTATGTTCTAATAGAATTTTTAGGAACATGTCCATATTCTTGACAATAATGATAGCTATATCTTGTATTATAATCCAAGTTATATGAGTTTCCATTGTTCCTTACCTTTGTTTTCCTATTTGATGACCACATGGGTTTGAATCTATACTCAAAAGCTCTATGTCCATACTTCTGATAGTTGTAACAATATCCTTCAAATCTTTGTGTGTGCATGGTCATAGTTCTACATTCATGTGCCTAATGACCTTGTTTGTTGCACTTATGATAGTGAACCATGCTTTTATGTTTGACATTCTAATTTTTAGTCCTACTCTTACACACATTAATTGTATGTCCTTTCTTACCACAATTATTAAAAGTAGGTTTAGAGTTCCTACCTTTTTTGCTCCTTTTTTTAGCACTTTTGGATGATTCTCCTTCTTCAGTACTTGTGTATCCTAGTCCAGATGTATCATTGTTGGATTTTGGGGATCTCAGTAATTGTTCAAAGTATTTGACAACTTCATTAGGTTTATTGAAACTTTCAGCAAATTCATTTTCCCTTTTTAAGTCACTCTTCAATTTTTCATTCTATAGTTTTAATGTTGTTATCTAATGTCCTTGACATTCAATTCATAGTTGACATTCATCATTTGACTCAAAGTATCCAATTGCATTTTGGAAATCTTAGTTAGCTCTGATGGTTTCTCTTCTGATCTATTGATCAAAACTCTTTTTTCATCTTTAATAATGGCTTTATCCTCCATAACTTTCTTCTTTTGTTTAGTTACTTTACATTGTAGTGTGGCTTGTGATTCTTGCTCCAACTTGAGATTCCTGACTTCTTTAGCTTGGGCTCTATTCTTTTCGATTAGATCTATAAATACAACATCAAATTCATTAGATTATCCATTAGAAAATAGCTTAGTAGTGTCCATTTCTCTATATTGTGTGTCATTCTCCTCAATAGCAATTTCCTTTCTTCTCTTCGAAGATTTCTTTAGTTCTTCTCTTGCTTCATCTAGTTGATGTAGAATGAGTTGTATTTCAATTCCCTAATTCTCAATGATCTTTCCCAACTTGTAGACTTCCATTTTCAAGATCATTCCTCAAAGTTGAAAATATTCTCTTTCAGAGAACAAGGCTTTGATACCAATTGTTGGAATTACAATAGGAAAGGTTTTTTTTTTTTTTTGTTTTTGTTTTGGTGTGGCAGTGGGGGGTTAATTAGTAGTTAAAAATTTTACTCTTTACACATTCACCACATATCCATCTCATACATTCAATAAGTAAACTAAAATACCATATAAAACATATACATCTAAAATATGTAAACAAGTAAACATTCACATATATATGACACCATATATGATTACCCAAAAACCCTCCAATGAGAAGGTAAAACTAGGGTGGGGATGACACCCAAAAATCTTCACTACTACAGTAATAAAGTGTATCCAATGAAGGTTACAATGTTTGATCATGAGACATGATCTACCTTGTGAAAGGTCTACCCTATTAAAGGCATACAAAGACCTTTAGTTCTCACCTTGTTAAAGGATATCAACACCCTATTAAAAGTGTGCCATGTTAAAGAGCTTCAACTCACTGTTAAGTAAGCACCCTACTAAAGTATTTCAATATAGCTTGTTAGGGATACTCTATTAAGAGATTTAATTGATTCACCTACTAGAATGACTCAAAATTGATCCTGTGGTTAGCACTTGTTTGCCTAATGACAGATTGCCTCTATGTTGATGTACTCTTGAATCTTCTTGATTAGATGTCTCACTGTTGTATGCTTTTCCTTTCTTATGTTCTCCTTTAACTGATTCTACAATGTAATCTCACTTCATAATTCCTTACACACCATGAATGCTCTATTTTCCCACATGAAAACTTTTCTCTTCACTCCTTAATACTCCTTATAAAGTTTAGGGTTTGTCCTCCTTAAGAAGACTTAGATGACTTAGGGTTGGGTATGAATCAATGGTTCTGATTGGTTTTATGTAATGCATTGGAAATCAAAATTAAGATTCTTCTTTATCTCCGAAATATCATAATTCATTCTTTAAGTTGGCTCAAAAATGGCTTACATAGTTGCTTGTGCCATTACAAAAAACTATGACAAAACTATCTTACTTGACATCTGATGTCTCTAATGCTTGACATATGTTGTCTTCTATACTATTACTCCACATCTATGTCACTTGGCATGTTTTTCTTACTCAGCTACTAAATCACTTGGCAAACACTATCTACTTAGTGCTTGAGTGACTCAACACATGAGTGGCTTGGTACTCACTGTGATCTTGGCATGCACTATTATATACATGTTGTGCTTTGCATGTACTACTGGTTCAACATGAACTAAGTAAATGACTTAAGTGTGTAGACACTCATTAGTCAAAACTAATTTGAGATCAACATTCTTAGTCTACAATAGAAACTTTGAATGCTTTGGTACCCTGTATGCATCCTCCCCTTAGAATAGTAGGGGTCCTATATAATAAACACATAAGAAACTGCTTCTTAGGTACTTTGTCTCTTTATTTTTCTTTGGAAATTAGGAATATCTTCCATACATCTTTGACTCAGATATTGTACATTGAACCTTAACATCAGGACACCATATAGAACATGTTCATCTATGCCCATCACTAGACAATCAAAAAATTGTCCATACAACTAAGATCTTTGCTAGTCTTCATAGACTTACTATTATTTTGACATCAATGATAAACATAGTCATGAATGCAATATGTCAATCATGCTAAAAATCTCTCCAAGTGTTCTAGCAATGCTTAGGATACTTCCTCAAAGGAATACCATCAAAATTCATGCTAACATGTACCGCAAGTAAGGAGAAGGAATACGTAACTTTTTCATAGGCCTTATCTACTAATTATCCAAGCTTTGATGAATGAGATGAAGATGGTATTTTTTTCTTTCAAGTTCCTATTGATTTGAGTTTATTATGCCCTCATAAACTCATGCACATTACTACAATAATTCAATCTAAGGTTAAAAGGAAAATGATGAAGGATCAAAAGAAAGAGGTACAATTAATATAGTTGGAAAGAGATATATTATCAGATTTGATTCCTAAAGTTGATTGTTATCCAAGTGTAACACCTATTGAGAAGTTGGATAAACTTGTGATAGCTATAGGAGAACAAATGTGGAGTCTTCAAGATGAGACTATGCACATAGTTTAAAAGGACTATGAGAAGAAGAGGTCAAAGAATATGATACTATAGGACTAGAAAATGGGCTAAAACCTAGCATACTATGAGAAACCACAAAACTCAATCAAAATATACTAAACCCTTCTAATCTACCATGAAAACCAATTAAAATAAAGAGAAGTAAAACAAGTAAAAGCTCTTATTTAATTGTAGTTCCAATGTCCTTCTTTCTTCTGCATTCTAATGTAGCTCCAATTGCCTATAATGCACACAATTGAAAGAAAATGAAAAAGCTATATGATGATGCTATTGAGAATAATAGAAGCATAGTTTTGGCCTAATCTTAAGAGGTTCTAATGATATGAAATGAGTACAAGATGGCTTAATTTATAGCCAAAATACAAGAGGTGAGACATGAATGAGGAGATGGACATTTATCAATTAGAGTGTGCAACTTGGCACAATATTCCTTATAATATCTATGACAAATATGATGCAATATGCCACATATAGGATTATATGATACATAAAAGTTAACATGGGTAAATGTGGAAGAGAATATATGAGATGCATATGACACATCAAATCCACTTGTGGACAATAATCTATAATGAATGTGGCTTATTATAGTTATGCATAAGGAATAATATATGTCAAATATGACACATATTAGCCAAGTGGAGGGATATAATCTATGACGTATGATGTCCATGTGTCAAGACAAGGTGGAATATTTGAGTTAAAAATTCATAATTCCACACAAATGGAAATTAGTAAATTAGAAAATAGAAGTGGGAAATAGGACTTAGGAAATTGAGAATTCCAATAGTTTGCAAAGATGAATCAATAATTAATAAATATTAATTAATTGAGAATGTGGGTTAATAAGCATAATTAGTAAGGCACAATAAAAAGGATTGAAATAACATAGGAATTGATTATTGTTTATCTAATCCTATAGGATAAATTATTAAATAATTGGCCAATTTGATTAGATCAATGCAGAATTAAACCTTTGATGAAATACAATGATTATGCATATCAATTAGGAGGATGGTGGGTAGATCAAGGCCATGATCAAATTGATTGACTGATTAGGATTTATAACATGTCAAGGACATATGACATGGATTAAGGACATGTGACATTTAACAAATATTGCAAAGGCCACAAGATTGAAATTGATTGATATGATTGATCATAATAACATTGATTAACATTGTCAATGCTATTAAATTGATTGGATAAGGCCATGATATGATATTGAGGGACTCAACAATGCTAATGATTGGATGATGAAAATGATAGTTTCACCCTATGTTGAGGGACATGGTAGTGCTAAGGTCAAATTTGATATATTTTCCAAGGCATTGAGGGATACGAAAATGCCTAGGGTTGGGAATGTTGGCTCCTGATTTAACAGAGTTTGAACAAACAAGTATGCAAGGCAAGAATGTGTCTATGGGCAGCTATCTCCAATAATGGACACAATTTACCAAGAACCTAGGCCAACTATAAGGTTACACTCCTTCACTTCAAGCTCTGTAAAACCTAGGTAGGTAAACCTCTTAAGATCTAATTATGTGACCAGTGCAATGAGCATAATCAGGATCTAGAATAACAGATGAAACCCTTAAATCTTCTATACTTAACCAATAAATCACAAGCATGAAATAGCTAATAACATGACTCATGAAATTGGTAAGCTAAGTGAGGGTTAAACTTTGAGTAACTTTCAACATAAAAGGGAAAATGATTTAATATGTTGATATCAGCAAGACCCAAGTATGAGCAACAAAACCTAATGATCCTATCTCTAATCAGTGCCTTATCTATTGGGAAATTAAATGAATTACAACTGTACATCTCATTGAAATCTTTGACATAACTCCTATATCAAGATCCTTGATCTATCTTTCACCTTGTGAATAGACATCTTCTTCAAAATGAATCTCATACTCAGACAATCCCATCATTAAATCTACAAACCCTATGATAAACACCAAGAAATTACATGGTTCTTTGTTTCACAAGAAAGACACTTCAATCACATACATCCTTAAACATAATGCAACCTAATTCATGGTCTTTGTTCACAAACTAGAAAAGATTACAAATCCATGACCAGGAGACAAGATTTAGACTAAATTTAAAACCCTTTGATGTGTTTTATTCATTTTCCTTTAAAATGAATACTTAAAAGATGTATAGAAATAGCTCACAAATCAACAAACAAGAACTATCTATATAAAACACAAATTACTATTCAATACAAGAGAGAATGCTAGGCGTGTGGCTTTCACAACCTAAGCAGAGCTCCTAGAACTGAAAATTGAAAACCAACCAACAACCTTTTTACAAAGGAAACGAAAGAATATATATGAAGAGGGTAATTCCTAGATTGAATTTGCAATTGACATGTGTCCCTTCAGAATTCTCCCTCAAGAAGCTGAAAAGAATCTCTCTACCTTCTCTCCTCAATTGTTAATCATATCCCATTTTGTTTTTCTTTTCCAGGAGCAAAAACCTTAGCAAAAGACAAAATTCTCATAACTAATTTTGGATATGTCAATTTTGATCAAATTGAAACCAAAACATCACATAATTGAAACATACTACATATAAGACCTTCTAAACATGTTTTAAATGTTTTGTCACTAAATTCTACAACTGGATAATCGAAACACCCCTTAGAACACACAAATCACTCCTAAAAACAAAACCCCTTATAGTGTGTACCAGAGAACACCTATGCAAAAACCAACCTCAAATTTAGAAAGTTCATCTCTTCCTAGTTTTGATGGTATATTGGAGTGCCTATTTTGAGCAAAAATTGCCCCTATGTTGCCCTTTTGAAGTTTGGGCTCCCATTCATGGCTTTACATTTAAAATTGCAAAAAGTTTAACTTTTCAAAAGTTAAACTATGGAGAAAAATCTAAATTTATTTAAAAAATTAGATCTGCACGTGATTCTAAGGTGAGTGTAATAAAATATTAAAACTTATGCTTTCTTCAAATTTCTCCACCATTCTCTATCTAGGTCAAACCTGTTGACCAGCCTGATGACACATGTCGCAATGTGATTTGTTCCCTTTTGCATAGTCATCGAGCCCTACCACTTGGATGCCATGTGGCATCATCTCATTGGTCTAGCACCTGCATAGCTTGCACCACATCATCTTCACTTCTGCACCTGCTTATCTCCACATCACTACCACCTCACTACACCACCTCATTGCCATGTCATCATCACTTGGTTCCATGTCACTGCCACCTAGACATTTGCTATGTCGCTATACTTATCACATGAGTCGCTATACTTATCGTGTGAGCAACTCTAGTTGGTGACATAGTGAGAATTGCATGATTATCCACATGGCACCATCTCGTTCTTAGGATTCCATGTCAACATTTAGATACACGTGCATGTTCAAAATTTATGTTTCACAACCTCCACTTAGCCAACTAGGACCCACGCACACAAGCTGAATTTCACAAAAGGCTCTTCTCTTAAGACACTTCACATATTGTGTCTTTTAGTATTTAAATAACTAAAATGTCCCTCCCATGATGAATGTGGGATATATCTTTTTGACTGCATTTTTCTCTTAAGCCAACTTCCTGCTCGCGGCTTTCTTTTCAGCATTGCACTCTTCCTCTCCATTACGTGTGTGATCTGTGATTTGGCTTGCTATGCAGCTTTTCCTGGGGGTCTACTTTCTCTTTCAATTGATTGCGGCTTTCTTTCTTTGCTTCTCACATGGATCTCCCATGCCATTTGTTGTGGGTTTTGCTGCGATTAACTAATGCCATGTCTCCACGCAGGTTCTACCTTCTTCAAAAATGGTGTTTTTTCGTTGCATGATTTCCTTTTGTAAGAAATTTCTTTCCTCCTCCTATCCTACATATCCTTTGCATCATGGATTTACTCTATTATTTGGACATGAATATTCATTTCATGCTACATTTTTTAGGCATGGAGATCTGCTACTTCCAATGTCATGGAGCTCTCCCTTTGTTGCTTGTGAGTTTCTTTAACTACCACAACCTCTTCCTTTTTGTCTTTTCTTGCCTCTCATGTAGGCATCCCCTTTCTGGGAATAATCCCATACACAAATTCTTGTGCTTTGCAAATGTCCATCATTTTAAGCATGTACTTCACTATATCATCTTGTGCTCAAGACATCTTTTTCCTACAAGCTTCCTCTTGTGACTATCTTTGTTTTTTTGAGTCAACTTGCTCTTTTCCCTTGTGTTGCTCTTTAATGCACTTGAGCCTAATGCGATCCTTGCACATCCACTTCTCAAACTCATCCACATCAATTTCATCCTCATTGAGGTCTTCATCATGCATGACCTCCCCTTCATTTTCACATGCATTTTCACACATTGAATCTCCTTCTAGAGGAAGAGTTAGATAATCAAAATTTTATGAATAACCCATTTCTTCATAGAACCCCATAAGTTATAAGGTTGTTTGGCTAATTTGTGGTCCTTTTGAAAAAGACTATAATGATAGCCTGCAAAACTCCAGGTGTAAATTTTTTTGTCTACTAAAATTATTTATTAGCAAAGTTGTGCATCATCACAAACAATGATAAAAAGTACACAAAGGCCTCTCTCTTAAATAACCAAGCTAGGAACACCAAAAGAGAAGCATGAATTTCATAACGAAGTACATCCAACTAGAAACATTTCCATATTTAGCATATCCATGGTAGTGAAATGGAGATTAAAGCCAATCAGACCATTGGAATGTCACAATTTTTGCTGCCTAGCAGATGGGAGAATATATTCTGATAGCAAACAAGATCTGGATAAGGTCCAGGTTATGAATTGGTCCCTAGTAAAGATCTTGCACTTGTTAACAAACCCCAATTATCTTTCCCCTTTCACTCATGTGATGAGTCCAGAGACATTGAGAACTTTAGTGCTTAGTATCCTGTTGATTTAATAAAATCAGTTGGGCCCCAAAGTGGGTCTGACTAAAAGAAATTTCATTTTCAAATGCTTGATCCTTCAAAATGATCTACTAAATGCTTGATTATAATTGGAATCAATCTTTGTCATTAATTCAACTTTTAAAAATCACTTTACCCCATTTTTTCCAACTGTCAATTTCATGCCCAAAGGTCCTTTGATTGGCCTTAAAAATTAATCAGAACACCCGACCAGGCTGTAAAATTTGACCCACTGATTCTGTGTTCTACACACTTGTACCATGTTGAATCTTGTCTCATGATGAATTTAGGATCAAAATATATTAACTGTTGAAGTTTTCCTGTCATAATTACCTGCATGAAAAATGTTAGAAAACAACAAATCACGTTCAGATTTGGCTTTGAAAGCTAGGTAAACAGACATTTGGGGGCACGAGAACAAGGGAATTGGTTCACTATCACGAGGAGAGTATGGATTTGTGATTTGGGCTCATGACGAATAACTGGGCACAAATAGCGAGTGATCAAAGTAGGCTACTTGGATTTTGTAGACTAAAACAATGGTAGAAAAACAATTTTTGTAAATGGAATTAACCTGGAAAAGAGTGCAAATGGATTCGTCAAGACTTAAAAATTGGCACACTAAAAGCATTTTTGGAGTACAACATAATGGTACAATCCATTCAATTTCATCTATCACAAATTTTGAGATATAACATCATGAATAGGGGTACCAAACAATCTGCACTTCTTAACACTAGTAAAAAGTTAGAAATTGCATTTGGAATCGCATTTGAAAACTGATCAAATAGATTTTTCATAAGCTTAAACTTGAAACATAGCAAGTCTCTAACCTCTAAAATGCAATGCAATAGGAATTTTCTCATTTGGGTCAACTGGTCAAAAGTTATAACTCGTCAAATAGGGCTTCCTAGAATTCTGAACATTTCATATCAGAATGACATTGATAAATAACCAACTTTGAGGGAATCAAAACCTAGTCAAACAGACTCAAAATGACTCAAAATCTGAAACATAGGCTCTCAAGTATGGACACTAGACATTCCCAAAGTGGCAAGTCATGAAAAATTTCTAGATGTGAGATATTCAAATGTTAAAAAAACCTCCTATAACTGTTTGAAACTTAGGTGAAAATGCAGAATTTGCAAGTGCTCAAAAGAGGACTTCATGAAATGATTTGGAATGGCAATTTGTCTACATGGAATGGATAGACATACTGAATGAAAGGTTTTAGAAACATTAGACACCTCTTGGGGCTCAAAAGTACAGCCAGGTACAAACTCATCAAAAAGCATTTATGGGACTTAAATTTCTCAATGGTGCTCAAAATCAGGGCTACAATTTTGAGTGCCAATAGGGAAAATGGTGTTTGACAGGTTTTGGGTTGATTTGGGATTATTTTGTGTTAATTAGAAAGGATTCTGATGATGTTAAAATGGTTTAGAGTTGATTCCAAAAAGTTTAGATAAAATAAGAACTACTTCTAACATGATCTATAGTTGATTTGAGAGGGGGTGCAAATGATGAAGAATATTGTTGAGATATGCTCAAATGGCCAATCAAGTTGGCCAAAAGATCATAATTCATGAAATCAGAAAATAAGATGGGTTAGTATGAAAAATGTGATTAAATAGTAGATGTGGACCAATTTTGATTGTCTACATTTTGCCCCTCTATGAAAAAATGTGATTTAGAGTGTTATGTCAAGCAATAACTGATGAAGAAGCCATAAAATATGCCCTAATAGGGGTGTATATATGGGTTACCTCTTGATAAATTGACTAAAAAATGCATATAATAGGTCAATTTTTCAATAATGAGAAGACAAATCCATAGCAACTAACAGATCACAAATTAAAGATTAAATGTAAAATTTATATGGTTTGGATTAAAAAAGCATCATGACCAACATAGAGGATGCCTCTTGCACATCCATCTAGGTAGTAGAAGGGATATAAAAGGGTTTGTAGAGGGGTTTGGAGGTCATTTTCACCCTCTCATTTGGAAGAAAAGAGTTCTAGAGCAAGAAAGATGGACATGCTACCCAAAGAGAAATATTATAGAGAAATAGTGCATACCTACTGACGATTGGTAGATGCAAGACCATTGATGAGTATATCGAGGACCCTCTATGTATTTCATTTATTTTAGGCATTTTTAAGTTAATTGGGGGTCAAACAGGGCCCAATCGTGGTCCCAGGGGAGTTTAAGGTGTCCAACTACCTCAAGTGTGCTCAAAATGCACCCAAGTACACAATGAGCACACTTTGCATGGCCAAGTGTGCATTGAGCACACTTGGTATGACCAAGAGCACATTGAGCATAGTTGGGAAGCCCAACTATGCCTCAAGATGCTCTTGGGGTCAAAAAATAGTGAAAATGGATCTAGAATGGCTTAAAACTTTGTGTGCATGCCCAAAACCCTAGTATGAGGTCAAAAAATAGGTCAATCTAGTACAACATCATCAAAATAGGTTAAAACTAGATCAAATTTAGGTCAAACTTAGTAGAAAATTAATAGGGAATTATCTAGAGGTTAAAAAATAATGTAAATGAACTTGGAATGACACAAAATTTGGTATGCATGTTAAAAATCCTAGAAATAGGTCAAAACATAGGTCAACCTAGTCAAACTTGGTCAAACCTAGGTCAATTTTGGTAGAAAGTTAATAGATAGATATGGAGAGGGTTGAAAAGGATGCAAATGAATTCGGAATGACCCAAAATTTGGTATGCATGCTCAAAACATTAGAAAGAGGTCAAAACCTAAGTCAAACTAGTCAACCACAATCAACCTTGGTCAATGTTAGGTCAAACTTAGGCTAGGCATGGTAGAAAACCACAAAAGGTTGAGAGATAATGTATGATTATATAGGAGGACTTTCCTTTATTATGGTCAAGGAGAAATAGATCCCATAGCCTATCCTTGGATCATAGGATGACCGAAAACAAGTGAGAGATCTTAGTAGGGTTTAGATTTTACTATATTACCTTGATGCATGAGATTAGAAGTAATAGGGGATTGTTGATAGATTTGAAAGAGAGGTGGCATTTAGTGACTAACTCCTTCCATCTACCAATTAGGGAGGCCACCATGATCTTAGGGAATGCATGGTGCATCCTCTAGATTCTATTCCATGAAGAGCTATCAATATACAATCCCATGATAGGGCAAGACACACTACACTACATGTTTAGTTATGGAGATGAGGTGTTAGGTATCAGAGATTATGAGATAGGATGTGAGGTGTTAGTGGTTCAACATGAGCATATGATTGTTATGATATGATGGGTAGTAGGTGGTTTATTGATGCCAAATAGGAGAGGGCATGGATTCCCTATCTAATGGGGAAAAGTTTTAGAGAAGATGGCGATGGAAAAGACTATGTTTACATGGGGGGCCTGCATGTTAGGAATGTTATACTACTACCTTCACTAGGTTTCCTATAGATTTGAGTCATTCTTCAGTATAGGAGGTACATTGCTATAGATTTGGGCTTATGAGCACATTTCCATATTCAGACCTCTTGTAGTAGAGAGTTGGTAGAGGATATGCCATGCACATACAATTAAAGAGGAGCATTTGCAAGAGCACTACTAGGATACACCTTGTTCTTCCAACATCAACTGGACACTATGAGGTAATTTATATGGAGGCCCTATAGAAATTTATCGATGTGGGAGGATGATGAGACCCACCTTCCCTATTCTAGAAAGGAGCGATATCTAATTGGACATAATTTTATTGGACAACTAGTTATTGAGATGTACTTACTAGAGCGAGTATGTTGGTAGTTTGGAAAGAGGAAAGATGTTCCTATAGGTCTTTCTCTATTTTCTCAATCTAGAGCAAAGGTTAGAGAGTGGGGTGAACCTATAAAGACATATGTAGCCTATGTATAGGTGGGGGAGCTACAACCTAGGTTGTGGGGAGCAACAACGAATATGATGGATACATGCATGATAGTGGCATATGAATAAGAGTTTTCTTAGCATTTACCAAGGCTATTAATAGATCTACAAGTGTCAATAAAAATTTTGAGTCCATAGTTAGATCAAAGTAGAGAGGAGGAGGATGAGGAGGGTGATAGTGAGGAGGAGAAAAATGGGGAGGGAGGGGATCATGAGGATGGAAAGAGTGATGAGGAGGATGCAGAGGATGATGAGGAGAGGGGAGATGATAATGAGGGGGGTGATGATGAGGAGAGAGGAGATAATGATGAGGGGGATGATGATGAGGAGGGTGGAGACAATGTGGGTGGGGATGATGATAGGGGAGAGGATGATGAAGAGGATAGAAGGGAGGAAGATGGAGGTGGAGATGATGATGATGAGGGAGAGGATGATGAGGAGGATAGAGGGGAGTCAAATAAAGGGGAGGACAAAGGTGTGGATGTGGTTGTGATGGATATAGAGGAGGATCTAGTAGATGGAATAGTGAGGACACTAGTGCTAGTATAGAAAGGTCCTAGCAATTAAGAGATACAAATGATGGAGTTGATCAGAGGGCTTTAGAGTTAGTTGGAGGAGCTCTAGATAGTGATTGATCTAGTTACAATAGAGAGGGATGCATATGGAGGGTAGAGAGAGAAGTCCAAGAGTCTTGAGACTTCATTAGTAGCATCATGGAGGCATCTTTTCAAGAGTTGCTAGGGATGATGGGTGAGACACATGCAAAGACATAGTATTGGATGACATATTATGAGATGAAAGTGCAATAAGAGTAGAAGGTAGAGAGCTACTGAGCATCAAGATTTTTTTCTTGGAAAACATAGAGGACATGGAGTAGTGAAGGTGTGATGTGACCGATAAGGTCACAACTAATAGGTGAGGGGTCATCATCGAGGTTAGAAAGAGGTTGTGAGGCCAAGGATAGCATAGATTGACATAAATACACTCTATTATAAAGGGACTTCTTTTGATTTTTCTATGATGTTTCCTCATTCACACCTATGGGCAATTAATATTGATGTAAACCATGATCATGCAATTTGATACTTTTTGAGACATTTATGAGATGGATTATGCATATGATTTGCATGCTTTATATGGATGCATTTGTTGGCTCCTGATTTAACAATGTTTTAATAACCAAGTATGCAAGGCAAGAATGTGTCTATGGGCAGCTATCTCCAATAATGGACACAATTTTACAAAGAACCTGGGCCAACTATAAGGCTACACTCCTTCTTCACTTCAGGCTCTGCAAAACCTAGGCACGTGAA
Source organism: Cupressus sempervirens (assembly GCA_028749045.1). Classification (NCBI taxonomy): domain Eukaryota; kingdom Viridiplantae; phylum Streptophyta; class Pinopsida; order Cupressales; family Cupressaceae; genus Cupressus; species Cupressus sempervirens. The sequence continues at coordinate 589,971,206 of CM053784.1, forward strand.
CCTCTTAGGATCCAATTATGTGACCAGTGCAATGAGCATAATCAAAATCTAGAATAACAGATAAAAACCCCTAAATCTTGTATACTTAACCAATACTTCATAAGCATGGAATAGCTAATGACTTGACTCATGAAACTGGCAAGCTAAGTGCGGGTTAAACTTTGAGTAAATTTCAACATGAAAGGGGAAACCTTTGATTAATGATGTTGAATTCAACAAAACATCAGACATGCAGTAGTAAGACTTAATGATCCTATAGCTGATCAGTGCCTTAACCATTGGGCAAATCGATGAATCAAAAACACACATGGATATTTGAGATATATTCGTATCTTCAGATACTTGATCTATCCATTTAACTTGTAAATAGGCATCTATGCTCAATCTAAACCTCATTCTTACATGATATCCCCATTAGTAAACTTGCAACCTTGTTGATTCCCTTGAAGCATTTACATAACCGCTTGAGTTATAGACAACCATGAAACAACATACAGCCTTAAAGGACTGCAATTAAAACCTAGGCTCTCTGTTCAAAGATTATAAAACATTGAAGATCACTGATAAAGGAGACAAGATTCAAGATGAAACTTAACCATCTATTCATTGTATTAATTTCCTTGAAATAATACATTCATATGCATGAAATGAAAACATAGAAAAACCTAACAGATCTAGACTATCTTTATTATCCTTCCTAATGCTATTGACATGAGAATTATGCTGAAGAATGGTGTCACAGTATTGAGAATACATCAAGACTAGAACCAAAACCTAGTATCACAGTAATGAGCAAATTTTCTCAAAAAACTAGAATCTGTACAATGAGAAAGAATGAGAATGATATAAAGGAAGGGATTCCCAGATCTACTTTGCATCTGACATGTGTCCACTTGAAATTCCCTCTCTTTGCCATGAAAAGACTCTCAAATCTCTCTCTTTTGGTGAATCAAATCCTTAACCAATTTGGCAATCAAAAGCATAAAGAATCTCAAAAACTTGATGGAATAATAACCGCTTTTGATGCCAAATTTTAAATCACGGTTAAGCCAAAATTTAGTTAAAAGGCCTCCAAAATGCATTACAATCTTCTCAAAGTCATTTTTTCCACATTTTGGCCTCAAATAGTCTCCATAACTTCCCTCTAACCAATTCTGATACTCGATGAATTTTGCCCACTATATTGAGAATGCCCTAGATTTTACAAATTGGCTTATAGCAAAAACTAGTGAATACCTGTGTAAAAATCAAACTCAAAAATGGAAAATTTAGCTTGTTCTCATTTCATTGGTATATTGGAGCGCCCATTTTTGATAAAAATGCTCTAGTTATGGCCATCTAAAGTTCAAGTATCTATCTCATGGTTTTGCATATGTTTTGCAAAAATTTAAACTTTTACCAAAGTTTATTAAAGTTTTAAACTTTATTTAAATGACTTGCACTTGAGGGAAAAACAATAAAATATTAAAGTTTATGTTTTCCCAAATTTTTTCCACCATTCTCCATCTGGGTCAAACTTAGTTCGACCATCCTGCCACGTGTTAACATATTATTGGTCCTGCTCACTGCCACATCATCAGGACATCTACATGCCACGTCATACTTGCTATGTTGCTATATTGATTGGCATGCAACTTTGCCTTAGCAACATAGCGAGAACCCTCCAATCTGCCATGTGGCATGATTTGGAGCATTTCTGAGATTTTCTCACCATAGTGCCACTTATCCTTTTGTGATTCACCATCAGATTGCCACATCATCGTTGAGTCACCCTATACACACCGCTGGCTACCACTTGTCAATTTCTAGTTCATTGACTATATTAGAAGGAGGACCCACATGTTCATTCAACTTTTGCCAAATTTTTGAGTTTTCTTACAATTCGCTATGTTGCTAGCCAAAAAACTTGAGAGTTTTCGGCTAGCGAGGTAGTGACCTGCCGAATTTTGGACTTTCTCAGTGACCTGCAATCTGATGAGATCATCATTTTTAATGTGCATGCTTGTTCAAAATTTTACCTCTTATTCTGGCTGACTAGGATGCACAAAATCCACCACACATCACACAGCTTTCAAAAGCCTTTGTATTGTTAACACTATATATTTGAGTGCAATAGTATTTAAACTACAAAACATCCTCCTACGCAAGAAATATGGGATTAAATGTTTATGGCCTACCATATAAATCTAAAATGGCTCCTCTTTTTTACTACTTCCTGTGTGTTGAATCATCCTTTATTCATGGGTTTTCTTTGATCTCTCTTGCACCTTTTTTAAATCATGAACATTGCTTCCTTTTACATGCATTGGTTGTTTGTTTTCTTCTAGCATGTCATTCCAATTGTGGGAAGCTCTTCTTTCAAAACCAGAAATTGGTGGGGATGAGCTTCCTTCTTTTTATATTATTGGTGTTCTCTTGCAAGATGTTGTGGTTCAATCCTTTTCATATCTTTTTCTAAACTTGTATCCGCTGAATAAATCTTTCTTTCATTTGCCATAAAAAGGAATTATCTTCCTATCTACTAATATTTTCTAGAACTATACTTCTATACTATTGTTTTCTTGGTTGAATATAACATTTCTTGCATCCCTTAGATTAGAATCAGTGTGGAGAATAGATGATTCTAAAGCACATATATGATCATCCTTTGATTCATCTTTCCAGTCAATCATAATGGGCATTATGTTACTTGGTTTTGGTGGAAGCGAATCAATTTTAATTATTGATCTCAAACTGAATTCCAAGTTTTCCAAATTAATTTTGTGGCTTAAAAAGATTGGGAAGGGAAAAATGCCAAGAGAGGTGTGAAAGCTCCAAAGCAAATCATAAAGAAATGAAATGCTATTTCATATTGGATGAATTTTATCATTTCTTCAAGAATGAAATAATAGACGCTTGGAGGCTACCTGTTCATAAGCTACAGCTTCTTCTTTAGCATATTCAGCCTTGTCTCTTGTTTCATTTGCAATTTTTGATGTTTTGATTTTCCTTCTTTCATTTGCAATCTTCTGATTCTTCCTCTGTAACTTTGCATTCCTTTGTTGCATAGCCGGCTCCTTTTTTATTATTAATGCTAAATTGAATTAGCTACCATTTCATGACTTTTTGCAAATCTTAAATCATTTGAGTTAATGGCTTTTCAAAACATATTAATTACTTTTTCTATTGCATTACAAATGAAGTTCCCTTTATTATTTTTTAATATGTTTGATTCCATTTTACTTTCACCTTCCAAATCTTACTTGCTCAATTCAATTAGCCGGCCCCTAAAGTGGGTTTGGCTAAAAAAAATTGTTTTCAAACACCTGAGCTTTGCAAAGTAATCCATTGATCAATATGATACTCATTGGAATTAATTTCGAGCACTATCTGACAATTAAAATTCATTTCACTTCGTACCTGCAAACTATGAATTTTTGTCTGGAGGCCCACCAACTGGCCTTAAAAACTAATTCAATCAAGTAACTAGGCCATGAAAATCAGCAGGAGTGTTCAATCCTACACACTCTACCATACTGCAAATTCTCAACCCATGACGAATTCCCAGTTAAAAGATTTTAATTTTTGAACATGCATACTTCAATTATCTTGCAGGCAAACAATGTTAAAAAACATAAACTGTGCTCGGGTTTGGCATTATAAACTGGGTTATTGATTACTTGGGGTTCTAAAAACCAACGTATAGGTTCTTTTCCATGAGGAGAATATAATTCTATGGTTTGGGCTCATGATGAATCACAAGATGCATTTGGAAAATTTTTGAAAACAAGCACTTGGAAATTTTAAACTGAGAAATGTGTTAAAAGATAATTTTTTGCAAATAGACGGACATAAGAAAGTATGCAAATGGATTTGTCATGACTTGAGAACTGACATACTTCAAGGATTTCCAAGATACAACATGATGGTACAATTAATTTAGGCTCACCAATCATAGGATCAAATTTATAATGTTCCAAATAGGGGTATGGATCAATTAGGATACCTTAGCCGTAACAAAACAATATAAACTAGGTTTTTAATCATGTTAGCAAATTGATCAAATGGATTCATCGTGACCTCAAAAATTGGAACATATGAATTTTTTGCCCCCTAGAACACAATGCAAAAAGAATTTCTTCATTTGGATCAACTAGGTCAAAGATATCACTGGTTGAACAGGGCTTCCCAGAATTGTGAACAACTACACAAATGGACAAAATAGTAAATGACCAACTTTGAAGGGTTCAAAACCTAGTCAAATGGATTCAAAATGACTTGAAACTTGGAATATATGTTCTTCGGTATGCATACTAAACATCCCCAAAGTGGTGGGTCATGAAACATTCCTAGGTAAAAGATATTCAAAGACAAATTGGGCCTCATGTCACTATTTGACACTTGGGCAGAATTACAAATTTTGGCACTAGCTCAAAATGGGACTTCACCGAATGATTTGGGATGACAAAATAACATTGTGGATCACATGCATATGTCAAATGAAAGGTGTTAAGCCACTCAAACACCATCTAGGCCTCAAACTGACAACCGACCACATATGCATAAAAAGCACTTTAGGGCATTGATTCTTTAAAATTTTCAAAATGTGACTGAAAATGGACCATGCAATTTTCAGTCCCAACAGCATTTATAATTCTCTATGTGGAATTTATATGATGACATCATGTGTTGTTTTATGACATCTTATGCTTATGAAGTGATATCTTTATTTTTACCACATGTTTTTCCCATGAAATGAATGCAAATGAAATGTAAAATACTGTGAATCCCATGCTTTTATCATAAAGTGAATGCAAATGAAATGTAAAATGTTGTGAATACCATATTTATATATGTATTGCTTTGGGTTTTTTGGACTTTTGACATATGTAGGAATGTGGGATAAAGATTTTTTGGGTGTACTCAAGTACTAGACCATGGTGGTGGTGGGAAAGATGAATGTGAGAAGACATAAGAGATGAGATGAGGACTAGTTAGTATGAGGTGGGGAACTTTTCTTTCATAAAGTATACTATATGTCAAAGGAGCTTTATTCTAATATGACAAATAGAATGTGACACATTCTAGCATAAAGAACCAAAGTGCAGATGCAAGCCTTTTGTGTAAACAAGCATGATGCAGACAGGAAATGACCTTGTCCTTCCAAATGCATATATGCATGCCCCAAACTCTCAAAGTTACATTCAATAGACATAAAAAAAAGATGACCATGAAGCATCATGACTACTCTAATAGATCAGTTTATATCATCGAGTAGCGCATTAATGTGATCAAAGAAAATAAAAATAAAAATCACCCACTAAACAAAATGAGCCAACAACTATTCTCATACATTATTACTTTCTTTTTAATGTCTTTGGTTTTTCAGAGAGTGTTTATCAGAGTGATTATGTGATAGGTTTGATTGTTGGTTTGGTTGATAGGATGATATTGACAAGTATGATTGATTGTTGGCTCACTTTGCTTAGATGGTAGGTCAAGGTATGATTTTCATTGATGTGTAGTGCTTTGAATTTTAGTCTACATATGTGAAAGTGTTTAAGCAAAAGGGTGATTATCCATAGTGATTATTTACAAGATTTATTGCAAATTTTTGGTGGGTTTTTTATTTTTAGGGTTTTTGAGGATATTTGATGTTTTTATGTTGCTCATTTGTTTAGGACATATTATGAATTTTAGGGATATTTCTAGGAGATTATGTGATTTTTAATGATGTTTTTAGGATATTCTATGAATTTTTAGGATTTTGATCAGGATGTTTTATGGTTTTTTATGGATTTATTCAGGACATTTTATGATTTTTAGGTCTTTTTTCAAGGTCATATTTGAATTTTTAAGGATTTTCTCAAGATCATAAAGGATTCAAAAGTGTTCACTCCAATCCAATATGCTATAAATCTAATGGATAATGTGTGCTTAGGGACAATGCCCCCAGTTCAATTTCAAATTTGTGTACTGTGTAGGTAATATGCCCCTAGACAATATGAAAACTATGTACAAAGGCCAAAGATAGAGTATGTACAAACTGGTGATGTTTGGGTAAGATAACAATAGATATTAACTAGTTTATAGGCCATGGTCAAGGATTATGGATGTCTTGTAGGATGAAGGATGTGATTGAGGAATGAAAAGGGAGGCAAAACTAGGAATCTAGATAGATGAACGAGCAAAAACTAATTATACATGGTGCCTATTCACCAACTTTTCATCATGGTCCTTGCCCAAAGTGCCTAGTTTCAAGGTTTTCACATTAGGATGAAATTTTTCTCTTCACCCAATTTTTTGTGCCAAGATGTCTGTTTACTAAGTTTTCATCAAGGCGTCCATTTTTTAGGACTTTTAGACAAAATCAAATATAGTACTTACAAATATGCATGTTTTTTATGGATATGGGAAGTAGTTCACCTTTTGGAGTTCCAAGCTAATATACTCTAGACCCAATTGTCATAGTGACTACATAGGATCCTTCCTAATTTGGTTCAAATTTTCCTAGTTTCTCTTTATGTTGTTGAGTCTTGTAATTCATTTTTAGGACTATATCATTGATCTTAAAATTTCTTGTTATAGCTCATTTTAAGTCAATTTTGGTAAATGTTGTCACAAAAGTTTGCACCCTTGCTTGAAGTTTTTACCTAAAGGAAACCTTGTGAAACATAGAAGCAACCTCCAAATTGTGGGACTTGAACAATGAGGTTAAGTCTTTGGAGAAGGTAGACTTCCCTTGCTATCAAGGTGAACCTAACTATTCTTAGAGAGGAAAAGGGGATAAAGCATGCATAGAATAGAAACCTAATCTATCTCAAGGAGGTCATGCAACAAAATAGAGTGTTCAAACAAATTTTTGCCTATACATGCACAACTAAACTATCATGACATTAAAAATATATAGATTAGGACTTGTTTTAATTTAATAACCACATGTAGATTAGATAAAAAAATGGATGACACAAGGAAGAATAATTCACTATATACCATTCATTGGTCAGAAGGAGATATAGTCATGCAAAGTATAGTTATCCACAATACATTGATGAGAGGTAAATGCGTCTTATAGAGTACATCAATGGCCGAAAGGGGTAAGGTAGAATATCATGAAGTTCAAAGGCAAAGGAAATTTAAAATGAGCATGCCAAAGCAATTCCAATGAAAATAGAGAAGGATTGACCCTTTGGAAGAGAAAAAAAACTTGCTTTTATAGTTCAAGTATAACTAACATAACTTCTGAAAGAAGCCAACTACAACCACTATAATTAAAGTTGTTGAGAATAAATCATCTGCAAATCTTCAAAAAAGATCTTATCATGGTACACATCTAGATATAATGAAAATCCAATCCTTTTCCAAAAGAACAACTCTAAGAATATAGGAACAACATTTGTTAATGCACAACTAGATAGATAGATAACCAAGCAATGAGTGAGTGCTCCCTTTTGCATTAAATAGTCATTGCAGGTAGTGAGAATAACTAGTAATTGATCAATCAAGTAAGATTTTCTATTAAATTTTTTATATTCTTCTATATTAGTATGCCAAGTCAAATAGAAGTATGGGTCAACCATTCTCAACATCCATTTGTACCTTTCCCACAACCTGATTGGTCAAAGACCTTTTACTTTCTAGCTTAGATGGGCAAAGTACTTATATTACAATCAACACTAGAACTTGCAATCTTATGGTTGTCAACTGGGGCCAAAAATTTCATATCATCTTTTACTTATAATCCTAACCCTTATAATTTTATGATCATCCATTCATCATAGCATCAAGCCCTCCTTTTACTTTCCTTGCAATCCTTTGACAACACCAAGACATTTGATCTTATGAAAGCTCCATATCATAGAGTTGTAAGACCATTCTTTTCTTCTCATGATGTTATGAAATAGCTAACTGACCTCACGATATTATGTTCATGGTTTGGTGTAACATTGACAATTAATCCCATAATCCTTTTGATACTACAATAGTAGTTATCCCAACCTTTGTTGTAACATCAATGGTTTCCTCATTTGCACTTCTGATCCTACAACATGGCTTCATCATAAGATCAGAACACTCATTTGACTTATTTTTCCTTTTAAAACTTAACCGTGATTGTTAACAACAAGAAACTACCAATCCTAACCACAGTAACTATTGTTGTTTCCCTCTAAGTTGAGCTAGCTATGTACATGTATTCATTTTTCACTTTGTTGTATGAAATAAAACCTGTCCATCTCCATAAAGCAATAGAATGACAACCCTTAATGTTGTAAGATCTAACGGTGGATAGAAAATATAGAGGAATTTGGCCCACAACACCAAACACAAATTAGAACCTACTAGTTGTACCCTATCTGACAAATCACTAGCCATGGAGAAAGGAAGGCCCACTAAGCCACATGGCACATTGTTGCTTTCTCACAAAAAAAAAGTTTGTTCTTTTCTATAAAGAGAGATTGCAATAGCTATAGATCTGGGAAGATCAGATGATGGACAAAAAGCCCCACTAGTGACTATGTTAACTGAAGAGAAATGGGCCCATGCTGCTATGTGACATGTTGTCACTATGACTAAAAGTTGTGTAGTTTCTAATGATGATGTAGAGACAACCATGGATTCTATTGTATCAGATGCTAAATAAGATCCAGGCCCACAAAAATATTAAACATGTGTTACTTAGGAAACAAGGATATAACCTAAGGTTTTAAAATGAGTATTTTTGCATGTCCTAATATTTGAATTATTCAAATATATGAATATTAAATGGGTTAAAATTCAAATTCTTCAATTTGGCAGGAAGGAAAAAATAGCTAACAATTCTACTGACTTAGGGGGATGCAAGCCTACTATGCAAATGACCATTGACCTTCAGCATCCATTGGGCTATAGAGTTGTAAAAACATGAAAATCTACCATGTGAGAAGCTAGAACACTGAAGAATTATGACTCTCTATGACTAGAAAACTCAAGAAAATTCCACCTCTACACTCTCTACAAGACTTATCAAAATTGGTCATTCTAGAGGAACTACACCATGTGCACCCTGCACTTCTTGGAAGATAGGAAAGAACTGAAAGAAACTACCCTAACAATATACATGCCTATCAAAAACAAGGCTTAAGATATATTTCATTGACTGGAATAGGTAAGATTTCACCATTAGGCCTACTTAATTAGAAAGCATTGACCTACTTGCAATTGATTATTGTGTAGGGAGTGTATGCACCCTAAAATGGTTGCCTAGACTATGGGCCCCAATTATTCAATTTATCAAATTTGTTGAATCAATGGTTCGCAATATTCTATTAAATCAATTCAAATCAATTTCTTTGATTAAATTGTAATTAATTCAATTATTTCAACATTTCCAAAGGTTTGATCATTTTATCTTAAGCATTATCTAATTGAAAGAAAACCTCTCTTTTAATTAAATAATTAATCCACATTTAATTACTTAAGAGAAAAGACCCCTCTTTTAATTTAATATTTCATATTTAATTAAAAGAACTTGCTACCTTTTAATTGAATAAAATCCCACTTGTAAAAGGAAATAAAATAAATAAAAATTAAATAAATTCTTTTTTTCCTTTATACTTAAATGCACATATTTCTACATGGGATTCCATTTAATTTTCCTCCTCTTTTCTCATTTGGTGGAATTTTGTCTCACACGGATCATTCTTTCTCAACCCTTGATTAAATTTTATTGCCTCTTAATCTTAACATTCATTCTTCTTTATAAGAGAGAGCACTCTCTTCATTTTTGACATCCATGATTATGCAATTGTTAAGCTACAGGTTTGGAGAGCAATTTTTGAAGGAGTTTGAGTGTTAAAAAATTTTGTGGATAACTTCTATCTTCTTGTCTTCTTTTCTCATGCATCCATGGCTTCCATCATCATGATCCATCCTTGCATTTTCATATTAACTTAGATCTATATTTTGTTTCATAGATTAATCTTGCATTGTTATCATTTAGATTAGCTTGCATCTTCATTTGCATGCATATTTTGATCTTTGAATATCTCATTTTATGGTGTACTTGCATGGGCATAAACTAGGTCAAACTGAGGGCCTCCATTACAAACCCTTGCACTCCATGAATAGAGAGCTATGAGCCACCATTTCAGACCTCATTCTTGAGCAATCTTGGATATAATGACTCATACAAGTATGTGAATATTTTAGCACACATTTTTGGCACCCACCATGGAGAAACCCACCTTTACTTTCTAGTTTTAGATATTTTTGGAGCTAACCCCCTTATGCAAATTTGTTTGGAGACAAAAAATTCTAGATCTTAAAGATTTGATCATATCTCCCAAATAACTTGGTATTTTGGTTGGAAGTTTTTTTTGCAAGTTGCTGACACATTAGAGAAGTTTTAGTGAAATTTTTTTTTGAGATATTTTCTATTTTTTATAAATTTTTGTTGATTTTTTATGAAAAATCATTTTAGGGCTCAAATTACAAACTTTTTTTGGAAAATTCTATATTTTTGGAAAGGTCTCTAAATTCTAAATAGGGTTGGTTCTTTGTGTTTTGATTTTAGAAATCATATTAAGGTTCAATAATTCAATTTGCAAAAATTGGTATGTTTTGAGAAAATGGCTCCCTAGGATACAAATTAAAATATCTTTTTAAATTCTAACATTTTTGAAAAGCTCTCTAGTTTTTGACAAGGGTCTCTTTTCTACATTTAGGGTTTTCGATTTGAATTCATATCATATAGGTCCAATCTTGTTGACTAGGTCAAAAATCAATATTAAAAAATGGGCATTTAATGACTAGCTTGCATTTAATTTTCACATGGATCAATGCATGATGTGAGCTTTTATTTGGGTTATTTTCTAGTTACTATCACTCTTAAAAATTAGATTTTTAGATCTAACCCTAGTTTTGCATAAGTTGGATATACATTGCATATCTTGTCTTTGCTTGTTTTTCTTGTTGCTTTGTTTGTTGCGAGCAAGCATTCAAGTGTAAACAAAAGGTACAATAGAGAAAAGATGCATTACAAGGATTACCAGGTATTTTGTTAGATCTCTATAGCGTTTGGATTTGGAAATAAAATGAACCCTCTCATGTGTTTGGCTTGAGGTGTTTTACATGCTTTCATAGATTCACACTTCATTTGGTGCTCTAAAATTGGATATAGAATTAATTTCACACATATGTGTTTCACATATTAACTAGGCCCTATGAACAGTATTTGTGGAGTTCTTGAGGGAATGTGCTTCATTCACTTGCCTTACATGTGAATCTCTTCTCAGTAATAGATTCCCTTGTAGGTAGGGAAAGATATTTTTTATTATCTCACTATTCTACTTGGGTTTGTCCTCAACATCCATTAGTATTTTCTATTTTGAGATTGGTGGTGTTTTTTGTGGGCTTTTCCAAAAGTTTGGTGAGATGATTTTGAATTAGTGTGTCATAAAATTTTATTTTCTATGTTTTAGTAAGGTGAAGAGGCTAGAGGAGTATGCTCTATTCCCTTTTGGGCACATCAAAAACTTGGAACCCTTGAATCCAAACCAAGTCCCCATGTGATAAAACTTTACGAGTCTTCCTTTATTAGAGAGGGTTAATCATAGTGGACATTCCCTTTATTGGGTCAACCACATGGATGGAACCTCAAGCTATAATAGCCTTTTTTGACATGGTAGTAGCAACCGCTATGTAAATGTCATTGTGGGGGAAATCCTCATAGGTGTAGTCATTCATTGGGTTGTTAGATCTCCTTAGTATCTTTGATTGTTTAAATTCTCAAAATATGTCAAAATCCTAGTGCACCAGGATTGGATTTTGCCCTCTCTAGATTACAAAAGCTGCATTGTTGAACATTACTAAGAGCCATAGTGCTGCCAATTTTTCTTTTCTAAGACTATGTGTGTGATTGGAAAATATTTTGAGAACATAAACAATGGTTGTTCTAGGGATTAGATTGATACTACAACACTATTCTTGTTCATGTGCAAGGATGCTTTGTCCCTTGCTCATTATTTGAAGATGTTTTCTTGAAATTCCTAATTGCTGTCTTGCATGCCTGATTCATGATTCAAAATTTATCGCACCTAGTTGGATATTTGAAACAAATAAAATCTAAGTTCTTGAGTTGAGACTTTATGGTCAAACTACTTTGCTATCCTATTATTTCCAGTCTCCCTAGGTTGATCCAGTTCAAATTAAGCTACTTATCCCATTATTAGAAGCTTGTTTGCACCTTGGGTTATTGTTCTTTGACTCGTCAAATTAGTGATCTTTGATTTTACAAGTGATTTTTTTTGGAGTCAGTTAGTTAGAGACCGTCCTTGTTGAGAAAGATATACCTTTGGATTCTTTGATATTATGCTTGGAGAGTCTTAGTAATCTCTTGTCCATCCACTTTCATAAAAATGCAATTTTAATTATTTATAATTTGTGTAAATCATCCTTTTGGTTCATATTTGCTAGGGTATTCACCTAGATTTGTGGGCACCTTTGTGGTAGTTTTGGTTTATGCCTATTGCAAAATTCTATCTTAATACATCTCTTTTAGACAAGTGAGATTTTTACTATCCTAGTTTGATACCAATGTTTCTTAGGGTTATCCTATCACCTAGTACCTTTTCTTTTATGCTAGTTACAATAAGATATCAAGTAGATCAAGGAAAGTGACCTCAAGTCATCTTTAAATAATTACCTTTAGTTCAAACTCATCACAGACGTAAGAGAAAAGAACTTATGTTTATTCAATCACCTTAGAGTATTCTAGAAGCTTTGTTGACCCTAGTAGTGACCTTATTGAGTTGAGTACACCCTTAGCATATACTCACTCAGATATGAATATGAATTTTACAATGGCTCCACAAAAGAAGAATCAAAGTGGTGGATACTATGTTTACCTTTTGAGTGGTGATCCCACTCATGAAAATAGACCAACCCCACACCATATTGAGGATAGATATTTGGATGCACACAAAAGGGCTAAGAAAGATAAACATTATACCTATCAAGAAGATAAATCAACATTAGTGATCCTTCTAGTGCTCATGTGAATGCAACATTTATTGGTAACTAGTTTAGATAGTCAAGACCATGTACACTACTCATGACACCTTTAGGTTATGTGAGTGACATACTCAAAGTACTTGAGCATGAGAGAAAAGCCCTTCTAGAGGAACAAGCTAAGAAGGAAGAACAATTTAGATACCTAGAGGAAGAGCAACAAGTTATGATTGAGATAGAAAGGAAAGCCTATCAAGAAGCATGAGACCTTCTCATGCCTCCACAACTTGACAATAAATTCCAAAATGTGCACATTTGTGGTGGAAACAACTCTCCTCCACTCATTCCTCCCAAGACTCCATGAAATGGAAAACATTGGAGAACACCTTCACCATCTCCTAGTCCTAGAGGAAGGAAAGCTTTAAGACATGATGATTATAGGAGACCAAAACCTCCTAGAGTTTCAATACAACCTTCACAGCATGCTCATCATGGTTCATAGTATGGAGGTGGTAGCTCAAACTTTGAACATAATTCTTATGATTTTATGGCTATGTACAAGACCCACATTTTTAGTAACATATGGAAGCATATATGGAACAAAACATAGATGCATGTTTTCAAAATTTAATCAACAAGGGTGCTAAGGTCCCTTACAACTTTAATGTATAAAAAAAGATTCAAAAGCATGATCCCTTTATGAAAGAAGAAATTGACCAATTGAAGAAACAACTGAAGCAAATATTGATACCCAAGAGTTCTTTTTCACTTGATTCAATTTTTCCTAATTCCTTTGATAAGAGTGTTGACATGAAAGATTTTCCTAGAAAAATTGAGATCCCTCAATATGACAAATATGATAGAAATGGGGATTCGAATGATCATGTGCATTAGTTCTATACTATGAGTTTTGAGTTTCATCATGAGGACTCATACCTTATGAGATTATTTCCAAGGAGTCTTAAGGGTCAAGCAATGGAATGGTTTACCAATATAACTCCTCCTATTAAGAAATTACCTAAGTCAATTCAAAGATTTTTTCAACACTTTGTATACAATCTTTCATAGTCTATCTCACTATTGGACTTATGTCACACAAAGAAAAATCAAGGGAAATCCTTCGTTACTTTCTTGCAAAGATGGAGACAACAATGCTCTCGCTATTCTAGGACTATTCCTAAGAAAGAAAAGATTGAAATACTCATTAGTAACATGGTTCCTAAGATGAAGTACAAAGTTAAGAAGATGGTTTTTGAGTCCTTTGATACTATTGTTGAAGTCACATTTAGAATTGTGGATGTTTTGAGAGAGCAAGGTATTTTGACAAAAAATGGAAACAACAACAATAATGGTCAGAATAACAACAGTAACAAGGATAAAGGAAAGAATAAATATTGTAACAAGAAAAAAAAAGTGGTTAGTGATGGAGTTGTGGATTCCTCTAAGCCTAAAGACCAAGTTGTTCTCCATTTGGCTAGTTCCAATCAACAAAGTAAAAAGCCAAGATATCAAGAAAGACCTAAAGAAGAGAAAAGTAACTTTACATAATTGGGTGAGTCATATGAAGAGATATTCACAAAGCTCCTTGCTCATAATCTTGTGCACCCTTATGATGCCACAAAGTTTTGTATATCTAAATTTAATCCATGGTGGGGGGATGAGAAGACCTATTATAAACTTCATAATGATAGTGGACACCATATTGAAAACTGTGGGAGATTTAAGCATATAGTTCAAGATTTTGTTGAGAATGGAAAACTTGAAATAGATGGATTAAATACCAATGCTAATCACACAGTGTTCAAAGAGCCTTTGCCCAAGTATGAGAAAGGGGAAGCTTCCCAACCTAAGAATGGAAAGGCTGCAATCAAATATTCTTATGCAAATGTAGAAAATGTTGTCAATATGCTTGAGGTTGTAGAAGAAAGTTTCAACATGATGGAAGATAAAGATCCCAATCATTATGAGTTAAATTTGAGCTCTCTTATCCTTAGTGAAAAACCTATTTTGGTGCTAAGGGGTGCTCAATCTAGAGAGTCATCTCAAGGTCCCCTTGTCATTAGAGGACCCAATTCAAACTAGTCAAGTAAACCTAAGCAGGTGTCTTCCCAAAGTCTCGATGCTATTACATGAAGTCAAGGTCCCCTTGTTGTCAAAGGACCTAGTTCAAACCAACCAAGTAAGCCAAAAAAAGTGAAATCCAACTATGTTCCTTCAAAACTAGCGGTTAAATCTAGGTCAAATTATCATCTTGTCGATCAATTGCAAAAAACCCCTACTCAAATTTTTATCTTTGAGCTTTAAGAGTTGTCTCCAAGACACAAACAAGTCCTTGAGGATGCTTTATTCATGACAAATGTCTCCAACAATTTAGATGTCAATCTATTCCAAAACATGGTTAATCTTTTTGCTATCCCTCATTACCTTTCCTTTTCAAAGGAAGATGATAAATCTTTGAGCCATCCACACAATCTTTCCCTTCATATTGAGTTCATAATCCATAGAGCCCATGTTAGGTGCATCTTGATAGATGGGGGTACTAGGCTTAACATTTGTTCTTCAAGTCTTTTAAAGACATTAGGTTATTCTAAAAAATTTACTGATATTAGAATGAAGATTATTATCAAAGCCTATGATGAGGTAGAGAGAAGTTCAAAGGGTTTGGCCATCCTTCCCAATAGGATTGGTCTTGTTAAAAAATATATTTTATTCCAAATAGTTGATGTTGGACCCCTTGCATACAATATTTTACTTGGTAGACCATGGATTCATGATATGCAAGGAGTGTCATCTACCTATCATTAGTGTTTTAAGTTTACTTATAATGGAATAGAGATTTGTATACCTGGGGATAACACTTTGTCTACTAACTCAATTTTAGGATGTACTCATGTTACCCTTAATAGAGAAGCAGATGATTTTGATGTAACTTTAGCTGAATGTAAAGACAAGCTCAAATCCATAGACCTTAACATGGGGGGATAACAACTCAACTCCCTCACAACATTACTAGTTTCACCTAGGCCTTATGGAAAACCTCCACAAGAGATGAAACCTTCCTTTTCAACTATGATATTATTTGACACATTTGTATAGTCTTCAATGCCTATTCAAGATGAGAAAGAAGATGTGGCTATTAGATATTGGATTTATAGAGAATAGAATATATGCACAATGAGAAATTCACTCCCTCTCCTAAAGCTTATGGAAGAGGGTATACTTTTTTCAAAAAGATGAGCTATCCTAGACATGGCCCTCTTAGTAATAGATTGGATGCTAGAGCTGAACCCCTTGATCATGGTCTTTTTGAATGCAAGTCTAAGCAGCTAGTTGGGCTGGGATATGCGAATCATAATAAGAATGTTACTCATATCCTTGATAAGTTAGATAGTGAAGAAGAAAAAGAGTACATACCTAATTTGGAAAATTATCAAGATATATGTGAAGATTGGGCCCCTTCTACTAAAATCCTTTGGGGAGATTCAAATAGTCCAGTATGTCATGAGACAGTTGCAAATTTAGAACAAGAGAGTGACCCTTAATGATATTGAGGCTTCCATGTCCAAGTGTCCCAAGCATTCATGGTTTAAGAATCCTAGTTGAGATTTAGAAATAGATTCCAATGAGTATGAATGGGACTCCCTCTTAGAGCCTTCTACATTTAATATGGATATTGATGTTTTTCATACATATAATTCTTAACCTGAGTTAGTCGACAATTCATGTGTAGGATAAGATGATTTGAACTCACATGTTACCTTAGTGAATGATTCTTTTCTTGTTAGGATGAATCCCAATTTGGGTAGTTTAGGAATTTACTTGATGGAATCTAACTCTTCGGTCACTAGAGATATCATTCATATTCATAACCTTGAACTAGTCATTGATTTACTCTTTGTTCATCCTAATTTGATTGGTTGGTCCCAACACAATCACGAACCTGAGCTTTTAATGTTTCAAAATGATTGTCAAATACCTTGCTATTTGAATGCCATTGAACCCATAGTATCTTCCACCAATGAACGGACTATCAACATGATAGAGCTAGACATCAAGTACCTTAGTCGCAAAATAAAAAGAAAATAAAATAAAAAGAATAGGAGTTTTGATAGTGAAAACCACTATGTGGCGGTGTCAAAACCAAAGAAAGTAAAAAGAAAGGACATATCCAAGGGTGAAAACCTCTCTAAGGCATTTGAGGATGAGGTACTTGATTGTATCCCTAGTTATTTTTAAGATAGATCTTCATTACTTATTAAACCAACACAAGAAATCAAATGGCGAGCCATAGTAGATCAATTGGTTGATTTGCCACTACAAGATGATGCATCTATTCAAGTTGATTTCCCACATGAGCACCTCATGTATATGACTGAAAGAACATGGAAGATGTTCTTTAATGGATCCTCTATGAAAAATGGTTTCAGAGTTGGTATGTTGTTTGTTTCTCCTCATGGGTACATGATTGCTAAATCTTACAAGTTATTATTTCCATTTACAAATAATATTGATAAGTATGAAGCTTTCATAAATGGACTTAAGATGGCTATAGAATGGAGAATTACAGAGTTACACATCTATGGGGATTCACAATAGATAATCAACCAAGTCAATGACAACTATTTAACTAAAAATGAGAAATAGGTACCTTACAAGAAAATGGTTGATTCCTTGAGACACTACTTCACATTTGTCCCATTTTAGCAAATCCCTAGAGTAGAAAACAAAGCAGTTAATGATATGGCTACATTTTTTTTACTTCTTCAATTAGAGAAACATGAATCAATATTTGAATTCCTAGTGGAAGAGGTACATCACCCTATCTATGATTCCCAGGAAAGTCATGTTATTTTTACCCTTGTTGGTCACGAGTCATCCCATTACGGTGTCATTTATTCATAACTTTGTGATGACATTATACCTAAAACCTTTAACTAATTTGAACAAAGAAACCTTATTTAAAATGTCTTTCACCATTCCCTTATCTTTAGTGATTTGTATAGGAGGGGTCTAGATGGAACAATTCTTAGATGCTTAGAAAAGGAAGAATTCAATCAAGCATTAGTTGACATCCATGAGGGCATCTATGGGGGAAATTCCAATGGTCTTTCCATGGCTCAAAGGTTACTTAGGGTAGGGTACTATTGGCCAAGGATGTAGACTGATACAATAGCTTTTGAAAAGTCATGTGAAAAGTGTCAAAAACATGGTAACTTGATACATTATATGGCTATGAAACTCATTCCTTCTATCTCTCATTGGCCATTTCAACATTGGGCCTTTGATATTGTTGGGTAGATTCATCCCAAATCATCATGTGGACACAAGTTTATTATCACAGCTACGATTACTTCACTAAATGGATAGAAGTTGTCTCACTTTCTATTGCCTCAAGCAAGACAATTTCTCTTTTTATTCTAAATCATATTATCTTTAGATATGGATTTCCTTTCAAGATTATTACTGACAATGGAAGCTAGTTTAAAAATAAGGACCTTAAACAACTCTATAAGAAATTCAAGATAAAACAACATTGGTCCTCCATTTACTTCCCGCAAGAAAATGGTCAAGTAGAAGCATCAAATAAAAACCATTCTCAAAACCTTACATATAAAAATTCATAAGAATGGTAGAGATTGGAACTTATAGATAAATCTAGCTTTGTGGGCCTATAAAACAAGTATTCATACTCCTACTGGGGCTACTCCTTTTGCCTTTACACATGGCTAAAGTAGTGTTACCTTTAGAGGTTGAGATTCCTTCACTTAGAGTTTTCCTCAAAGGTCTAGTTTCATATGAAGACTACCATACCATGAGATTTCAAGAATTAGAACTTCTAGATGAGAAATGCCAAGCATCATTTGACCATATGAGGGTCTATCAAAAGTGCATGTCAAAAGCATTCAACAAAAAGGTTTACCCTAGAGAATTTCAAGTGGGAGATCTATGAAAATCCTAAGAATCAATAGAATAGAGATCCAAAGGGTAAATTTGAACCTAATTGGCTTGGACCTTACATTATTATAGAAAATTTTGGGTTTGGTGCCTATTTACCATCTACAGTAGAGAGAGATCAGCTGCCTGATCCTATCAATGTCTTGCACTTGAAGAAGTTCTATGCATGATGCCAGTTCTATTTGGGGGGATCTTTGTACATATTTATTGATCCTAAAGAAACCTAAAAATGGTATATTTCAAAAATCCAAAAAAATGATATATTTTTAAAATTCTAAAAATTGGAAAATGTCTTGAAAAAATGATCATCTTAGTAATACGCATTTTGATGTATCTCCAAAAAAATTATATATATATATATAATATAATAATCTAAGTGGTGAAAACCAGGAAAGGAGTGCTACTTGAGACCTTTGCACCCCTATTTCTTAGCATCTTTCCTCAACACTTGGCCTTTCTCCATCATGCCTTGTCCTTGTTGCCTTAGTTTGGAATTTTCCTTTGTCTAGGGGACATAACTATGTTATCTTTGGTCTCTTGGCTATGTTAGTCTTTAGGACACCTTGAAAATGATTTTTCTCAATACCACCCCAACTATATTTTTCAATACAATCCCTGAAATCGAGTGTTTTCTAACACTTATCAGTTTGGTCTTGCCTAGTCTTGTCATGTGATCTTTCCTACTTACAAGCATTTGATCCTTATCCTTGGAACTTAGTGGCAGTTAACATATTTAAAAATTTAAATATGATACTTATTGCTTGACCTATATCAAGATATTTTCTTTGTGTGTTGATTGTTATTGATTTTCATTGAGTGTCCTTATCTAATAATTCTCTCTAGGATGCATAGCTAGGGGACTTGGGGTACAGGGCATGTTTTTATTTTTTTTCTACTTGTGGGTGTGGTCTTGAAACTCCAGAGCATCTCTTGTTGTCCCCTTGAAACACTTAGGATATTTGAGGCATCATCCTTGACTACTTTTGCACAACTATTCTTATCGTCATCCTGGCATCTATGCCTTGATGCGAGCAAGGGTTTGCTACATTAAACTGGGTAAGATAACATCAAAGTCATCTTGAACTTTATATCTTTGATTCTTATGTTAGAATCTTTCCACATTCCAATCTGATATAAATTACATTCATATCTCCATAGTTGCACTCGTGACTAGTGATGATTGTGTGATTTTCTAATGTTCATTAATAATGATCTAATGATGAAAATAAGTTCTTTTACATTATCTAATGAATCATGAACACAATATCATATCTTACAGTTGCTCTACTACAAGTACAACTTTGCATTTTCATGTAGCTTGCATTATTAGACTTCATGTTAGTTTGCATTTTTAGGTTGCATTATGAGTTCAAGAGGGTTTTCCCTTCATCTTTCTTGTGGACTTTTAATCAACTGTGGTCATGTTTTGATCTTTATTTCCTTATCTTCTTTTGTGATCTCAATCAAAATTTCTATCTTAAATAATTTATTAATTTTGGGACATTTTATTTCTTACAAATTTTTTTTTTCTTCTTTCTGTTTTTTTCCATATTTTCCAAATTTCTACCTTTCATTCTCTTTCACCTCACTTCTTTTCTTCTAATTCAACTTTAGGGCACAATATTTCATGCTTGATGATCTTTCTTGGTTCTATGATTCTTATATCTTTCATCTTACATCAAGAACTTTATCTTTTGTTTGATTTGATCAAATTTATCAATTTGTTGTTTCTCCTCTATCTCATTTTGATTTCAATCATGAGGGGGTAGTACCTATCAACTTCAATCCTTTATTTAGTTTTATCAATTTTAACCTCAAATTCTTTAAGTCAAAATTTATTTGTATTCTTTGTCTTGATGTGTTCTCAAATTCATCACACATTTGGGTTATTTTTTGATCCCAAATCGATCTCATACTTTAATTTCTTTCTTTGACTACATGTGTTTCGAAATCGATCACACATTAGTCAAAGAGGGGTAAATGTATACACCCTAAAATGGTTGCCTAGACTATGGGGCCCCATTATTCAATTTATCAAATTTCCTGAATCAGTGGTTTGAAATATTTATTAAATCAATTTAAATCAATTTCTTTGATCAATTTTTAATTAATTCAATTATTTCAACATTTCCTAAGGTTTGATCATTTTGTCTTAAGTCTTATTTAATTAAAAGAAAACCTCTCTTTGGATTAAATAATTAATCCACATTTAATTAATTAAGAGAAAAACCCCTCTTTTAATTTAATTGAATATTTTCTATTTAATTAAAAGAACTTTCTCTCTTTTAATTAAATAAAATCTCACTTGAAAAAGGAAATAAAATAAATAAAAAATAAATAAATTCTTTTTTTCATTTACACTTACATGCACATATTTCTAAGTGGGATTCCATTTAATTTTCCTCCTCTTCTCTCATTGGTAGAATTTTGTCTCACATGGATCATTCTTTCTCCACCCTTGATTAAATCTTATTGCCTCTTAATCTTAATTATTCATTCTTCTTTATAAGGGGGAGCCCTCTCCTCATTTTTGACATGCATGATTATGCTATTGTTATGTTGTAGGTTTGGAGAGCAATTTTTGGAGGAGTTTGAGCATTAAATATTTTTGTTGAGAACTTCTATCTTCTTTTCTTCTTCTCTCACACATCCATGGCTTCCATCATCATGATCCATCCTTGCATTTTCATATTATCTTAGATCCATATTTTCTTTCATAGGTTGATCTTGCATTGTTATTTCCTTTCATAGATTAGATTTCCTTTCTTGCATTGCTTTGCATTACTATTTAGATTAGCTTGCATCTTCATTTGCATGCATATTTTGATCTTTGTATCTCTCATTTTATGGTATACTTGCATGGGCACAATCTAGGTCAAACTGAGGGCCTCCATTACACACCCTTGCACTCTATGAATAGAGAGCTATGAACCACCATTAGAGAACTCATTCTTTAGCAATCTTGGATATAATGACTCATAGAAGTGTTTCAACATTTTAGTACATAGGGAGCACTCCATATTGCATCAAACTTTAAATGTCTCCTTGGTTTTTCTCTATTTGCATCCCATTTCAGCACAAGATCACCTTTCTTGAAATTCCTAACCTTAGCCTTCTTGTCAAAGGACCTTTTCATCTATTGTTGATGTGTTTCCAAGGTTTGCATGGCTTAGTGTCTTTTCTCCTCCAACTCCATAAACTCTACTATTCTTATTGTTATAGCATTATTTTTATCTAACTCAAGTTGGTGAACCAATGAAATAAGAAGCCTAGCTTCTCTACCATATACCAAAATGAAAGAAGAATTTCCTATGGCTCTCTTAGTTGTTATCCTATCAGCCCATAGAGCTATTTTCAATTTCTGATCTCAAAACCTTTGATTATACTCTATAGTTCTTTTCATTATTTTGATAAAAAATTTGTTGGAGGACTCAACTAATCCATTACCTTGGGGGTAGTAATTGGAAGAAGTACTTGTAGTGGTTCTTGCTAAAAAGTGGCCACCATCAGGACCATTATAAAGCTCCTTAATCATCTTCTTAGGTTGATTTGTATCAATAAATCTTAGCAAAGCTCCATTGAAATCCTTCCTAAAGATGATACCATCAACTGCGGCATAAGGGATTGACTACAATTTGAACTATCTTCTTTTAGCTCTATACAATCCTTGAGGATAACCATTTCTTGATAAGAAGGTCATCATGTCATTTTTCTAACTCTTTGGATTATCATTTCTCACCTCTTGCTATTCTATCAATACCAAGGCAACTTCTTTATCCAATTCTTGAGATGAGACCATCTACTTGCATAGTCATTTTCCTCTTACCAACTTGGTAATCTATATATCCACATCATACTCCATCGCCTTGGTGATCCAACCTACTCTTTTCTCATTAATATCCTTGCTCAAAAGGAAGTCCTTAATAGTCACATGAGGGATCAATAAATGAATTTTATTGTGGGAAAAAAGATGTCTAAATTTCTTCAAAGATCATATGATTGCAAGAGCTTTCTTCACCACATAAGTATACTTTTCTTCATAATCCTTAAGCCCTTCACTAAAGAAGGCCATGGGTTATTCTTAATTCTTATCATTTGATTGAGTCAAAAAAACAAAAATTCTTGATTCACCTCCTAAAGTGTAAAGAATGAAATCTCTCTCAAAATTTGGATTTATGAGAGTAGGAGTTCAAGCTATGATTGTTTTTATCTCTTCAAAACTTTATTTCCCTTCCTTGGTCCATGAAAAGACCATATTCTTCTAGAGCATAGTTGTAAGAGGTTTCACCATGGTAACCAAATTAGGAATGAATATCCTCACAAAATTAATCCTACCAAGGAAACTTTGCAACCCTTTCTTGTGGTTAGGAAGAGAGAGAGAAAGTATTATTTTTTATCTTTCTAGATTAATAGTCAAACCATCCTTAGATACAATGTGTCCCCAAAATATCCCTTGATTAGTGGCAAAGACACACTTTCTTGGATTTAGTGACACTTCATACTCTCTACACCTAATAAACACCTGTCTGAGATGGCCAAAATGATCTATCAAATTCTTTGAGTATACTATAATATCATCAAGATAGACCAATGAAAATTTTTCTATCATATTCTTGAAGGTCATCTCCATTTCCTTTTGGAAAGTGGCACCTAATTTTTTTAGCCGAAATAGCATCTTGTTGTAAGTATAGGTACCCCACATTATGGTAAATGTAGTCTTGTATCTATTATCTTCCTTGACCAATACTTGATTGTAGCTCGAATATCCATCTAGGAATGAGAACCTTTTTGAACTGCTAAACCTAGATAGGATTTGTTCCATGGAAAAAAGGGGGTAATGATCCTTAAGGGAGGCTTGGTTAAGGTCCCTAAAGTCTATACACAATCTAATTTCTCCACTCTTCTTCATAATAGGGTCAAGGTTTTCTACTCAAGAGGAATGTTTAATGGGAAAGATAATATTAGCCTCAATCAACTTGGATAGCTCCTTTCTCATTAATGGTTCAATTTTAGGATTCACTAGCCTTTTATTTTTCCTAATAGGTTTTACATTATCATTTAAATCTATGGCATGCTAAAATAGACTTGGGTAAAAACCCTTCATATCATCATATGTCCATGCAAACACATCACTAAATTCTTGACATAGATGATGGAATTTTCTTGTTAAATTTCAATACATACCTTTTCCATGTTTAGAGTTCTTCCATTAGCAACCATGACTAGTATGTGATCATCTTATAGCAAGGTTCATGCCTCTATCCCTTTCTCGATCATTAGGAGTGAAAGCACTTTCTAAGGTAACTAGATCCTTAGGAAACTTTTTGGAACTGAGATTAATGATTTGATATCCATACTGGTCGTGTAATCTTGATTGATTTCTATCTAAACACTCACAATTTGTGCGTTAGATTGAAACACTTAACAATTTACATTATTTTCTAGAATAGCTGACCTAACCACCACTCTAATCTACTACTTCCTCTCATCTTCAAGGCTCTTTGTAACATCATAAGATGCACCCATTGTTTTAAATCTATTAGCATGTTTATTTTCTTTCCTAGGGATGCTTTGAATATTAAATGCATTGAAATATTTGAGAAAATCCCATAGTCTATGTTTGTAAGACTTGAGAAAACCATTCTTAGGGACATTTTGGTTTCTCACTTGATGGTCAACCAACTTACTATCTCCATATGTACTTAAGGCTTGAATTCCTCTTTTTTGAGAAAGTAGAAGACCTTGAATCAATGCCTAATAATTTTCTATGTTATTTTTAGAACTAAATTGAAGCCTAAATGAGAAGTAGTACCTTTCTAGTGTAGGGGAAACCAACATCACACCAGCCCTTGATCCATTTTTATTTCTTGATCCATCAAAGTACATGCTCCATATCCCACTTGTATCCTCTTTGTTCTTCATAAGGTTAGGGACAAGGACATCCTTTTTTGATATATAATAAGTACCAAGGTTTGTCTCCAAGGTTTTTGATATAGGATCAAACTTATATGCATTGGCCCATTCATCTAAGAGAAAATTAGGTATCTTTTCTAGGGAAGTTGTAGGCTCATTTATGATATCATTTTCATTCATCTCTAGGATAGTGTAATTCATATTGATGAGATTGGGATTGTAGGGCTCAATATGATTAAGGGATAAGGGCTATGCTCTTATTGAAGCTTTAGCTCCATATCTTGTTCTAAAAATTATGTATGACCAATCAAAAGATATGTAGCCACCTATTTGGGTAGTGAAATCTCTTAAAAGATAGATGAAAAACTATGGCTTAACTTCAACAATTGATATATCTTGAACTAAGTACAATTAAGGCATGCATGTAGGTCAATTATAGAATTTCTATAGTCTTGATAGTACTACCATCCAACTACAATACATCCTTAACAATGGGCTCATATTTCATTTCTAGAACATCAGCAACACACTTGGGCATCACTAAACTACTAGCCCCTAAATTAATCATGCATTTGTGGACTAGCTTATCCCCTATAATAAAAGAAACATCAAATGGAGGGGGTCTAACCTTTTTACTTGTTTCTTCTTCCTTTGATGGTTGTACGAAACTTTTGGCACTCTCCATGCTAGGTGGTAGACCCTTTGGTTCAATGTTGTCCAATTCCTGCTATAGTAGCCCCTTTTGTGTGGGTATAGTAGCAAAAACATCCCACATGGAAATGTTCACATTTTTTTTCTTCATATGTTCTACCACATTGAATGATCCATTAGGTTCTTTGGTAGGAACCTTAGGAGCTGCATGTGTATGAGGTTGAGATGGAATATCTTAGAGGCCATTTACATCTCTTCTGCTATTATTTTGCATTTGCTATTAAGAAGCATTTGATTGATCATTTACTACTTGTACATGATGTATTACATTTGATGTTGAGGTTTGGTTAGGAGGAGGGGATAGTAGCATCTTTAATGGCTCTTTTCTTGCTCCTAGTGTTGTGTGTAATGGAATCTTGATTCACATGACAATGTTCTTTCACCTAATGATTCATGCAGGAAAAACCACCCTATTGTTGCAAATGTGAGGTATCATTGGATTGGATTACATTGTATGATTTCCCTACTATAGGTAATTGAGTGGTCAAAGGTAAATAGGATTTAAATTTTTGATACATACAATAGACATATGATTAATTGTAGGAGGGACACAAATCTTGATCTTGAGATATTGCTTTGAGGGAATAAGGCCCTACATTGATTTTCATTTGAAGTAGAAGCACGATTATTCTGCCTACTCTAATCAAAAGAAGCATTCCCTTGATTATGATTTGGAGGCCTACCATTCAAAGTAGTCTAATATTGTAGTTAAGGAGCCTAATTATCCTGAGCTTGCTACCTCTCCAAGGTCAACACTTTGTTGCTCACCTTTTGAATCATAGAGAATCTATCCTCCAACTTCTTACCTTGAATCTACAAATTTTTCCAATATCTTGCATTTAGGCCTTTAATTCTCATAGCTCAATAGATGATGTGGAAGCCCGAGGGGCTAGAGAAATGGGTTGAGATGTGGAAAATGTGGGGATAGGGGCTACTATTGATTAATGATTTGGCATAAGAGGGAAGAAGGGGACATGAGGCCTTGGAGCTAACTTACCTCCTTGTATTAGAATTTTCTCTACTCTTATTGCAATCTCATGAGCATCAAGCAATGTATCCCCTCCCATGGTTTGGATTATAGTGGCAATATCACTATTTAGGGCTCTTAGATAATGTAAGAAGGCATTACCAGGGGTAGGCTTTTTTGTATTAGGTATAAAATTAGTCATATTCATGGGGGGTTCTCTTTATAGTTGTCAATTTCTCTAGAAGTGAAAGGTAGTCACTTTTATCTTCAATTTTTTTTGCATAGGGTCAATAAAATCAGGTACACTCTTAAGAGCTACTACTAGTATGTCATGTCTTCAAGCCAATAGGAGAAGACTTCCACCATTAAAGGTGGAAAAAGCATGAGATCTAGGCTATGCCATATAAGAAAGTGGGCTATTGATACTAGCTGATGGTATTCTAGGTTCAGATCTAACAATAGGAGAAGTGGAGATGGATTTTGCAGGTGTATGTGTTACTGCTACACTCCTAACTAGTGATAAAGATACTCTAGTTTTTCTTCTTCTAGGATTTGAAAATAAAAGCTTTGTGTATTGAAACTTACCTCAAGGAGATTCCCTTATTTCAGATTTGGGCATGAATCACAACAAATATGGTTTGAAACCATATGTAAATGTGGAGTAGAGTAGATTCACCAAGTGCTTTGAAAATGAGCCTCTTCAATTTGTGAAACAATGAGAGTAGCACTATATTCTCAACAAGAATTTGAAGTTCTTCTTTGAAAACAATAAAATTCAAATCTTCTGATATGAATCTCCCACCAGATGTGTCAAAAAATATTGTCATAAAAGTTTGCACCCTTGCTTGAAGTTTTTACCTAAAGGAAACCTCGTTAAACATGGAAACAACCTCCAAGTTGTGACAAATGAGGTTGAGTCTCTGGAGAAGGCCGAATTCCTTTGCTATCATGGTGCACCTAACTATTATTGGAGAGGAAAAGGGGAGAAAGCATGCATAGAACACAAACCTAATCTATCTTAAGGAGGTGATGTGCTAAAATAGAGTGTTCAAAGAAATCTATTCCCTTACATACACAACTAAACTATCATAACATAAAAAATATAGAGATTCAAACATGTTTTAATCCAATAACTGTGTAGATAAAATAACCAAATGGATGACACATGGAAGAAAAATTCACTATATACCATTCATTGGTCAAAGGGAGATACACTCATGTAGATTACAGATATCTACAATACATTGATGAGAGGAAAATGAGTCTTACACAATATATCAATGACTGAAAGGGATAAGGCATAATATCATGAAGTTTAGAGGCAAAGGGAATTTATAATGAGCATGCTAGAGAAATGACAAGGAAAACGGAGAAGGACTGACCTTTTGGAAGAGCAACAAAACTTTCTTTTATAGTTCAAACATTGAGATTACTTATGAAAGAAGCCAAGTAAAACTACTACAATTGAACTTGCTGAGAACAAATCATCTGCAAATCTAAAAAAAATTATGATTTTGGTACACATTTAGATGTAATGAAAATCCAATCTTTTCCAAAAGAAAAACCCTAAGAAGATAGGAATAAAGGCCATTAATGCACAGCTAGGTAGATACATAATCAAGCAATGAGTGAGTGCTCCCTTTTGCATTGAACATGCATGGGAGGTAGTGAGAATAACTAGTAATCAATCAACCAAATCAGATTTTCCATAAAAAATTTATTATTCTTGTATATTAGTATGCCAAGTCAGATAGAAGCATAGGTCAACCATTTTCATTGTCCATTTGTACCTTTCCTACAACTTGATTGGTTAAAGGACTTTCACTTTCCAACTCAGATGAGCAAAGTTCTTATATTATGGTCAACATTGGGACTCATGATTTTACAATTGTCAATTGGGGTCAAAACCCTCATATCATCTTTTACTTATAATCTTGACCCTTACAATCTTATGAACATCTATTCATTGTAGCATCAAGCCCTCCTTTTAGTTTCTTTGCGATCTTTTAATAACACCAATAAATTTGATCTTACAATAGTTCCATGTTATAGAGTCACAAGACCATTCTTTCCTTCTCATGATGTTACAAAATAGCTAACTAACCTCATGATATTATGACCGTAGTCTAGTGTAACATTGGCAATTGATCCCATAATCCTTATGATACTATGACAATAGTTATCTCGGCCTTTATCGTGACCTGGGTGGCTTCCTTATTTGCACTTGTGATCCTATGACATGGCTTCATCATAAGACCAGAACACTCATTTGACTACTTTTTCCTTTTAAAACTTAACCATGATTGCAAACTATGTGAAACCACTAATTCTAACCATGGTAACTATTATTATTTCCTTCTAAACTAGGCCCACTGTGTACACATGTTCATTTGTTACTTTGTCACATGAAATATAACACACACATCTTGATAAAGTGACAAAGTGACAACCCTCAATGTTGCGAGATCTAATGGTGAACATAAAATGTAGAGAAAATTGGCTCACAACACCAAGCACGAATTAGAACCTACAAGTTGTACCATGTTTGACAACTCACCAGCCATGAAGAAAGGATGGCCCACCAAGCCATGTGGCACATTGTCACTTTCTTGTAAAAAAAAGGTCCATGCTTTTTTTTAAAGTGATATTGTAACGGTGGTAGATTCTATAAGATTGGAAAATGGAAAAAATGCCCCATTGGTGATTATGTTG
The DNA here is from genome assembly GCA_028749045.1 of Cupressus sempervirens. Lineage (NCBI taxonomy): Eukaryota > Viridiplantae > Streptophyta > Pinopsida > Cupressales > Cupressaceae > Cupressus > Cupressus sempervirens. The sequence goes on from CM053784.1 coordinate 590,000,430, forward strand.
ATTGAAGAGAAATGAGCCCATAGCACTACATGGTGTGTTGTCACTTTGCCACTATGATAGAAAGACATGCAATTTATAATGATGAAAAAGAAACAACTATGGATTCTATTGCATCAAATGGTGAACAACATCTGGGCCCATAAAAATATTAAATACTCACTACTTAGGAAATAAGGATATAATGTCAGGTTTTAAAATGGCTATTTTTGTATGCCATAATATTTTAAGTATTCAAATATATGAAAATTAACTAGGTTAAAATTCAAATCCTTCAATTTGGTGGGAAGGAAAAAATAGTTAACAATAAGCTTGTAGGTGTGTCAAGGAAACTTTCCTCCACTCATCTAGCATTTAAAGTTCATGTAGTCTAGATACTATGTAGTTTTCATCATCAACAATGTCTTGTAAAGATACTTTGAATGATGGAATTTACATTTCAATAGGAAGTATGACCTTAGTGACATATACTAGAGTGTATGGTGTTGCACTAGTGGGAGTACAAACACTTGTTCTATAGGTGCAAAGAGCTACATTTAATTGCAAGTGCTAGTCTTGACCAATGTCATTAACATTCTTTTAAAGGATCTTGTCAATGGTCTTATTAGATGCTTCTACTTGGCCTTTTTGTATGGATGGTAAATACTAGAATATCCATGGTAGATGTTGTAATTCTCATAGAGATTATTAGCACCCTTGTCTTGAAATGAACTACCATGATCAGAAATAATAGCTAGGGGGAATCCATAGTGACATATGATATAGTTTAGGATGAATCTTGAAATCTTCTTTCCCATAGTGAAAGTTAGAGGGACAGCTTCAACCCACTTGGTAAAGTAATTGGTTAATATGATGATCAACTTATGGTCATCAAAGGAAGGAGAAATAGCTTTGATGACATCAAATGACACTCTAAAAAGGGCCATGGAGAGATAATTGGTTGAAGTTCTTATGCTAGCACATAGATTAGATTGCTATTTATTTGGCACTTATAACATATTTTTCAAAAATTATAAGCATCTTATTGTATGATGGGCCAACAATATCCATCTCTTACCAGTTTCTTGGCTAGAATCAAAAGATTTAAATGACCTCTACAAATACCTTCATGTACCTCATGTTAGGCAGTTTCTGCTTCTTGTGAATAAAGACATCTAAGAAGGGTTTAGTCAAATGATATCTTATAAAGGGTATCACCGATGATGATGGATCTAGTAGCTTGATGGATAACTGATCAAAATTTGTTCTTGGATAAGTCAGGGGGTAGGATTTGGGCATATAGATAGTCATAATTGTCTTGATACCATGAGTAATTGGGAACAAGTTCATACACTAACTTAGATTAAGAGAGCTTGAATGCTAGAATCAAGAATTGTTCTATGAGTGTAAGAATTTTCCTTAGGGACAAATTCACCCAAGAACTAAGAACTCAAACACAAGCACAACTATAGACTAGAAAGAGAGAGTATGATTAGAATGACAATATATTCATTCAATATGTGCATTGAGAGTACACTAGGAGTGCCTGTATATAAAGGCCTCTGAGATAAATCTAGAATGCCTTGGAATTAGCTACATGATAAGTCATACAACTAGGCACATGTCCACTAGATATGGGTTATCCTCCATTAACCACGAAAGTAAGTGCAATAATGAGAGGATAAGCCTACAAAGGTGTAACACACAAATCAGTGTTGTAGACAACATGTGCAAAAAAGGGAGTGTGAATAATTATGTTGTCAACATGACAACATAGTGAATGTTGCAAACTCTAGTGTTGTAGACACCATGTGTTGAAATAGAGTTGTGTACTTCTATGTTGTCAACATGACAACTCAAAAAGGTGCACAAACTCCTAAGTGTCTCACAAAATAAAATAATAAAATAATGCATTAACCTAAGTAAACTTAAGTAAGTCTAAATAGTAAATATGTATTTACACCAACAATGAGGAACTAATAATTTTCCACATTTTGAGGTATATCATTCATAGAAGAAATAGTGTCCATTCTGTTAGCTTTCTTGTTGTGTATTCTTTGGAGCTAAAAAAAAGAAATAGTGATAAATTTAGATATGAGAAAATCTGTCACCTGATTGTAAGACATAAACTTATCATCTTTGGTTTCATATTCTTTGTTGACTTGTCAGATGACTAACTAGGAATCACCATATACTTGTAGATGTTGTATGCTACATTAGAATATGGCTAGTTTCAATCCTATTATGATTGCCTCATATTCTACTATGTTGTTTGTATAGCTAAATGCTATCTGGTGTGACTTATGGATTATATCCCCTTAAACATGATGCCAACTCCTAAAAAATTTCTTGTTTGTAAGCCATCAAAGTAAAACTTCCATTCATTGTCTATATCCATGTTAAAGATGGCTTCATTTGTAAAATCTATCAACATGGGATGATTATCTACTATGGGTGCTTTAGCTAATTGATCAACTATCACTTGCCCTTTGATTTCTTTTCTATCCACATATTTTATGTCAAAATCACTAAGAGTCATAACCCATTTTTCTAGGTGCCTTGTGAGAGTGACTTTACTCAAGAGATATTTTAATGGGTCAATGTTAGAGGCAAGCATGGTTTATTAATGTAGCATTTAATGTCTCAACTTTTTGGTTGCAAAGATGATAGCTAGGCATGACTATTCAATGAGTGAATAGTTCAACTCTTTATCCCACAAGTGTTTTTCTAATGTAATAAATGGCTTTCTCTCTCCCTTGTTCATCAATTTTTTCTAAGAGAGCTCCTAATGTTGTTTCTTTAGCTTAGGTGTTTAAAAAAATGGTTTACTTAGAATAGGAGCCATTAAAACAAGTGGAATTAGAAGATAGTCTTTGAGCTATTGAAAAGAATCATCACACTACTTATTCTATTAAAAGGATACTCCTTTTCATAATAGATGTTGAAATGAGTGATATTTATCTACTAGTTGCACAATGAATCTACAAATAGACTGTCATCTCCCTTGAAGACTTCTTAATGTTCTAAGATTTTTTAGGGGATGCATTCCAAGTAATGCCTGCACATTTTTAGGGTCAACCTTGATGCCTCATTGAGAAACAATATACACTATGAACCTTTGAGAAACTCCAAATACACACTTCTTAGGATTCAACCAAAGCTTATAGCTTTCCATTCAGTTGAATATTTTGGCTAAGATGCCCAAGTGATTTCTTCTTCTAGGGGATGTGCAAAGTAGGTAATCTACATAGTCTTTCACTAGGATGTGCATGTAATCATGGAATATAGTAGTCATTTCTCTCTGATATATTGCCACAAAATTTTTAAGGCCAAAAGGCATGAAATTCGAGCAATATGTTCCCTAAGGACATGTGAAAAGCCATTTTGTGTTGATTCTTAGGGGCTATTCTAATTTGATTCTATCCCAAGAAGCCATCCATCATTGATAATATATCATATCCAACAGGCATGTCTATGATGATGTCTATATTGGAAAATGAGATGTCATCTTTTGGACATGCTTTATTAAGATCACAAAATTGTATACATATTTGGATGCCCCTAGAGTGGTTACTTATGGGTACCAGATTAGATATCCACTCTATGTAGTCAATGGGTTTTATGAAGCTTGCATCCAATAGTTTCTTCAATTCTTCATCGACAAGGAGAGCTACTTAGGGATGCATCTTTCTCAATATTTTATTTGTTGGTTTCACCCCTTGCTTTAATGGAAAGTGATGAAGGACTAGTTCAAGATCTAACTCTAGCATATTTGCATAAGACCGGGTGAAGTTGATCTACCTCTCCAGAAAGAATTTGAAAAACAAATCATTTTCTTCTTTTGAAAATGAGGCTACAAAATGTATGATCTTGAGACTGTTAGGTGTTCCTAGATTTATTTCCTCTATCATCTCAACAAGAAAGGTTGATCTTTCTTTTAATGGGGTATGTCCAATCTCCCATCCTTAGGTGCCTTAGAGAGGTTTTCACCCTTGCATATAGCTGAGGTAGAGTATATAGAAACAATAGTTAACTGTTCAAATGTTGTTTGGTTCAAGCAACTATTAATAGGTATGAAGATAGAAAGAAAGGATCTAGTGGTTATTTTTTGTGATAATACTAGTTCAATTAATAAATCAAAGAATCCTTTGATGCATACCAAGACCAAGAATATTGCAATAAAATATCATTTTTGAAAGAATTAGTGCAAGATAAAGAGGCAATACTGGTGACTGCCTACGTATATTCTAGTCTAGGGGTTCATAGTAAGCATTAGGAACCTTCAATTCAATCAATTCCCCCTCGGCCCACTATCAATTCCCCCTAAATAGATTATTCAAGGTAACAAAGGATAGAATTCTCCTACAAGGCAGTGGCCCCTATGTCCTGTAGGGCTGCATGCATCCCCTACTATCTAAAGGGGGGTCACCTGATTGCCTGATTGATATAAGGGGGGGCTAGTCATATGAACCAAAGCCCTTACATGTCTGCAATAGTGCCTACCTCAATAATCATGTTCCTAGCTTTTTTTGCTACCTATCAAAATAATGGGGCCACTTCCCTACTATTCTAAGGCACTGGAATATGTGAATATTGAAGAACAAATTGCAAACATATTCACTAAGCCATTATCTAAGGATGCATTTTTGTATCTAAGAGGTAATTTAGGGGTCATTCCCCTATCTAAAGCTCACTAAAATAAAGTTCAATGATGCATCAACTAGAGCATGTTGAAGATTAGGTAGTTGATCCAGTATTGAATAGGGCATATTGCATATGAATTAGTACATGAGGTACACTGATATTCACTAACTATTGTCTTTGGCATGATATGTCAAAGAGGAAAAGTTTTCTTTCATATCACAAAATAATTATAAAGAGGGAGAGTATACATTTTTTTTAAAAATTATAAAGGGAGAGTTCTTTGATAAGGGAGAATTTTCTTGAAGATGTCTAAAAGAGAGAATGCACTTGGTCTAATATCAAAGAGGTAGAGTTTTCTATCAAAATAAGATGTTAAAGATATATTTTTCTAATAGAGGGAGTTCATACTGATAGAGGTCTATTGGATGAGAATTAGAATAAAACTAAGGATATTTTCCTTTATTTTTTCTCTAAAATTTCATTATATTATGAGATGTTGTGTTGCCATCAAAGACAATACACAATTAACCAATTGTTTTCAACATACCATCATATTTTATTGTAGGATTTTGGATGGGTTGGAGGACCAGGTGAAGTGCTAGTGATGTCTTTATCTTGCATGGGTAGTTCATCAAGGTCAAAGGTATGGTCAAGCTCATAAGGCTTATCAGGATCATCAGTATTGGGTTTAGTCTCTTTGGTGTTAGGTTGGGTGTTCTCATATCCCTTATCACTCTTTGAAGCATTCATGCTCTTAGATGAGAATGACTCAATTGTAGAAGGGCCCAATTGGAATAGCTTCAATCCAAGTCCTAGGTTATGAAACCTACTGTAGTGATAGGTTTAGTAAAGCATTGTTTTTGAGTTCCTTGGCTACAACATTTTTCATATCCATTCTTTTGCATGATGGTAAATCTAGGTCAATACTTTTTTGGTAATATAGGATTAGGTTCTTATCCTTCCTTATCCTTTATAATCCTTGTAGATGTGTTCTCATAAATGTGTTCTTCACATAGGCTACCCCCACTAGTAAAAATCATAAAAGGGTTCTTCTGTAATATAAATTTGGGTTTGATCTACATAAATTTTGTTTTTCCATATGATTTGGGAGAAAGGGGTGATTTCCCAATGTGAAATGATTGTGACATGGAATATTCACCTCAAACTTAGTCTTTAATTTTGAGCTTTCCTTTGAACATGATTATGAGTTTGGTGGGATCAACATATTTAGAGGAGTCAAGTGGCTTTGCTTCATTATTTACTGGGACTTGGCATGTAGTGGTTTTTCTAGGACTAGCACATAATTGAAAGGGGTCTAGATCACCAAGAATGGTAACCTCTACATTATTATAGAGTAAATTCAAACATTGGTGATATGTAGAAGATATTTCTTTATGACATGTATCCTAGGATGTCCTTGTATCATATTGTAGTTCATTTTAATATCTAAGACTTGGAATAATGTGTTTTTAGTAACTAGACCAACCCTGACAGGTAATATGATAACACACTTGTGGAAGTGTTCACCATCATCGTAGGCCTCTATTGTGATTCTATAGGAGGGATCAACATCTTCTTAGGAGTAACAAAGACCTTTGACAACATTTAGGGTACAAATGTTTAGTCTTTCTCCACCATCTATCAAGACACACCTAACCTTAGCATTATGGATAAAGATCTCAAGGTGAAGGGGATCAGTGTGGTTAGGTTTATCTTTAGGGACATCCCACAGAGAAAAGGTGATATGTTGTGGTGTGGATAAGTTCCCAACCATGGCTTGGAATTGAGCAACATTGATGTTATTAGGTACTATTGGCTCCTTTAGGGATTGATCAAGGATCTTAGGATGTTAGGGGGATGAATGCAACAAGTGCAAGATGGATATTTATACGAGGGTTTTTCTAATATGGTCAACAAGGTTGTAATCAAAATAAGTAGGAGCATTAGGTCTACCAAGGGTTGCAAGTCTAGCAGGGGAAGTAGGTCTAGTAGGGGTTCTAGGCAAGGTGATTTTGGTGTTATGCATAGTGACAATACAATGAGGATATTTAGCCTTTAGGGTGAATTTGGACGTGCATGAGTCAGGCTCATTAAAGTAGTTGATGTTGTAGCTATATCTAGTATGTGTGTAATTAATAGTAGCTTGTGATTTTGAAGTTGAACTAGAGGATTTCCCTTTGTCAGGGTTTCTCAAAGGGTCTTTGAAAATACTATGATCAAAATTGGATGATAGCAATGAAGGGTCTACCATAATAACACCCTCATTGATAAGGTCTTGGATTTCATGTCTAAGTTGGAAACATAAAATGGTCTTATTTCCTTTGGTACAATGGTAGTCACAGAATTTGTTGTTATCCCACCAAGAGGGTTTAGTTTCTAGTTCATCCTTGACTGAGGGTAACTACAAGAAGTCGTTGCTAAGTAATTGTTGAAGTGGAGTCAAGAGGTATCCCTACAGGCATAAATTTCTTGTCTTTATTCCTAGGACATCTTTGAGGTCTATCCTTCATTGAGGTATCATTTGTTTATTATTGAGGCAGGATTAGGTTAGGACTTTTTGAACTCATAGGATTCCTTTAAGAGTCATATGAAGTTGTGTCATTCTAATCATTTGGGAATTGACAATACCAACATTGGTGACATTCTTATTCTTGGAGAAAAACTTTGGCTTGTCATTGGATGAGTTTGTATTGGTTTTTTCCTTTTTTTAGGATACCTTTATGAAATGGGCATATTCAATGCTAGTGTGAGGCCTCACCCTGATCTATCATAGCATAGATACCTTACTTGCATTTTGATACTTAGGATTTGGATATTTTGACATATATTCATGATTTAGATAGACAATGGCTTATATTATCCATGTGATTTTGGTATTTACAATAGTAATTTTCATCTATGATATGTATTAAGTACCAAATTTCATATGAGATGATCTAACAAGTATGAATGCAATATTACACCATGTTAGGATAGAAAATGGATATGATGTGATTTAGAATGTTAATTTGATCATGTCGATTTAAGATTAAATGTAATGTGTAAATTCTAATATTTTAATGTTTCAAATGCTTTATATGAAATGATTAAGAAAGGAAAGTTAATTGGATGTTTTAATGTAGTTTAGGCAACATTGGAATTTAAATGTACTTATAATATGTATTTTATATGACTTTTCATTGGATTATTGATGCTTGAGTTTAGTGTGCAAGAAGTGGAACCATGGAAATTTATCAGGGAAACAAGGTCTAAACTTGTGAACATGGTTTAGCCAAGGCAAATCTTTGGAAGATTCAAAAGCCTTGTAAGCTTGCATGTGTGTGGTCATTTAATCTCAAGAATACATTAGGGACATATCATGGTGATGTGTAATGTATTTTAATGTGTCACTTGACACTTGTAATTGATGGTTGTTGGTGACATGTCACCTAGTGTTTTGGTCAAGGTAGCATTTAACCTTTAAATTAATTACCTTTCCAAAGATTAAGTAAACTCACTTCGTAAGGGATAGGATGAGTCACCATTAAAGGGAAATTCGAATTCAAACTTGATAGGGATTTTTAAGGGTCATTATGTGGTCCCAAAGTATCCTTTTTGTGAAAATAAGCCACCCATATGTTATTATAACATGTTAGGGGCCTAAATTCGACCATTTTAGTGCTTAGCTATCCTAGGGGGTCCCTTAACCAATGCATTATTCCATCAATTCGAAAATTGAGTTGTCCCATGAGTTCTTCCCCATGTTTCCACTATGTCAAAAATAGAAAACTTGGGAGGGAAAAGGTTGTAAGAGGTAGTGGCTTGATGGTTTTCCCAAAAATAGATAGTGGGAGAGCCTTTTTAGAGAGACTTGGACAAACTAGTGGGTTGTTCACCCACTCTCTAAGTTTAGAGACAATTAGAGTTTTAGGGAGGAGGCTAAGGAGAAGGGAGCTCTTCATCAACTATCATTTCCTTTAGCTTGGACCAAGGTTGATACTCAAACAATGACCATCTTTTAAATTTGCATAATGATGGTTCAAGCATGTATTGTTATTTTTGTGAATCCTTGTATTGTGTTACATGTATTTTCTTGGTTTTCCTTCTCGATTTCTTTGTTTTTGGTGTGGAATGTTGAATTGATAATGGGTGTGAAGGCTTCACTCACCCTTAGGAGGGAAGAGTAACCTTAGATGAAGGGGTTAGTTAGGCTCAACAATGTAGTTGAGAGCTTCTTCTCTTCAAGAGAAGGGGGGAATTTCATGGAGTATGGGCTCCATTGAAACCATTGTCTTCATATTATGATTAAGGGGTGATAAGTAAAAATTGTGAAGAGAAGCATGTATGGTGCAAGCCTTGTAGAGACATGGTGAAATTTAATGTATGTGATTTGTATTGACATGGAAATCTCCTCTTTGAATATCCCTCCTTCACCTAATGTATTTATGATTCCAATGGTGAATTAGTGTGTAAGCCATGTAAGGGATTGTAATGTGTTGTGTTGTGTGGTTGCATGTATCAGAAGATGTTGTTTGTATCCTGTTTAGCCCTTGTTTCCCTAGCTTGGGGGGTAGCTTCTTTGGAGGTGAAGGATGGGAGGTGAGCCTCCATGTTCCCTAGTTTTGTGTTGTTGTGTAGGTTTGAAAAAATGGACCCATGAAGGAGTAAGGATTTTTCCCTTGACACTGTTGAAAAATCAAGTCTTGTGAAGAACTCATCATTTTTGTGTTTTTCTATTATGCTTTATGATGGAAAAATCCCCACTTTTATGTTCTCTAAACTGCAAGGGAAATTTAAACCCTAGGGTATATCATTGTGAATGAGTAAAATATGATCTATGTTATGCATGTAGTTAGCATTGTGGAGGAAAGAATGTAATACCTTCATTTCTATATATGAAGGAAAAGAGAGAGTATCATGTAAAGAAATAGTCATGATTACCATAGATGGAAGATACATTCAATTGTGATTTTCACATGTATAAGAGTTCCATATTTTAACTAGTTTGATAAGCAATCTCATTTAGAGCTTCATTATAAGAATTGCCTTGGTAGATGTTATAATGGATCTCTTCCAAATGTAAGCTATAAGATTTATGTATTGTATCAAGTAGTTAGTAGGAACACATCCTCAAGATTCAATTTTATTTAAGTATGATATCAAGTGGTTGCAATGGAACTATCAATTGAATATAGCAAGGTAGCCAAAATAAAGTCACTCTTAAACCCCATATTCATATCCTATTGAATGGAGTATAGGAGAAATTGCATTAAAACTCTTAAGGAAACCTTGTTGTAGGTGCATTTTATTTGTCTAGAAATTGTATGGGAAATGGAGAAATATCTCACTCCCAATTATAGACCAATAAAAAAATCAAAGGATATCCACTTGGTATCATGTCACAATAAAGGAAAATAAACAAGTCTTAGAAAATTAAATTTTAATATAGAATATGTTGTGAAGACTCATTAGAAGCATGTGAACCTTGTGTCAAAAATTCAATTTTCAAAAAATAATAATGAAAATAATAATATGAGTGACATGCACTTGAGGACATGTCAATATCTCATAGAAATAACTCATAAATCTATTTGAAATCACCTATTCTAAAAACCACCCTATATCTATATATATATATATATATATATATATATATATATATATATATATATATAATTAAGAATGATAAATAATATTAAAGTGCTAATAACATACTACTCTCCCAAGAACTCAACCACTCCTTAAGTACACCTTCCTTTCTATTAAAGCAACATATAAAAAAGGGGGAAGTCAAATCATTCATCCCCATGCTAGGACTGTTGACCAAAATCCCTCTTCCCCATAAAAACATGCATAGCATGTGATTCCATGTTCTTCCTCATTCAAAGGGAAGATGGGTCACTGCTCAATACTTGGCTAAGATTGCCACCACCAAAGAAATATTAAAGGGGTGCCTAGTTAGTAAAATTTGCTTGGAAGGTTGTGAGCGGACCCCACCTTTCCCAAATGCCAAGCGCCACACAACTCACACGTGACCCCACTTCATTGCTGTAACATGGTCTTGAAGGCCAAGCCAAGACCACCACCCACCCTACAACCTTAGGGGCATGTAAACATCATCTCATGGTTACAATGCATATGGAGGGGCACTTGAGATAGGATAAAGGGGTAGTTAGGTAGTGTTAGAATAGTAGAAATTAGCGTTTGAGGATAGTAAGTTAGTAATATTAGTATATTTTAACAATATAATAGTAGGTCAGTTTTATGGTTATACAAGTTAGTATTTAATGTAAGTAGTGTTGTTGTTAGTTAATTAAAGGATATTAGTATAAGTTTTATTATTAGTATTTTTTAGAATTATTACATATAAATTAAAGAGTATAGATCAAGTGGTATTTAGTACATATAATAGTAAATATATAGAGGGTTAATCAAAATTAGTGATTTTTCTAATGCATATGGTTGTAAGTGATATAAGTAAAGTAATAGTTAATAAGATAATACCAAAAGTAACAGAATAAGAAAATTAAGTGGTTGGACCCTGATTAGACTATAATCAATATGGAAATTGGTAGGGTGTAACTAAATGATAAGATATAAATGTATAAGAAGTAAAAATTGATGGTGTTGAAGTGAATATCATGCACTTAGTTATTAAAATAATGAATGTTTATTTTTCCTTCGTAACTGTTATATGTTGAAACATATATGAATTTAAATTACCTTATACCTTAATACAACATGTAAGGGTTAGAGGACACTACTCGTTTGATATATATGAAGTTATGATACCTGGTACAAAGAGATGAATTATATCCTTAGGAAACTAAGGATGTGGTTTTAAATCAAATAATGTATTTCAATTAGCATATGTAAAATAACCCACCAATAATGTAAGTTTATTGATTAATTTGACATTAGCAGTACATAATCAAGGGTCCATAGTAATGTAGTGCTTTATATTATCATGATGTTATAATTAATCTATACCTAGATGCCATTACACTGAATTTGAATACAAAATACTATACATATCAATAACATATAAATTGTCTACCTAGGAGTTTGAGAGTTCATTAAATCATTTATCTTAAAATGGGGAATTTGGAATGAAAGAATAATGAATTGAGATTGTTTTAAGAAATGATAGAAATATATACATTTATTAGAATGAATATGCATACTCCTTTTCAAAGATTGGGAACCTATATACACACTACCTTGCTTCCAAGTTAGGTACAAAATTAAAAGTGATATTGCATAACAACGCTTGCACTAGCAAGGCCTTGAGGATACCTAATATTAATGAAGCTATTAATATTTAGCCATGTATTATAACCCAAACCCTAGTAAGTGTATTATGGTCTCCCCTTAAATCATTTATGTTGTGATACTAGAGTATCGAATGAAATGAATAATTTGACAGTGTCACCAAACTAGAATTGTATTTTCAATCAACTACAAGTACAAAAAGAAAAGATAAAGATTATTTACCCTATATTACCTAAGACATAGTGGTAAATGTTAATATAGTCTTGATCTGTTAACTATATTACTCTATGCTAAATCGACTCATTTAAGGGATTGCTTCTCAATTTGGTAATTGAAATTTGTATCATGCTAATGTACATAATTGTTATTCAAAAAAAGAAGTATGAGTAGATATATTTCAGATTCCTACTTGCTTGATATATTAGTCACAACATGCTTATGTCTACATGTGGTTCCTTAAATTTATCTTTCAAGATGGAATATATATATATATATATATATATATATATATATATATATATATATATATATATATATATATATATATATATATATATATATATATATATATATGTTTTTTCTCTAAAACTTTAGGCATGACAACTAGCCTCCTTCTTCATTAATTTGGCAATAGTGCTTAGAATTTTGATCTTGAGTTCATACATTAGATTGGGGACTAGGTTTTCAATGCATAGATTGACTTGTTTCTCTCTAAGAATATCTAGTGAGCATTGACTGACAAGGTTTATCCAAAATAGAAAGAATGTTATGAATGGTTCTCCCATCTTTTGTTTTGTTGAGCATAAATCAGGTAGTGTCACCTCATTTGTTATGTTCAAGGAGAAGTGGGACATGAATTTGTCTACTAATTATGACCAAGCTTTTATATTACCAGGTAATTTGGAGTACCATTCAAGTGTTGGCCCATTAAGAGAATGAGGAAATAATCCAATGAGATAAGTGGGTTCATCACTGAGCTTGGTACAAGAGGCACAAAATTCTCTAATATGGTAAATTGGGTTATCATTTCCTTGATATTTTTCAAATCTTGGTGCCTCAAAATTTCTTGGAAATGGAGGCATATATAGAATCTTATTAAAGGGATTAGGACATAAATTACTTTTTGTATATAGAACTTGTTTCTTCTAGACTCCCAATGGCTCAACTTGTTTGGCCAATCACTTGAACTAGTGTAGAACTAGTGTAGGAGCACCTCACACATTTAGTTTAGAATCGGAGATGAAAGAGACATCAAGGACATTCAAACCAAATTCGAAGGATGAGAGGCCTAATCAAGGTCAATTAATTATTTGGAAGATATTAGCACCTATTACAGGCTTCAAATAGTGCAATGTTTAGTCATACTTGTAAGGTCTTCAAAGGACCCACTTTATGTTTACAATGTCCTAAGAATTTAATTGTAATGGACTAATAATGTCCAATTCTAAATTTGTGTTTAAAGAAGTCTATATTAGGCTTGGGATAGGTCTAGGACCTTTTGGGACATTTAGAAGGAGGTCAGATATTTGAATAAAAGCCTCTATGTTTTTCAAAATTCAAATGTTTAAACAACAACGACTTAGTATTTAGAAGGCAATTTTTAGTTGCTTGTGTTTTTAAAGTTTTAAAGACTCAACTCGATGAAATTGGTTGAGTTAGTTTTAAAAGTTATTTCATTATTTAGGAAGTGAAGTTTCGAATCAAAGGGGAACAGATTTGGTGTAATAGTGGGGTGATAACCGAGTATAACTGGTGTATTGGCAATAAGAAAACTTCTCTGTTCTGCAATTGTATCATTGCCATAAACTCTACTTGAATTTATTGGTTTTCTTATGTATTAGCAAGATCATTGTGTGTTCATTTTTTCTTGAAAAGTCTCAACATTTCAGCGGACTGACTGTTACATCAGTCGATTAAAACAGTGGTCGACACTTTAATTTCTATTGTAGTAGATTTAGGAATGGACATGGTCATTCCATGAACAAATAGGCCTACTTCGTGGAACGACACTTACTAATTTGTATTATTATTTGATGCTAACCTGAATGTATGTAGACCGTGGGGGATAAATATGGTTGCTGATTAAAACAGTGAGGGAACTGTGAAGAAACAGTGAGGGCTGTGGATAAGTCATAGCAAAGTCGATGTGTGGATTGAAGTCGAGTTACTTATTACAACAGAAAATTGTGTGGTTATCGGGTTTAGTAGAAGGAGATTTAGTGCTTGGTAGAATTGGTTTGAAACATTTGTTGATTTCGAATATATATATGTTCATTTGACTGAACATAGGTTTTCATAATCTGATGTATGGTATTGAAGGAGTAATAGTTATTGACATAGGGGTCCCTATTCTTCATAAACAAGTTTGAAGATTTGGTTACTTGGGAATAGTTGCATTGAGTTTTTACAATTATATAACATTGCCTTTATAGTCAATGTCTACAACAGTAACGAGAATGTGATGGTTGCTTAAAGTGATTTCTGATTAAGGATTGATTCATTTTCCTTTTGAAATTGATCAATTGGTGCATTAAACAGGGAATAGTATTGAATTGAAGAGTTTGACCGAGCAGTGGATGGACATCAGTCAAGAAACTATAAGGTGTCAAGTATTTTGTGAAGAGGTGAGGTTAGAGTCAATTTTAGTTAATTGTGGGATTAATGGTTAGGTTCCAAGCCTTTATAACAAAGTGTGGAGATTGGTAACTGGGTGTGGGAATTGACTGCGAACTTAGAGGCTTTTGTATTCAAAGTTTTGTAACCAAGATCATTCCTTAGAAGTGTGTAGGGCTTTGGCAAGTTGAACCTTTGAATCATTTAAGTTGGTTGATAAACTATAGTGCCTAAACCTCTCAAGTCTCTAAACTTATTTGGGCCCTTGCACCACTTGATGTTGTTATTATCTTGGGTGTTGGCTATGTCCCTTAGAGGTGAGCATATATTAGGATCCTTGTTTTGATACATTTAGGGGTTTGATGCTTCACCTTGGTTCATCATATTAATTTGGCAATAGACCATGTAACTCTAGCGAATTGGTGAAATGTTAATAAGACTCTTCCTTTGTGCTTCGATGGGTGATTTTGTAATTAGTGTTGAAACTTCACATGGCGTACTCATAGGGGGATCCATAGTAGTTGTGTTGTAGTAGTTGGTAGAGTTAGGAGAAAGGGTGCACTTTGTTGATTTTCTCCCAAAGGAGGCATAATAGGCATCAGTATGGTGCAAGTACCCTTTGGCATTTCTCACTATTGTATCATTTGATTGAGGTCAATCCTTAATGTTATTATTCAGTACATTGGAAGAGTCTTTTTGCCATTAATTAATGGAGGTTCATCAAATAAGGGGTTCATATTAATGTGTTCAAAGGTACCTTGGAGAATCTCAATGGTTGATTCTTGGTGACTTCTCTTATGTGTTACCTTTGTAGTTGAAAATTCCAAAGGTTGTTTCCCTTTATCCAAGATTAATTTAATCATAGGTTTTATGTGTTCAAATGTGGGGTTGTCTTGATATTTAGACTTAGTTCCTTCCAAGTTAGGATTGAATTTGACTATCTCTTGGGTTGTCAAGAGTTTATCGTTCTTTTGAAAAGTTTTTTCTTGACATACCCTATCCATTTCTTCAGGAGTGACATAATCCATGTTGAAATAATCACTTAGGTGCAAAGTATGTTTTTGTACATTTGAAGGATTAAAGGTACTTGTTTTAGGTTTGATGAATTCAAATGAGTGTTTTTTTTTATTCTTAGGTGTTCTAGGTACACTTTCACATCCGAGTGGTATAGGTATGAATATGGGTTTGAAATTGGGACTCCATTGAACCATTCTATTTGTAGGGGAATTTTTAAGAGGGAATTACATGGTAGGCATGTTGTTGAGGTTTGGCTACCTCATTCCTTGAGGGTTAGTTTTTGGTGGATACACGCTTATTGGTTGTGAAGCTTTGGTTAAATCCATGTCAAATGCTTGTTGAGGTTTCTTGGCCTTCTTTTTATCTTGGATGAGCTTTTGGTTGTGTTTAGACCATAGAAAACAAGGGTTGATACAAGTCTTCTGGTCTTTGAGTTGATTGTCTCCTTATGAGTCTTGGCATGATACCTAAGGATGCATATGCAATGGGAAAACCTTGAAATGGACTCTCTACATCCAAAGTGCACACCTAAACTACCAACTGCACTCAGATACTATCAACTATCCCCTTGAGGTGTGCACTTGATATCCAGAAGGGTACAATTGGTAAAAAAGGTGTCTAGGTGACAAAAATGGAGAGTATGAATGACCTATGTGTGTTTAGGGTTTTTTTAGGATTTAGATATGCAATGCAAGTTGCGAGAGTGTAGTTTGGGGTTCTAGAACCTAAGGTGGACTTCCTAGTTATCAAGTGTGCCCTAAAACTACCAAGTATGCACTTGAGGTGTGTAATTAGTAAAATAGGGATGCAATTGATAAAATAGTTTGCAACTTGATAATTTGGAAGGTGGTGTGCAAGATATGACAATTTTTTTTCATTTTTAATGGTTTAGGTATGTTATGCAAGCTATGGAAGTGCAAAATGACCTACATTTATGATATGCAAGGTGTAAATGACCTAAGGGGATGATACATAAATGCAAATTTGAGTGACTTTTTGGACTTTTTACTAACAGATATGAAAATGATTCTAAGGTATGCAAAATGTAGATTGTGTTGGACCTTGGACTTGGAAAATGATATTAAAAGTTGATGTATGCAATTTAAGATTGGATTATGCAAGGGGTTATGCCAGGGTTGATAATGACATTTAGGATATGGAAGATAGGGATGTGAGATCAAGTAAAGTGTTGGGTTTAAAAAATGATTTGGACAAGTTGATTGTTGGAGATGTTTGTGGGATTTTGATACTTGGATGAAACATTAGGGTTTTGGACTATGAAAGGTGCAATGATTATGAAACTAGGATTAAGCAACATGACATTTAGGGAGACAAAGGATGTGATACTACTAAGAAAATGTGTATGGAAGGTTTTTACCTAGGATAAAATATTTGGAAAGTATTAATCTAAGAGTTTAACCTTATGAAGATGGACTTTGGATCTTGACCAAAAGAGACAAAAATTGAAAAGATCAATTTGATAAATAGGAAAAAGTCAAATCCATCAAGACATAGATATATTTTTACCCAATAAAATTGGCAAAAAAGATAACAAAATGACTAAGGTCAAGATCCATCATCCATCATAATAAGGAGAAACTCTAGGACTCATACTTTGTTATGATTTTAAGTTCAAAGGGGTATTAGGTTCAAAATGAGGTTTAGCAGGAGATCAAAATTAGATATATGTGAATTGGATATGCAAGATGAAAGGATCATTGGGTGAAAAATGATGTCAAGGACTTGATCAGAATGAGGAGATATATTGGCATCCAAAGGCAATTCCAGGGTCTCAAAATGCAATATGGAAGTCAAAATTGGTTGTTTTGGCAACCAAGTGTGCCTAAAAAGTACCTAGTATTCTTTGGTATAGAAAACTATGCTTACGGTGTAGTTGGGGCCTAGAAGAGTGTCATTGGTAGTTTTGGAGCACAATTGGTAAATTGGGTTGAAGCTTTGTTGATTTTTGACTTGGTGACTTTTAGACTATTATGCCAAAGAGTGAGTTCATATGGGATGATGCTATGATTAGAATGAGGATGTAAAATGAGGGTTAGGACATGCAAGAATACAAGTTGGGGGATACAAGATGGCGATTAAGGGTTGAAAGGTGAAGACTAGGAGATACAGAATTAAGCCTAATGGATGCACTATGAAGGCTAAGGTGTTCTCTATGAGGACTAAAAGATTCAGAATGAGGACTAAAGGATAGGAATATGAGGAAAAAAATATGAAAATACAAGGGTATTGTATGCAAAGATGGAGTCTAAATCATGCCAAGGACTCCTAAGGCTACACATTTACATGTTTAAAAAGTTCCCAAATGTTTGACAAATTTTTTGGACTATTTTGACAAGAGGTTTGTAATGTTTTGACAATGTTTGAAAGTGTCCAAGGTTCAAATTTTTTTGGTGTGAGTTTGTAAATTTGGCATTTTCTTGATTAATTTTATTCACACACATAAGACACAATAGACAAGAACAGATGTTAAACTTAAAAGACACATCACAACCTAGGCCTTAAGACTGTATCCACTAAAATTCCACTTGAACCAAAGTTTAACCATGCTTATCTAGAGTGGATAGCCTAGGATCTTGGCACCACAAGCTCCCCCTTACAATAGTCACTTCTCGAGGCTACCAATATCCACTTCTCAAGGGTCATCACTTCCCAAGGGACTATTGCCTCTACTAAGGACCTTGAGAATGTGGGTTGTCTTCATGAGTTTGGGTGACTTCCTAAGCTAGTGGATAGAAAGGATTTGGGCCACTAACACATGGTGTTTAGTTTGGACACTCTGTTCAGCAAGTGAATGATAAAATTCCTCAAAAGGTCTCCTAGTCTCGAGAACTAGAGTTTTACACACCACAAGGGTATTAGAGCAGAGATATCAATCAAGAATAGTGTTGATAGGGCATTAACCATATCAAGTCTATTATAGTGGATGGAGTGTAGACCTAGTTTTGGCCCATTACCTTTCACGGTCAACCCTTGAGACTCACCAAGTGGTGAGTCTTGGTTCCAAGGCAGGCCTCTCTAAAAGAATTTGCATAGATTTATCTTACACCCAAGATCCACGAATAGTGATGGGAGAGAATACATTTATGTAAATCTTTGGGTTCTAAACAATGTTGAGACACTAATCAAGAAATAAATTTCATTTTAAATAACCAAACTATGTGTTAGCTAATCTAAAGAAAACCATACACATAGTTTCGACAAGAACACAAGTCTTCATCAACTTCCTGCACCAAACATATTAGTATTTTTCAATTGGTTAGTCTCCTCCCAATAAGTGCCACATTCTACAAATAAATCATCACTAACACAAAAATGTTTACTATAGGTCCTAGAATCAAAATGAAACCCTAGATGCAGATTATGACTAAAACTTGACCTTTCTATGAACCAAGTATGATATGTTAGTACCAACTACACTAGAGAAGGTGATAAACACTCAAAAAGGCCACACATGTTCTTAGATAGTGCCAACAATTCCTATGGTTTAGTTAGGGCTCAAAAGAGTGTAGTTAGCAATTTTGGAGCACATTTGGGAAGGTAGGGACCAAACAGGGTTAAACATGGTCAAAATGGCACCTATGACATGTAGAACTCAAAGAAAGGATACCAAGAGCACTCTGATAGTGCGAAGTGCATCCTTGGTGCACTTGAGGCCAAAAGAGCACAATTAGTAGCTTTGGACCACAATTGGTCAAATTAGAACAACATACAGAGGTTATACTAGGTCCCAAGCCCATAAAACAACCTCCTAAAGCACCCAAGTGAGCCTTTATAGTACCAAGTGCACACCTAGGATAGAGAGATACAAAAATGGATGAAAAAAGAAAAAAATTATTACTGGGCCTCCTAATTAGACTAGGTGTGATTGAAACAACTAGAAAAGCATTAGACTCCTTCAAATGAGTTACTTCCTTGCACCTACAACCACAAAACAAAGAAAACCTGAGGTAGTAAGAAAGATATCCGCACCAAGTTCACCAATTATAGGACTAGAAAGCATGTTAAAACCTAGCATACTATGAGAAAAAATAAAAATCCATCAACATATACTAAACCCTTCTAAAATACCATGAAAATAATTTAAATAAGGAGAACTAAAACAAGTGAAAACCCCTCTTCAATTGTAGTTCTCATGTCCTTTCATCTCCATTTTGATGTAGCTCCAACTGCCTATGGTGCACACAATTGAAAGAAAATAACAAAGTGATATGTTGATTTTATTGAGAATACTAGAAGCATGGTTTTGGCATAATGTTAAGAGGTTCTAAGGATCCAAAATGAGTGCAAGATGGCTCAATTTATATCCAAAACATAAGAGGTGAGACATGAATGAGGAGATGAACATTTGTCAATTTGAGTCTGCAACTTGGCATAGTATTCCTTAAAATATCTATGACAAATATAATACAATATGCCTCATATAGGATTATATGACACATAAAAGTCAACATTGATAAATGTAGAAGAGAATCTATGAAATGCATATGACACATCAAATCCACTTGTAGACAATAATCTATGATGAATGTGGCTTATTATAGTCCTGTGTAAGGAATAATAGATGTCAAATTTGACACATATTAGCCAAGTGTAGGGAGAGATTCTATGACATATGATGTCCATGTGTTAGGACTAGGTGAAATACTTGAATTAAAAATTTGTAATTCCACATAAATCAAAATTAGCAAACTAGAAAATAGAAGTGGGAAAATAGGACTTAGGAAATTGAGAATTCCCATAGTTCATAAAGATGAACCAATTAATTAATAAATATTAATTAATTGAGAATGTGGGTTAATAAGAATAATTAGTAAGCAGGGATAAAAATTATTGAAATGAAATAGGAATCAATTATGGGTTATCTAATCCTATATGATAAATTAGTATATGATTGATCAATTTGATTAGATAAATGCATGATTAAACCTTTGATAAAATATGATGATTATGCAAATCAATTAGGACAATGGTGGGTAGATCAAAGTCGTGATCATATTGATTGAGTGATTAGAATTGATAAGATGTCAAGGATATATAACATGGACTAAGGACATGTGATATTTATCAGTTATTTAAAAGGCCACATGATTGAAATTGATTGATCATAATAACATTGAAAAAAATTGTCAATATTATTAAATTGATTGGATAAGGCAATGATCTTAAATTGAGAGGATCAACAATGTCAATGAACAAATGATAGTTTGACCTAGCACAAAGGGACATGGTAGTGCTAAGGTCAAATTTGATAGGTTTGATGGATTTTCCAAGGTACTAAGGGACATGACAATGCCTAGGGTTTGAAAATGGTGTTTGACATGTTTTGGGTTTGTTAGGGATAATTTTGGGTTGACTAGAAAGGATTTTGATGATGTTGAAATGGTTCAGAGTTGATTTCAAAAAGTTTATATATAATAAGAACTGATTTTGACGTGATCTACAGTTGATTTGAAAGGGGGTGTGAATGATGAAGAAGATTGTTGAGATATGCTTGAATGGTTAATCAACTTGGCCAAAAGATCAAAATTAGTTAAATGAGAAAAAGAGATGGGTTAGTATGAAAAATGTAATTAAAGAGTAGACACAAGCCATTTTTGAATATCTATAGATACAATCAATTAAATTTGATAGAGGCACATTGATAATAGGTGTGAAATATGTGAAGGAATAACTAGAGGAAGGTGGTAAGCCACTTACCATGATCTATGATTTTTAAAATTTTATTCAAGATACTGAGATGAAAAGAATTGAAGATCAAGAAGAGCTAAATAAATTGGTGTCTATTTTGATTCGGTGAACCACTCTATAACAAGTATTAGAGATTCTATAAACACTGCTAATCATAATCTCAAAACCTTCAATAATGAACATGATAAAATATTAGAAACATTATTAGAGCTACAAAGCCATCTAACTCCCAAGATGGACTTATTTTAGAAATGAATAAAGTGATCTAAGGTTGTTTTTATCCCTACTAGATATGAACACTGTCAATGTACTAAAAGATATAACCTATATACTCTAAGGTTAAATAGTCATCATGGAGAATTTACAAAAGAGATGGGAGAATGATCTTCAGATCTTAAAGACCAAATTTTCTAATGTGTTTATAAGAATATAAGTTTTCATATAATAGTAATACCTTTTTGTTATATATATATATATATATATATATATATATATATATATATATATATATTTATACCTTTTTCATTATTTTCAAAGGGAGAGTCAATGATTAGTTAAAAATTTTTGAGTCATGAATGAGATGTCTAGACAAGAGTCATCCATAGTTTTGCATCATTAAGGGGGAGTCTATTTTTCTAGTTGATCAGCGAGACATTTTTGCATTAGTACAATTTTCACTAAGTGTTTCCATCATTTCAAAAGGGGGAGATTGTTGGCATAATGATGACTATTATTTAGAGAGCACAAAGTGATGAAGTGGTGTTGTTATTGCTCGACATAAAGCATACTAGAAGTGATGGATCATCCATACTATTAGAGAAGTGGATTAAATAAATCAAGTTTCTTAGTGTTTAGTGCATTGGTGATAGGATATTCATTTGTCAACTAGGTGATCAACAATGAAGATTATGGTAGTTTCAAGTTATGTGGTTCATGTAGAAGAATTGTCAGTGTTACATAAATATATGTTTAGAATTAAATCAATGAAATACCAATCTTTCTTTGTTCCTCCCAAATTCACTTTACTCATTAAATTTTGTTCTTGAAAATCTATTTTGTACTTATAACATTCTTATCTTTCGGTCTAGGGACTAATTCTCATGTGTTTCTCTTCTCAATGTTTTTAAGCTATTCTTTCATTTCATTATCCAAAATTCATCCTTACATGCTTCATCAGTAGTCATAGTTTCGATCTCTAAAATAAAACAAATTTTATCTCTTACCTTTCTTCTTCTCATTGTTCCTCTATTAGCATTACCAATGATCTAATTATCATGATGGTTCCTTGCAACATACTTATGTATTCTTATCAGAAATAGATAATACTAGCGAGAGGGGGGGGGGGGGGGGGGGGGGGCGCGCGGGGGCGAATTAGTATAATACAAACTTTTTCCCACAATTGAATATTGTTAATTACTTTATAACTTGCATATGAATATAAACCAACAATTCTGAAAAGTGAATATATCCATAAACATAGCGAAATCATAACACCATTATTTGTTAACTAGGGAAACCCTAGCCAAGGGAAAACCCCAGTGGGAATGATACCTACAAGACAATTCACTAAACAAAAGGATCCTATTAAGGATATTGACCCTATTAGGAGTCTATAAAGTACATATAGTGTCTTGAGTCCTTTTTAGAAGCCTCAAACCTATTAGGAGTTGGTAGATCAAATAAAATGTATGCAAGAAGATCCCATTGCCCTAACATGAATTTATACAATAAAGTTTTTCAATAGAATAAATATGAATACAATACTTTCTAACTGTTTTAATTCACACTTTCTCTAATCATACATCAGATCTTACATCACATAGTTGTCAACCTTGGCCAAGGGAAAACCCCAGTGGAAATGATACCTACAAGATGATTCACTAAACAAAAGGATCCTATTAAGGATATTGACCCTATTAGGAGTCTATGAAGTACATATAGTGTCTTGAGTCCTTTTTAGAAGCCTCAAACCTATTAGGAGTTGGTAGATCAAATAAAATGTATGCAAGAAGATCCCACTGCCCTAACATGAATTTATACAATAAAGTTTTCCAAAAGAATAAATATGAATACAATACTTTCTACTGTTGTAATTCACACTTTCTCTAATCATACATCAGATCTTACATCACATAGTTCTCATATCATCTCACCAACTTCACATCTATCGTAAATATCACATATGTCACACCCTTATTTGCGTGAGATAAGATCTTTACTTATACTTTGCAAATTAGCAATTCTCTCCTCAATTGGCCTTCATGTGTTCACACACTTGATATAATATAAATTAACTTATGGAATAATATCCAAAAATTTGGCTCATCATGACTTAGTAAATATTTTGTTACCAAAATAATTCCTTAAGTTGTACAACTCAATTTTTTGCTATGCTTTATTTTTCTCTATCAAATACCTATATTGGTATTTCAATCATAACTCCTGTCGTACTATCTATACATATCTACACACTTAACCACATCATCATGAAATTTTTATAATTCTATCCTCAACTACACATAAGATGATTCAAAGTGTCGTCCGTAAACATCACATCTATCTCTGTGTTGCTACAAATTGTCTAACACTTAGAAATTTTTATAACTCTAAATGCATAAATGAAATGTTGAATACATGTTTCCATAAATGAAAACTCTCAAGACATCTATCTGACCATATTGCCAACAATCTCCCCCTTTGGTATTGATGGAAACATTTGGAAAAATTGGCTAAGTCCCAAAATGATGTCATACATAATAAAACAAATGAAAGTAACTTACACATAATTTTCTTCAAAACACAACAATTGTATTCATGTTTTGATAGATCATTACATTCCTTATCACTCCTTTACATTGATACGTAGGTATAATCCCACTTACAATTTATAATATATAATTTCCTTACATATATTACTTCTCCTCCTTATTACTTACAATCATACAATTTTACTTTACATATTACTATTGAAAATATAAGAGGAGTAACTGAGAGGGGAGGGATGAACCAATTACTACAAAAATATTTCCCAAATCTCTTTCGATGTCTCTACAAAATGCAAACAGATAACTGAATATTGCTAAAGCTTGGTAAACAAAATATGTTGTAACTTGGTAATAACTGGATTAACTCAGTAAAAGATTAACATATAAACCATTGGATGTTATCTATGATTACCATTACTTTAACTTAGTTGCAAACACATAAATAAAATAGCATGAACATATTTAACACCATGATTTAATGTGGAAACCCAATTTAGGAAAAACCACCAATAGCAACTAGTTACTGATTTTCACTCTTCTAAAGTGAGCCCTATTAAGAGCCAACCCTATTAAAGGTTACAAAACACATTGCTAGGTGTGACCCTATTAAAGGATTTAATCACCCTGTTAGGAGTGGCTTGGTTATAAGAGGTCTTGAGAACAATTCAATGGAATTTCCACCTTGTTAGAGGATTTGCAAATATCTATTAAGCCAACTCTGTTAAGAGTTTTAGATCACTTCTATAATAGTTAGACAGTAACAATGAGATGACCTAATTTGGATGCAATTGAATTGCTGATTTTAGATCTCTATTCTTTCTTGTATTTGATCCTTCCTGATCAAATATGAATTTGCTGCACTACAAGGATATTCTACTTATCCTTCAAATTCACTTCCTTTGCTCATCAATAGATCTTCAATCACATCATCATAATTCACACATTCTCTTGCAATTTCTCACACACACTTTTAAATCACAACTCAACCTTATACTTATACTTTCCACTTTGTCAAGTTGGCTAAAATACAAATTACAATAATCATCACCTTATTCAGTTGGAATTAATAGATAGGTTAATTAAGCTTAATAAAACAAACTAAGAAAATCCTTCGTTAGTTGACCCTACTCGATAGAAGATAACTTTGAAATGATTTCCCTTGTTAACCAATAGAAGATTGGTTAATACTAAAAACTTACAAAAATCCTTTGACAACTAAGGGAGCTCAGTTATCACTGGTTCCATCCAACTTTCCTTCTGAACTAGGAAAATAGAGGAATGCTCGATAAACACTAAGAACTATCTTTACTGTCTGAGTGAGCTCAACATATATTGACTGATAATGACTATGAAATTTATGTAACATAAAATAAAACACACAATTAATCTATTGTATCCAACAATCTCCCTCTTTAGCATTGATAGCAACACAACATGTCATAGCACAATCAAATTTTGGATATTTGAATTTGGGAACTCCTTTTGTCAGAATGAGCTCTTCCTTTCAAAAAATTCTATTTGCAATGACTATTACCAAGCTCATTCATAATATCCTCCCTCTTTTAGTATACTTTATCTTTGGAAGACTTCTCCCTCTTTGGTTTCTAACTTTATTCTAGTTCCAACAATTTATTAGAGATATTATAGTAAAGTTCTCCCTCTTTGACAACACATGCCAAAGACAATAACTCTATAAATACCAATGTACCTTAAGTACTAATTCATCTACAATATGCCCCTACCAATTCTGCACCAACTAATTGATCTTCAATAGGTTTTGGTTGATGCATTCACTAAAATTCATTTAGCGAATTTCAGATAGGGGAATGACCCCTAGCTTATCTCTTAGATACAGAAATGCATCCTTAGGTAATGGCTTGGTGAATATGTCTACAATTTTTTCTTTTGTATCACATATTCCAATCTGACTTCTTTATCTTGCACGAACTCTCTTAAGAACTGATATTTTATAGCAATATGCATTGTTTCAGAATGCATTACTAGATTCTTTGATATGTTGATTGCACTAATGTTATCACAATATATGACAACTTCATCTTTGATTTCTACCTTCATTCCTTCCAATAGTTGTTTGAACCAAACAATTTTAGAGAAATTAACTATTGCTCCTACATATTCTACCTCTATTGTGGATTGAGAAGTTTAATTTTGCTTCTTGCTTTCCAAGATACTAGTCTTTTACCAAGAAAGAATTCTCCACCACTAGTGTTTTTCTATCATTAAGACTTCCTGCCCAATCAGCATCGGTAAATACTTTCAAGTCTAAATTGCCTCCAAGTTTGTACAATAAACCATAGCCTTCGATACCTTTCAGATACCTCATGACTCTCTTGATTTCCATCATGTGATTTTCTTTGGGATTTGGTGAGAATCTTTCCACCATTCCAACAGCTAGAGAAATATTAGGCCTTGTGTGAACTACATACTACAATTTTCCAATCATTGATCTATAAGTAGTCTTATCTACTTCTTTGGAATCATCATTTTTGGAAAGATTATGTTTAGTAGACATAGGTGTTCCAACTAGTCTTGAATCTTCCATTCCAAATTTTTTTAGTATCTCCTTGATATACTTAGATTGAGTGATGTAGATCCCATTCTTGTTTTGTTGTATTTGCAATCCAACAAAGAATTTTATTTCACCAAACATTAAGATCTCAAATTCTTTACTCATTTCTTTTGAGAATGCTTTGCATAAATTATCATTTCTAATTTGTACCAAGTAATTATGGAGTCTTTCATACCAAGCTCTAGGAGCTTGCTTGAGACCATATAAATCTTTGTGTAGTTTTCAAATCATGTCTCCTTTGCTAGGATCGACAAAACCTTCTGGTTGTTCAATGTAGATTTCCTCATCAAGAATTCTATTCAAGAATGCAAATTTAACATTCATTTGGTATACTTTAAATCCTCTATGTGCTGCATATGTTAGTAAAATTCTAACACCTTCAAGTCTTGCTAAAGGAGAAAAGTTCTCACCATAGTGAATACCTTCTTCTTGAGAGTAACCTTTGCATACCAATCTTGCTTTTTTTTTTTATACCTTTCCATCTTCATTCAGCTTATTTCTAAATACCCATTTTGTAACAATTATATTTTTATCCTTGGGTCTAGGAACAAGAGTCCAATTTTCATTCTTTTCTATCTGTTCTATCTCTTCATTCATTGGTTCAATCCAACTTTCATTTTATAGAGCATCTTTAACACTTCTAGGTTCAAATTCAGCAAGTAAACATGTACCTTTTAATTTGCTTCTTGTCATTGTTCCATCTAATTTGTCTCCAATGATCTGATCATGTGCATGATGCCTTCTGACATATCTTTCTAACATAGGCTCCTTGGTATTTGAATGAGTTCCACCATCTTCTTCTTGAATTTTAGTTTCAAGCTCAGGTCCTTCTATCTATTACTTAGGTCCATCGAGCTTAGTTTGAACTAGCTTGATAACCTCTAATTATGACTTGGGTTTTTGCAGCTTAGGTTCCATAGTTTGCAACTTGGTAGCTATTGGATTTCTAGGGACTTAGGAGTTGAAGCTTCTTTTCTTTCAGGCAGAGTATTAGATTTGTAGTAAATGAATCTTTTATAGTCTTTAGGTTCCCTGCTACTTTCTTCTTCACTCTCTTCTACATATTCATCAATTTTGACATGTGCACTTTCTATAATTTTGTGAGTAGATAAATTCAAACATCTGTATGCTTTTCTTCTATAGGAGTATCCTAGAAATATTCATTCATCATCTTTTACATCAAATTTTCCTTTTCTAGATTCTTTTAGTATGTAACATTTTTTCCCAAATACTTTCAAGTAACTTACATTAGGTTTGTAGCCATAGCATAGTTGGTAAGGTGTCTTGTTTAAATATTTCTTCAATTGAACTCTATTCAAGGTATGAACTGTAGTGCCGATAGCTTCCTTCCAGTATTTCAAAGCAACATTCTTTTCAGCCATCAAGGTTCTTGTGCAATCCATGATTGATCTATTTCTTCTTTCTACTATACCATTCTAGTGTGGTGTACTAGGGCTAGATACTTGTCTTTTAATTCCTCTTTCAATGCAGAAATTGTTGAATTCATAGGAGATAATTTCACCACTTTTGTCTGATCTTAGGCATTTCAACTTCTTTCCATTTTCTTTTTCTGCTCTTGCCAGATAGCATTTGAATTTTTGAAGGGCTTCTAATTTTTCTTTTAGGTACATTACTGTCATCATTCTAGAGTAGTCATCAACAAAGAGAATGAGAAACTTTTCTCCACTATAACTCTCTATTCCAATAGGTCCACATAAGTCTGTGTGAACAATTTCCAAGATTTCTTCTAACTGATAGTCTTTGCTTTTGAATCTTGTCTTTCCCATCTTACCAATTTGGAAATTCTTGCATAGACCCATGTCAAGCTTCTTCAAACTAGGAATACCTCTTACTCTTTTATGTTTTCTTATCTTAACTAGATTATCAAAGTTTACATGACATAGCCTTTTGTGCCATAACTAGCTTTCCTCTACTTGAGCAATAAAACATGAACAATCATTAAAATCAAGATAAAATAGATTACTTTTTGTTTGCTTGCCAAAACGAACCAAATTTCCTTTCCCATCCACTAGTTTGGCTTGTCGATTCATGAATTCTACCTTGAATCCAATGTTATTTAGTTGTGCCACACTTAGTATATTATGCTTTATTCCTTCAACCCAATAAGAATTATCACACACAAGTTCTTTAGTCAACAAGATACATCCTTTTCCTTTTATGTTACAAGGTTCATTATTTCCAAATCTTACACTACCTCCATCATAATATTCCATATGTTCAAATTTTGTTTTGTCACCAGTCATATGATGTGAGTAGCCACTGTCAATAATTTATAGATCATTTTTGCTAACATGAGAGATAGGTGCCATCTTATCTCCTTCATCATCAAATTCATCTTTCACAACAATATAAACCATTTCATCTTCACTGTTATTAGAATTTTTAACTATGAAATAAGATTTCTTACCTTTGTCCTTGAAGCTCTTGTTGTTCCTGGAGTCTTTTCCTTATGCTTATTGTTTTTCTTCTCATCCTTAATTTCCTTATTTGGGCACCTAGTAGCAATGTGACAAATTTCTTCATAAGAAAAGAAGATCAGAGGGACTTTACCTTTGTACTTCCCTCTTCCTTTGGAACACTTTCTTGCAAGCAGGGCTTCAACAACTTCAAGATCACTGTCTAAACTTTCTTCTGATGATCCATCTTCTTGACTTCCCAATTGACTAATTTTTGACTTTTTACCCTTTTCTTTGAGTGAGAGTATAACTTTAAATGAAAATTCAATATTCTTGGAAGCAGGAACATAGTTATCATAATTGTGTAACTCAAAATATGTTAATCTTCCAACTAGAGCATCCAACCCTATCATATTATTAGTTGGATCACATATCATTTCTTGAATAGAAGATACTCTAATTGCACAAATGGGAAGAAGAGTTCTAAGCACTTTACTTACAATAGTTTCTTCCTTGATGTCTCCTCTAGATGCCTTGATTACACTTACATTGGCCTTGATCCTTTCTACATATTTTTCAATGTTTTCATTTTCTCTCATTCTTATTTGATCAAATTGTCCTCTAAGGCTTTTGATTTGGCTCTTCTTACATTGTCATCTCCTCTATAGATATCTTTTAGTTTGTTCCACATTGCAAAAGTAGTTTTGCAATCTTTTACCTCACCAAATTCAGCATAACTAAGAGCAGATGCAATATCAATCATTATGATATTATGATTCTTCTTTTCAGCAATGTCTTTAACTGATAATGTTTTAGTGGGACTCTTATATTTAGCATCAAGATACTTGCAACCTGAATCACTGATGGTAGCTAGATGTAATCTCATATGTCTTTTCCATGTAGCAAAATTGTCTCTGTTCAACTTGGGAATCTCTCTTTTGTAAGACATCTTGGTCTTTAGCTTAGGTCCTTGAAACCTTTTTTGCAAGCACCAAAAGCTCTGATACCAATTGTTGGAAATATAAGAGAAGTAACTAAGAGGGGAGTGGTGAATAAGTTACTACAAAAATATTTCCTAGATCTCTTTTGATGTTAGTACAAAATGCAAATAGATAACTAAATACTATTGAAGCTCGATAAACACATAGAATGTTGTAACTTGGTATTAACTAGATTAGCTCAGTAAAAGATTAACATATAAAAAATTAGATGTTATCTATGATTACCATTACTTTAACTTAGTTTCAAAAACATAAGTAAAATAGCATGAACACATTTAACAATAGGATTTAACATGGAAACTCAATTTGGGAAAAACCACCAATAGCAACTAGTTACTAATTTTTACTCTTCTGAAGTGAGCCCTATTAGGAGCCAACCCTATTAAAGGTTACAAAACACACTGTTAAGTTTGACCCTATTAAAAGATTTAATCACCCTATTAGGAGTGGACTAGTTAGAGGTCTTGAGAACAATTCAATGGAATTGCCACATTGTTAGAGGATTTACAAATAGCTATTAAACCAACTCTGTTAAGAGATTTAGATCACTACTACAATGGTTAGAGAGTAAAAATGAGATGACCTAATTTGAATGCAACTAAATTTTTGATTTCATATCTTTGTTCTAGCTTGTACTTGATCCTTCTTACTCAAATATGACTTTACTAAACCACAAGAATATTTTGGTTATCCTTCAAATTCGCTTCCTCTACTCATCAATAAATCTTCAATCACATCATCATAACTGGCACATTCTCTTGCACTTTCTTACACACACTTTGAAATCACAACTTGACCTTATACTAATACCTTCCACTTTGTCAAGTCAGCTCAAATAGAACTTGCAATAATCATCACCTTGGTTGGCTGTAATTAATAGATAGGTTAATTAAGCTTAATACAAAAAAACTAAGAAAATCCTTCATTAGCTGACCCTACTCAGTAGAAGCTGACTCTATAATGATTTCCTTTGTTAACCAATAGAAGCTTGGTTAAAATTACAACCTTATGAAAATCCTTTGGCAAACAAGTGACCTCAGTTAGCACTAGTTCCATCAAACTTTCCTTTGATACCTAAGTGAGCTCGATTAACACTCACTTTTTGCAACTTTTCTTTTGATGCCCAAGTGAACTTGGTAGACACTGCCTTCTAAACTAGGCAAGTATAGGAATTCTCGGTAGACATTGAGAACTATCTTTACTACCTAAGTGAGCTTGACATATTTTGATTGATAATGATTATGACATTTGTGTAACATCAAAGACAACACACAATTAATCAATTGTATCCAACAATTGCTCCCCCTTTGACATCAATGACAAAGGTGTAAAAAATGTATCCACAAATTTTTTGTGTCCTTCTATTGATTAGCTAGACATCTAGATATGAAATCTACAAAATAATGTTTTATCATGTCAAATTTCTTCCACTACACTCTAGTTAGTATAGGAAAATTTATCATAGGATGTCTTCGTTGCAAGACACTCCTCTAATTGCCTTTGGAAAATGACAACTTTGGATGATAAGTATTGTTTGAGGATAGAGAATCTCCTTAGTACCTTTCATAATGTCCCACCTAGAGATCCTTGGAACAAGGATTCAATACAAGACAAGATCTTTTTTTCCTTTTTAGACAAGTATGATTGCACAAGATAACAACATACACAGATCACATAGATCACAAAGGAAGACTTAACCACCATCCCAACAACCAAAAAATCTCTAAACACCACTACACAAATTGAGGCACACACAACATGAAACTGAAACCCAAAGTGACAACATCACAAAGAATCTAAGATTTTTTAGAGCATGGAAAATTAAGTAAACCCAAAGGTTACTAGAATCACCAAAAATTGATCCTCGAAAACTAGTGGAGATTCCCCTTGTTTTTCATGTGAGGACCAAAAATAGATAAATTTTCATGCAAAGATGTGCAACATACCACATGAGGAAGTATCTTCCATGTGAGGATGTGCACCAAATGATGTGAGAAAGTACTTGGTCAAACAACCAAGACACCAAAAACTGGTGTGGGTTTTGTGTGAGAAAGTGTTGAATGCCATGTGAAGAAACCCAACACACCACACAAGATCCCAAGATAGAAAGCTAGAAAATAAAAAGGTAAAAAGATAAGGAATGAAGTTCTTCCACATCGAGGAGTACCAGATCCACATCTTGAGGCAAGGACACTCAAATGATAACTGAAAGATGGAACACAATCTAACCATCTAATAATTAGTGAAGGGAAAGTAAAGAAGGAAAATCATAGTGTCCTAAAACAACATCACAATAAACTAAAGTAACATCATAGTGAATGATACAACTAAACTAAGTATACAGTTCCTCCCAACCATTAAAAACATGATAAGACCACAATGGATCGTAGCCATCCCCTACGTGTAACATCCCAAACTACTAACCAAATTTTCAATGCTATCTTATGAGGACATCAATAATAAAATGTGCTACAACATAAGAATAAGGAAATATAACATGCTAAAAGTAAAGCATTAGATAATCCAATAAATTAACCACATCATCTATCATATGCTAAACATCATACAAATAGGAAATCTAACATGCTAAACCAATAAGCAATAGATACGCCAACAAGGAAATTCACATCATCTAATCATATTCTAAACATCATATTATAAGAATGAATCAAATAAAATAACATCATCTAAACATGATATCCAAGCATTCCAATGAAAGTGTAAATCACAAAGAAGCATACTTTAGAACCCAAAGTACGAAAGTGAAAACATCTAGGGATGGTCACACTAGGACAAAAGACTATCTCTGTATATTGGTCCCTAGTAGTGGTATAGGTGACTACACCTTCTAACCACATTGAATCCATAGGCCCACTCCTATTATGCTAATGGAGATAATGATCCAACCACACACACACACAAAGAAAATGTTCATGGCTAACACACATGCTAGACAATATGTTGACTGAAACCAAGAACATACACAATGCATAGGCTATAGGTCCTAGTCAGACACTCAATGTGCTACTAAGTAGGGGGTGAAATCATGGAGAGTCTCTAGGCATCGATAAGCCCAAGCTCAAATCGTGTAGATTCAACTCCCTCAATAGAAAGGCTCTAGGACAAATTATTATCTTAAGTTTTATTACCACCTAGTATTTTATTTAGTTATCACTTGATTAAAAGTTCCTCTGCCACCCCTCTAGGCACAATGATCACCAAGCTGTGAGATAGAAGCCTACTCCATATACTACCCTACCCTACCCATGATCATACAAAGATGAGTGCCCATAGACATGCATATTTTCAACTCAAACCAAATGATCATAACTTTTAGAAGTACCATGGAAGATCATGCCTCACAAGTCACCAGACAAATGACATGCATGTACTTGTATACACTAATATGTTAGCAATAAACACTAATCTATTTTTTTTTAAAAACATTTACTAACAAAACTAATATAAAATTTAGATGAGACAAAGTGAGGTCTTCAAATGAGAATATGACTCATGGATAGGCTCTCTCAATGAGGATGATTACTTGATTTGTAGAGGTGTCCTTTGATATGGATTTGGGATGTATGCTCAAGCTTTGAAATGCTTCAATGGAGGTGGATTTGGGATTTTTGGTGTGGGTATATGTAAAAGTATGGATTTGGCTTCTCAAACTGACATGGTAACTTTATCTTAAAGATTGTGATTAAATGGCTTGGGAGGGGATCCAATTTATAGGCTAAGGGCTTGAGGGATGGAGGGGTAAGATGCAAGGATGGCAAGATGGTGAGGGATGGCTAGGATGCACTTAAAGGGGAGCACATGGATTGTGCTTGTTTAGCACCAATAGGGAGTGGACACTTGTCACAAGGAGGATGGGTGTGAGAGGATAGGATAAGGGTTGGTCAAAGGCTTGATGAGGGTGGTTTGTTATGTAAGAGTCATGAGTGAGGATGTAAGAGCCATTTATGGCTTTGTAAAAGCATTCATGGCTTGGTGGTTGGGATATTTTGAGGGAAGACTTTGGCTTGGTTTAGGAAAGTTTTAAGCTTGCTTAGGAATGTGCAAATGATTAGGGGATGGGTTATGGTTGGGTTAAGATTAGATTAGGGATGTTAGAGATGTGCAAGTGGATGACATTTATGAGGGTGGGTGAGTTAGTGGCTAAGCCTAGTTAGTATGGGTGGATGGGGTGGATTAGGCTAAATGGAGGATTTAAGATAGGCTTTAGGGGTTATTAGATTTGAGGGTTTTATTTATTAAAGTGATTTTAATAAATTTGGAATTTGGAATTAGATAGGAGAATAGGATTAATTGATAAATAATGGGTTATTTAATTTATCAATTAGGACTATAGATGATTAATTAAATTAATCAGCTAGGGGATGGAAAAGGATTAAATAAATAGGAATTTAATTAATGATGCCTTTTAGAGATAGCTAAATAGGATTACCAAAGTGGTGTAATTGAATTTAGGTGTCTACATTTTGCCTCTCTTTGACATAGTGTTGAGATAACACTATTTCAAAGAAGTTCAAATGGAGACGACATGAGGAAGATGCTTTTAGCAACAAGGTTTCCCCAGTCTCAGATAAGAAGAGGAGAGACTAGACTTAGAGATACGCCCTCAAGAAGGCGACGGAGAGAGAAGATGAGGCTCGACGGCTTCTTGAAAAGAAAAAGAATTCAAGACAAGTAGAGACACAGATTGACAAAGAGAAGGGGTTGAAGTAGCTCAAATGCACACTATGGGAGAATGATAAAGGGAGATCAGATGCACAAGAGGAAGCAAGCCTAGGATGATCCCAGATTTGGGGGGGGATGAAGGGGGGAGCTTAATAAAAGTAGATCAGGAGGAGGGGATGGATGATGGGAAGATAAAGAGGTTTGAATGGAGATGAAGGGAAATCATGGAAGCAATTTGAGTGGGGGGAGACGGCAAAAAGAAGTACCACCACGTAGTTGAGCACGAGATTTAATATAGGAATGTTGGTTTAATGGCCAAGGTTACCAAGAACATCAAGGCATGGTCACCAACTATCCATAGGACTAACAAACAGACTCAAAACAAGCACACAAGGATTGCCCCAGCATCTCATGAATTCTAGAGGAAGCAACGTGGAACTGAGACTAGGTAACCCACAAGTAGAAAAAACAAACAAAAGACCTGAGCAAGACCATGCACTTGAATTTCCCCATTCGTAGCACACTATGATATAAAAGATCGTGGCAACCTTGAGGAGGGAGAAAACAAGATTGTTGGGAAAAAAGACTTGAAGACCCAAAGGGGTAAAGCCAAATCAAAAGAAAGCAAAAATCCAAAATAGAACCATTTGCCAACGAGATGTGTAGGATGAGGTACTAACAAACCAAGATCAAATAGGAGGAAAGCTATATCCTACAAGGATCTATCAGAGAGCACCTAAGTGGAGGGAGCAAGATGAGGGATGTGGTGGGCAAGCTTAACTAAGAAGGATAATAGGGTAGGGATAGGAGAGCTAGCAAAAGGATGTATTGAAAAAGCTAACCAAGAGTTGTGTGATGTGTGCAAGATGTTGAGGTTGGTGAACAGACACGAAAGTGGTAGATAGAGATAATGATATGTAGTGAAAGAGGAGGTATAAGCTGATAGACCAAGAGTTGGTATTAGGGTACAAAGATGTGCTGTGATTTGTGGGTGGGAGTGGGGAATGTTTGGGAAAGTTGGGATGATCGAGAGGGGTAGGCAAGGCACCAGGTAGGCTATAAGGGGTGAAGAGGGACCTAGAAGGGGTCATTTGCAGTCAGATTGAGGAGGAGATATTGTTGATTAGGAGCTCTGCAGCGAGGATTACGTTGGTGGGTATTGGGCGACTAGAGCACCAAGTGGACATAGTGCGACAAGTATGAGTATGAGGGACGACCGATCAATCGGTAGGGTCTAAAACCTCTTCGTGATTTTTGTTTATGCTTTTGGTAGATCATTCCCGTGAAGGTGAAAATGTGATCCCACAAGCACAGGTCTAGCGAGAATGCGAGTAGGATCAGTGGAAGCGCGATCCCACAAAAAATAGCGTCAGGTGGGATGATGTAGGGGTTTAAATAGGATTTTGCAAGAAAGTGATCTCGGGATGGGAAGTCATGCGAGAATAGGATAGAGTTAGCAGGATCACATCCCCATGAAGTGGAACACGATTCATGCAGCGAGAATGCATCCTTGCAGGTTAAGGTCATTGGATAGCAAAAAAGGGGGCAAAAGGGGAGAGTGTAGGAATGCAATCCTGCAAGATCAATGATCGGTGGGATCACTAGGTGGAGAGAGTCCAAGAATGCTCTAGCAAGATCGGGGGGAAAGGTCAAGGGTTAGAGCAGAGTCAACATCGTGATCCCGTCAAAAAATAGTTTTGCGGGAATGCGGGTGGTAGGCTTTGCGAGGATGCTATTTTCGCAGGAATGCAATTTTTGCAGAATAAAAGCAGAAAAAGCTGGGGTTGAGGTAAGGGAGGGTGGGAGGATAAAAAAGGAGAAAGAAAACTGACGGTTGGATTTGTTTTGGTGGTGTGTAGTGGTTGTTAGATGCATTAGTGTTACGAGAGTGACGAGTAGCAGTGTTGCACGCGGGAGAGATGCTGACGTCGGATGACTGGGCATGGGTTGAGGCGATCGGGCTAGGCTACCTGGCAAGGTCGCTCCATACCTGTACCTATATGATGATGGTTACAACACTGTGTGAGAGATGACACAGTGAGACAACAATGTTTCACCTATTGACAGGGGAGATGACAGTGACACTAGAGGATGTATACCGCATATTTAAACTGCCAATGCAGGGGAAGCCAATCATGGCGACCAGAGAGATGACAACAGAGGTGGCTGTGTAGAGACTAATGGGGCCTAGAGTGGAGTATAGGATCTAGAGGGGATAGTTCTCATTAGATGAGTATCTGGATCACGTGATGGTGGAGAGGCGGATCTACATTTATGTTCTAGGGCTGATTTCAGGGTACATTTCTCTAGACATAGGTGGGACTGGGGTTACACTGGCATTGATTCTAATAGTGATGCAAATTGTGGATGTAGGATGCCTAGCAACATGGGGTTCTCTGATGTTGGCCGAGCTATACCAAGACTTGCATCAAATAGTGTACCAAGGTGGTGCCTGACAGTGGAGGAGCATTGGGTTCTCGACACTTTTATAGGTGTGGGTATGGGAGCATATTATAGTGCTCAGGCCATTGAGACGCAGGGATAGGCAGCCAAAGGAGCTAGTAGCATACAGCTGGGTGGAGCCTTTGACATATCACCACACAGATGTAGTGGATTACTAGAGAGTGTAGATTGATGAGATAGTGGCAGTGGTGTGGAGGCCATACATGGGCTTGGGATTGTGGGCAGAGGAGGGAGAGCATCTCCCCTACACCATTTCTCCATGCTTTGTGTTCAGGAGATGGGAGTATGTGGCAGAGCAGTACAGGCCAGACACAGCACTGTGGTAGTTTGGGTGGTAGTAGGTGGTAGTAGGAGATCCGTACTAGTATCAATGGGTTACACGTGAGCTGGTGTTAATGTACGGGCCATCCCTACAGAGGGATGGGTTGTTTAGGGCATGACAAGATCTCGAGCCGTAGCAGTGGGATTGGTTCGGCAGGGCAGTAGATGTGGGCTTCACATAGGAGTACTGAGATACTTTTGTGAGGCCAAGACCAGTGGGGAGAGCACAAGGCATGAGGGTAGTGGTGGTGGCAAGGGAGTTGGCCCGAGCAACCTGATAGGGGCAATATGTGGGGAGGGGGTTGTGGTAGAGTGTAGTAGCAGTTGCATAGAAGGAGGAGCCTACCCATCAGAGGAGAAGGGTGGTGGGGGAGGAGAGGAGAGTAGAGGAGAGGGAAGCAGAGGAGAGGGGAGCCCAGCTAGAGAGAGGGGGAGAGGAGGCACAAGGGCGATAGAGGGCAGCAGGGGGAGAGGCAAGAGGATCATTTGCTGGGGGAGGAGATGATGAATTGGCAGGTCAGTATGCCTCACTAGAGTAGGCACACACAGTGATGAGTTAGCTGCTTCATGACACTCAATAGGAGAGAGATTAGCTCTGGCTAGAGTGAGATCAATTTAGATAGGAGCAAGATACAACCTAGGAGCAGGCAGATAGGGCAAGTGGGGAGGTGGGGAGGCTACAGATAGAGGTGGGCCAAGTGGAGGGGAGGTTGGATGCTATGACGGTGGAGCGATAGGGGGTGCAGGCAAGACTAGATGCCCTCTAGAAGGAGAAAGATAGGCTAGTGGTGGAGGTGGTGACCTTTCGAGCATAGGTGGTAGTGGGGGGGGGATTGGATGAGCTACGGAGACTGCGAGAAAAGATGGAGGAGTTGAGGGAGAGGGTTGGGTTCTACCGAGGGAGGTACCATGCTACAATGTCAACATCACAGATAGAGCATTACAAGCAATCGACTCGATCAGGCACAACAAGTACCCACATAGGGATGCAGGGAGGAGGGGAGAGTGGATGGAGCACTATGGGAGAGAGTGCAGGAAGGTCTTGGCGTACAGGGCATAGTCAGAGGGCAGGGATGAGCTAGCAGCGTGGGATGGGAGACGAGGCAGAGAGCTCTGGGACAAGGGGAGGACTGATGGGGCTACCACCTCCACCACCACCACCACTAGGGGTCGAGAGAGGGGCACAGGAGGAGACTAATGATGTAGGGACGATGGGTTGACCATCGATGAGCAGGCATCTTTTTGGGATACTGAGTACTTCGTATATATATAGGCTATTTTGAGACACATGGAGATTTGGTGCGGGCTCAGACCTGT
Source organism: Cupressus sempervirens (assembly GCA_028749045.1). Classification (NCBI taxonomy): domain Eukaryota; kingdom Viridiplantae; phylum Streptophyta; class Pinopsida; order Cupressales; family Cupressaceae; genus Cupressus; species Cupressus sempervirens. Next base: position 590,039,197 of record CM053784.1, read on the forward strand.
TTGTACTATATGGACATTGTACACTGATGGACTTTTATTCTTTCATTCTTTCATTGATATATAGATTAGATGACTCTGGTGATATTTGTGTTTATGGACTGCTGATGTTATGTATAGTGATTGATAGTGATGTTTCAATGGTATTGCTGACAATTGGTGATGCAAGATGTGACAAGTGCTATGATTTTTTGATTGTGCTGATAGTTTGTGAGTCAGAATGTGATTTTTGATGACATTGTATACATGATATAATATGACTTTGATGTGATTTAGCTATGATAGTGTAGATATGATGTGATGTGATTTTGATCTATGATATCACAGATGTGATGTGATTTGATGTGATCTTTGATGACATGATTTTCCTTATGATATTGTAGATGTGATGATGATGAGATTTTATGTATGATAGATATCATGCAGTATGATAGGTTTCAGATATGATCCTAATGATGTGATGTTGCTTTATAATAGATGTGATGTGATCCCAAAAAATTGATTGCTTTGGAGAGTATTTGATATGGCATTGTATGATGATAAGTACAAACTATAAAATAAGTGACAAATGTAAAATGAATCACCAACTAAAGGATAATCAACAGATTTATGATATGGAAAAAATGAATATAATGTCATGAGATTTTAACACAAACTAAAGATGGATAAAAGATTAAAACAAATGAATTGACAAAATAAAAGATGAAAATAAAAAATGAAGTACAACTTTAATGATGAACCTCAATGCTAAAATGAAACCTAACCTAATGATAAATGACTATAATGCTAAAATGAATCACAATCCAATGATGAGTGACTACACTAAATGGTTGATAATCTAATGAATGACGATGCTAAAATGAACCATAATCTAATGATGAATGACTATGCTAAAATGAACCATAAGAGAGAACAGTGAATTTATGATATGCTAAAAAGAACACAAACTAAAAGATACACCTAAGATTTACGATAAGCATGCGAGAATATCACAAAAAGACTGAATGCAATGCTATTCCATGATATGATAAAGCATACAAGTGATGATAATACAACATACGGGATTGTAGGAGATGCGAGACAAACAATGATGGTGTAATAAGATAACCAATGTTTTGACTTATGATAGCGGGATATGATATGAAGAGTGTTCATAGGAGATGTTGACTCTAAGGAGAATAATGCTGGAAAAAGAGTGACCAACAAAATTGCAGTCAGGAGGATAGTAGATATTTTTAGAGCTAGGATAGTAACTTATGATAGGGATCAAATCATGATGAGAATGAATAAGAATTGATGTTCACGACTATGAAGCAAGTGATTCTAAGGATGTAAAAAGTGATAGTTCAAGGGAGAGGGGTGATGATAAGGAGAAAGATACCCAGGGGTTTCTAAAAAAAAAAAGTGAGTCGTAGGAGAAACTGGAGCATGAGTACTTCACGAGGAAGTACCACTATGTAGTGTAAACACTTTAGTTGATATAAGATTGTTAGGGATCTACCAAGGTTACTAAGAACGTCAAGGCATTTTCCCAAAAATTCCATAGGACTGACTCGAATAGGCATGCAAGGATTGCCCCAACATTACACATGAGTCCCGAAGAGATCAGTGTGGGAATGATGTTGGATGATCCCCAAGCAAACGAGATTACCCAAGTGCATCATGTTTTATCAAAAGATGAAAACATGTTGGAAATATGCAAGGATAATATCAAATTGACTCACAAGTAGCAAAAGACTGTGATCCAAACCAACCTCCTTAGTTGTCCTAAACAAAACACACCATGATATGAAATGATCATGGCAATCTTGAGGAGGAAACAACAAAATATTTGTGGAAACAATCAACCCAAAAATTAAACAACCAAAAGATTCTGCAAAGGTGAAAAAGGAACCTTTTGTCAAAGGGATCAACTAACGGGTTGCAACAAGACCTGGATAAAAAGTAAGACTAGTTAAGGACATGGGAACTCATGACTAGATAGAAAAACATAGTAGTAGGTATATGCATGATAGGGGAAAGCTCAGGATGAGGGGATAGAATTTTTATAATACATGGTTTTGTTGAGGTGGATTTATGTAAAGCGCAATTTATGTATAGGGGTCTGGATATTGCTGTCTTCACATAGGTATGGTATATGAGAGACAAGGGTTAGGGCAGGGGGTATGAGACACATGTTATATGGGTCGTATATGCTACATATGGTAAGGATAAAAACCACATAATAGGGTAGATCTAGTAGAGTACAATGGTAGGATACATCAAGTATGGTACACAAGATGCTATAAATGAGATGGGATGTTACATAGTGCAAAGTGCTAGAGGATGATGTTGCAAAGTATGGTGAATAATGATAAGGAACACCTTGGAAAATTAGGTGGGATGAGTGATAAAATATGGAGGGTTGATAAAGGGGTGTCTGTCAGTGATAGATAATGGAAGAGTTGTAGTACACCTGGTGCCTATTTGCTAGCTTTTCACTAGGGACCTATCCAAGGCACTTGAATTGCCAAGTTTTCACCATTGGACACTTTATTTTTACTTTATGCCTTTTTTCTTTCCTTGATTTGCAAATTTTGTCCTTAGACGTAGAATTTCTTGAGGTGGATAATGTTGGTAGGATCATTTAGGACTTCACCTTCAAGGGTAGATAGTTGATAGGCTCCTGAGCCAAAAGATGTTGTGACCACATAAGGACCAAGCCAGTGGGCTCGAGCTTGCCTTTCCTTTCTCAGATAGCTTGAACCTTCATATTCTCTTTAAGGACCATGTCACCTTCCTGAAAACTACACAGATGGACTTTCTTGTTGAAATTGCGTTTGAGGCGACTTTGATAGACCATGAGATGGTCGTAGGCCTATTGTCTTCTTTCATCAAGTAGATCAAGTTGAGTAATTCGAGCCACTCTATATTCCTCATTAGATATCTGTCCTCAGAGAGAAATGCAGAGTAATGGGAGTTCAACCTCAATAGGCAGGACTGCTTCAGCACCATAGACCAAGGAGCATGGCGTTGTGCCAGTGGCAGTGTAGAATGAAGTGCGGTATGCCCATAGGGCAGGATTAATTTGCAAATGCCAATCATGGCTGGAGTCATTGACAACTTTCTTGAGGATTTTGAGGAGGGTTTTATTAGTTACCTCAGCCAAACCATTACCTTGTGGGAAATATGGGCTAGAAAAGTAGTAATGGATGTGGAGGGAAGTGCACAATTCTTCCATATTTAAGTTTTCAAAATTACCTCTATGGTTTGTGAATATGGTAGCTGGGATGCCAAAGTGACATATGATATGCTACAATATAAACTTGGACACCTAAACACTCGTGGCATTAGCAAGGGGAACTTCTTTGACCCACTTAGTGAAATAATCAGTGGTGGTGATTATCCACTTGTGCCCTTCAGAAGAAAGTGGCACAATAAGACCAACAAGATCAAATACCCAACAGGCAAAAGGCCATGGTGGTGCAATGATTTGCAAGTCCTGTGCTGGAGCCCAAATTAAATTAGCATGTTGTTGACAAGGTAAACACCATTTCACAAATTCACATACATCTTGTTCTAGAGTAGGCCAATAATATCTAGCCCGAAGGATCTACTTTTCTAGTCCAACATGTACCTCTTTGAGAGCCATCATAGCCTCATTTTGATCTAAACATAGAGAGAGAGTATCATGATAACCATGACAATATAGGGTTTGGGCAATGATAGTGTAATGGGAGGCTTTGCGAATAAGGTTTTGGCATTGGGTTTGTGTGAGGTGAGGAGATATAATACCATTTAGTAGGTAAGCATGAATTTTGTGGTACCATTGAGATTGGGGACCAACCAAGATGCAAACCCTTATTGATTCATTATTCTCATATGCGGGTTCATGCAGCTGCTCAACCAAGAATTCATATTGCGTAGCTTCATGTGTTATTTCTAAGAGAGAACCAATAGTAGCCATAGCATCAGCTGCCTTATTCTAGAGTCAAGGTATCTGTATGAACTGGATCTGAGTGAAATGCTCCTTTAGTTGATGAACCAAATCTTTGTAAGGTAGTAACTTGTCATCCTTGGTTTGATATTCATCCAAAGCTTGTTTGATGATAAGATGAGAATCACCATACACTTGAAGCTCTGTGATATTCCATTCAATGGCAATTTTTAGTCCTGCAACAAGGGCCTCATACTCTGCAATGTTATTGGTACATCAAAATTATAGCTTGAAATATTTAGGGATATAATTGCCTTGAGGTGTAACCAAAATTATGCCTCTACCAGAGCCATGAGATGTATAGGAACCATCAAAATATAGCTTCTAGAGTGATTGTTTTTCTATCAAATAGAGGTATTCATCTAAAAATTCCATCATGAGTGGGTGATCTACAACCAAGGGGACATTAGCCAAGTGATCTGCAATAGCCTGGCCTTTGACAGACTTTCTATCAACATATTGAATGTCAAACTCATTGAGGAGCATAACTCATTTTGCTAGGTGTCTGGTGAGTACTGTACAAGGGCGCATATATTTTAATGGATCAATCTTTGATATCAATTGTACAGTATGACTCAACATGTAGTGATGTAGTTTTTGGGTGGCAAACACTACTGCCAAGAATGCGTTCTCCATCGGTGTGTAGTTGAGCTCATAGCCCACTAATTTTTGGCTAATGTAATAAATAGTTCATTCCTTTCCCACATCATCAAGTTTTGCTAGTAGAGCACCTAATGCGGTAGGAGTAGCTGTGATGTACAATATGAGTGGGCACCTTGCAACTAGAGGAACCAAAATAGGTGGATTAGCTAAGTATTGTTTGATGAGCTCAAAATTGCACTGGCAAGCTGGGTCCCATTTGAAATTTTGATCTTTCTTAAGCAAGTGAGTGAAAGGTTGACACTTATCAGCAAGTTGAGAAATGAATCGCCAGACTAATTGGAGTTTTCCTTGCAAATAACGAAGGTTCCTGAGTGTCTTAGGAGGAGCCATATCTATGATGGCTTTGACCTTCTTAGGGTCAATCTCAATACCACGTTGTGACACAATGAAGCCTAGGAGCTTTCCTGAACTAACACTGAAGACACACTTCTTTGGATTTAGCATGAGACAATATTCTGCCAGTCGGTTGAACACTTCCTCAAGGTGAGATAAGTGATCCAGAGCATTGATAGATTTGACTAGAATATCATCCACGTAATCCTCAAGTATCTTATGGATTAGGTCATGGAAGATGACCATCATTGCGTGCTAATAGGTTGCCCCAACGTTCTTTAACCCAAAGGGCATCATATTGTACCAGAATGTGCCCCAAGGTGTAGTAAATGATGTCTTATGCTGATCTTCTTCTACTATACAAATCTGATTATATCCAGAGAAACCATCCATTAGTGACAAGAGTTCATGACCTACGATGAGATCCTAAATCATGTCAATATTTGGCAATGGAAAGTCATCCTTCAGACAAGCTTTATTAAGATCCCTAAAATTGGTGCAAATTTTGATATCACCAGAGGGCTTGGTGACAAGTACCATATTAGAAATCCATTTAGAATAATCTATTGGTCTAACAACTTCTCTAGCTTTGCTTTGACTAATAAAGCCACTTTGGGGTGCATTTTTTGAAGTTTTTGCTTGACAGGCTTGGCTCCTGGATCCACTGCCAGATGGTGTACAACTAGTTTGGGGTCCAACCCTGGCATATCCTAATATGACCATGCAAAGCACCCTATATTTTCACGGAGGACTTCAAGAAGAAGCTCTGATTGTTCAGGTGGTAAAGAGGCTATGATGTATGTGATATGTGGTATCTCTGTCAAACTGATATCTATAGGCCGAGTTTCTTCTATCAAAACTAAAGATATAGGAGGTTGATACTCTTGTGGGGGGAGGATGAAATCTCCATCCTTAGGTGCCTCTAAGATGTTTTCACTGTTGGATACGTCCTTTATTTTTGTTTCATTTTTTGAGTCACCTAATGGCACTCCAGAGGAGTTTTCACCATGGGATGATTTTCTCTTATCTTTTTTCTTTTTTGTTTCTTTTAGCATTTCATTTTTGTGACTAGAGATTTCCTCCTCCCCAAAGTAACTTGCATTTTCTAGCTTGTAGACATACGCTGATGGTGGAGGCATCCATTTATGTGGCATTTTTTCCCCCATGGATTTAAGGAGCGTGTGCTCAATAGAAAACTCATCAACATGAACAACACTTGGTTGGTCCCAATCTATGAGTTCGGGGTGAATGAGGGGGAGGTCGATGAGATTAAGGGATAACTGGCAGAGCACTGAGGCTCCAAGGATTATTTTGTCAAGGAAAATATCATCGTAAGATTTCTTTTCAAATTCCTCAGGGATGTCTTCAACCTCAACGAGAGTGTTTTGGATATTCATAAAGGCGTGGCCTTTTTTTGTAGTGCCCCCAGTTACAGGGAGTCCAAAGCCCAAGCCTTTGGTTTTTTGCCCTTGGTGTGCTTCTCTAGGCTATCTCATACTTGATTCTTGGTAGCCTAAACCACCTCCTTGATAATCCCATTTATTCATGGCCAAGTGATGTGACTAGGGATATTTTTATTTAAAAAGTGATCAAGAAGTGCTTCACTCTTAGGGGGTGGCTCCTTGTATAACCATGTGCTAATATCTAGTGTATTCTCTACTCCATCAAGGATACCTTTGGTGACAAATGTGGTAGGGCCCAATTGGTGAAGTTGAGAGGTGTTTTCTGGTATAGGCCCTTAATGTATTGGTCATCCTTGAGTATGTAGGTTAAGTGGTAGAGCTCCCATAGCAAAAGCATCCGTGAGACTATACTCACCACAACCTCGGTAGTTGATCTTAACTGTAGAGAGAGTGGAGGCTAAGATGGTGTCCGGATCATGGTAGGTGCCAGAGGAGCTGGCCATGGTGTTGCCAATTTTGATCCCAGGACAGTGATTGGCGTATGAAGCTTCAATCGCATTGTAATAAGCAAAGGGTTCAGGATCTGCATGGATGGTTATCTCAGTGCCATTATGCATAAATTTGACGCACTAATGATATGTGGATGGAATGGCCTTCATGGAATGAATCCATGGATGATCGAGGAGGATGTTATATGGAAGATTAAGATAAACTACATGACAAAGCATTTCTTGATTGGATGGGCCGACTCTGATAGGGAGAAAGATGGTTCCTTCAGTAGTACACTCCAAGTTGTCATATGCCTTGATGGCGATCACCTCATTGATGATATCTTCTTTGGTATATCTTGCCTACTTGATGAACCTAAGAGTATATAGGTTTAGAGCTGATCCATTATCTATCATGACACGTTTAAGTACAAAGTTAGAAACCATAACAGTGATGCAAAGTGGGAGGATGCGATTGGGTTCAACTGCTGGGATATCAGTGGTTTTGAAAGATGAGGCACATGATGCTAAAAGATGGCCAACCAAGTTACAAAACTCAGTGGCATTTATGTTGGGGTGGATGCGAGACTCATGTAGAGTGCTGTCAAGGATCTCTTGATAAAGTGATCTTGTTTGCAAGAGATCTAGGATGGAGATCTGGGCTGGCATATTTCCAAGGTGTTCCAAGATGTTATACTATGGCCCTAGTGAAGGTGATTCTGATGGGGATGCATGAGATGGAGGTGGTCATGTTGATGGTGGTATGATTTGTGTGGATACAGGTGGACCAGCTATATTGAGTCATGTTCGATGGGTAGCAACTACACATTGAGTGTCTGGGCCTTTGATATTGATGACATTGATAGATGGTTCAACTTGGGATATGTAACCAATTAAGCTACCATAGTCTAAGTATACTGAGGTATAATTTTGAGATGTGTCTCAATTGTCACCTTGTTTACCCAAAGCATTGTTAGGTTTGTTGATAGGAGGGTTTGCAGCTGCCTTTCCCGAGTTCATGTTATGAGGAGGGAAAGCATTTTGATACATCATTAATCCTACATTAGGTGAGGATTTTTCCCCCACTGTGATTTCTTTATGGTCAATGAGGTCTTGTACATAATCCTTAATTGCATGCATTTAAGGGTAGTGTGCCCTTTTACATGATGGAATTTTCAATATTTGTTGTCTTTGTACCAGGATGCTCTAGACTGATTAGGTTCCAAGGGTTATGTTTGTGGATACCGAACAAGGTTATCTTTGGCTAATTTTTCAAAGATTGTATCAAGAGGTTCTCCCAATGGGGTGTATGTTCGTGTTTGCCTCTGAACACGGGGTTTACTACCTGCTGCTAGTGTGATAGCATTAGTTTGATTATGAGGAATAGGTATTTTTTGATGAGTTTGCACAGGTGGCTAGTGACATGCAGGAGGTTGTTGTTGATAAGATTTTTGTTGGAAAAATGTGGTGGGAACATTGGTAGCCACTCCAACAATATGGACCTTTCGAGTGTCAGTGGCACCATTTGTCATTGTATTCTTGTTTTTGTTCCAATATTGAGTTTTTTCATTTCTTGACCCACAGTCCTGGGTGTTTTCTTTGTACAGTCTGATGACACCATCCTTAATGAGGCCTTGCTTGAGGCTCATTCCTTTTTCTTTGATGTCCTTGTATGTTTGCAAATAGTTCATAACCATATGATGAGTGAGGCTAGGGTGTGCATTGTTTTTGAACATCTTGACAAGATCAAGGATGGTGCAAGAGATCCTTGTTGTGAGGATGTACCAGTGTTGCAAGTACTCTGTAAGACTTTCTCCTCCCTTTTGTTTAGTGTGGACAAGGTCCACTACAGATAATTCAGTCTCAACGAGATGGGTATATTGAGCAACAAAGGCCTTAGAAAGTTCTACAAAAGTTTTAATAGTACCTTGAGGGATACGAAAAAACCATTCCAAGGCTGGTCCTGCTAGGCTTTTGGGAAAGAGCCACATGAGGAACACATCATTATAAGCTACCTCCTAAAAATGCATATAGAATTCCTTAACATGAGTGACTGGATCACTCTTCCCCCTAAATTTGTCAAACTTGGGGATCTCGAAATGTTTAGAAAATGGAGTCAATGTGATAGTCCTATCAAAAAAGTATGGGCAATCATTTTCAAATTTGAAAGTTTTGGTGTATATCCCATCCTTGAGGGCCTTGAGAGCATTCTTCATTTCTTCCCATTCAGACTTTACTGGTGGAGGAGTAGGTGCCCTCGGTGTAGGATACGTGCCAGAATCTGAAGTGTGATATGGAGAACTCTGATGACCATATGGCATCTATGGAAAAATGGTTTTCATAACCGGTGGAGTGGATGCTATGGTTTTCTGGAATGTGGGTTGTGCATACTATTACTTCTGCTGAGGTGGGTGTGGTAGATAACTATGAGGTTGCTTCCCTATGAGGTGGTTCTGTGTGGGTGCTTGGGCATACTGCTGATGTGAAGACTGTAGGTAGAATGGTGGTAATGTAGATGATGCTTGTGCTATGCTCTGGGAATATATACCATGCCCAATATATGTGGGTTGCATGCCTGCTTGAGAGTAGGACTGATTTGGAGTAGGCGTAAGGTAGTTAATTTGCGGCAAAGTGTTTACTATAGAGAACTACAGTAGCGGTGGATTTGGGATATTGCCTACAGGTGGCATGGAGAAATAGTTGGTGAGGGGTGGGAGTGAATAGCTATGTGAAGTAGTGGATGACAGTGTCAAAGGTGTGAACGTGACTACAGTGCTAGGGGGAAGACTAATGATAGGTGCCTATGTCACAGTAAAATTCCAAGGTCCCAAAGGAAAAGCAGCTAAAGAGCTTTTGGCTAGTTACAAAGGGGTTGATAGTGATTTTTGGTGGGATGGAGGATGAGGTATTGGACCCTAATGGTGGTATTTGAGTAGCAAATGGACTAGATGCAATATGGGGTGGAAATGAAAAGGTAGTGTTGCTAGATGCAAATGGAGGATTTGGTGGAGTGGAAAAATGAGTGGTGGAAATAGATGCAAATGGTATACTTGAGGTTGGTTGAGATTTAGTATGCACTAATGGTTGAGTGAGAATGGGATGAGTGTTCTATGGAATGGGAATCAGTACCTGGGTCGAGGGGATATTTGGGTCTATTGGTTCTACCTGAGGTGGTTGTCATCCAAACAATGGGTGAGTCGGATATGTTATGTTGATAGGTGGTGGACGTCCAAACTCAAAGACACCAACATTGTCTCGCAAGAAATTTTCCATGATGTTTTCCTTGTTGTGATCTATGATGGCATTTATGATAGTAGCATGACCAGGTTTGTTCATGAAAGCCTCAATATCTATGGATGATCCTAGTTCTTCTAGGATTTGCGGTGGTGGGTCTGATGGTGTCATGGATACCATAGAGTATGGCTGAGCTCGAGATGTGTTACCACTATGACTAGGATCCATGTATTTTTTTGTGTGTGCCTACCAAAATATGTGGTGGGTGGCATGAAAGGATGCTTCTCATAAATGTAGCAAGGGATGATACTAAGGGTGTTAAAAGGATATGGTGATAAGTGCAAGAAGCTTGTGTGTTCCTAAAATATGAATGTGGGAAATGTGATGGTGATGCAAAAGGTGTGACCCTAACCTTTGGCTCAAGGTGATGTGGGACACCAAAAGAAACCTAATCCTAGCAAAGTGTTGTGTTTCAAGGATACTCAGGATGATGAGAGATGTGATGCAAAAATGTTTCTAAGTGAGTGAGAAAAAAACACTAAAATTTTAAAAATTACAGGTGGAGGATTCTTCTTCAACAACCTAAGATGAGAGGAGATGGTCTAACTCCAAATGCTTGGATGGGATAGTGCAATTCCTAGACAAGAGACTAAACCTATATGTGTGTAAGTGTGTGAAAAAAATGGAAGGACCTAATCAGAATGAGTAACAATAGAGTTGTCGATAAGGCTCATATTAACACCACGTCGAAGGGTTAGGTTTTGGATTTTGTAGTCCCATTCAGTTTGCAATGCTACTTCAACTCTGTCTTTCTCAATTTGATCCAATTTGGAAATCCTAGGGTTGAGGGTATGCTTTTTATGCTCTACTTCAATTTCCTTATAGGCTAGTATTTGAGGAAGCTTAGCGTTCTTAAACTTAGTCTTGGGATGGCTTGACATGAGATATTTCCAAGTATTAAAAATCACAACCATGGGGTTCTTTGGAGGTAGTGACTATGCTAAGTGTGCCCTATGCTAGGATTGACCAAGTTTGGCAAACATTCATTCAACAAGTAAAAGATCAAGAAATAGATAAGAGCAACTAGATAGAAGTTTTGATTTCTAGAATGTGATACTTGCATCAAGGAGTGTGTATGTTTTTACAAATGTTTTGAGCAATCACTTCAAGCACATGAACATCCTAGATGGTTGGCTACAAAGCTGACAGTTGATTTATCTAAGGAGTCCTTGATATATGCAAAGTATGTGAGGCCCAAATCCGTAGATGAAACCAAAAAGATGTCATTCAGCCGAGTGGAGCGGCAACCCACTTCTCCTCTTTCACTTCTCAAGGGTATAAAGTTCCTTGAGGCTTAGCCTGAGTGAAAAAATCTTGATCCCAAGAGACGTGTCTTTGGATTCACCTCCTGATTTTTATACTCCACCAAAATGTTGGAGTTGAGGTCGTCCCAAGGGGTGATGAAATCCCCAAGCAGGCCCCCTAAAACCAAAAAGACAAGATTTTGGATCCTAATCTTATGCACCCAAGATGGCCTGCAAAGGCAACAAGGGGAGAGAAGACTCGGATGATCTCGAGCTAAAAGACAGATGTTCTTTTCCACTAACACTTAAGTTGTCTAGTCTAGACCTTGCAAACACACATTTTTAGGATGAAAATGTTCAATTCCAACTTGATATACGTGAACAAAAGAAAATGTGATCGAAGAATGAATACACAAAGGAGGGTTAGGGTCAACAAGAAATTAAACCCACGTGCTCGGAGGGCCTCCATGTCAAGTATCAGTTTATTTCCTTTAAGGGTTTCAAGAGTTGGTGTTTGTTCATTTTAAGACCAAAACAAAGATGTGTGTAAAGCTTGATTTCAAACGCGCACCCAGAGGCCCTCCACATCAAGATTTGTTCAACTTTTATGCCCAAATGAAGTGTTAGCGAGACTAATTTTTATTCAAGAAATTTTCTGTTTTAGTAAAACCAATAAAAACCCAAGTGAATGGAGTTTGATTCTTGTGGAGCACTTAACACCCTCTTAGGTAGACCCAACCCCATATATTGCACTGATATTGCAACCAATGGTTAAAATGATGGGTGATTAAAAAGGGTGAGTCCAACAACAAACTCACTCAAAGTGTCTTGATTCATTTTTATAACTTAGAAAGTTTCTAAAATGTGGATTTGAGTGAACATACATTCCAATAGATTAAAAGAAAGCATTGTTCATTTTAAGCCCAAAATTGAGATATATGTTTTGTTTGTGATTATGCATACATGTTCATTTCCTAAGATTTAACCATGCAAAATAAGCACAAAGAAAATGACAATGAATAGACTCAAACAATGTTCCTACAAAGAAAATGCGAGAAGCAGCATTCTCCAAAGGGTAGCATTCCTGCAAGCGGGTTTGTGATCTCGTCGGAGTTTTCTTTCACAGGGATGCATTCTCGTAGGTGTTCCTAGGTGCAAGAATGCCAGGAAAAATTGTCAAAAAAGAAATTAAAACCACGAGCCAAAAACCCTAGAGCTCTTTTTGACAGAATGATCCCACAAATTTATGGCCTTACAACATTCTCGCAAGCAGGAATGATGATCCCATGGAAAAAGTTTAATTACAAATTTGAGAAGTTAAGACAAGAAAAAGTTAGCGTTTTTGCTAGTGAGAATGATGATCCCGTCATTTTGAGGCACATTCCCACTGAAAGGTTGGCCGGCGGGTTTGTTGGTTGGGTTTATGGGCACGTGCAAGTTGATTGGAACTAATTTGATGGCATTCCCACTGGTCTTTCTTCATTCCCAGGGCTGTAGGATCATGTCCCCACCGGTCTGATGGTGTGTTCCTGAGGCTATGGGATAACGTTCCTGGGGTCATGAGGATGCAAAATGTTTTTTATTTTGACTGTTCGCTGGGTGAAAATCGAGAACAAGGTTGGGAGTGCATTCCTAAGGCGTTCAATGTGACCCTGCAAGCAAAATCAGAAAGCAACACAAACAAAAGATATTTCCATTAATGTTAGTTTTCCATAGTTAGCCAAAACATGAAAAAGCATGTGAAAATAGCATTAAACAAGATTAAAAGGACCCTTGCGGGGTCCCACTAGACGTGCCAAAATGTATACACTAATGTGTTAGCAAGAAACACTAATCTATTTTAAAAATAAAGCACTTACTAACAAAACTAATATAAACTTTAGATGAGACAAAGTGAGGTCCTCAAATGAGAATATGAGCCATGGATAGGCTCTCTCAATGAGGATGATCACTTGATTTGTAGAGGTGTCCTTTGATATGGATTTGGGATGTATGCTCAAGCTTCAAAATGCTTCAATGGAGGTGGATTTGGGATTTTTGGTGTGGGTATATGTAAAAGTATGGATTTGGCTTCTCAAATTGACATGGTAACTTTAGCTTAAAGATTGTGATTAAATGGCTTGGGAGGGGATCCAATTTATAGGCTAAGGGCTTGAGGGATGGAGGGGTAAGATGCAAGGATGGAAAGATGGTGAGGGAGGGCTAGGATGCACTTAAAGGGGATCACATGGATTGTGCTTGTTTAGCACCAATAGGGAGTGGACACTTGTCACAAGGAGGATGGGTGTGAGAGGATAGGATAATGGTTGGTCAAAGGCTTGATGAGGGTGGTTGGGTATGTAAGAGTCATGAGTGAGGATGTAAGAGCCATTTATGGCTTTGTAAAAGCATTCATGGCTTGGTGGTTGGGATATTTTGAGGGGAGACTTTGGCTTGGTTTAGGAAAGTTTTAAGCTTGCTTAAGAATGTGCAAATGATTAGGGGATGGGTTATGGTTGGGTTAAGATTAGATTAGGGATTTTAGAGATGTGCAAGTAGACGACATTTACAAGGGTGGGTGAGTTAGTGGCTAAGCCTAGTTAGTATGGGTGGATGGGGTGGATTAGGCTAAATGGAGGATTTAAGATAGGCTTTAGGGGTTATTAGATTTGAGGGTTTTATTTATTAAAGTGATTTTAATAAATTTGGGATTTGGAATTAGATAGGAGAATAGGATTAATTGATAAATAATGGGTTATTTGATTTATCAATTAGGACTATAGATGAATAATTAAATTAATCAGCTAGGGGATGGAAAAGGATTAAATAAATAGGAATTTAACTAATGATGCCTTTTAGAGATAACTAAATAGGATTACCAAAGCGATGTAATCGAATTTAGGTGTCTACAGTACTCATGTGTGGCATACCACCATCACAAAGATCATAACACAAGGACTCGATGAGAACACAAGAAAAATATCACTCAATCGAAATAAACTTGGGAGGATGTATTCTACATGAATCCCAAAGTTAATAAAGCCATACATCATGAAATCACTCAACTGGCCACAATCTGGGAGTATGGATTCTACATGAATATAAATGATTCAACAAGACAAAACATTATGAACTCACTCAATTGGCCTCAATTTGGGAGTATGGATTCTACACGAATCCTAGTGTACATGAAACAATAACAAGGGTCCAAGAGAAACCATAAAGCTACGTATAAAATCACTTAACATAACACAATGTCGAGAGTACGAATGTGGTATGCATACCAAAGAAAACATAAAAGTTGCAAGAATTGTTTGATTGACATCTAAATAGATAATCTAGGTCCACAATCAAGCTCATGCCAAGAAAAACCTAAGAAAATAGGGTGGCACACAAAACAAGGTAAAAAATCTAAAAACTAGAAAACTTCAAAATTAAAACCCATTTGTTCTTTGGGCACAAAAACCCTAAATATTCAATGAAATTTGGGTTCAAACTCTATATGCAAAAAAACCAGCATAACAATGCAAAACCCTAAACCCCCATATCGAAAATAGGAAAAATGTTCATACCTGACCAACCAAGTAGAACTAGCAAATAGAAATAGAGGGAAACACTAGTTCTCAGCCTTCTAACAAATGGCTACCAAAAAAAGAATTTAGAAATGAGCAAAAATGATAAAACGAGAGAGCCCTACCTCACAACCAAAAGGGGTAAAGTAGGGATCTAAACCATAAAATAAAAACTCTTATAGAAGTAGCCAAAAATCACAACAATCCAAGGTCTTCTCGAGCTGGATCCAATGAGCCCAATCTTGTGACGATCCCATGCCTAAAGCTCCCACAAAGAAAAAAATAGTTAATCCTCATGGAGAGGATTTTGGGTTTTACTCCCAAACATTCTAATTCAAAAGTGAGAAGTGAGGAATTAAATTCTTTTTCAATACTTATTCACTCTTCAAGTTAAAAATTGATTAGGGAAAATAACCAGCCAACCTAGTTAAACTCCAAATTGACCCAAATGAAAATAGGCTATTCCTAGAAATAGGAATTCATCTATGGAAAAGCTACCATAAGTTTAATTTAATAAAATAAAAAGCCCAAAATCCCAAAAACATAGAAAATTTTTAAACAACTTTTGTGATGATGTGAACCTCGAAATGCACAAACATGCTCAGGCCCACATCTCCTAATTGCTTGCATGCCTTGTTAAATCACATAATGAAAATGAGTTTGGATTTAATAATTACCAAAAGGTTTAATTAAATAATTAAAATAAGGATACGTCGGCCATACATGGATGATATTGGCAAAATATGAATAGCTGAATCATTAACTCCATATGCCACTACTAGGGATATAAATCTTGCACACTAAAACACATGATCAAGTGTAATTTGCATATGATGACATAACCAAAGAAATAAATGCATTAAATCACTTGATTTAACCATTTATTCAATTATACTAAAATAATCTATTTAAATCACTTACATTTGCATAAAACATAACAACACAAGACTCGAGTAAATAACTATAGCACTAAATCCATCACATAACATAGTCAAAGATATGTCCAAATATCAGATAACTAGATATCATCACAAAACAAAATGTCATCTCAAAATGGCATCATCATGCAATATGATCAACTGAACAACATAGTAGTATAACATCTATGATACTAGAACCGAATCAACTAATATAGAGCATAAATTAAATCACCTCAATAGTGTAGACTGATCATGGTCACAATCATGATCCCTTCTCAAGGAGAGATCAACAAGGTTGCATTCATTAGGATGACTTACAAAAGTCAAATGGGAGAGGCACTACACCTTTTCCTTATCAAACTCAATGCATTTGATAGAATTGTAAATCTTCTCCATCTCAGTTTCAAAATCTTCAATTCTGGCCTTTGGTTGCTATAATCTTGTAGTGAGTATCTAAAGTTTATTCATTTGGCTTTTGATCTTATTATCAAAATTTGATAGGTAACTGTATGACATTGCGTACTTTCTGTACAACTACTTGCCTTCATCTATGCTCTTCCTCAATTGTTTGATGCACAGATCTAAAGTTTTCAAATTATTTTTGAAATTTGTACATACTATATCAAATAGTGATGCATCACGCTTGGTCTACACTTGCACTGAAGCTAACTCTAATAGTATTGTGAATTCCTTATTGAAGGTCTTCACCAATTCCCATGCCTTTTCCTACAAGTATAGAATAGTTATAGTTATGGTAAGTATCTTCTACATTCTATCCAAGACTTTAGTTTGTGTCTTCTCTAGAGACTTTACTAATTTGTTCTTTTAGAGAAATTTTCTCGAAGAACTCATTAGCCCCTTTTGATCATCATCATCATTAGATACCACTGCTACTATTTTTGCTATTGCTACTTCCATAGGAGTTACAACTATAGTGGATGTAACTATAATCTTCTTTTCTTCCTTGGCTTTCTTTTCTTCTTCCAATTTCTCATCTGATTCTTCCTCTTCCTTCTTCCTTTTCTCTTCATCTTCTTTCTTCTTCCTTTCATCTTCCTCTTTCTTCTTATTTTCTTCTTCCTCTTCTTTTCTTTTCTTTTCTTCTTCCACTTCTTTTCTCTTCTTCTCATCCTCTTCCTTCTTTTTCTCTTCTTCATCATCATTAGAGCTAGTATATGTTGTGATATTGCTAACAATGGATTGGCCAAATGCTACAAAAGGATTCTCCTTTGCATCCATAGTTATTTGAGCACTATCCACTTGCATGGATTCAATACCCATACTAATGTGTGGTGGTTAGGGTGCCTATTCTATCTCCTCTACTTCTTGTTTATTACTGGAAAGTGTGCTTGCTTCCACATAGATTGGGCTCATAGGTTTGGACTATGCACTTACCTATGGCACTATGGTCATAAATTTTACTATTGTCTCCTCTGTTTCCTTCCTAACATTATCATAGTTGCCTCTCATCAAAATAATTTCTCTTCTTTAATTCCTCAACAAGGGCTTAATACCCTTCAAAATTCTATCTGAGTCCTCCTTGGAGTTAGTTTCACACAACTTTTTGATCATTTTTATTCTCAAATTTCCCTCTTCTTCCAACACTCTTTTCTTTATGTTTAACAACCTATTAAGTAGATATTTGGAATCTTAATTTGTATAATATCAAACCTTCTATTCCATAGCATCATGTTAATTAATATGGCATTCTCTAACTACCTTCTTTCCATATTATTGTACAAACTATAATACTTGTTCAACTATACAAAATTGTCATCATTAATAATTTGCATGTTAGGGTTTGCTACCTTTGGCTTCCATGCTTTCTTTCTAGTTGGTGTTCTACCTTCCTGTTTTGCTTTCTCCACTAGTCTATCTTCTACTTCATCATTAGATTCTTTAGAATCAATAACTTGCATTGTCTCTCTTCTCTTTCTTGCTCCATTGGTGGTCTACATGAGTCTTTTTCTTGGATGATGGTACAGGTTCTTATTTCACCTTAACTAGTCTCTCTGATTTCCTCTGCATAATAGGTGTTTCCACCTCTAGCTACCTCCAAGGATAATCACTTCATGTCCTTAATATTTTCACTTGTACAACTACTAGATATGGCACAATAGGGGCTTGCCCACATGGTTGTGTGATGGTTACACCTTTTGAATGTCCTACAACAACAATAGGTTTTTTTGTTACCACCTTTGATTTCCCACTTGCCTTCATCTCTAATGCAATTCCCTTTACCTCATTGAATTCTTCATGGATCATACCTAATTCCTTAAGGACGGAATCAATTACTTTCTCCACTTCTTAATCTCTTTACTTTGTAGTTTGGAATGACCTATTCTCATCTTCTCCTCATAAGTTCCCCATCTAGGGCACTTAGTGTCCTTCTTAGATTTGAAGTATGATCTATGCATACCCTTTAATAATTTATGCACTCATTTCATATCCCACAAATTCTATGAATTTTACCCTTGGTTCCACAACTTCCACGTAGGTGTTATCTATTTCTACCATCAAGCATATTTTATCCTTATATTTCTCTACCATGGAGGAAGGTATTCTATACCTCTATTTCATTTCAGTCTAAAAATTCTTCATCATTTTATTAATGTCATCATCTCTAACATTCTCAAGATTTGATTTGTAGCATTCAATCACCAATTTTATTGTGCACTCATTGCTATCCTAATTTTTTGTTCCTAGGAACTTCTTTTTACCATATAAAAACAAATGAGTCAATAAGGATTCAAATCAAAATACTACATTCTTTGTCTTCTTCAACTTGGCAATGTTATCTAAAAACTGTAATTTGATAACTTCACATAGATTTAATTTTCTTCCTTGAACTCCCAATACATATATGGCATGTAAGAATTTGGTTGGTACTGAGTTAACCCTTGAGCCATGGTTAAACTTGTACCCTAATATCTTACTCAACAATTTTACTTTTTTGTCCTGAATTGAGTCTACCTTCATGTTCCTTCCACCAAATCTTGTGTTTACGTTTGTCTCAACCATATTCCTTACATTCTTCTCATTTACTAGATTGCATCCCTCATGACTTAATCCCGTGATCTTGTGAATTAGGTCATTATCGTTTTCAACTTGCCCATCACCTAGCCAAAACATTTCATCATGTACCCTACTTAGAATGATTTGGGTCCAATCATTGTTGTTAAACTCTATATAAAACATATACTTTACTAAATTCAACTCACTTGGGTGCACATACTCAGTTTTTAAAGATAGGTCATTATTACACAAGATCCCTAAGTCCTTGTGTATATCTTCATCACCTATGCTCTCAATTTTAAAATACATATATCTTGTAATTTATTCAACATGAAACACATTCTATGGAACTTGCATAAATGTTCCCAATGTGTCATCCATAAGCAAAACAAATGGGCATTTTTTGAATACATATCTCGGCCTTTCACTCACATAATAAATGATCTAACTAGCCATTTTAACTGTAACTAAATACACTAGAAGAATTCAAACTTTGTAAAATACCTTAAAAACCATGTTTAGGGCTTGTGCAACTTTGTGCTTCAAGAACTTCTTTTCACACTTTAATTTGTTGGAAAATCACTCTTCAATTCACTCAAGACACTTCACATAAATAAATTCTACTCACAATATTTTTTGTGATCCTTAAATCATTTAAAATCACTCTACACATTAAATGTGTATCTACCACAAATTCAAATATTGTCTTTGTTTACTAGTAAACTTGTTTTCTAAAATTCCACTTACTATGATCATATCTAAGCTTGTGTACTTGACCATATCATTCTTTGTATGTAATTTACCTCCTATTAAATGTACAACTTCCAACTCACTCTCTAACAATAGTTCTACCCAATCGATGCTTTGCCTCTTTGAAACTACTTAATTCAGGTAGGATGGATCACAAACAATTGCTGACTTCAATATCTCATGAGGTACATCAAAATATTGTTCCTCTTGTTGGTGTTTTGAAACATCTCAGTTTCAAATTACCCCAATGAGAGAAAGATACATCTAGGGGCAAATACTTCCCATTTTCAACATACCCTTTTAGACACTAGGCAAACTATAAGGCTAGACCCTTCTTCTACTTTAGGCTCTACAAAACCTAGGTGTGTGGACCTCAGATTCACTTATATGGTACCAGTGCTAAAATGTACACTTGAATCTTGACAAAGAAGATAAAACCCTTAATATTATAACACTTATACAGAGATCCTAGACATGAAATAACTAAAAACATGGCTTAAGATATTGATAAGCTAAGTGAGGGCATTTCTTTTCAATTCCTTCAACATGAACAAGAAAGATATTTGATTAATGATGTTGATTTCAGCAAAACCCCAAATATGCAGCAGTAAGAACAAGTTGATCTTGTAGCTTATTGGTGCCCTATCTATTGAGAAATTCCACAAATTAAACACATAAATCTATGGTACCAGTGGCATATTCCATACATCAAGATATCAGATCTATCTTATCACTTTGTGAACTAGACATCAGTGTTCATAAAGACCTCATTCTCATGAAATATCCTTCTCAATTAACAATCAACAACCCTGTCAAATACATGAAGGATTTACTTGGCCCTTTGTTCCAATAGAAAAAGATATTAGACACATAACCTTAAGGGGATGCAAATGGGTCTTAGTTCTTTATCCCTAAAACACATAAGATTGTAGATTACAAAGATAACAATGAGAATCCGAATGAAACTAAGGATATTCTTACTCATTGTATTCATTTATTTGAAACTATAAATTCAAATACATGTAAAATAATTCATAAAGTCACTAAATAGATAAAAAATAATTATATTATCTTACCTATTACTTTTCATACAAGACAGAAAAATATGTTGAAGAATGTGGTATCACAGTGATGAAAACACATCAAAATTGGAACCTTGGTCTCACATGGTATCACAGTAGTGAGAGACTTTTTCCAAAATTGGAACCAACCCCTACAATTGATGAGAAAGAGCAAGATATAGGAGAAGAATGAAATCCCAAATTTGATATCAAAGTGACATGTGTTCACTTAAATCCTCATTCCCTATTGTTGTAAAATATCTCTCGTCTTTCTACCCATGAAATTTGATATGATTTTCATCATTATTCTGTAAAAAACTTGGAAATATCTCTTATGAAAAATGAAAACCCTTGTCTTACTAAAATATCTGAAATACATTTGAAATGCTAATGAAACCTCCATTTAACTAATTTGGATGACAATAAAACTTGACCCTAACTATAGTTTTACTTCCCTTTACACACATTTAGTTCATCATCTTGCTAGAATTCAAATTTGCACTACAATACCTGAATGTGGTTGTAAACTAGTATCTAGGACAAAACCTTGTATAATTTGAGTGGATGACTTCCTATGCAAAAATAAACTCCAAAAATGGAAACTTTGTCTTCTCCAGATTTTTGCAATATATAATATCACCATATTTTCTTATTGAAAACATCTAGAATACCATTTTGAAAATCATGCACTTGTCATGGTTCTATGATTGAAATTCATTTCTCAAAAATTTAAAATTAACCTAAAGTTTAAAACTTTATCTTAAATCCCTTTTGAATTAAAAAAATTATGCACATGATTTTTTGATAAAACAATAAAATATTGAATTTCTACCATTTTGGGTTTTTCACTTTTTAAAATTTGGATCAAACCCATTTTGATTAGGCTGACACATATCACCATCTCATTGGTTAGACCTCTCCATTGTAACCTGATATAGGGCACCCTTTGATTCATCCTACCTGTCACACTACCGTACGGTAGCCTCTATTGGCTTCCTAACTATCCTGTCATAGCCACATCACCATCTGACTGTACCTACCACATGACACTATGGCATTCACTAGGAGTTGAATCTGCCATGTTAGAATCAACTAGGGCCCATTGCCACATGCCAAATAGGTGCATCCCCACATGCATAGCTAGTAGCTACTAACTATGTATGCAGAAATGTGCCCTTCTAACACGTGCCCCATAATGCCATCTCAACACCTCAAGAATGTCCCGACCAGTTATCAATTAATGGTTGGTCCATTTATCACCATGTCATTATTGATGTCAGGATCTTGTTTAAAGTTGTACTACATTCTCAAGTTTGAAATCTACCAAAAGGGCCTTAGTATAGGAGTTAGTTGCTTTAAAAGCCTCATCTTTTAAGACATCTTATGTATTGCAAGATTGTGTATATAAATACATAAAGAGATCTACACACCATAAATGTGGGATGAAAAACTTTTCATTACCTTCCATTTTCCTCTAGACTTTGAACTACATTTTTCTCCTTTCCTCCATGCTCAGGTATCCTCTCATTGACTTATCACTGATACTCATGGGTGATCAAATATCAGGCAAACAAAAACACTTTCTCCCCCTTGCTTGATGTTTAGGATACGTGAGAGGTATGAAGCTTGAGAAAATCCTTCTAAGTTCAATGAATTCATTTCAATAATGAAAGTCATACAAACTTTCATTCATTGTCAGTAATAATTGATTCACTTATAGATATTTTGAATCCCAAAGTTAGATGTAATGTATTTCATGGAAGTGCATTTTGGTTCACTCCCTCATTGTAAATAATAGCCAAGAGTGCTTAACAAGTTTCTTAGTATATCATTACATATATAAAAAGACTTTGGTGGTGCACCTCTTTAAGAAATGCCTTCCAACCTCTAGGCTATGACTTCCTCAATCAACAACAAGGCATCACCTTCAACTCCTTTCCATTTACACACTTATTGTCTGACTTCCTATGTAGTGAAAAGGAAAGAAATTGTTGAACAAGGAACCCTCATTCTAGAATTCTTTTTGCCCTTGATTAGAACTAGTCTTGCTTACTTTGATGGAAACCTCATATCCCAAAATTATTCCATAAGATACAGACCAAAGCCTCCCTTACCAATGAAAGTAAGGTAGCTATTGGTAGAAGTTTTAATATTTTTCTCTATGTATTCTTTAGCCAGCTTGTGATAATTGTTTTGATTTTCTTTATTTGCAAATACATTTTTTCTGATGGAGTTGGAGAAACATCTATGATCATAAATTCGCGAGGAAGGTGTTTGTTCCCCCACACAAAAATTCCAAAAAAGGTGACCAAAATTAACACTACTAAACACACAATTAGAGGTCTAACAACCTAGCCTTTAATTTTATGAATACCTACCCAAAAGAACATTTTGGGGATCAGTGTGAAGTTTCAATTTGGTTGTCACTAATCCATTTCAGACTATTCCCTCCAATTTATTATTCTAAGCATCTAACATATCCTCAACATCTATGCATCACACTACTTCCCATTCCATGGCATCCACTGTATTAGGATCTCTTTCCTTTTTAACCTTAGAATAATTATTAAAAAAACTTAGTGACCTTCTTTCTTATAGCTTTCGAATTGAAAGTTTGCTTTACATTTATGTGGTTCATTTCAATATTGGCTCTTTCAATTCCACTAATTCTTCTTGAAGGAACTTTGATAGCAGTAGACTTAACATCCTTTAAGAAATATTTAGGGATCTCTAGTTCAAAATCTTCCATTGATTCTATTTCTTTTGGAGCAGTTGGACTCTGGATTAGCTCTAATGGAAGTATCTTATTAAGAAAATCTCTCTTTCTTTCAACTTTTACAATTACTGACACAATTCATGCAATCTCTCATATCCATTAATCCATTGAATGACATAGTGATTGGAAACATGATTGCATTATTATTTTCTGAACAAGCCAAACTAACTTTTAAAATGGAAAATAAAGAGGAAAAATCCCATGAACCACCATCCGATTGTCCTCCAAACCCAATTTTTTTTGACATTTAAGAAAAATGACTTCTCGGGATCTAGTCACAAATAACACAATATTTATTTGTAGATATCAATACATCCATTGAATTTGTAGTGATAAAGTACTCAATGAAACATTGTAATAATTGAAAGCATTGTAACATCTTTCCAACATCTTCAAACTGATAAAGTACTTTATGATGCAAGAGCATCTTGGGTTCCCTTGTTATCCTGCTCATTTTTTTTCATTTTGCATGTTGGTGCCTAGAAAATCTTTCATGTGCCTAACAAATCCTTCATGTGCCTAGCAATTACTCCATGTGCCTAGCAATTCCTTCATTTTCCTAGCAATTCCTTCATGTGCCTAGAAACTCCTTCATGTGCCGAGTTGTTGTAGCAATTCCTTCATGTGCCAAGTTACTATAGCAATTCCTTCATGTGCCCAACAATTCTTCATTTACCTAGCAACTCCTTCTTGTGCTGAGTTACTATAGCAATTTATTCATGTTCCTAGCAATTGCTTCATGTGTCGAGTTACCTAGTGTATGCCAAGTGACTCTTCATGTGCTGGGTTACCCAGTTGATGCTAAGTGTCAGAATTTGGACATGATTTCTATGAGCTGACTTGCAAGATTTATTTTGATCATGATATTTATGTTAAGATGTTTTCTTGGGATGTGTCTAGACCATTGTTGGGTCAAACTTCCTCTTATGTAATGTTGTAGAATAATCTATAAGCCATTTTGGAAAGTATATATAGAGTGTTTAGGGTTAGAGTTAGGGAAGTTTTGGGAAGAGGAATTCTGAGATTAGAATTGAAAGTGCAAATTTGAATTTGGATCTTTGAATGTGAATGTATTTGTAATTGGCTCTAACCCAAATTATGAAGATGTTTTGATAAATCAATAAAAGTATTTCTCTCTTCTTCACCATTTTCCTATGTTAGTTGGTATCAGAGCTTGAGGTTCATCCTTGTGGATATTGGATCATGTAGAACCCTAATTTGGATTTGGTTGTAGGGTTACAAATCTGTGGATTTGACCTATAACTTGTAGAGGGTTATGATCTTGCAGGAACTTGATTTGTAAAGATGGTTTGTGGTAGAAGAAATGTCGATGATGCTATATTGGATCAATTGAGATAAATTGTAGCCAGATTACATGTTGTGGAGATAGCCTAGAGGAGAGGAGCACATCTTGATGATGTAAGTGATGATGAAGCAGCAACACCAAACCATAATCTAGAACCTAAAGAAGATCAAGATGAGGAAAGATTGTTGTGAGTGTTGTCTAGGGAAAATTCAAAGCCTACTATAGAAGTTGTTCCTTATGATGGAAAATTGGATACCAATATTGTGTTGGATTGGATCTCATATTTGGAGAAGTTATTTGAGTATGAAAACACTCCTGATAATGGAAATGTGAAGATTGCAGTCACTAGGTTGAAAGGTCATGCATCACTGTGGTGGGAGCACTTGCAAACTGGTAGACAAAGGAGAGGAAAGGAAAATATCAGAACTTGGCCAAAGATGGTAAACAAGGTAAAAAAAAAATTCCTTCTTGCTGATTACCAAGTTAGCTTGTTGAGAAAGATGCAATTTTTTTTTAAAAAGACACGATTGTGAAAGAATATACCAAGGAATTCTATAGATCAGACATCAGATTTGGACTGGTGGATGATAATGTTGAGAAAATTGCAAGGTACATTAATGGATTAAGATCTGAAATACAAGATGAAATAAGTTTTGTTAGGTTGGAAAGTGTAGAAGAAGCATATCAATATGCCTTGAAAGCTGAGGAGATCTTAGCAAAGAAGCATTAACAAAGACAAAGAGGTAGAGGTGGTAGATTCCAAAGAGGCAGAGGTAGATCTTATAGTGAAGGTTGTGGATCTGATAATTTTGTATAGGATAAAGGCAAATCTAAATGGAAGAATGATGAAAAATGCAAGACTAAATGGAAAAGTGGTAATTCTTACCAAGGAGGCACTAATTCTTACTAAGGAAGAGGTAGTTCTTATTCTAGAGGTGGATTTCATGGTAATTGTTTCATATGTGGTAAAGAGGGACATAGATCTTTTGAATGTAGATCTTCTAAAAGTGGGCAAGGTAACAAAAATGATACCATTCAAGGAGATGATGAGGATTCACCAACTAGACTACAGGCTAGAGAAAATCTAATGGTGAGAAGAACCTTATGTAATAAGGAAAGTGACGAGGAACCTATTTTAAGGAGAAGTCTTTTCAAGTTTAGATGTAAGATGGCTAGAAAATGTTGCAAGGTGATCATTGATAGTGGAAGTTCTAAAAATTTGGCATTAGAAGAGTTCGTTACAAAGTTATAGTTGCAGAGCCTGAAACATCTAAGAACCTATCATGTTTCATGGATCAAAGATGAGCATAAGATATTGGTAAGTGAACAATGCCTTGTGAAGTTCAAGATTGGACATTACTTTGATGAATTTTTATGTGATATTATGCCTATGGATTGTTGTCATATTATATTGGGTAGACCTTGGCAATATGATAGATATGTTGTACATAATGGAGGATTGAATCAATATACTCTTTGGGTGAATGGAAAGAATCAAATATTGTTGCCTTTGATTGAACTAGATGAGGTTAGTTGCACTACAATAAAAGTTTGCATGGTTAATGGGAAACAATTTGAAAAGGAAGTAAGGAAGAATCAAGTTTTTTTTGCTATAGTTTCTAAAGGACCAAGTGTTGGTAGTAATGATCGAGCAACACAAGCTAGTAATGATCGAGTGACAACAGATAGTTATAGCTGAGTACCAGTAGAAATTGTTGAATTGCTTAATGAGTACAAAGATATTTTTGCTAATGATATTCCTAATGGTTTACCTCTAGTAAGAAGTACAATTCATTGTATGGATCTAATTCCTGGAGCTAGTTTTCCAAACAAAGCACCATATAGATTGACACCTACATAGAATGAAGAACTTAATAGACAAGTGCATGAGTTTTTGTAGAAAGGTTTGATTAGAGAAAGCTTGAGACCATGTGTTGTACCTACTATATTAGCACCTAAAAAGAATGGAGAATGGAGAATTTGTATTGATTCTAGAACTATTAACAAGATCATAGTAAAATATAGGTTTGCTATGCCGAGGATGGATGACATAATGGATTGTTTGACTGGAGCAAAGTATTTTACCAAGATTTATTTGAAGAGTGGCTATCATCATATTAGAATTAGGGAAGGTGATGAATAAAAGTTTTCTTTCAAGACAAAATGGTTTGTATGAATGGTTGGTTATGCCTTTTGGTTTGACTAATGCACTTAGTACTTTCATGAGGTTGATGAATGAAGTTCTGAAAATATTTTTGGGTAAGCTTGTGATTATTTATTTGGATGATATTCTGATATTTAGTAAGACTAAGCAAGAACATCTTGAGCATATTAGACAAGTATTGCAGAGGTTGAAAGAGGAAAAGTTCTTGACTAATTTGAAAAAGTGTTCTTTTATGCAAGAGGAGATTGTGTATTTGGGATTTGTGATTTCAACTGATGGATTGAAGATGGATCCTAAGAAGGTTAAAGAAATTTTGGAATGGCCTACACCTAAGAATGTGGGTGAGGTAAGATCATTTCATGATTTGGCTAGTTTTTATAAAAAGTTTATAAAGAATTTCAGTGTTGTTTGTAATGCTATGACTGAAACAATGAGGGGAGATAGAAAAGAATTCAAGTGGGCACATGGAGTTCATAAGAGTTTTGAGACTTTGAAACAAAAGGTTGTTGAATTGCCTATATTGGTTTTGCTTTATTTCAACAAAGTATTTCAAGTTGAAAGTGATGCAAGTGGTAATGGAATAGGAGCTATATTAAGTTAAGAAGGTAAACTCGTTGCTTTCTTTAGTGAAAATTTGAATGATGCTAAATGGAAATATTTTTTGTATGATCAAGAATTTTATGCTATTGTCCAAGAATTGAATAAGTCGAGACATTATTTGATTCTTAAAGTGTTTGTATTGTATACTGGTCATAAAGCTTTACAATACTTAGGAAATCAACATAAATTGAATCAAAGACATATGAAGTGGGTTGAGTACTTGTAGAGTTTTACATTTTTGATCAAGCATAAGAGTGGAGTTACTAATAGAATTGTTGTTACATTGAGTAGAAGACATTCTTTGTTGACTGAAATGAAGGTTGAAGTTCTTGGTTTTGATGAAATGAAAGAGTTGTATGATGTTGATCCTAATTTTTCTGAGGCATGGAGAGAGTGCAAAGCACCAAATTTTGCAAATCACATAAGTAAGTATGATAAGTATTTAATTCAATAATGTATGTTGTTCAAAGGTATTTAGTTGTGTATTCCTATAAGTTCTATGAGGTTGAATCTGATTAAGGAAAAGCATAGTGGTGGATTAGCTAGACATTTTGGAATTGATAAGACATTGAGTTTGCTCAAAGAGAAGTATTATTAGCCACAAATGTATAAGGATGTTCAAAAATTTGTAAAGAGTTGTGGAGTTTATCAAATTGCAATAGGGGTGAGTCAAAATAGTGGTTTGTATACACCTATTATTGTTCCTGAGGAACCTTGGACTGACATCAATATTGATTTTGTTGTTGGATTGCCTAAGATAGTGAAGGGGTATGATTCTATATTTGTTGTAGTGGATCGATTTTATAAGATGGCTCATTTCATACCATGTAAGAAGACATCAAATGCTGAGCATGTTGCTAAAATTTTCTTTAAAGAGATTGTGAGATTGCTTAGATTACCAAAAAGCATTATTTTTGACAGAGATAGTAAGTTTGTTGGTTATTTTTGGAAGACTTTATGGAAGAAGATGGGTACTAAGCTGAAGTTTAGTTCTACATTCCATCCATAGATATATGGATAGATAGAGGTTGTGAATATAATCTTGGGTAATTTGCTAAGATGTTTAGTTGGGAATAAGACAAGTAATTGGGAGATGGTATTGGCACACACTGAATTTACATATAACAATTCTATGAATAGGAGCATAGGGAAGACACCTTTTGGGATTGTTACTAGAATGCATCCTAGAGGTATATCAAATTTGAGAGATGTTGTTGGTGAAGAAAAGAAAAGCACTATAGGAGAAGAATTTTCTAATTTTATGGAGTCTTTGCGTAAGGAAGTGAAGTTGAAGCTGGAACAAAGTAATCATAAGTATAAGGAGAATGTTGATCAGTCTAGAAGACACCATGATTTTCAAGTTGGTGATGAGGTGATGGTTCATCTAAAGAAAGAAAGATTTCTAGTTGGAACATACAGTAAGCTGAAGATGAAGAAATTTAGACCTTGTAAGATCTTGAAGAAGTTTGATTGTTGTAATTCTTATGAAGTTGAGTCAGTTGATGACATAGATATATCTCCTATATTCAATATTGCTGATTTGTATAATTATCATAAGTCAAAGGATGAAGTTATTGTATCAAATGATTATCCTAAGAAGCAGATTGAAGAAGTTGAACAAATATTGGATTAGAGAGTTGGTAAGAGCACAAGAGGAAAAGATTACGATGAATATTTGGTGAAGTGGAAGAACAGACCTATTGAAGATGCTTCGTGGATTTCTCAATTTGAGTTGGATTTAGCTCATGTTTTGACATCTCAGAGAATCATTTCTTTCAACCCCAGTTGTCTAATGTAGGAGCATCCTAGGTTTCCTTGTTATCCTACTCATTTTTTTTCATTCTGCAAGTTGGTGCCTAGAAAATCCCTCATGTGCTTAGCAATTCCTTCATGTGCCTAGAAAATCCTTCACATGCCTAAGAAATTCCTTCATGTGCCTAGAAATTCCTTCATGTGCCTAGAAAATTCTTCATGTGTTTAGCAATTCGTTCACGTGCCTAGTTACTATAGCAATTCCTTAATGTTCCTAGCAATTCCTTCATGTGCCGAGTTACTGTAGTAATTCCTTCATGTGCCTAGCAATTCCTTCATGTGACTAGAAACTTCTTCATGTGTTGAGTTACTATAGCAATTCCTTCATGTTCTTAGAAATTCCTTCATGTGTTGAGTTGCCTAGTGTATGTCGAGTGACTCTTCATGTGCCGAGTTACCCAGTGAATGATGAGTGTCAGCATTTGGATGTGATTTCTACAAGCTGACTTGCAAGGTTTATTTTGATCATGACATTTATGTTAAGATCTTTTCTTGGGATGTGTCTAGACCATTGTTGGGTTGGCTTTCCTCTTATGTAATGTTCTAGAATATTTTGTAAGCCATTTTGGCAAGTATATATAGAGTGTTTAGGCTTAGAGTTAAGGAAGTTTTGGGAAGAGGAATTCAGAGAGTAGAACTAAAAGTGCAAATTTGTAGTTGGATCTTTGAATGTGAATGTATTTGTAATTGGCTATAACCTAGAAGGCATTACAGCTAGGCGTGTATGAAGATGTTTTGATGAATCAATAAAAGTATTTCTCTCTTCTTCATTGTTTGCTTGCATCACTTTATCATCTTGGAATTAGTTGGACCCCAAAGTGGGTTTGACTAAAAAAAATTCAAATTAAAACACCTACCATCTTAAACAGACCTACTAAACATCCAACATTGACTGAAAACCACTTGACCACTGAACCATTCTTTAAAAATTGTTTAAAAACTTCTCTTGTAAACTATCAATTGCATGCCAAGGGTCCTCTAACTAGCTTTACAAACTGACCAAAACACATTACTAGGCTCTAAAATCATACCTATTGTTCCTTTATTCTACACTCTTACACCCTACCAAATCTCATCTCATGAAAAATCTTAGTAAAAAGACATTGACCATCGAAGTTGGCTTCTCAGAACTACCTGTAAGAAAACATGTCAGAAAAAAATAAACTGCAAATGTATTTAGCTTTGAAAATAGGGCAAACTGACACATGGGGAAATGAAAAAAGGGGCACTAGTTCACTATCAAAAGGAGAGTAAAAATCTGTTATTAGGCCTCATGGAAAATAATGGGGAAAATTTGGCAACTGGTCAAAATGTGCTACTCAAATTTGTAGACTAGAAATAATGGTAGAAAAATGAATTTTGCAAATGGAATGGACTAGAAAAAGTGTGTAGACAGATTCATTAAAACTTATAAATTGGCATACTTGAAGAATATTTAGAGTAGAAAAAAATGGTACAATCTATTTGATCTCACCCATCATGGATTTAGAGTTATGACATCAAGAATAGGGGTAGCGATCAAACTACACTTCTTGACACCAACAAAACATAATAAATTACAATTGGAATTGAGTTTGAAATTTGATCAAACAGATTCAACATAAGCTCAAAATTGAAACATAACAAGTCACTAACCTCTAAAATGAAATGCAAAAGGAATTTTCTCAATTTAGTCAACTAAGTCAAAATTATTATGAGTCAATAAGGCCTCCTAGAATTCTAAATCATTTGCATCAACCTGACAATAATAAATGCTCAAATTTTGGGGATTCAAAACCTAGTCAAAACATATTAAAATGACTCAAAATCTAAAACATAGGTTATCTAATGTGGAAACTAAACACTCCCAAATTAGTGGTTCATGAAACATAATTGGGTGCAAGATATTCAATTACAAACAGGGCCTCCCATTGCTATTTGACACTTAGGCAAAAATGTAGATTTGGAAATTGCTCAAAATGAAACTTCACCAAATGACTCAAAATGGAAATTTATCTTCATGGGATGACTGGATATACTGAATGAAAGGTTTGAGAAATTTTAAACACTTCTTAGGCCTCAAAAGGATAGTTGGGTAGTCATGCATTAAAAAACATATATAGGAATTGATTTTTAGGATGGTACTCAAAATTAGGGCTTCAATTTTGAGTCCCAATAGTGGCTCTATCTAGGGGTGCATGTCTCTTATGGGCATGGAAAGGATTTAAATCTTTATAAGAAGTAGACCACATACTTTACATTAAGAACTTCTCTCGAACAACTTTATTGAAAGCAAAAACAACTACTCCTAAACTATATAAACGATGGCCCTGCGCCATCAAACTTCAATTTTTTTACCTCTACCATAAATTTGATTTTCATCTAAAATTTGATAAGGTAAGCTAGAAATATCACTTCTATCACTTTCACCAATCAAATTATCATTCTAAATCAACTCACTTGGAAAAATGAATTATACATCTTCACTTTCATAACACGTATAAAAACTAGACTCATTCTCTATGACTTGCTAATTATGAAAGTACTGATCAGCATGCTCAAACATATCAGACTCAAACTAAAAATACTTCTCATAAAATTAATCATGCATGCTATCAATTTTGAATATAAAAGTTTCATACTTAACTTAGGCAAAAAGATCACACATACCTTGAAATTGTGTATCCTTATGTATAACCGGTTGGTACTCAAACATGCAATTAGATTCATACTCACAAATATCATCCATATCAATGTTTGAAACTAATTCAAAGTCCTCCAATGATTCTTTGAAATCAAAAAATGGATTAGTCATCATATTAAAGTATTCACCATAAAACTCATTGCAAGGAGCATGTTGATTTTCAATAATCACTTCATCAAACACCTTGAAATAAAACTCATGAGATGCAACATCATTATCATTTTTACTCTCACATTCAAAAGAAAAATCTAATCTCTTATATCAATAGGAAAATGTATTAGCATCAAGATCATCTTGAACTAAATCTAAACATTCTATGCGCTCTTCATAAAGTAGGTTGATAACTTCATGCAAAGCTCCTTTATAGACGTTATGACAAGTGTTGTGTTGATCAACATCAAACTCTTCACTATACAATGTATTAATGAAAACCTTGAAACCATTTCTAACATCACTTTCATTAACATTTTCATCATATGAAGTACAATCAAAATCATCATAAGAAGACACACCATCCACTCCATCAACGAAGCATGTAGAGCATAGATCAATGTTACTTGCATTTTCTTCATTAAGATTATCCAAATGTCTTTCAAACCAATCATCTTTCATTTTATCAAGAGGTTTTGATGCATTAGTCTTAGGAACACTTTCATGTTGCTAATTACTACTACATGAAACCTTATGACATTTATCTACACAATTCAGTAATTAATCCTTATAAATGATCTCCTTATCCACATTTTGTGTAGACAACTCATCTTCGTAACTTTGAACCTTAAGCTGATTTGCATAATTTTGAAATAGAACCTCACTTTCAGATTTAGAAAAAGAACTCATACCTTTAGTAGCATAAGATTATTCACTTCCATCATTTCTTTCTTCCTCCCACTTTGCATTAGATTCATATCAAGACAGACATGTGTTATCACTATCCTCCTTTTGACATGATGCTTCTTCATAACATATCAAAAGAACAAATTTTCCTTCATCACTTGAAACATAACTTTCAACTTCTTTGTCCTCATACTAAGATGAACATCCTTCAACTTCAAGGTTAAGAACATTCTCAATACAATGCAATCCATCAATAGGAGAAGGAATGAGTAACATTATTTTGGGCATATCTAATTGATCAAGTGAGTTAATTCTATCATTTATAATTGTAATACTGCAAACATGTGAACTATATTCACCAAGAAAAGAATCAGGTCTTCTTTGCAACAAAGAAACTTCATCTTCACATGCTTTTAATTCTAAATTTTCAACAAAATTGTTTACAACAATAGCATATACCTACTTGCTGATTTGAAATTAAACACTCTTCATGACATTGATTTCTTCTTTGAACCTCACTTACTGGCAAACATTTCTAGAGAAATCACTCTTATTTAATCTATACTTTATATTATTTTCAATCTCTATTGCTATCATGAATGCTTGATGCAGTGTCTCAGGCTTTTTATCTCTCAATAGATAACTCATATTTTTATCAAATGCATCACAATAAACCACTAAACATACTTGATCATCTAGCTTACAATTTTTAGGAATCTCATTTAAAACTTTTGCAAATCTGATATTAAATTTAGGAACTAATTCATCACTCCTAATTTGGATCTTCAAGAACTTCTCAAAAGAATTAGAGGTGTTTATTCTTTCCCCAAATTACTTCATGAAGGCTAAAATTAATTCATCCCAAGATGAAATAGACCATTCCAATAGAAAGGAAAACCAATCTCTAGCATCACCTTCTAAAGTTTGAACAAAAAATTTCATATGCATGTCTTCATTAGCAATTTCAAATCACCAATTAAATCATTGAACATTTGAACATGATGATTGG
The DNA here is from genome assembly GCA_028749045.1 of Cupressus sempervirens. Lineage (NCBI taxonomy): Eukaryota > Viridiplantae > Streptophyta > Pinopsida > Cupressales > Cupressaceae > Cupressus > Cupressus sempervirens. The sequence continues at coordinate 590,073,079 of CM053784.1, forward strand.
TTGAATTTTTATGATTCCCACTAAACTTAGGAAAATTCTTTCTAAGATCATATGACATAGGGTTTGGGAAACCATGAATGCCATCAAAAACTTATGGCATGTATCTCTTGGCAGAAATAGATCTACAATCTTTATTCATGAACTACATACTAGGTGAAACAACATTTACCATTTCTAACACACTTACACCTCATTCACCAAGATTACTTTCAAAATTTATTACTTGTAGTAGATCTAAACACTTTTCTACCAATTCAAACTCCAAAGATACTTGAAAAGATAAAATTTTTTTATGAATCTATCCTTCATAAAGTGTGCTGAGATGTATCAAACCACTCTCCTATTCAGTTTTGAAAATACCAATTGACGGAGAATCTTTTGTAGAACTTACTTTCATTTAAAGGAAAATCTCATAAAAGTGGAAAATACCTTTCAATGCTTATGCTTGAAAACTACTTCAATGCTTCAAATAATAGCAGATTTAGATCTCATCTAGATTTAGTAACTTTTGTACCGCATCTCACATAATTCTTTCACCCATTGTCAAGAACTTGAGATCACTTCTTCCAATTTGCATTCAAATAATTGCATCCTTCAAAAGTACCTTCAAATTCACAATGCACTAGTATAGAGATATAATTTTGATTTTCCACTCACTTAGTGAGAAAAGATTTGCCTAACTTGCAAGACATAACAAGCTAGTCTGAAATTTACAACAAATATTTGAAAAACTTTTTATAATAACTTTGGAAATTTACACTCTTGACAAAGTGAAAGAACTTAACATTAACTCTAAATTTTGACAGTAACTTTAAAAACTTTTAAATGATCTCCATGTAACAATCATTGCAATTCTTTCAAAAACACTACTGTCAAGAATAAGGAAGAATTGGAAGACATGAATCCTCAGTGAAAAATATAGAAAACACCTCAAAACCAAACTGATGTACCAAATTCTTGTTGTTGTATTGAATTTTTTTCAAATTCTCAAGGTTTGTCTATCATAAAGATTCTAAAAATGCTACTTATACAAGAGATTCTAGTACTTTTAAAAATGAATTTCTTCATAGACTCCCTAGTAGAGTCACCATTTTGTTGGTCTTTTGGAACATCTTAGTTTCAAATTACCCTGATGAGAACAAGATACATCTAAAGGCAACTACTTCACATTTTCAACATACCCTTTCAAACACTAAGCCAACTATAAGGCTAGACTCTTCTTCTAGTTCAGGCTCTACAAAACCTAGGCGGGTGGACCTTAGATTCACTTATATGGTACTAGTGTTAAAACATACACTTGAATCTTGACAAATAAGATAAAACCCTTAATCTTCTAATACTTATTCAAAGATCCCATATATGAAATAGCTAATAATATGACCTACAAAATTGATAAGCTAAGTGAGGGCATTTCTTTTCAATTCCTTCAACATGAATGGGAAAGATATTTGATTAATGTTGTTGATTTCAACAAAACTCGAAATATGCAGCACTAAGAACAAGTTGATCCTATAGCTAGTCAGTGCCTTATCTATTTGGAAATTCCACAAATTAAATGCATACATCTTTGATACCAGTGACATATTCTATTCATCAAGACATAATATCTATTTTATCACTTTGTGAATTAGACACTGATGTTCATAAAGACCTCATTCTCATGAAATATCCTTCTCAAATAACCAACAACCCTATCAAATACATCAAGCATTTACTTGGAACTTTATTCTAACATCAAAACATATCAACCACACAACCTTAAGTGGATGAAAATGGGTCTCAGTTCTTTTTCCATAAACCAAATAAGATTGTAGATTATAGAGATAGGAGATGAGAATCAAAATGAAACTAAGGAGATTCTTGATCATTGTATTCATATCTGTGAAAGTATACATTTGGATGCATGTAAAATAATTCATAAAATTACTAAATAGACTAGAACTAGTTATAATATCTTAACTACTATTGTTCATATAATAGAGAAAAATATGTTGAAGAATGTGGTATCACAGTGATGAAAACACATCAAAACTGGAATCCTAGTCTCAGAGTGAAAACTGCCAACACATGGTATCATAGCAGTGAGAAATTTTCTCCAAAATTGGAACCAACCCCTACAATGGATGAGAAAGAGAAAGATATAGGAGAAGAATGAAATTCCAAATCTGATCTAGAAGTGACATGTGTCCACTTGAATCCTCATTCCCTATTGTTGTAAAACATTTCTCATCTTTCTACCTATGAAATCTGATATAATTTTCATCATTATTTTGTAACAAACTTGGAAATATCTGTTATGAATGATGAAAATCCTTGTTTCACTAAAATATCTAAAATGCATCTAAAATGTTGATGAAACCTCCATTTAACTGATTTGGATGATGACAAAACTTGACCCTAACTATATTTTTATTTCCTTTTACACACATTCAATTCATGATCTTTCTAGAAATCAAATCTTAACTTCAATACGTGAATGTGGTTCCAAACTAAATATCTAAAACAAAACCTTGTATAACTTGAGTAGATAGCTTCCTATGCAAAAAAAAACTCTAAAAATGGAAGGTTCATCTTCTCCAAATTCTAGTGATTTATAATATTACTATTTTTTTCTTATCAAAAATGCCTAGAATACCATTTTGAAAATCATGCCCTGTTAGGGCTCTATGACTGAAATTCATTTCTCAAAAGTTTAAAATTAACCTAAATTTTAAAAATTTAGCTTAAACCCCTTTTGAATTAAAAAAATTCTACATGTAATTTTTGAATAAAACAATAAAATATTGAATTTTTACTATTTTGGATTTCTTCACCTTTTTCAATTTGGGTCAAACTCATTTTGATTGGGCTGACAAGTTCACCATCTCATTGGTTAGACCTCTACATTATCAACTAACACAAGGCACCATATGGCACCCTCTGATTGGTCCTACCTATCACATTGCCAGGTAGTAGCTTCCCATTGGCTTCTTGACTATCCCGACATAGCCACATCACCATCTAACTATACTTGCCATGTCACTACCACATGACACTTTGTCATTGACTGAGAGCTACACCTACCATGTGGTAACTAGGTGCATCCCTACATGCATAGTCAATAGCTACTGACTGTGTGTGCAGGAATGCACCCTTCAGACACATTTCCCACTATGCCATGTAAGCACCTCAAGAAGCATGCCAGGTCAGAATGTCAATGCCACTTGTCAATTTGTGGTTGGTCCATCTACTACCACATCAATGCTAACATCAACATCTTGTTTAAAATTTTACCACGTTCTCAAGTTTGAAATCTGTTGAAAGGGCCCCACCATAGGAGGTTGTGGCTTTAAAAGCCTCATCTTTTAAGACATCCTATGTATTGCTAGATTGTGTATAAATACATAAAGAGATTTGCACACCATACATGTGGGATTAAAACCCTTTCATTAACCTCCATTTTCCTACAAGATTCAAACTATATTATGCTCCTTTCCTCCATGCTGAGGTATCCTCTCATTAACTCATCACTCATACTCATGGGTGATCAAATATTAGGTAAACAAAACCACTTTCTCCTCCTTGCTTGGTGTTTAGGACACGTGAGATGTATGAAGCTTGAGAAAATGCTGGCAAGTTCAATGAATTCATTTCAACAATGAAATTCATACAAACTTTCATTCATTGTCAGTAATAGCCAATTCACTTATAGGGATTTTCAGTCCTAAAGTTCCATGTAATGTATTTCATGGAAGTATCAAATATTTTTTTGTACAAACTAGTGACCTAGCTATATTCTTTCTACATCTGAGATCTAAATAATAAGATGAAATATGTTTCCTTTTTGTTCACTCCCTCATGGTAAACAACTGCTAAGAGTGCTTAACAAGTGCCATAGTATATTGTTATGTATATAAAATGATTTTGGTGGTGTGCCTCTTTAAGAAACACCTTTCAACCTCTAGGTTGTGGCTTCCTCAATTAGCAATAGGACATCTCCTTCAAGTTCAAACATGAAACATGGTGCTTCCTCCTTTCCATTTATGCACTTATTGTAGACTTCCTATGTAGTGAAAAAGAAAGAAATTGTCAAACAAGGAACACTCATTTTAGAATTCTTTTCACCCTTGATTAGAACTAGTCTTGTTTACTTTCATGGTAACCTCATATCCCAAAATTATACCATAAAATATAGACCAAAGCTTCCCTTACCAATGAAACTAGGGTAGTTATTAGTAGAAGTTTTAATATCTTTCTCTATATATTCTTCAGCCAGCCTATGATAATCATCTTGATTTTCTTCATCTGAAAATACATGTTTTTTTGATGGAGTTGGAGAAACATTTGTTGTTGAAAATGGGTGAGGAAGGTATTTGTGCCCCCATGTAGAAATTTGAAAAAATGATGACCAAAATTAACACCATCGAACACCCAAGTAGAAGGCTGATCACCCACCCTTTAATTTTATGAATACCTAACTGATAAAACATTTTACAGATCAGCCCAAAGTTCCAAGTTGGTTCTCACTAATCCTTTTGAGACCATTCCCTCCAATTTAATATCTCGAGAGTCTAATAGATTCTCAACATTTGTGCATCACACTACTTCCCAGTCCATGGCATCCACTGTATTGGGATCTCTTTCCTTTTTAACCTTAGAACAATTATTAAAAAAACTCAGGGGCCTTCTTTCTTACAACTTCCCAATTTAAATTTTTCTTTTCATTTATGTGGTTCATTTCAATATTAGGTCTTGCAATTCCACTAATTCTTCTTGAAGGCACTTTGATAGCAGTAGGCTTGATATCCTTTAAGTAACATTTAGGGATCTCTAGTTCAAAGTCTTCCATTGCTTCTATTTTTTGTGGAGTAGTTGAAATTTGAATCAGCTCTGATGGAAGTAAATGAGAATATTTTATTATGGAAATCTCTGTTTCATTCAACTTTTACAATTAGTGACACAATTTATGCAATATCTCATATCCATTAATCCATTGACTAGCATGGTGACTAGAAACATGATTGTATTAGTATTTGATGCACATGACAAACTAACTTTTAAAATAGAAAATAAAGAGCAAAAACTCCCAAGAACCATTACCCAACTATCCTCCAAACCCAACATTTTTTGGCATTTAAGATAAATGATTTCTTAGGATCCAGTCAAAAATAAAAAAAGATTCATTTGTAGATATTCATACATCCATTGAATTTGTAGTGATAATGTACTCAATGAAACATTGTAATAATTGGAAGCATTGCAACATCTTTCTAACGTCTTCAAACCCATAAAGTACTTTATCATCTTGGAATTAGTCGGGTCCCAGAGTGGGTCTGCCTAATTTTTTTAAAAATTCAAACACCTGCCATCACAAACGGACCCACTAAACATCCAACATTGACTGCAACTCACTTGACCATTGAACCATCCATTAAAACTATTTTTTAACTTCTCTTGCAAGCTATCAATTTCAGGCCAAGGGGTCCTCTAATTGGCTTTAAAAATTGACAAAAACACTTGACTGGGCTCTAAAATTAGACCTAATGATCCTTTGTTATATACTCTTAAACCTTGCCAAATCTCATCTCATGGTGAAATCTCAATCAAAATACATTGACCATTGAAGCTGCCTTCTTAGAACTACCTACAAGGAAATGTCATAAAACAATAAATTGCATTTAGATTTGGCTTTGAAAATAGGGCAAATTGACACATGGGGAAATGGAAATAGGAGCTCTAGTTCATTTTCATGAGGAGAGTATAAATCTATGATTATGGCTCATGATAGATAATGGGGAAAATTTGGTGAGCAGTCAAATTGGGCTACTCAAATTTGCAGACTAGAAACATTGGCAGAAAAATGATTTTTGAAAATGAAATGGACCTAGGAAAGTGTGCAGATGGATTCAACAAAACTTTTAAATTGGCACACTTGAAGAATTTTCAAAGTAGAATACAATGGTATAATGCATTTATATTCACCCATCATGAATTCAAAGTTATGAAATCATGAATAGGGGTACCAATCAAATTGCACTTCTTAACACTAGCAAAACATCATAAATTGCATTTGGGACTGCATTTGAAATTTGATGAAATGGATTTTCCATAAGCTCAAAATTGAAACATAATAAGTCACTGACCTCTAAAATGCAATGCAAAAGGAATTTTTTTATTTTGGTCAACTGGGTTAAAATTATAACAAGTCAGATAGGGCCTCCTAGAATTTTGAACAATTTGCACCAGCATGACAACAATAAATGCTCAACTTTGGGGGATTCAAAACCTAGACAAAACATGTCAAAATGACTTGAAATTAGAAACATAGGTTCTCTAATATGGATAATAAACACTCCTAAATCCATAAATCATGAATCATAACCATGTGCAAGATATTCAATTGCAAACAAGGCCTCCTATCGCTATTTGACACTTAGGCAAAAATGCAGATTTGGACATCGCTAAAAATGAAACTTCACATAATGATTAGGAATGAAAATTTATCATCATGGGATGAGTGGATATATTGAATTGAATGCGTTAGAAACATTAAACACCATTTAGGCCTCAAAAGTATAGTCAAGTACACATGCATTAAAAACACTTATAGGGTTTGATTTTTAGGATAGTACTCAAAATTAGGGCTTCAATTTTGAGTCCCAATACCTAGTCACAGTTTGAGTTCCAGACTCTATGGATGAGCCCCTAGATGTTGATTGCATCAGTTGTTTCAGTATCACCCCCAACAATTGTGCCCATAGAATAGTAGGGACCAGTCAATGTGCCAGCAAAGGCAAGGTCCCCAAACTATATAAGAGCTTTCTAGATCGTTATCTTTCACAAATAGTTCTTTGAATTCATCAAAATATTCCTTGATTTCTTCCTTCTAACTATTATCACTACCATTTCCATTCCTTCTATCACTTATGTTGTTGTTCCTTCTCTAGTTAAGATTCCTATTGAAATTTCTTCTACTCATACAGCAATATCTTGTTGTGTGTCCAAGGTTATTACATAACTAGCATAAAAGTGCATTTCTTCTTTGATTGGTTCCATTTTGACTTTTAGGTGATCTATAATTTTTTGCAATGTGTCCAAGTTTGTTACACTTGTAACATGCTATTGAAAAGCTAATCTAGGATCAACTCCAAGGATTTGGGAAATTTTGTGACCTACTAGAATCCGCTTAGTAGAAGATATATGTTAGTGTTCATGAGGAGGCCTTTGCTAGTTCTAACCAATTTCAAATAAGATGTCAAATCATCTTGTTATCTACATAAAAATATTCACACAAAAAGAAATATATTTTTGTATTTTTATATTTATAACGAATGCAGTTTTAACTATGCAACTATATGAATTTCTAAATTAACCAAGTGTTTGTAAAAGCAACATACTATTGAAAAGCTAATCTGGGATCAACTCCAAGGATTTGCGAAATTTTGTGACCTACTAGAATCCGTTTGATAGAAGATATATGTCAGTGTTCATGAGGAGGCCTTTGCTAGTTCTAACCAATTTCGACTAAGATGTCAAATTTTCTTGTTATCTAAATAAAAGTATTCACACAAAAAGAAATATATTTTTGTATTTTTATATTTATAATGAATATAGTTTTAAATATGCAACTATATGAATTTCTAAATTAACCAAGTGTTTGTAAAGGCAAATAATGAAGATAAGGTAACAATAAGTTTAAGAAAATGACTTGAAAAGTAAATCCTTAATGAACATAAGCCATGAAAACAACATGTTTATCAATTAAGCCTTTGAAAAAATTGGTAGCTAACCAATGAAAATAGGAGCAGCACTTCCTTAATTCTACTAATGCAATCATCGATGGGAATTTAGTAATAGTAAGATGTTTCACTTCTCATCAAATCATAGGCGATGAAAAGTGCACTCCTATGAGACAAAAAGCTATGTATAAATAGTAGGTGATCTCTTTTCCAACTAAGTATGTTAGCAAAATTTCTAAACCCATTGCAAACACAAAAATTAAAAGATCACTCAATCAAAATAACACAACAAAACCATTGGCTCCATGACATTCCATGAACATACATCCACAAAATATAACACACTCTAGCAAGAATCACTATGCTCAGAATGAGAGCACCAATAGAATATATTATTGCATCAAAATAATGGCCCAGAATACATATTTAATTCCTCAATTTATAGACAATTATCTCCTTAATTTGTGTTGAGAGTGAGAGATTCCTTGATGCAAAATAATGCTTAAAACTAATTAAAAAAATCTAAATATATACAAACTGACTCTCTAAGAGGTGCTAACTAGGACTCCACCCTTATTTTATCAATTATCGAGTGCATAAGCCTTTACATGACTTAAAAAAAATGGAAGAAGAATTAGATAAGAAGAAAGAAACTATAAGATTATCTGAGAGACTTTGGAGATGTCAAAAATAGAAGCTCAATATTCTCTGGGCATTTCTAGGAGTAAAACCATCATCATAATGCGTTTAAAATGCATGGAAAGCTCTAAATTTGGAACTAGTAGTTAATTGTCTGCACACCTCTAACTACTTCAAAAACTTCTAGTGCACCTTTGGAGAGGTGCACCTTACACACTTTGTGCACCTTAGTGACAGGTCAAAAAATCTAAAATTTTCAAAGTGTCAAAACTAAAATTATAGCTTCTAGATTTTCTTCCCCTTTATACCAGAGCTATGTCTAGATGTTTTCTCTTGAATTTGGCTATAATCTACATCACTTTAATTGTATCTGTAAAATCCAAAGCATCGTACTCATCCTTTACTATTTTTTAGTAATTTCCCACTTCAATGCCAGTCTTTGCAAATTATTATAGCTTTACATCTAATTCTAGCAATGCCTCCTCTATCTTAAATGCTTGTCTAATGTCTTCATTAGTCAAAGCTTCCTCAAAGGTCTTCCAAAAATATTCGACAACTACTTGCACAAACATGAGTTTTATCCCTTGACTCATCTTAAAAAATGTCAAGGCAAGCATCACTGTAACACTTCTTAGATTCTAAAATCTTCTCTTAGGTTTGATCCTTGAGTTTATGAATATCCACATGTAATGTTTCCATTACTTTATTACCAACAACAATCTTCTCAATCTAATCATCTATCTTATCCACTTATTCCCCTGTATATACATCCATAAGAATATGATACCTCTGACCCTTTATTGACTATAATGCTTGAAGGTCTTTACCTTAGGTATGTACCTCATCCATAAATCCAAAATCCTAGTTTAGTATAGTAACTAGCTTTTCTGTATTAATTTTCATATGGTGACATAATTTAAGATTTCCCTGTATTATCTGCACACCTTTTTCCTTAAAACTTTCTTGCCATTGCTAACACACATTCAAAAATGGATCAAATTTTACACCTACCTTCTCATTCCTATCAATTTTCACACCTCGAGTCACCTTAGGATTCTTAGGATCTAATGGACCAACCACTTCATGCAAATAACCTCGTAGAAGCTCATTCTATTTCCTAAGCCTCAACAATTAAGAGTCATCTTGTTCTAGGTGGTTAAAAACCTTTTTAATTCCTATAATAACCAACAATTTAATAATTTCAATGGTGGGCTTTCCCAACAAGACCTCATTAATTTGATAATATTTTAGGGTTAGATCTTCAATACCTACATGTAGAGGAGGGATGGAAATATGAGCAAACAAGTCCTAGTTTTTGCTCTTCATAATGAAGGCCAATGTTCACGCATCACTTGTAGGTGTCTCAAGTTTCTTGAGGGCTTCAACCAATTCTTTCATTCCCTCATCCACACTACAATACATTTTCCTTTTCTAACTAATCATCACCTCCCTCTTCAACCAGCTTGGATTACTTCCCATCAGAGACATAGACTTAGTTGAAGAGGGGGTTTGTACCACTAGACCCTTTCTCGTATCACTCCTCTTCAGAGTCTTCTCTTTCTATGAGATATCTACATCAGGCATCCTTGTGTCTATTTAGTCTATAGTCCTCACCTCTATATCTTGAGAAGTTTGTTGAGGTTCTTTATATATTTGCCCCTCTTCTAATACTTGATCATTGGGTCTTTGTTGCTGCTCTTCTTCTAGCACATCTTGTACTTTCTCTTCATTAACAAGAGGGAGAGGAGTGGAAGAACCTTTATCCAAAAAAGATAAATCTTCACATGGTGATGGTGGGGTACTTAGAGATCCTTGTGAAAAAAGTGTCAATTGAAACCAATCTTATTTGGTTATATATCACTTATCTTATTGAGACAAGGGAGAGAAAGAAACAATCAGGGCCAAAGACATACCCAACTATTCAAACCACCTGCATAGAGTCACATAGTGGAATCCAACTGAAAATACAAATAATTTGGGAGATAGAGGAAGAAAAGGTCTTCATTCATATATTCATCCAATGATTAATTACATGCCCAACTACAAGGCTTCTTGGGTTATGACCACATATATATCAATTCAAATACAATCTTTGATGATCAAACTTCACATTTTTCTCACTCTCTAAACCTCGCACCCTAAAGACTAACCAAATTCTCTTAAATATATGCATGGCCACAAGTCAGCCTATTGAAAATGCAATCCAATAAACTCATATATTAACTGTTAAGATGAGCCACAAGCCAAATCAAAATAGACATCTAACACTAAATGAAATGCAAAGGTTAGCCTCAACAGGAAACTACACATAGACAACTTAACAAATGAAGACTCCATGAAATACTAACACTCAGCATCCAAAAAAACTCAGCAACCACATGAACTTGACATCCAAAGGATGACTTGGCAACTGAGAACCCTTTACAACCAAAAGAACTTGGCAACCAGATATACTCAACATGCAAAGGATGACTTAGCAACTAAGAACACTTGGAAACCAAAGGATACTTAGAAACCAAATATACTCGACAACCAAAGACACCCAACAACAACTAAAAACCCAGTATCAACTAGGAAGCTTGACAGCTACTAAACACCTAGCAACAACTAAAAATTTAGCAATGCAAGACATTACAACTCGGTAGAAACTAAGAAAATTGAGAACATGTAGGATAGTAGTGCAACCCAAGACTCTCCTGCATCACTTATCACCTATGAATTTAGTATCTATAGGCATAAAATAAAAATATGACATGCTAAAGACATCAGTCCCTTGACCCTCTTATTCATCAACCTACTATTGTTGCTCATCCTTTGAGGTTGTAACCTGAATAGGTTGTATGAGAATAGATGGCAACATTATATTGGAAATCCTTTTTCATTTTTCCTCTATAGCCCTAGTTGGACAAGTCTTCTGACTCAAGGGAAGGTTATCTTCTTCATTTTCTTCATCTTCTTCAGGATTGGTTTCTAGGACTAAAGGAATTGGGATAACCTTTCTTTGTTCTTGCTATCTTCTAGTCCTTTTGATTAGAATTTTAGTCTTAGCTCTCTTAGGAGCTGATGGAGAGGCTTCTTCCTCTTAAACATGTGGGGGCACCTCTTGTGCTTATTTGTTAGGTTCTTGTCCCTATTTTGGTGGTGGCACTTGTGGATTATCCTAAGTTTAAGTAGCTTCTACATTTTTGGGCTCTTTATTCTCAAGTGCTCGAGTTGCCTCCTAGGCTTGAGTCCCTTCAAATTTGGGCTCAACTTGCTAACGAGAATCATTTTTTCTTCTATTCTTTCCTTTCACCACCTTGATATCAAAATTCATGATATCTTACTTCTGCTTGACTCCAACCAAACCTATGGTGATGGGCTATACCCAGGTCTTCTTATGTTGTTTCCTCACTCTATCATATGCAAATGAGAGTTGTCACACAATCTCTAGTAGAATGAGCCTATCTGACTTATATCTCAAGATTTTCTTTGGATTCATAGTTGTTCCTACTACCCTTAAGTAGGTAAATGTCTTAAATTAGATGTAAGAGGTGCCTATTTTTGCAATTCATGTTTCTAACTCTTTTGACATTGTTTTGCATAATCTTCGTCAATGAACTAGATGATTGCAAAAAAGAAAGTATCATTCAATATTTTATATTATTTGTTGTGATCTAAGAGCTTCTTCTTAACTAGCTGGGGGTACACTACATAAGGGCATGAATTAGCATCTTTCATGCTTCCCCTCCTAAATAATCCCAGATAATCCATGGTCCTTGTTGCTAATAGATACACCAAATAAGATTTCATATAAAACCTTGGATAAGCTCTGACTACCACTAGTTATTCATCTAAATTCTACCTAGAATTATGGCCCAATCAATTGGCATTTTAGCCATTCTCATGGTCTTGATGAAATGTATCATCGAGATATTTTAGTACCCTACTACTTGTAATCCCATGATCTTGCTCATAAGCACTATGGAGTATTTGATACCATCCTCCACATAACCTCTTTCCATGTCAATGTTTCCTACTCTTTGCCCCATAGGTGTTCTATCAATTAGATATGATGATTGAATGATTTTAGTAACCTTTTGCTCATTGTCCCCATACCACCTTTCTACTTGATGAAAAGTCAACCTAATATATTGATTTACCCTTGGGAGATAGAAAAATTTCTTGATATTTTTTTTCCTTAGATATAGGATGTTCTCCCCTATTATGCTCTTCTCCACTCTTTATTCCGACACATAATTTTTCCACCAAGGCCATAACAAGTTTTGAAGACTATACTAAAGTAGGATGTGAGGTTGCATTAACTTACCTAGATCTGATAAGCGTAGAAATCATTTGGGATCTCTCATTTGTCTTGTTATAGAGTATTAAGAACACATTCCAATCAATATGACCTAACTCAATATCCTAAATCTCTGATTGCACATCCTAGAAGTGTGATTTTGTTTGTACACCTTGAAACTTAAAGACTACCAATTTTTGAGAAATCTTTGCTGCAAGTAAGGATGAGCAAGAAGCCATTTTATCTACAAAAAGAATGAAACCATTAGTCTAGAAGGTTGAAATTCAAACCCTAAACAAAACCCTAACTACTAAGAAAATCAAACCTAGAGTGCTAAAACATCACAAAAACACTCAAAATCTGCTTTTGTTAGACTCTGATAGGTAGATTTGAGTGCACCTTGCACACCTTGAGGGTGCATGTTGGGCGTTCATTTTGCATGAGGTCAATATCAGGAATCCATTGCATAATTCCTCTCTTAAAAAGAAAATACTTTTAAGGATCCACTCCAAGGTTTAGTATTTGTCTTGCGACATACCAAAATCTGCTCAGTAGAAGATAAATGTGAGTGTTCACAAGGAGGCCTTTACTGGTTCTAAAAACTCTTTTATCTCAAAATCAAAGTAAATTTGTTCTCTATCTAAAAATATCGCACCAAAAGAACAATATTTTTTGTATTTTCTATTTTCCAATGAATGCAACTCTAACAATGCAGCTACTATGAGGTCCTATTCTAAAAGGGGGTTAGTAAAAGAAAATAACAAAACTAAAAGAAAATAACATGAAATTAAAATGACTTGAAATTGAAATTCCTAAATGGAAATAAGCTATGAAACACATGTTGTGAGTTAAACCTTTGAAGAAATTGATAGGAAACCAATAAAAATAGGAGTAGCGCTTCCTAGAATCCATTGATGCAATTGTCGGTGAGAATCTTTAACTATCAAATGATATTTCACTCTTCATCAAATTGCAAGGCCATGAAAAGTGCACTCATACAAGATGAAAAGCTATATAGACACAATCGGGTGATCTCTTCTCAAGTAGCAAATATTAGAACTAAAAGATCGCACAACTAGAAACAATGCAATAAACTTTTGGCTCAATCATAATCTCATGAATAGAATCCACAAAATTATGAAAAATTTAGGAAAGAATGACTACACTCCAAATGCGAGCACCAAAAGCATAATTTTATTGCATGATAACAATGACCCTTGTTACATATTACAATGGGGTATTTATAAGAAATCATCTCCTCAATTTGTGTTGAGAGTGAGAGATCTCTTCATGCAATAAAAGGCTTTTAAAACATTAAAACAAACTAAATATATAAAAACTAATAATTGATCTAGTGCTTAGAGGGACTCCATCCATATTTTATTCATTAATTGGATACATGAGCCCTTTACATGTCAAAAACAAAGAAGAAACAAGAGAGAAAGTAGGAGGAAGCCATCAATCAAAGTGGAAGTGCATGGAGGCACAAAAAATAGAAGTTGGTCCTTCACTAGGTGTGTGTCAAAATTAACTTGTCGTCAAAATGCATTCTCGATGCATGGAAAGTGCTATTTTTGGAACTGGCAGTTAACTATTGGTGCACCTTTGAATTGCAGAGTTGTAGACCTGTAGAGCTACATGAAAATGTAGAGCTATAGACCTGTAGAGCTATAGACATATGGAGCTATGGAGCTATGGAGTTGAATCAAAATGTGGAGCTACAGACCTATGGAGCTACGGACCTTGGAAGCTCAATTCACCAAAAAATCAAAGTTCTCAATTTTGAAAATAGTTTTTGGGTTTTACTAAAATGGGGTTTTAGATCACTTTTTGTATACACTCCATGCCCCTTTTTGATGATTTATACCCACTTTATGGCCAATCACTTTCATAAACTTGAACTCCTTCTACTTCTTCAATCTAAAATCCCAAGGCACTTGCATTGAATCTTGTCATTAATAGCTACATAAGATGAGGAGCATGTTCTACTTCATGTGTCCAACCTCTATATCCTTGACCTTTGTCTTTTCTCCAACTACCCTATCCTTCTCGACAAGAAACCAAGTGATCTAGATTATCCAAAATGATCAAATGTTTGAAACTTTTTCATATTTTTTTCACAAATTTTCTAGGTTCTTTTAAATGGCTTTTTTGGAGGTCTTCTGCTCAAAATTTCAAGTTGAAACCTTTGTCAGTCCTTTAAATTGGGCAACCAAAGGCTCATTGTTTTAGGGTTTGAAATTATATCTTTAGTTCTTCTTTCCAACAATGTAAATAGTTCTGAATTCTGAGCTTTGAGTCAAAAGTTATGACCCCGACAAGTTGAGGATGTCGTTTTTACCTACACAAAGAAGCAAACATTAGTCTGTTGAGATGAAAAAATACTTAATTTAAGATACATCCTAATGATAGAGGAACAAAAAACTCGAAATACTACTTACTCAAACAAAACCGAAGTTGAATTGGAGGGGCAGCGTGTGCGCAAAATGAGCTTAGTGGTGCGCGCATGTCCAAGTGAGCTGTGGCAAGGTGTGGGCATGGTGCATGGTGTGAGATGGCACATGTGGTGCAATTTAGTGCATGCATGCAAATGGTCTCATGGCATGACACACTTTGGCACATGCACAACCCTTTGTGGTGTCGCAGTGCATGAGGCACCCTTTGTGGTGTTGCAATGCATGATGCCCTTTGGCACAAGTGTGCGCAGCCCTTTGTGGTGCCACAGTGCCCTTTGTGGTGTTACAATGCACATGCGTAGCCTTTCGAGACACCCTTTGTGATGCCACAATGTGCGGCGCCCTTTGGTGCATGCGCACATGGCCCTTTATGGTGCCACAACATGTGCGGCACCCTTTGTGGGGCGTGCTCTCTCTCTCTCTCTCAATTTTTTTAAATTTTTAATTTCATCTTTTTTGAATTTATTTATTTTTTCAAAATTTTGACTGTAAACTCTATCTTTAGCAAAACTTTCTTCTCTCGACTCTCAAATTGTGAGTTTGGGAGTCGAAAAAAGTAGGGGGTCCCCATTCCTAGCGAGGAATAGAGTGTGTGTTGTGGACACCACAATAGTGCACAAGGTGCACTTTTTCTCCTTAGCAAGCTTTGACAACCAAGGGTGCATATAGTGCACCTTGTGGAGTGAACATTTGCACACCCTTTTCTTGTGTAAGGTTTTTTTTAAGTACATTAATAGGGTACACATATGTGCACCTTGCAGGGTGTTCATGTGTGCACCTATGCTTTTAGGACTTATCTTTTTTAAAAAATCATACATAGTTACACACCTTAGGAAGGTATGCAACTGCACACCATTGTTGTGATGTTTCCTTAGGGTTTGATTTTTTAGTTTTGTTTAAGTTTTGTGAGTAAAGGTGCACACCCTAGATAAGTACACAAGGTGTGTACCTTCTATCTTACTGTTTGGGTTTGTGTGTGAATGAAGTTGAAGATTTTGTGCACCTATATCAGTGTGAAGGTGCCCTTAAATCTAGATGCAAGAGGAAATTAAATGAGGAGGGAAGGGTCCCAGGCTATTATAGGGCTAGGATGAAGTGCACCCTTTGGGGGTGCACAACTATGCATGTGCACAAGTGTGCACTTCCAAAGGGAAGTTCTCTTGCACTAAGGCCCCTAGCACACAAGTGTACCTTGGAAGGTGTGCATGTGTTCTAGTGCACACCTTTTTCTTATATCAAATCACCTTATACTTAAAATCTTGAATTTCTAACAACTACATTTTTAGGTAGAGGGCCAGGCTAGAAGAGGGTGAGGCTAGACTCAAACATCATATAAATCCCTAAAAAAAAAACTCAAAACCTAGACTAGTGACCTAGAAAGGCAAAAACATGTCCCCATTTCTAGGAGAAATGGTGCGTGCATTATGGAACCATAACAAATTGCCAAAAGAAAAAGAAGAAATGAAAAGGGCATTTCTTTAGCAACAAACATCCCTTTAAAATTAATTAATTAAAAACTAAGTTTGAACACTTTGAATAGCTTTCAAGTCCCTTGGTAGACAAAACTTTAGAATCTCAAATCTTCATATGTTTAATGTGTGCTCAATCTATTCATTCCCTTTGACATTTCAAGGTGCAAACTTGTCATCAGTCTTTAGCAACTTGAAGCAATCTTCTTCTCCACCAATCCATCCATTCAAAATCTTCACAAATCATGTGTATCAATCATTTCTCGACCAAATGAGAATATCCATAATGAGGGTTCTTAATGTGTTATCACTTTATAAATTTCAAGTTCTGATCAATCTTTTAAGTTTTGCTTCTAGAGCCAACATGTTTCCATTTGATTCTTCTATGAGAGATTGAATAGGCATTAGATAGCCATTTTTAAATGCATATCTCTATTTATTAGATTATTTTCATCAGAGCTTTTCAAAATATTTCATTCTTAACACCTTCTTTCTTCTTTTGTTTCTTACTATACCCTAACCATGCTTAGACTGTGTGACCAAGGCATTGGTGTCATTTCTCAAATTCTCCTTTAATTTGATAACCACTTGTGTTCCTTTTTAATGAACTTTATGAAGAGTCTCACACCAAATGACAACCTTAGAAATTACTTGAAAATAATCTTTTGTTTGAAGTGGTAAGTTTTAGACTATCCTTCACTACTATAAACTTTGATTCAAAAGCACCAAGATAGTTAATTCTTTTAAATTTGCAAAGTGATGAGAACTATTATTTTGCAACCCTAATTTCAACACTATAAGTCCTTTATAACTTTAAGCAACATCCTCCTCTAGTTGGTAGAAGATACATATCATTTGAATTCTTTGGAAAAGAAATACCTCTTCCTAAAAGTCAAAACCATAAGAAATTGGTTAATGAAATATGTCAAGACAAAATATTGATTATACCTAACCCTCAAACTAAGACAACTTTGAAAACAAACATGCAACTGAAAGCAAACACACTTGTAGAAATAAATACACGACTAAAAGAAAACACACTTTTAGGAATAAACATACATGTGAAAAGGATTTTTTTTATAAATTTTTTCTGCTTTTAGGCCTCAAAGTAATGTTTTGAGAACTACCCATTGACTGACAATAGAACCAATTCCCCTTGTAAGGAACTCAGTCTAAAAGTATTTTCTCCAAAAAAATTTATGATTTGATAAGGGCCAATTCACAAGTGTTGAAACTTAGTATGGCTGCCCAAATTTTCTTTTGCTTTGTCCCATAAAAGAAAAAGATCAAATATTCTAAAAGATTTAATTGCGGCCCTTTTGTCGAACCACCTTTTGATGATAGCTTGATGTTTCATCGTATGTTCTAAAGTAGCTATTTATTTTTCATCCATTTCTAAGAGATTTATTAGTTTGATCTAAACCTTTTCATCAGCTTTGGTGTACCCACTCATGAATTTCAAAATAGGAATCTTAAGGTTAAGTGGAAACATTGGCTCTTGTTCATAGACAAGTAAATATGGGAATGTCCCCAAATCCTTTTTGACCCAACTTGGTTTGTCCATAAGGCATATCTGAGCTGAGTATGCCAATCTCTAGGATTTTCCTTTAGAAAATGTCTTATTATTGTGATCAATTTTTTATTCATGGGTTTAGCTACACCATTCCATTGGGGATAGCAATTCAAAGAGAACTTAAATATAACTTGATTTTTGAATACCCATTGTGTAAGGAATATTGATGCAAAGGCTGACCCATTATCATAAAGAAGGAAGAATGGTATCTCAAATCTAGTAATAATATGTTCTTCCAAGAAATTAGTGACTATTTTAGCAATGCAATTTCTAAAAGTTTATGCTTCTATCCAGTGTGTGCAATAATCAGTAGCTGTGAGAACAAAAGTGTGTTTAGTTGACAATGGTGGGTTTACTGGACTAATAAAGTCTACTCCCCACTTTGTAAAGGAGTGTACCTTGAACACTAGTTGTAATGGAATTGCAAGATGTCTTTCTCTAATAGTACTTGTCTAAGAAATGTGGCGAGTATGCACATGTTCAAAAGTATCATTGAAGGTCGTAGGCCAAAAATAACTTGACCATAAAATCATATGGGTTGTAGCTTCTAGGGAACCATGCCCTGTTAGGATTCTATGAAGTACATAAGTGTCTCAAGTCCTTGTTACAAGCCTCGACCCTATTAGGAGTTGGTAGATCAAATGCATTTTATGCAAGAAGAGCTCACTACCCTAACATGTATATATATAATAAAGTTCTTCATAAGAATAGATATACATACAATACTTTGACTAATGTAATTTGCACTTGCTTTTATCATACATCAGATATTGCATCACATAGTTCTTGAATCATCTCATTAGCTTCACATCTATCACAAATATCACATATGTCATACCCTTATATTTGCAAGATAAGATCTTTATGTTGGAAATATAAGTTAGGCTAGGTTACTAAGAGGAGAGGAGTGAATCAGGAACCAATAAAAATTATTCTTATTTCAACAATTAATCCATTATATTTATTCTAATATAATTTCATATATGAAAAAATGAAATCATGAAAACATTCATAACACTTTCACAAAATTTATGGTGACCCAAAGGCCTCCCAAATAGAAAGTAAAACTGGGGTGCGGATGATACCCACAAGTTTTAGTACTATAGTGTAAAGTTGGTTGATTAAGGCTTACAATTGATCACTTCTAATGATGTTCCCTATCAGGAACAATAAGGATGGCTAGGTTCACCTTGCGAAAGGATTTACAAAACATACAATGAAGTATGCATTCGATAAAAAATATTTACAAAAAACTATTAAGTCTATCTTGTGAAAGGATTTAATTATTCCACTTGTTAGGATGATGCAGTGGCTAATCTTTGATCTACGAATTTGATTTGCTAGTTGAGATTCCTTTAGAGTATAATGGTCACCTTGTTGTGATAGATAAATATTTTTTTCTCCTTATACTACTTGTAGCGTTCTTACTTCACACTTCTTCTCTTACACATATCTTTCCATATTTATAAAATACACTTTGGATGTGATACAAAACATTACATATACCAGTCCAAATCATAATTTATCAAAGTTGGCTACAATACAAGTTTCACCAAAATACACAAAGCCAGTCCAACTACTAGCATTCAAGTTTTGAAGACAAACTCGGTGAGGTTTTGATACTTAACAACCATTGTCAACACTCAACATTGTCATGCTCTTAGTAGACATAGAAGCTTAGTTTATACTAATCACTTCCAAGTAGTCTAAACCTAGTTAGCATTGGTGATTTGGTGAGCACTACAAAACTTGGCATCTAAACTAAATCACTTGGTTGATATTGCATAGCTTAGTCAACAATAACATTCTGAGCTTAGTATAAATTGAATCACTTGGTTGACACAGCCTGGCTCGATCAACACTAGATTTACATCACTAATGTTATGAACATGGTAAATACTAGAGAACTCAATTTGCACTATGCAACTTGATAAATACTATGAAATTTAATTTACACTAATAATCATCAACTCAGTAGATACTAATCAGTGTGAACTGAATATTATTTCTAGAACTTGGTAGTAACTGTAGAGCTCAATAGCTACTAACCATTTGATTAACTGTGTGTCACTATTAAAAAAAATTGGCCATAATGTCAACAATCTCCCCCTTTGGTATTAGTCACAAAAACACTAATCAATCAAAAACTAAATTCTCAAAATTTCAAGTTCAAAACAATCTTTAGTCTCCATCCTATGTGTTCAACTCAGTAAAATACTCTATTTTTGAGATTTTTCAAAATTTCTTTTGCAAGAGATTTATTATTATTATTTCTACATGTATATGTATATATATATATATATACATATATGTATATATATATATATGTATATGTATATATATATATATATATGTATATATATATATATATATGTATATATATATATATATATATATATATATATGTGTATATATATATATATATGTATATATATATGTATATATGTATATATATATATACATATATATACATATATGTATATATATGTATATATATATATATATATATATATATATATATACATACATATATACATATATATATATATATTACATCTTCTCCTCTCATCTTCTCCCCCTTTATTATTGTTGGAATTATAGATGGAGTAACTGAGAGGGGGAGCACGGGGGGCAGGGGGTGAATCAATTACTACAAGAATAAATCCACAGATCCCTTAGATGTCTTAAAACTTAATTACTATTGTCTCTCAGTAGTCACACAAAAAAATGATGTAACTTGATAGATTAACTTGTTACTAATATTTAAGCATTCGCAATCATTAACATGCATGCAAAAGAAAAATAATATGAACACAAGAGACACCAAATTTAATTTGGAAACCCAATATGGAAAAAACCACCAAGTAACTAGATACCAATTTTCACTCTTCTAAAGTGAGCCCTATTAGGATCCAACCCTGTTAAAGGTTACAAAACACATTGTTAGGTGTGACCTGGTTAGAGGGTTTAATCAACCTATTAGGAGTGGCCTTGCTAGAGGACTTTAGAAAACTTTAGTATAACTTCCCACCTTGTTAGAGGATTTAAAAAATGGCTATTAGACCAACTTTGTTAAGAGATTTAGGAATTACTACTACAATGGTGAGAAAGTAACAATAAGTGACCTAAATGAGATGCAACTAAACTTTGTTGATACAAATCTCTACTCTACTTCAATAGATCCTCACTGATTGAATACAACTCTGCTGCTCCTCAAGGATATCTAATCCTTCTTCAAAGCTTGCTCACACTTCCTTTTCACACAATTAACTCACTTTCATACTCATTCATTACAATTAGAAACCACAACTTGACCTTTTATTTATACATTACAAATTGACAAGTCAGCTCATTTACAATTTATATTTACCAATAAACCATACATCAGCCGACTACAAACATTACATGAAATAGATAAACTTTATTTCTCAAAACAATGAAATCCTTCATTGGCTGACCTTGCTCAGTAAAAACTGGTCCAAAAATGATTTCTAATGTTAACCTAGTGAAGCTTGGTAAGCACTGCAAACTCTACAAAATCCTTTCGAGATCGAGTGAACTCCATAAGAACTAACTTTCCTTTGTTGACCTTGTGAGCTCGGTAGAAGCTAACTTTCCTTTGTTAACCTTGGGATCTTTCTTAACACTAACCTCTGTCTCAAAATCCTTGGACGCTCGAGTGAGCTCGGTAGAAACTGTCTTCATAGTGTAACTTTCAAAAATGCTCAATAAACTTTTGTAATTCTCTTTGCTAACCTTCTAAGCTTAGTAGTGCTGACCAATTGAGCTCGGTAGACTCTATCTGATAACTGATATGACATTTTTGTAACATCAAAGACAATAGACAATTGAATAATTGTATTCAACAATCTCCCTCTTTGGCATTTATGGCAACACAACATGTCATAGCAGAATAAAATTTGAAAACAAGTTTTTTTTGACAAAATGATTCTCCCTCTTACATAACTTCTTTACAAACATCAAACTCTTAAATTTTAGAAAGATATGACAATATACTCTCCCTCTTTGACAACACATGCCAAAGACAACACAAACCAAATGAATAGCAGTGTACATTATGTACTAATTCATATGCAATGATTCTATGATTATTCTACATCCATCGAAAGATCTTCAACTTGAACTTACCTCTTAGATACAAAAATGCATCCTTAGGTAAAATTTATGTGAATATGTCAGCAATTTGTTCTTTTGTATGGACATATTCCAATCTGATCTCCTTATCCTACACCAATTCTTTGACAAAGTGATACTTTATTGTAATGTGCTTGGTTTTTGAATGCATCACCAGATTTTTGGATATGTTAATTGTACTTGTATTGTCACAAAACATAACAATAGGTTCTTTTATTTCTTCCTTCATACCTTCAATTAATTGTTTGAACCAAACAATATTATAATCGTTTACTACTACTGCAACATACTTTGCTTCTACTGTAGATTGGGATGTACGATTTTTCTTTTCACTTGTCCAAGAAACCAACCTCTTTCCAAGAAAGAAAGCTCCTCCACTTGTACTTTTTTTGTCATCAACATTTCTTTCACAATCTACATCAGTAAACACTTTTAAATCCAGATTACCTCCAAATTTGTACCACAATCCATAATCTTCAATTCCTTTCAAATATCTCATGATCCTTTTGATTGTCATCATGTGATTTTCTCTTGGCTTTGCTAAAAATCTTGCTACAATACCTACTGCAAAGGAAATATCTAGCCTTCTATGCACTACATACTACAACTTTCCAATTATAGATCTATACAATGTCTGACCTACCTCGTTTAATTCATCATCCTTAGTAAGTTTCAATCCAGTACACATAGGAGTCCCAACTAGTTTATAGTCTTCCATACTAAACTTTTTCAATATCTCCTTGATGTATTTTGACTGAGTAATGTATATGCCATTCTTACTCTGCTAAATTTGAAGAAAAACAAAGAATTTAATCTCACCAAACATTGATATTTCAAATTCCCTGTTCATTTGTTCCAAAAATTCTTTGCAAAGGTAATCATTTCCTATGAACAAAGTATCATCCACAAATATTTCTGACAGGACAATCTTGTTATCTGGTCCTTCCTTGATATACAAGATATTATTATCATTAGTTCTCTAAAAACCAATATGAATAAGATAGTTATTCAATCTTTCATACCATGCTATAGGGGCTTGTTTCAAACCATACAATGCTTTGTGTAATTTGTAGACCATGTCCTTCTTGTCTGGATCAACAAAAAATTTAGGCTGCTCAATGTAAACCTCTTCATCTAGTATACCATTGAGAAATGCTAACTTGACATCCATCTAATAAACCTTAAATCCTTTGTATGCAATATATGCAAGTAAGGTCCTAACACCTTCCAATCTTGCAATAGGAGCAAATGTCTCTCCATAGTTTATTCTTTCTTCTTGAGAGTATCCTTTGCATACCAATCTAGCTTTGTTCCTTAACACCTTACCATCTTCATTTAACTTATTTCTAAATACCCACTTAGTTCCAATCACATTTTAATCTTTAGGCCTAGGTACAAGAGTCCATGTTTTGTTTTTCTCTATCTGTTCTATCTCTTCATTCATAGCCTCAATCCAACTTTCATTTCCTAATGCATCTTTGAAATTTCTAGGTTAAAAATTAGCAAGTAAACAAGTACCTTTCAACTTACTTCTTGACATAGTACCTTCAGATTTGTCTCCAACGATCTGATCTAGTGCATGATGTCTCTTGACATACTTGGCTAATATAGGTTCTTTTGAATGCTTTGCATTCTCATCCTCTTGCACTTCAACTTTAGGTTCTTACTATTATGGCTACTACTCAAGTCTTTCACATTCAATAGGGATTGGCTTGGTAGCATCATAATGTAACTCGATTTCTTTCAACTTGGTTTGAATTTCTTGCAACTCGATTACTGAAGACTCAGGAGTAGAAGATTTTTGATTGACAGGTGTATCTAGCACCATATCAAGTTCAATGGAAACAAATCTCTTGTAATCTTCTGGTTCCCTTTTGCTTTCTTCTTAAGTTCTTTCTACAAACTCATCAACTTTCACATGTGCACTTTCTATGACTTTGTGAGTAGACAAATTCAAACATGTATATGCTTTAGTTTTGCAAGAATAACTCAAAAATATTCCTTCGTCACCTTTCACATAAAATTTACCTTTTCTAAATTCTTTCAAAATATAACATTTATTTCCAAATACCTTTAGATAACTTATATTAGGTTTATAGCCATGCCA
The DNA here is from genome assembly GCA_028749045.1 of Cupressus sempervirens. Classification (NCBI taxonomy): domain Eukaryota; kingdom Viridiplantae; phylum Streptophyta; class Pinopsida; order Cupressales; family Cupressaceae; genus Cupressus; species Cupressus sempervirens. Next base: position 590,097,478 of record CM053784.1, read on the forward strand.
TAACTCATAGGGGGTTTTGAATGAATCCTTCTTCAGCTGTACTCAATTCAAGGTATGAATTGTAGTGCTAATAGCTTCCTTCCAATATTTGATAGCAATGTTCTTTTCAATCATTAAGGTTCTTTCACAGTCCATGATAGATCTATTCCTTCTTTAAGCTATTCAATTTTGCTTAGGAGTTCCAAGGGCTGATACCTATCTTTTGATCCCTCTTTCAATGCAAAAGTTATTGAACTCATGTGAAATGAACTCACCACCTCTGTCTAACCTCAAGCATTTCAGTCTTTTCCCTATTTTCTTCTCTACTCTAGCCAAATACCATTTGAACTTCTCAAATTCTTTTGATTTCTCTCTCAGGTACATGACAGTCATCATTCTTGAGTAATCATCAGAAAAAAGAATGAAGAACTTTTCACCATTATAACTTTGAATTCTAATAAGTCCACATAAATTAGTATGCATAATTTCTAAAACTTCTTCAAACTAATAGTTCTTACTTTTAAAGCTAGTCTTTTCCGTCTTACCAATTTGACAATTCTTGCATAGACTAACCTCAGGTTTCTTTATATTAGGAAAGCCTCTTACATTCCTAAATTTACTTATTTTCACCAAGTTATCAAAGTTCACATGACACAACCTCCTATGCCATAATCAACTTTCTTCAAATTGAGCAATAAAACATAAACATTCACCAAGTTCAAGATAGAAAAAATTAGCTTTTGTCTATGTGCCTGATCCAATCAGCTTTCCTTTGTCATCTAGCAATCTTTCTTTTCCATGCATGAATTCCACTTTGAATCTATTATTGAGTAGCTATGCCACACTCAATAGATTTTCTTTTAGTCCTTCTACCCAATATACATTATAACATATAAGCTCTTTGGTTAGTGAGATTCTTCCTCTTTCTTTTATGCAACAAGGTTCATTATTACCAAATCTCACACTACCACCATCATAGTCTTCAAAATGTTCAAACTTTGTTTTATCACTAGTCATATGATGAGAGCAACCACTATCTATAATCCATGTATTATTTTTGTTCACATGAGAGATAGGTTTCATTTCCTCATCATTGTCAGACTCATCCTTCATAGCAATGTACATAATTTTGTCTTCATCATCATTAGAATCATTAGAATCCTTAGCCATGAAACATGTTTTCTTACCTTTGTCCTTGAATGATTTGAAGTCTTTCTTGCCATTGCACTTGTGACCTTTCTTCTCATCCTTGTTCTGCTTGTTTGGGCACTTAGCAATAATATGTTGAATTTCCTCACGTGAAAAATAGATTAGAGGAACCTTACCTTTGTATTTCCCTTTGCCTCGAGAATATTTCCTTGCTAGTAGAGCTTCAACTACCTCAAGATCACTATCAAAACTATATTCTGATTCTTTTTCACTTTTTGATTGAGAATCCTTTATCTTCTTGACTTTCTCCTTGAGTGAAAGCTTGGCTTCAAATGTTGATTCAATGTTCTTGGTAGTTGGAACATAGTTATCATAGTTATCTAGCTCAAATGCAGTGAATCTTCCAACTATGGCTTTTAAATTTATCTTATGATTTGCTTCACATCTTCTTTTTTGAATTTTAAAAACTCTAATTGCATAAATGGGAAGTAATTTTATAAGAACTTTACTTATAATTGTTTCCTCCTTGATATCGCCTCCAGAAGCTTTAATCGCACTAACACTTGCTTTGACTCTTTCAACATATTTTGCAATGTTTTCATCCTCTCTCATCCTCATCTAATCAAATTGTCTTCTTAAACTTTCTACTTTGGCTTTTCTCACATTATCATCTCCTCCATAGATATCTTTTAGCTTGCTCCACATTTCAAAAGTAGTTTTGTAGTCCTTGACATCATCAAATTCTCCATAGCTTAGGGCAAATGCAATGTCTATCATAGTGATGTTATGAGTCTTCTTCTCAGAAATGTCATTAGCAGATAATGTACTAGAAGGAATTACATATGGTTCATCTAGATATCTCAATCATGTGTCTCCAATGGAGGCCAAATGGAGTCTCATGAGACCTTGCCATGCTAAAAAGTTATCCCTATTAAGCCTTGGAATTTCTCTCTTGTAAGACATCCTGATCTTTAGCTTAGATCCTTGAAATCTTTCCTACAAGCACCAAAACCTCTGATACCAATTGTTGGAGTTATAGATGGAGTAATTTAGAGGGGGCGAAGGGGGTGTGAATCAGTTACTACAAAAAAAAATCCATAGATCCCTTAGATGTCTTCAAACTTAATTACTGTTGTCACTCGGTAGTCACAAAAAAAAATGTTGTAACTCGGTAGATTAACTTTTTACTAATATTTAAGCATTCACAATCATTAAAATTCATGAAAAAGAAAAATAACATGAACACAAGAGACACCAAATTTAATGTGGAAACCCAATATGAGAAAAACCACCAAGTAACTAGCTACCAATTTTCACTCTTTTAAAATGAGCCCTATAAGGAGCCAACCTCGTTAAAGGTTATAAAACAAACTATTAAATGTGACCTAGCTAGAGGATTTAATCACCCTGTTATGAGTGGCCTTGCTAGAGGACTTTAGAACAATTTAGTAGAACTACCCACCTTGTTAGAGAATTTACAAAATGGTTGTTAGACCAACTTTGTTAAGAGATTTAAGAATTATTGCTACAATGGTGAGAAAGTAACAATAAGTGACCTGAATGAGATGCAACTAAACTTTTTTGATACAGATCTCTGCTCTGTTTCAATATATCCTCACTAATCGAATACAACTCTATTGCTCCTCAAGGATATCTAATCCTTCTTCAAATTTTGCTCACACTTCCTTTTCACATAATTAACTCACTTGCATACTCACTCATTACAATTAGAAACCACAACTTGAACTTTTATTTATACATTACAAATTTTCAAGTTGGCTTATTTACAAGTTACACTTACTAATAAACCATACATCAGTCAACTACAAACATTACATGAAATAGATAAACTTTATTTCTCAAAACAATGAAATCCTTCATTGGCTGACCTTGCTTAGTAAACATGGCTCCAAAAATGATTTCTAGTGTTAACTTGGTGAAGCTTAGTAAACACTACAAACTTTGCAAAATCCTTTGGAGACCGAGTGAAATTAGTAAGAACCAACTTTCTTTTGCTGACCTTGTGAGCTCGGTAGAAGCTAACTTTCATTTGTTAACCTTGAGAGCTCGGTTAACACTAACATCTGTCTCAGAATCCTTTGATGCTTGAGTGAGCTTGGTAGAAAAGATCTTCACAGTGTAACCTCTAGAAACACTCAGTAGACTTTTTTAATTCTCTTCGCTAACCTTTTGAGCTTGGTAGTCTTTTTGTTTTGCCTTGCTGACCAACTAAGCTTAGTAGCCTCCATTTAATAACTAATATGACATTTGTGTAACATCAAAGACAACACACAGTTGAATAATTGTATCCAACAATAACATCTTCTCATTTTCTCCTCCTTTATGACATTAATGCCAAAGGTGTATGCTACATTGTAATGCCAAAATGTGACAAGAAGTCAGAATGTACCTTCAAAATTAATGACATTGTCTTGTCCCAATTTTCTTGTAACACCTTGCTTCCATGTAATGCAATTTGTACTTCTATTGATAAATCCATCATGTCATCAGCTATGGAGAAGTTGTTATCATGGATTAGAGCTTTGGCATGTGCAATGTGTTTTTGTAATGCATCCATGTTCAAAAGAATCATGCCTTGAATTTCTACAAGTGTGGTCCTGATCCTAGCTTCTTCCCTTAATAGTTCTATTGGCATATTAGTTAGGAATCTAATCTTTGACTAATGAGTAGAACTATAGCTTGGGTCAAGTGACAATTGGTGTGAACTTGCCTTCAAGTCTTCATCTATCTTAGATAGTTTATCTTTGATTTTTTAAGTGAAGATAGATGTATCACATAACTTACTAAATAATGAAGTAATATTATTTGCAAAGGTTTCCAATGAGTTGAGGATACTAGACAAGTCTACTTGATATATTCTAATTTTTTGTGTAACTTGCTCCAATACTTTGTTCTCAAATTTCTTCTCTATTCTTTGTAGAAACTTTTCTTGCCCATTCAAATCTTCATTGAATTGTTTAACACATTGTGTTAATTGAAACAAAATAGGTTGTCTACTATCAACCTCAGTACTAAGTGCATCTACAAATATGTTAAATGTATCTTCTAGAACTTGGTTTTATCTTCTTTTCTCCTTTCTAAGCCTCTATTGCTTAGCTTTCTTCTACAATAGTTTACCTACTATGTGCATTTGATCAGGATTCAAAGTAGAGATATCACAATTTGGGATAACTATATCCTCATCAAGATCAATTTCTTCTTCTTTGTCTTTGTCCTTTCTAGAAACTTTGGTAGTCAATTGAGGCTTGCTCTCAACTATCTTTACACTAACTATTTGTACACTTGGGATTGTAACAATAGTAGAAATACAAGGACTGGAAAAATAAGTATATATTATACTAATAGTAGAAATACCTAGTTGTTGTGTAGGCAAATCTGATGAAGGAGGAAGCACTAGCTACTTAGTAGATGAAGTGTTGATCACTTCAGTCAATATAGTACTTAGTTGAACTGATGCAAAGATTGGTGGTGCTTGGAATTTTAGTGGCTACCACAACCAACTCAAAAAAATATTTCTCTGAGCTTGATGGCTTTAAAGATTTTCTTGGGGAGTGAGGAAATGAGACCATAATTGTTATTGTAATCTTCTCTGGGTTAGTTTCCTCAATACTTTGAATCTTAGGGAGATTCTCCTTGGTAGGTTCCTATTCCTACTCCTCATCATCTAGATTAACATCATCTATTTCTATATCCTCCTCATTATTATTGTCCTTTGCATCCTTATCATCTTCATCATCATCTTTATCACTGGCATGAACAAAAAAATCACTCTGTTGATGAAGATTGTAGATATTTTTTCAAGTGGTAGTAGTTTTCTTCACCACATGTTCAATGTCATTCACCAATATCATGAAAGTGTTAAATTTTAGAGTAAGTTTTTCTTCATTTCTCTTCATGGACTCTTTTACTTATTTATCATTAAGACTCGACAAGAGCTACCTTAAAGTCTATTCAAATGTATCTTTTGGAGTCTTCTTAACATGTTCCCATCTAGGCTTGATTCTTTCCATAAGATCATTGGGAATTTTTTGTACAAATTGATCGGGTGAATATTTCCATTTACCTAACTTGGAAATAATCATGTCTTCATCTTGCTTCTTCTCATCTATATTCTTGGTCTCATATTTGAAAGATTTAAAGTTTTCCATGCTAGCTCCTGCATCAATCTATTTTAAATTTTCTTGAAATGTAGGTGGATTTCTTTTTGGAAATAATATCCTCTACTTCTTCTTCACCTAATTTCAATTTGTTTCTTTATTTGGATGTTGTTCTAGTAAATATTACAATCAATGACTTGGTAGGTTTGGTTATGATAACCTTACCTTTCTTCCTAATTGGCTCTTCTTCTTCTAATTTAATTTCTTCTACCTCATCTTCTACATCATCTTTGTCCACATCATCTCCTTTTCCTTCTTTTAATAGGAGATTAGAACTTTCTTTCCTAGGTTTTTCTATCCTCTTCTTTCCTTTGCTAACTACTTCAGGAAGCTTAATTTCAAGTTCTATTCTCGCTTTGGCTTAATCATAAGTATCAAAATATGTAGCGTTGGGATTGACAAGTTCATTTAGAAGTGCCTCAATGATTTCCTTGGTGTCATCAATGTTAACCTTGTAGTTTAGAGGCTCAACCCACACCACTCTAGGTTTGACTAGTTGAATGTACACTTTGTCATAGTTTTCCATGAAACAAACATCATCCTTGTAATCTTCTACAAGTTTCTTAGGAATTCTAAATTTTTTATTCATCTTTTCTTTGAATGAATAAAAATAAGTATCCATGATACTAACAAAGTTCTCACCCATATCTACTATATACTCATTAATATGATATAGTATTGGTACATCTTTTCTCCATATGACTAAATCTTTTGAAGGGAGAAGCTTTTGCACAAAGAATAATAACCAAGTTAAGAGTGAACCAAAATTACATGGGTTATTCTTTGAAGTTCTGATGATCTCCATGTTCTTATTGAATTGAATTAGCATTAGCTCAGTAACGTTAAAGCACATGTTGTTCTTCACCACCTTGAGTGCCAGATTGACAGCCTCACATGACACATTGTTGAGAGAAATGGAGCTATATATTTTATGTTCTATCACATGAATTCCAAATTTTAGCTCCATGTAATTCACACTATTTATCTTCATACCTCTTCCATCCCATTTGGTAAGAGTTTTTCTTTCTAGTTCTACCCAACTTACAATATTGGTAGTCTTTTCCTTGCTCAACATAGGGATCCCTATTATTTAATGAATCATTTTCTTTATTTTTTGAATAGGATACTATACCCATAGCTTCCTATTGTGTACATGGATAAGGATAAATGTTATCCATTTTATCTAGAAATCTTGGGGCATATGCAGAATATGTGTTAAACCCTTGGTCTCCAAGTGTTGATGCCTAAGTTTCAAAGCACCATTCACACATAACCTTTCTAGAGCCTCATCCATCTCTAGGGTTCTAATGTCTTGAATTTAATAGAAAAAATGTGAACAAATATCATTAACAAATAGTACCTTTGGTGGAATCTATGACTGAGCTCTGGATGGATCAAGCCCTTCTACAATTGTCAGACTTAACTTGAAGGCTGGTGCCTTCTAATAAACTACTTGAACCAACGTCTCAAATCCTTTCTTTCTTTTACTATTGGAGGATTCCATGCTTGGTAGGTCTTATGAAAACACAAAAATATTTAGAAAAAAATTGTACAAATCTCTTTGAAGCATAGAAATCACTCTCAACAAATAGCTCTTCAAAAATTTATAGTGATAAATGAATTTAATTCCATTCCTTTTAATATTTTTCACTTTCCAACTGCCATAAATTCTTGGTACGATCACTTTTTTGGTGATAGACTATATTCCACTTGGTTTAAACTTATTTCTTGCAAAGTCATTCATGACTTGGTGTTCACATAGTGATTTAGTGTATCCTGACCTTGCTTGACAGGGTCTTGTAACCCTACCTAGCTCGGTAAGGTCTAGATTTTCCTTAAACACTCAGTGATCCCTTTTCATCTTGAATGCTAATTTGGATATTTCCTTTTAGATAATTGGAATTGATGTAAGATGTCTACTTTAGAGTGTTAGTTCCAGTTATACCTATGGGAGATCAAGTAGAAATTCTTGAGTGACATGTGCTTCATGGCTCAAACTTGCATTCTTAGAAGATTTCATAATTCATTGCTGCCTCATCTACTTTTTGGTGTTGTTAGCCTTGGTTTTCTTTTCATCTTCAATTCTTCTAGTGTTCATATAGTTCTTGGAAAGGTATCAAAGTTTTGTACAAATAAAATGTCTTCTAGTAGTGTCTCTTGTCTTCATGTGACGTTTCACATAGTTTGCTCCAATATCTCTGAATTCTCCACAATAGTGGCATCTAGACCATGTGTTGTAGTCGAAACCAAATATAGCTTTCACAATTTATTATGTTGGGTTAAATATCTTGATTTTGCATTCAAAAGATTTTTGATCATGCTTCTTGTATTTGTGGCATTTGCCTTCAAATTTAGGTTTTTTTTTGCATTCATTAGCTCTATGAACATGCTTATTGCAATTGTAACATTTTTCATTGAATTTACCTTTACCATTACTACAACATTTATTTCATGTAAGACCTAACTTTCCACAGTGATTGCAAGTAGGCCTTTGATTCTTTTGAGCTCCTTGCTTGGATTATTCACCTTCTTCTATGTGTCCTATTCCTACTTTACCTTTCTATCTGTATTGACTTTTCTCATTTAGCTGATTAATGTCTTCTTGAAATTTTATCATCCTTTCATTGGTTTTCTTTTTAGTGTTTAGATCATTTTCCAATATTTCATTCTCTAATCTTAGATTTGTGATTTCTTCATTTGTATTAGTAAGCAGATCAATGAAGTCTACCTATTAAAGGGATACATGTTGAACTTTATTTTTTCTCCTTCTATCTCTTCTTGGGCCTTGTCTTTTCTTCCATGACTTCAAAGAATCTTACCAATTAAATTTCTTGTTCTCTTTTCAGCTTTTCAAATTCTTCTTGAAGGTTACAACTCTTTTCTAATAGTTCTTTGATTGCTTCATTAGCTTCATCTGAATTTCTTTATGAATAGATATCTTTAATTCTTTCTTTAGTGTAGAGTTTTTCATTCATCAATACTACAAGATCTTTTATTCTTTTCAAGGATTGAGAGAGTTGTCAAATAGCTAATTCTAAATTAAGCTTTTCATTGTCAATAGCCTTATCAAGTCTATCTCCATTGTCTTTGATCTTTGCTCAAGCTATTAAACTTCTTCTTTGAGAACCACAAAGCTCTGATACCAATTGTTGGAAATATAAGATAGGCTAGGTTATTGAGAGGGGAGGGGTAAATCAGGAACCAATAAAACTTATTCTTATTTCACCAAATAATATTTTATATGTATACTAATCTAATTGCATATATGAAAAATTGAAAGCATTAAAATATTCGTAACACTTTGACACAAGATATGGTGACCCAAAAACCTTCCAAATAGAAAGTAAAACTAGGATGGGAATGATACCCACAAGTTTTAGTACAATTCTAATAATCTACCCTATTAGGATCAATAAGGATAGCTAGGTCCACCTTGTGAAAGGATTTATAAAACATAAAATGAAATATGCACTTGGTAAAGAGATTTACAAAAGACTGTTAAGTCTACCTCATGAAAGGATTTACTATTCCACCTATTAGGATAAACCAGTGGTTGATCTTTAATCTACAACTTTGATTTTCTAGCTGAGATTCCTTTAGAGTGTAATGATCACCTTGTTGTGATAGATAAATCTTTGTTTCTCCTTATACTACTTGTAACCATCTTACTTTGCACTTATTATCTTATATCTTTCCATATTCATATAACACACTTTGGATGTGATACAATACATCACATATATACCAATCCTAATCATATTTCATCAAATTTGACTACACTACATGTTTCACCAAAATACACAAAGTTGCCCCAACTACTAGCACTCGGGTTTTAAAGAAAAACTCAATTAGGTTCTGATACTTGGTAGCCATTTTCAACACTTAGAATCATCATACTCTTAATAGTAATATAATCTCAATTCATACTAATCACTTTAGAGTATTCTAAACTTGATTAGCACTAGTGACTCAGTGAACACTATAAAACTTGGTATATAAAATAAAACACTTGGTTGACACTACATAGCTTGATCATCAGTTACACTGCAAGCTTTGTATAAACTAAATCACTTGGTTGACACATCATGGCTCAATCAACACTAGATTCACATCACTGATGTTCTGAACTTGGTAAAGACTGGAGAACATGGTTTGCACTGTGCAATTTGGTAAACACTATGAAGCTCAGTTTACACTGATAATCATCAACTTGGTAGATACTACTTAGTATGAATTGAATAATATTTTTGGAACTTGGTAGCAACTATTTGATAGCTACTAACAATTTTTTTAATTGTGTGTTACTAATAAACAAACTTGACCATAATGTCAACACTTTACTTATACTTCACAAATTAGAAATTCTCTCCTTAGTCAACCTTTATGTGCTCACATGCTTGATATAATATAAAATAATTTATGCAATAATATCCACATAGTTGGCTCATCATGACTTAGTAATTGTTTTGTTACCAAAATAATTCCTTAAGTCATATAAGTCAATTTTCTACTATGTTATGTTCTTCTTTGTCAAATACTTGTAGTGGTATTTCAATCATAACTCTTGTACTATCCATACACATCTGCATACTTAACCACATTATATGACATTGTGATAATTCTATCCTCAACTATGCATAAGTTGATTTGAAGTGTGTTATTTGTACACATCACATCTATCTCAATGTTGCTACAAACTATCTAACACTTAGATAGTTTTCTAAATCTAAATGCATAAATGAAATGTTGAATACATGTTGCCATAAATTCCAATAATTCTTTTCTCATTTCTAGATTCCTTAGTATGTGTCTATATTCCATTATCCATTTCAAAGAATAAATCTTCCCTTGTATTGTAATTTTGTATTGGACTTTGATTTGTGTTAGCCTAATTTGAATCATTATCATAATCATATTCAAATGTTCTCTCTTGTTCTTGAAATATTTCATCAATTCTTACATTTTTACAATAAAAAATCTACTTAAGTCCCTTATTATAACATATACAAGCCCTAGTCTTAGTACAATATTCAAGGAGTATAAATTCATCACTTCTATGATCAAATTTTTGTCTATCAACATCTCTTTTGATAGAACATTTTATTCCAATGATTCTAAAACATTTAACAATAAATGTATGAACAAACCATAGTTCATAAGGTGTTTTACTTATTCCTCTTATGATCTAAACCATATTAATTGTGTATACTTCAGTATTAAGTACTTCTCTCCAATGAATATGTGATACTTTTCCTTCAAGTAACATTTCCCTTGTTGCTTCGCTCATTATTTTATATATTTTTTAATCTATGCTACTCCATTTTGTTGTGGTGTTTAGGTTCTAAAACTTGTCTATAGATTCTAGTTTAGTCACAATATGCATTGAACTAATGTGATACAAATTCTCCATCTCTATCGGACCTTAAACATTATATCCTCATTCCTCATTCATTCTCAACTTTTTCCTTGAATAGTTTGAACTTGTCAAAATATTCACATTTCTCTCTTGAAAAGGAAACCCACATCATCTCATTGAAATCATGAAAATAAAAATTAAGTACCTTTCACCATAAAATGTTCATGTCTTTATAGGTCCACACACATCTATATGAACAATCTCCAAATTGTCTAAAGTACTGAACATTTTCTCTATAATGTATTCCTTTTTTATTTCTACATTACATGTTCCTTACACATTATGTTAGAATATTTCATAATCTTAGGTAGATCTCACATAGAAAATAGTTACTCAAATTTACTAGGTATCAAATTTTATATGCAAATATCTTCTATGTCATAACCATCTTTCATCAATTTTTTCAACCAACCAACTTATCTTGGTAATATTTAATTAAAATGTATTACCTCTGCTTATTGTTCCTATGGACATCTCATTTCCACACTAACCCTTGATTATACATTTCTTATTAGTGAATTGTAGATGATAACCCTTTTTAGAAAGCTATCCAACAATTCACAAGTTATGTTTCAATCTATTAACAATATATACATATTTGGTGTTAATCTTAACATCAAGAGTAAAAGAACATTTTTCGTTAATAGGAAAAGGTGCATTGTTACTAACTCTAACTACACTTCAATCATAGCTTTTAAATTCAATAACCTTATCTCTTTCACTTTTCAAGTTATGTGAACATCCATTATCTATAATCCAGTCTATTTATTATTCCCTAAATGTGAAATAAGTGATTTCTCTTCTTTAATAGGTCTTTCTTCCTTAATAGAAACAAATCCAATTTCATCTTCATCATCACTATCTAAAAATTTGATTTCCTAAACTTCAATCTCATCATCATTAACATATAGGCATGCCTTAGGTATCTTTGATTTGTAAGGTCTATGTTTCACCTTAGATTCTCTATAAGGACACTTACAAAGAAAAATTACCAATCTTCTTAAATTATAATTAAAAAGGAATTTTGTTCTTGAAAATACACTTAACTTTATGTTATATTTTTTTAATTAGTGACACAAACCCATTAATATTTGTCTCTTCTTTTTTAATATCTTCCCAATCACTTTAAAAATATCTAAATCTTCCACCAGTGCTTAACATTTTTGTTAGCACTTTCTTATCCTTGTGCATAGGAGCTCCAAAGGCAGTCTCAAGTCTAGGAAAAACATCTTCAAATATAAAAGTTTCAAAATCTTGCAATTTCCCAATCAACATTTCTCTATTAAAATATTTAATAAGAGGAATAACTTTTTCAATAGCATTTACCTTATTTTTATAAGATGGTGTCAAGGATCTTAGGATCCTTGAAACAACTTCAATTTCTATTATAGTACCTCTAGAGCTCTATATCCTCTATACATATGTTCTTCTAGTTTCATCTTCTTGCATTCTAGCTTTCTCTGGCTTACTTTTCCAATTTGACAGCATAGCTTCTTTGTGTGTTCACCATCTTCATATAGCTTTTCTACTATAATTAAAATATCATGTGCAAGATTAAGACATTTTACCCTAATGAATTCTTTTTCTAATAATGCACTAATTATTTCTTCCCTTGAAATTATGTTACACTAAAATATATTTTCATCATCAGTAATCAAAGATAGGTGATTTTCTGATTTGACCTCTACTTCCATATTTGTAATCAATCTACATTTTGTTAGCATCTCTCCCTTCTACTTGTCATAATTATTACTAGAAAACTTAATACTTTCCTTCCTATAAGTCATAGATCTCCTCAATCTGTAAAGCTTCATTCTCAAAGAGGACCTAATTCTCTAATACCAATTTTTAAGAATTCAACAATTGAAGGAGGGGGTGGGGGGGTGAATCAGTTATGTCAAGATACTTTGAAATCCAAACTTATAAATTATTTAACCAACTATTAAAGTAATGATGTCCAATAGTAAGAAAATATACACCATAACACATTAATTTGTTTACTTGGCGAATCCTTGATCAAAGAGAAAACTCTAGTAGGGATGAACTCACAAGATAATATTCTTACAAGCTAGAGTTGTCATTAAACCAAAATATCAACATTTTAATGCCCAATACAACCACTAGACTTATAGAAAAAATGAGGCAATTAAGCCATGTCACAAATCCCAAAGGCGAAGGCTTGCAGTTCTTCCAACAATTCCCCCCTTGACATTACCTAAGGAGATTCAAACCTATGACTAAGGTATGATACCACTTGTTACAAGCTAGAGTTTCTATTACATCAAAAGATCAACTTGTTAATGCCCAATACAACCACTAGACTATAGAACATAGGAGGAGGTTAAGCCATGTCAGAAATCCTAAAGGGGAAGGTTGACAGTTAGTCCAACAAATATACTAATATATAAGTTCCATTTGAAAGGATGTGTCTATGTTAGGAGTCGATTATGATGCATTTATTACTATAGTCCTTATTAAAGTAAAAATTCATGTTAGGAGACCTTGAACCCTTTTTACAAAGTTCCAACCCTATTAAATTATGGTAAGGAAGCAAATAGACCCAATTCCTAAATGCTCTAATAAATGTGAAGAGTAAATCCTTAGGATAACATATTTAAATTAATAAATAGACTAATTTGCAACCTACTTCCCAAAATAGTTCCTTTGAATCTCAACTCAACTAACCAACTCTATCCCTACTCTTCTATGAGCATCCAACATGAAAACTTAGATTCACTAACCACATATAAGATACATGTCATGATTTTTAACTAAGGAAAGAATCCTTCCTTTAGACCCTTACAATTAATAAATTAGCTCAGATTTTTAAAGCTCTCCCAAAACCTAATTAATTACATAGGTACATGCTAAGGAATACATGCATTCATAAGCATCATTATAGATTTTACATTATGGTTCCCAAAGGTTACAATACAAATATTATATTTTACAATGATAAATAAAACTTTTCCTTAACAGAACCACTTGCTAATAAAATATAATGCACATTACACAAAAATGACCTTTCCATAATAATCCCAATGCCTTTCTATCATGAGCATAGGTTCTCAAACAAGTTTCTTACCATGATCCAAGATTTCTCATGTTAATCCCAAAGGTTACAATACAAATATTATATTGTACAATGATAAATAATAGTTTTCCTTAACACAACCACTTGCTAATAAAATATAATGCACATTACACAACAATGACCTTTCCATAATAATCCCAATGCCTTTCTATCATGAGCATAGGTTCTCAAACAAGTCTCTTACCATGATCCAAGATTTATTATGTTAATCCCATCTCACCAATAAGATATAGGAAATATACTTCCAACTATCTTTGGTATTACTTTCTATACATTGGTCTACTATCAGTCTTCACCAAACATAATGTAATTTATCTAGAACTAAACATAAGATCGAAAAAACATAGATATGATATCTATACTCATTTTTCTACACAAATCTAATCTTTCATATCTTAACTTGTTATATGCCAAAAATTATCATATGATATAAATAATCTATTTTTGTCATGATCACATAAACATATGTTACCATCAATGACAAAACTTATAATGAATACAAAAAATAAGCAATACATCCAAGTGCAACCAAACCTCTATTTCTAATAGTATAATTATGGAGATGCAAAGTGGAAAGTGCCAAATAACCTCAATGTATTTAAGAAGTTAAAGAAAGATCTTGCAAATGTATCCTTATGGGATATCCTTACGATTCTTGAGAAGTAATCATTGTTGAAAAAGTTACTCACTAGAACTAACCCAATAGTGCTCATTCAAAAAACATCCCTTATACAAGAGAAGAAAATAGTTTTACCTAGTATACCAGTAGAGCTAATAAAAGAAACACACACTCATACTATCTTAGTCAAACAAGGGAAAAAAGGATCACGCACCAAGGTAGAGACTCTAATTAAACCTACACATTATACATAAGCTTGATTGTGAATGAAAATATCCTACATAAATAGTCGATTGATTATTCAAAATGAACCACAATTATTCCAAAAAAAATTGAAGTGGTCGGATTTGAGTATCAACCATTGAGAAAAGGAGTAATGTAGCTAGATGGCAACAAGGTCTGAACTCTAGGTGTCATCAAGAAATTGATGGTTACTTTATATTACTATAAATACATTATTATACTTCACAAGGTAGGAATTATTGGTAATCCTATAACCTTCAGTTTCTATCTCTTATGGGATTTAATAATCAATATTGGTGGAAATAAACATGAGGTTAAGTTAAAAATTTTAAGAAAATATTTGCATTCTAAATATGTTCTTTTTAAGCTATGCTTACTACTCACTTCATGTAAGTTGAATGTATGGAAGAGAAACTTGAAGGTGAGATAATTCTTCAACTTGGGCATATAGAAGACCTTTCCACATTAGGAAATGATTTAATTAGCCATCATGAATATTAGTCTATTAGTTTAGGAACCTAAATGATATATGAAGAAGATCAAACTTTGCTAAAGATGAACAAGGTGTTTTGAAATAAGGTAAGGAGATCAAGAGTGGAATTTTTTCTATTTGGAGCCTACATTTTGATGGGGGAAGAAGAAAGAAAGGATCCAATGTAGGAGTGTTCCTGATATGTCCTAAGCGTAAAATAATTCTAAGGGATTTCCATTCATGTTCAAATAATAAAGTAGAATATGAATGGTTAGTTCATGGACTAAACCTAGAAATATATATGGGTATCAAGAAGCTAAGATTATTGGGAGACTCTAAGCTTAGGTTACACTAGGTGTAGAACCAAGAATCTTCAAAAGATGTGTGTATGTGTTCCTATTAGCATAGTATATATGGGATCTCAGACATATTCAAATGCTTTAAACATTCAAGTTATATCAAGAAGGATAAATATAATAGTAGATGACATGGCCACAATGGGCTCCTATTTCTACCCAATTACATATTTTCTTGAGAAAAGAACATGTTTTACACAGTTGTGAGGCCCACCATCTTGAAAATGACTGAAATTGGAAAGGTTTTTAAAGAGAGGAGAAAATCAATGCATTCCTCTAGAACCCTAGAAATTTTTAAGAAAAACTATAGCTAAAGGTCACCAAAGCATACATGAACCAAGCTATTCAACTAAGGGAAAAATCTTGCTATAAGCTTAATCATATTAGAAAAAATATTTGATTTTGATGATGCATTCATGAAGTTTACAATTTTTTAAGACAATAAGTAAGATTATGGCAATCTGCAAGTTAGAAAATCTTGAGTGCTAAAGGTTGGTAATATTTTTCTTCAACATGACTAGGATCATATGGTTTAGCTATGTGCAAAATATATGTGAGTCATCACTTGGACATACAAGGACTTAAAGAGCTATGACCCATTAGTAATCAAACACATCATAGATCTTGTAAATGGTACTAATATTGTCAAACAAAAATAAACACCCATGAATATGAAGATTGATCCACTCATGGCTAGGGAACTCACCAAGCTAGTGGATTACTAGACTATTTTCCCAATCAATCATAGTGCATGGGTCTTTATCCTAATATTTTTATATAAGAATAATGGAGATACTTTCATCTACATTGAATTTTGCTACCTAAATAATGTATCTTTGAAAGACCATCATCATTTTCCATCAATGAAGGCATTCCGACAATCAATAGCTAGGTCAAGACAAATTTCCTTACATGATAGATTTTTGAGATACAATCAAGTGTTGGTGAGAAAGTAAGATCAACACAAAATGATGTTCACTAGTAAGTAGGGCATGTTCAACTAAAAAAAAATTCATTTCATCTTATCTAATATTGGTGGGTAACCTTTCAACAAGCCATGGATATAGCCTTTAGGGACCTAATAAATAAGATTATTTTTGTGTACCTAGACAATCTCATGTCTTTTTCAAAATCTTCTACTAATCACTTTAACCATTTAGAAGTTATCTTACAAATATCTAAGGAGTATGGAACATCCTTGAACCCAAAGAAGTGTATCTTTTGAATTCCCCAAGGGAAGATCCTAGGCTATGTGGTATAAAAAAAATGGTGTAGTAATAGACCTAGAAAGAGTTAAAGTAATGTAATTATTACTTTTAATAATCAGAAAAAAGGGTCTATAGTCCTTCCTAGGTAAAATCAATTTTTTAATTAAGTTCATAAAAGAGTCCCTTATAGTTGTAAGACCTATAATATTGATGTTGAAGAAATATATACAATTTCGATGGACTCTTGAAGCAAATAAATATTGAAAATATTAAGAAATTGATTTCAATAGCCCATGTTACTTTGACCTAGTTATTTCTAGATACTTCATCATGTACATATACACAAGAAATTTTAGGGTGGTAATGGAAATGTAGTTCAGAAAGGGAGAACATCCTATCACCTTTTACTCTAGAACACTTAAGGATTATGAAGTGAAACATAATTTTGTTCAGAAGTAGATCTTTTCTATAATGAAAGGGTTGAATAATTTCATATACATCTTGGCATCTAGTAAGACTCTCATCTTTATTGCACACCCCAACATACATAAATACAACAAGGAATGTGAAATCACAAAAAAGGGAAAATTGGATCACCAAGATCATGAAATATGACATTTAGGCCAAGCCCACTAGGGTGATCAAAGGAAAGAGCCTATGTGAATCATCACATAAGAGGTATATTTCATGCAATAGAGAAAAGTATACCATTCTTTTTCGGCCAGATTCATTGTAGTCCAATTGGGTTGATTTAATGAAAATAGGTAGATTTCCTTTCAGCCCTCTAGCCTACATTAGAAGATATTAATGTTGAAAACAATTGATCAATTGTTTATTTTATTTGATGTTATACAAAATCTCATATCATTGTCAATCAGTATATGCCAAGCTCACTTAGGTGATGAAGACCATTTCTTGTGTTTGTCAAGCATTCTAGAGTTTTCCTAATTTAGAATACAGTGTCTACTGAGTTCACTTGTTAATCAAAGGAAAGTTTATAGAAGTTGAGTGTTAATGAAGTTCACTCAGCTAATAAACAAAATGTTGGATGGAACCAGTGTTAACTAAGCTCACATGGTTACCAAAGGAACTTTGTGAATATGCAGTGTTAATTGAGTTCACTTAGTTAACATAGGAAAATAATTTATGAGTTAGTGTCTACCAAGCATGGTTAGCTAATGAAGGAATTTCTTGTTTTGGCATATTGAATTTAATTAATTAATTTATTGGTTATAATCGACTAAGAAGATGAATATTAAGTATTTTAAGTTATATTAAAGATGACTTGACATTGTGTAAAATATAAATATAATGTCAAGTTGAGGATTGAATGTGAGCAAGTGAATAGAAGATTTGATGATGCTTAGAGGAATTGAATTAGAAGGATAAGCAAAATATCCTTGTTGAGATACAAAGATACATTCAATCGGGAAGGATCAAGTATACAAGCCAGAATTGAGATCTCTAATTAGTAATTCAACTACATTAAAAATTAGGTCATCTCGTTATTACTTTCTAACCATTGTAGCAGTGATCTAAATCTCTTAACCAAGTTGGCTCAAAAACTATTTGTAAATCCTCTAACAAGGTAACATTTTTATTTGAAGTCTCTAAAGACCTCTAACAAGGCCACTCCTACCAGGGTGATTAAATCCTCTAATAGGGTCACACCTAATAGTATGTTTTGTAACCTTAAATAGGGTTGGATTCTAATAGGGCTCACTTCAAAAGAGTGAAAATTAGTAACGATTTGCAATTGGTGGTTTTTCCCAAATTGGGTTTCCATGTTAAATATTGGTGTTACTTGTCTTCATGATATTTATTATATGTGTATGCAACTAATTTCAATAAGGCTAATCATAGAACACATCTTATGATTTGTATTTCTTGAGTTATTGATGTTATTCAATTATTATTGAGTTACAATATTTTCTAGTGTTAACTGAGTGCATGTGTATTTTCTGAGTTACAGTAGAATATAGTTTAATTAGAGTTTTGATTTGTATTGACATCTAAGGGATATGGGATTTATTTTTATGGTAACTAATTCAATCTTTCCCTCTCAGTTACTCCTCTTATATTTCCAAAAATTGGTATCAGAGCTTTTGGTGCTTGTAGAAAAGGTTTCAAGGACCTAAGCTAAAGATCATGATGTCTTACAGAAGGAAGATTCCAAAGCTGAGAAAAGATAACTTCAAGACATGGCAAGAATTCATGAGGCTACACTTGGAAAGCATTAGAGACATAGGGATAAAGAATCTAGATGAAAAATATAAAGCTCCTACTAGAACTATGACTATTGAAGAAATTGCAGAGAAAAAGAGTCATAATATCATGATGATTGATATTGCTTCATCTCTCAACTATGTCGAACTTAATGAAGTCAAAGGTTGTGGAACTACTTATGAAATATAGATCAAGATAAAAGTCATCTATGGAGGAGATTATAATGTAAGGAGAGACAAAGTTGAAAGTCTTAGAGGATAGTTTGATTAGATGAAAATGAGAGAGGATGAAAATATTACAAAATACATTGATACAATAAAAGTGAGTGACAACGCTATCAAAGCCTCTAGAGGAAAATCTTATGATGTAAAAGTGGTAAGCAAGGTAATCAGAACCCTTCTTCCCATCTATGGAATCATCGTGTCTGCTATTTAAGAGATGAGATGAGATGTGATCCAAATAATACTATAACTTTGGATGCTCTCTTTGGAAGATTGACAAAATTTGAACTAGATAACTATGATAATTATAGTCCTAGTTCTAGCAATATATAGTTTGCATTTGAAGCTAAGGTATCACTCAAGAAGAAAGTTAAAAGATCTAAAAGAAAACAATCTAAAAGTGAAGAGGAAGATAGTTTTGAAAGTGATCTTGAAGCCATTGAAGCATTTCTTGCAAGAAGGTATCCAAGAGGTAAAGGAAAGTATATAGTTAAGATTCATGTAATATATTTTTCTTGTGAAGAAGTTGGACACATTGTTAGAAGGTTCCCAAATAGAGAAGACAAAGATGAAAAGAAGCACAATAAGTTCAAAGGAAAGAAGGATTTTAATAACTTCAAGGACTACAAGAAAAAAGGTAAGAAATCTTGTTTTATGTCTAAATATTTAGATAGTAGTGAAGATGATGAAATGGTTTACATTGCTTTAAAGATGAATATGATGATGAAGGAGATAAAATGGCTCTTATCTATTATGTTAGAAAAAATGATACATGGATCATTGATAGTGGTTGTTCACATCATAATACTGGTGATAAAAAATAAAATTGAACACATGAAACATTATGATGGTGGTAGTGTGAGATTTGGAAACAATGAACCTTGTTGCATAAAGGGAAGAATTTGTACCTCACTAAAAAATGAACTTAGATGTGACAATGCTTATTGGGTTAAAGGACTAAAGCATAATCTACTGAGTGTGGCATAATTGAATAACATTGGATCCAATGTGGAATTCATTAATGGGAAGACCAAACTACTAGATATAAAAGGAAATCCAGTTGGGTCTAGCAAAAAAACAAAATGTAACCTGTTCTACCTAGATCTCAATAAAAGTTCATGTTTTATTTCCCAAGTACAAGAAAGTTGGTTATGGAATAAAAGGTTTTGTCACGTGAACTTTGATAATCTTGTCAACATAAGAAAAAATAGAAGAGTAAGAGGTATTCCTAGTCTAATGAAACCTTGTTAGAGTAAATTATTATTATTTATGGTTTTACTTAAGTTTACTTAGTTAAATGCATTTATTTATTAGTTGTAGTCTAGAAGTTGTTGACAACATGGGAGTTTGTTCCTACCTATTCATACTTATCTTCTCACTTACATGGAGGATAATCCACCTTTTGTGGACATATGTTTAGTTGTCAACCTTATCTCCTAGCATTTTCTAGCTTGTTCTACAAGCTTCCTTGAGGCCTTTATATTCAGGCTCTCCTATTTTAATTTCATATATTTTCATCTCATATTGTATAGCAATACATTTTCATTGTTCCAATATTTTTTCTCTCTCTATCCATTTAGTTTCTCCAAGCTCCACCCTTCCTTCTTTGGTTTCCCTTCAATAGGTTATTTGCATGTAGGTGGTCTTGGCGAGCTATGAAGTTGGTTTTCATCAACTTCTAAATGGTATCAAAGCCTCCCTACTACTTTCTGGTTTGAAATTTTTTTGAAGCCATGATTCAGAGACACAAATCCTAGTTTGTAATTTTTTTCTTCAATTAGGGGGAAGAGAATTTTTTTCAAAGCACTTTGAGCCTAAATGAATGTTTCCATTGAGTTCAAAAGGTGTGTTACAATAAGAATCCATATAAAATTTGTCCATTTCAGACAATTTTTCTTTGCGAGGAAAAAAAATTTATTTGGAGGCCATACGGATGATTTTTTTAGCATTTATTGCAAAATAATTTAAAGTTCACAAGGCTGCTTGGTGACCACCATGGCCCCACTCACACACTACCAAGGAGCTTCCACCACTAGTAGTATAGTCACAACGTGGCTAGAACCTAGCCACTGCTCCACGACCACTGTTGCCCAGCCAACCTACCACCCACCTCTAGCAGCACCACCCCTAATAGCTACTCAACCACCTACAGCCACTAGTTCTCTACCCACCTATAGCCTACCAGCAACTGCATACATGGAAAGTTCTGCAGTTGCCACATGGCACGGGTGCCACATTGGCATCTGCCACATGGCCCCTACTACATCAACAGTTGGACATCTCACCTGCCACGTGGAGGCCATGTGGCACTTTTTTTTGCTACAATGACCCCCTGACCATCAATTTTAAGAAAATGATTTACTGACATTAGCATGACATCAGTTTTGCATCAGCACCCCTATAAGTACTCTAGGTCCTTTTTTGACCTACTTATAGTTTTTTGGCCATAACTTGAGCATACATAGGTATTTTTTTGATCTAAAAGAAGCACCAAAAAGTTGGTTTTGACACAAAGACATTAGTGGAGGTATTTTTTGGTTTTGATGTAGTTTTGTTTTCTATTTTTGTAGTTTAAGTTAGATGTTTTATTTTTCACTCTGGCAAGCATATCTTGTGCGTCCCATTTTTTTTTTTGAAAATGTTATATTTTTGGAAAGCTAGTGTTGTCATCTTTTAAAAATGTTGTAATTTCCTTCAGATTCTGCCCCACACTCTTTCTATCATGATTTTGGCATTTTTTCTCTATGATGGATATCTTGGGTGTTCTAGGTCCGAGAATCATTTTCATGGCATGGGATCTTTTGTTTTGGGTTGTACTATCTTTGTATCATTTTTCTTACCTTTTTTATCATTGTTGATATCATTTGTAAACATCTTTATACAAATGCACTAAGATAAAGTGCCACTCTTGCATTTTGGGTTCATGAATGTTATTTTGAGATAGTTGTACTTGCACTATTTTATAAAGCACCATGGGGGGGTTAGTTGTTTCCATTTTTGTGCCCTCTTCCTTTGTCAAGTGAGTTTCCCTTCCATGGCATTAGCCCCATGAATGGGTCAATGACATGTGCCTTTATAGGTGTTTATACCTCTTCCTCTCTCTCATTGTTCTTGGTTCTTTCTATAGAGGATTTTGGCCCACTCAGTTGCCTATCACCTCACCATGTCTGCATTAGGGGGGGGGGGGGTTATTCTATTGTTTCTAATGCTTCCTTGGTTTGATGTTTTGATAGAGTGAGCTATGTATTTATTATTTGATCCTATATACTAGGCAATTATAGTGGCTAGCTACTTATGCATCTTGGTGAGATGGATCATCAACCATATAGACACTCTCAATTGATGCCTTCTATTTCTGTGGAGGTTCTTTAGATTAGTAGTTTCTTTCTAAAAAAATTTGTAGCTTCTTCATGCTTTAGTGATGCTCTTCATGATCTTCTCTTTGTTCCTAGATTTTCAACTATCCCTTTTTGGAGAGGAGTTTTTCCCACTGGGTTTTCTCCTTTTTCTTCGATTTACAGAGATTTATTTACATTGTACATGGGTATCTAACATGGCTTCATTGCTAGGATCCATTCTACATTTCTTCTTAGCTATTGTAAGCTTAAGTGCATTCCACTAAGTTACACTTAAGGGGGGTGTTAGAGTAAATTATTATTATTTATGCTTTTACTTAAGTTTACTTAGTTAAATGCATTTATTTATTAGTTATAGTCTAGGAGTTGTTGACAACATGAGAGTTGTTCCTACCTAGTCACACTTATCTTCTCACCTACATGGAAGATAATCCACCTTTTGTTGACATATGCATAGTTATCAACCTTATCTCCTAGCACTTTCTAGCTTTTTCTACAATCTTTCTTGAGGCCTTTATAGTTGGGCTCTCCTATTTTTATTTCACATCTTTTCATCTCATATTGTACAACAATACATTTTCATAGTTGCAATTTTCTTCTCTCTCAGTCTATTTAGTTTCTCCAAGCTCCACCCTTCCTTCTTTGGTTTCCCTTCAACAGGTTATTTGCATGTAGGTGATCTTGGTGAGCTATGAGGTTAGCTTTCATCAACTTCTACAAACTTGATATAGGTCTATGCAAAAATTGTCAAATTGGCAATATGGGCAAGACAAGCTTCAAAAGAAAAGACTATCATTTAGAAGAAGTCTTGGAGCTAGTACATACAAACTTATGTGGACCTATTGGAATAGACAGCTATAGTGGAGACAAGTTTTTTATTATGTTTGTTGATGATTTTTCTAGAATGATGACTATAATGTATCTAGAAGAAAAATCTAAAGCTTTTCAAAAGATTAAATGGTATTTGGCAAGAGTAGAGAAAGAAACTAGAAAGAAGTTGAAATTTTTGAGATAAGGAGTTGTTGAATTCATTTCCAATGAGTTCAATGAATTTTTCATTGAAAAAGGAATTAAGAGACATGCATCAACCCCTAGTACACCTTAGCATAATGGTATAGATGGTAGAAGGAACATATCCATCATGAATTGTTCAAGAACCTTAATGATAGAAAAGAGTGTTGCAATCAAATATTGGAAGGAAGCAATCAGTACTATAGTGCATACCTTGAACATATTATAGTTGAAGAAAGACTCAAATAAAACTTCTTATGAACTATGGTATGGCTACAAACCCAATGTAAGTTACTTGAAATTATTTGGTAGCAAATGTTATATCTTGAAGGAATCTAGGAAAGGTAAATTTGAAGTCAAACATGATAAAGGAATATTCCTAGGATACTCCTACAAAAGTAAATCATACAAGTGTTTGAATCTATGTACTCATAAGATCATAGAAAGTGCACATGTAAGAATTGATTAATTTGCAAAAAAGAGTGGAGAGGAAAGCAACAAAGAACTTGAGGATTATAGAAATTTTTTTTATTATGAACTTGATACCATTCCAAATCTATTTAGAAATTAGGAGGTCTCACCTCTTGTGTCTACAAAATCTCCAAGAACTACTGAGTTACATCTAGTGCAATTTGAGTCATAGTCTAAATGTCCTGAGTCACAGTTAGACACTACCAAGCTAGTGCCTGAGAAAATCATGTTCGATGGACCCAAGCCATAGATAGTGGGACCCAATCTTGATATAAAAAATCATGAAGAGGTTAATGGAACATGTTCTAAATCCAAAGTACCTGTGTTAGAAAGATATTTTAGAAGGCATCATGCACCTGATCATATTATTGGACACAAGTTATATGGAACAATGATGAGAAAAAAATTGAAGGTACATGTTTGCTTGTTGAATTTGAACCTATAAATTTTAAAGATGCTTTGGATAATCAAAGTTGGATTAAGCTATGAATGAGGAAATATAATAGATAGAGAAGACTAAGACTTGGACTTATGTTCCTAGATCTAAGGATAAAAATGTAATGACACAAAGTGGGTATTCAAAAATAAGCTAAATGAAGATGGAGAAGTTTCAAGAAACAAAGCAAGGTTAGTTTATAAAGGTTATTCTCAAGACCTTGAATATATTGATTATGGTGAAACTTTTTTTCTTATTAAGATTAGAAGGTGTTAGAACTTTACTAGCATATGCAACATATAGATGATTTAAAGTTTATCAAATGGATGTACAATCTACATTCTTGAATGTAATTTTTGATGAGGGAGTATACATTGAACAACCTGAAGGTTTTGTAGATCCTAGAAAAAGAGATATGGTATTCAAATTACATAAAGCATTGTATGGTCTCAAGAAAGCTCCTAAAGCTTGCTATGAAATACTTCATAACTACTTGATAAATATTGGCTTTCAAAGAACCAAACAAGAAGATTGTATTGACAGAAATATTTGTGGATGACACTTTATATATAGGAAATGATGACTCATGCAAGGCATTTTCAATAGAAATCAGTAAAGAATTTGAGATGACCATGTTTGGTGAGTTAAAAATCTTTGTTGGATTGTAGATCCAATAGAAGAAAGATGGTATCTATATTACTCAATCCAAATATATCAAAGAGATACTAAAGAAGTTTGGGATGGAAGATTCAAAACCTGTTGGAATACCTATGTCTACTGGACATAAGCCTTCCATAAAAGATGATTCCAAAGAGGTAGATCAAACTACATACAGATCAATGATTGGAAAAGTGTAGTATGTAGTGCACACAAAGCCTAATATTTCATTAATAATTGGTATGGTGGCAAGATTCTCAACAAATCCCAAAAAAAATCACATGATGGAAATCAAGAGAATCATGAGATATCTAAAAGGTACTAAGACTATGGATTATGGTACAAAAAAGGAGAAAATTTGCATTTGAAAGAATACACAGATGTTGATTGGGAAGGAAGTGTTGATAATAGAAAAATCACAAGTGGTGGAGCATTATTTCTTGGTAAAAGACTAGTATCTTGGACAAGAAAGAAGTAGAATTGTATTTCTCAGTCCATAGGAGAAGCATAATATGTGGCAGCAGTAGTTAATTGTTCTAATATTGTTTGGTTCAAACAACTATTGGTAGGTATGAAGATAGAGATCAAGGATCCAATGGTTATTTTTTGTGATAACACTAGTGCAATCAATATATCCAAGAATATTGTGACGCATACCAAAACCAAGCACATTGCTATAAAATATCATTTTTTGAGAGGATCGGTACAAGATAAAGAGGTAATATTGGAATATGTGAATACCAAAGAGAAAATTGTAGATATATTCACTAAGCATTACCTAAGGATACATTTTTGTATCTAAGAGGTAAGTTAGGGGTCATTCCCTTATATAAAGGTGACTAAATATAGTTTAATGATGCATCAACCCGAGAATGTTGAAGATCAATCAGTTGAGGCAATGTTGACAAGGCATATTGAAAACGAATCAATCCATGATGTACATTTATATTCATTGACTATTGTCTTTGGCATGAGATTTCAAAGAGGGAGGAGTTCATTTTCATATATCACAAAAAAAAATTTACTTCAGAGATGTCAGTGAAGGAGAACTTGGTTTTTTATAAAAGAAGGAAGTTTCTTATCAGAAGAAGATGTTGAAGGCAAAGTTTTTTTCTGACAAAGGGATAAACTAAAGGTAGAGAAAGTTCACACTAATAGAGGGATTTCTCATGGATGAGAATCAATATGAAACTAAGGATATATTCCTTAGTTTATTCTTTCTCTAAAAATTTCATTGTGTTAGGACATGTTGTGTTGACATCAATGCCAAAGAGGGAGATTGTTGAAAATAATTAATAAATTGTGTATTGCCTTTGATGTTACACAAAATTTCATATCATCATCACTTAATGTATGTCAAGCTCACTCAGGCAATGAAGATAGTTTCCTATGTCTATCGAGCATTCCAAAGTTTCCCTAGTTTAGGAAATAGTGTCTACTGAGTTCACTCGGTCGTCAAATGAAAGTTTGTAGAAATTGAGAGTTAACCAAGCTCACTCGACTAATGAAGAAAATGTTGGATGGAATCAATGTTAACTGAGCTCATTTGGTTACCAAAGGAAATTTTTGAATATGCAATGTTAACCAATTTCACTTCATTAACATAGAAAAATCATTTATGAGTTAGTGTCTACCAAGCATGGTCAACTAACAAAGGATTTTCTTGTTTTGACATATTGAGTTCGATTGATTTAGTTGTTGGTTCTAGCCAACTGAGAAGATGAATATTAAGTATTCTAAGTTGTATTCAAGTTGACTTGACATTGTGTAAGATATAAATAAAAGGTTAAGTTGAGATTGAATTTGAGCAAGTGAATAGAAGATTTGATGATGCTTAGATTAAGTGAATTAGAAGGATATACAAAATATCCTTGTTGAGCTATAAAGATACATTTGATCAGGAAGGATCAAGTATACAAGCTATAATTGAGATCTATAATCAGAAATTTGGTCGCATAAGAAATCGGGTCATGTCATTGTTACTTTTTAACCATTATAGCAGTGATCTAGATCTCTTAAACGAGTTGGCTTAACAACTATTTGTAAATCCTCTAACAAGGAGGCATTTCTATTTAAAATATCTAAAAAGCTCTAACAAGGCCACTCCTAATAGGGTGATGAAATCATCTAACAAGGTCACACCTAATAGTGCATTTTGTAACCTTTTAACAAGGTTGGCTCTTAATAGGTCTCACTTCAGAAGAGTGAAAATCAGTAACTAGTTGCAATTGGTTGTTTTTCCCAATTTGGGTTTCCATGTTAAATCTTGGTGTCACTTATGTGTTAGGAATAAGCTGTCTCAACCTTGTATAATTCCTATTCTTATTCTTATTTGTTTTGTAAATGTACTTTTGCAAATAATATGTAAATGTGAGTGTACATGTCTAGTTGGCATGTTGATCACTTACATGTGTCGGCATCTTGAAGTGTGTGAAGGAGATCATGGCTGAAATGGTTATGACAAATTCCTATGATGCATAAGAGCTATTTAAGGAATGAGTTGTGATAGGTGTAAGAGAATCTTATGACATGGGACCTATTTGGGTGCCCAAGAATGAGTGGTTGGTGTGTGTAAGAAAATATGCCAAAAATAGGTTGGTATGACAGATTCCCTTACACTTCTCTTATGACTGCTATTTTTGGCAGATTCTATGACAAGTTGTCATTGCCTATTCAAGGGATGGATGCCCTTTTCTTGGTATTGCATGTACATGTGGCATTGTGCATGGTTCTTGGTGGTTGAGCCATGAAAAATGCCCAACTCCTTTGTGGGCATTTTGTTGGGTCTTAATATGTTCATAAAAGAAGTATTGCATGTTGTAAATGTAGGAGAGAGGAAGAGGAGAGTGTGCAGGTACTGAGGTGCTGCTAGAGTCTTCTATTGTTTCTGTTAAACTTGCATTGCAAGTGTATTGTAACCTTGTGTTGAAGATAATACATTGTGCAATTTTTGAAGGGGTGGGGTTGTTTTACCAAAAGGTTTTTCCCCACCGAAAAATATTTGAGTTATGTGTTTCTTTCTCTATCTATTTTCTGTATGCATGGTTGGCTACAATATTGTTCTTTATATGATATTGATTTTGTAAGTGTAAAAGATTTTAATAGGATTTGCACCATACTTCTCTTAAGATATTAGTGTAGGAAGCTGTTTCCGCACCTGAGTTTCCTTACAAGTGGTATCAGAGCCTGATCAACTTTTGATCCATGAAAAGAGGGAAGAAAAATGAAAGTAAGTCTAACAATAAGGGTAGATCCAAATCCTGTGGGAAGTTTAAGACTTCCAATAAGTCCAAGGAAAAATGTTGGAACTGTGATAAACAGGGGCACTTCCGTAAAGATTGCAAAGAGTTGAAGAAGAAGAAGAAAGGTTTAGATTTAGCTTCAAAAAGATCTCAAGAAGATGGCAATGCATTCATCATAGCCTTGGCAGCCCATGCATCTGATGATGTGTGGTTGGTTGACTTAGGTGCATTTTTTCACATGACCTCTCATTGAAACCAGTTCTCAAAATAAGAAGAGTTCGATGGTGGAAAGGTGTACTTGGGTGATGATTCTCACCTAAAGATAGTTGGACGCAGAAGGGTCACTATCAAATTTCCTAATGGATGACTAAAGGGAATCAATGGAGTTATACACATTCTAGGTTTGGCACAAAACCTATTATTTTTAAGTATGTTGAATAATGTAGATGTGCAAGTTGTTTTTTTGAAAGAAGGATGCAAGATGATGAGAGGATCGATAGTGCTTGCAAGGGGTACTAGGAGAGGTACCTTATTTCAGCTAAATGCATGTATTCCTCTATGTAATAGTTCTTCATCCTTACCATATGAATGAGCAGTGACGAATACTGTGGTTACTGGTTCTAATGCCAATGCAAACACTTTGGAATGTAAGCTTCCTATAGAAAAGACAATGTTGTGGCATTTGAGATTTGGTCACATTTGTGAAAAGGGTCTCAGAACCCTGAAAAATAAAAATCTCATTGAGGGGTTAAATGATTGCAATCTCGAGTTTGACTTCTTTGAACACTGTGTCTATGGTAAACAAAATCTCGTTTAGTTTTACTGTAGTTCTCACAAATCTTCTAATGTTTTGCATCTTATTCATTCTGATGTATTTGGTCCTGTAAAAGTTCCTTCAATCTCCAAGTCTGTTATTTTTGTATCTTTTATAGATGATTACAGTAGAAGGACATGGATTTATTTCCTTAAAATTCAGACACAAGTCTTTAGTCGATTCAAGGAATTTAAAACCCTTGTAGAGAATTAGACTAGTATGAAGATTAAGTGTGTGA
Source organism: Cupressus sempervirens (assembly GCA_028749045.1). Taxonomy (NCBI): domain Eukaryota; kingdom Viridiplantae; phylum Streptophyta; class Pinopsida; order Cupressales; family Cupressaceae; genus Cupressus; species Cupressus sempervirens. The sequence continues at coordinate 590,126,864 of CM053784.1, forward strand.
GAACTGACAATGGTGGTGAGTTTTGCTTAGTAGAGTTTGAATAGTTCTATAAAGAACAAGGTATTGAGAGGCATAAGACAACTCCTTATACCCCACAGCAAAATGGAGTTGCAGAGAGAATGAATAGGACACTGATGTAGAAGGCTAGGAGTATGCTTAGTGGAGCTAGTTTAGAACAAAGGTTTTGGGCCGAAGTTGTGGCCACTGCTTGCTATCTGGTTAACAGATCTCCTACATCAGCCCTTGTTGATAAGACACCCATGGAGGTGTGGTCTGGTAAGAAGCCTTCAATTAGACATCTTTGTGCTTTTGGTTGTGAAGCTTATGCACATTTTCTAAAGGAGAAAATATCTAAGTTGAAAAACAAAGCTGTTAAGTGTATTTTCATCAGGTACAGTGCTGGTGTGAAAGGATACAAGCTTTGGGATCCTATGACTAGTAAGGTGTTGTATAGTAGAAATGTTATTTTTAGAGAGCTAACATCTTCTCATATTGTGCTACAACCAAATGAAAAATAAAAGGAAAAAGATGTTGTTCAGTTGCCTCCTACCCCTGAGAAGACTGAACAGAGAGACCATGTTGGGTCTAATGATGAGAAGAGCTCTAGCAACTCTGATAATTCAAAAGAAGAGGAAGAACAACCTCAACCTCAGCCCTTAAGGAGATCCACAAGAGAAAGAAATCAACTAGAAAGGTTTGGTTATTCTATGTTAGATTCCAGTTTTGCTTTTGCTTTGATTACTAACACTGATGAGCCTAGATCTGTGAAAGAGGCTTTGGGCATGGAAGATGTAGTTTCCTAGATTGAGGCTATGGATGATGAGATGGCTTCATTAGAGAAAAACAAGACTTGGTACCCTATACCTTTTCCTAAAGGGAGAAAATTTATTGGCTATAAATGGGTGTTCAAGAAGAAATTTTGTGCAGATGGAAGCGTTGAAAGGTACACGGGTAGGTTGGTTACAAAGGGGTATTCACAAGTAGAGGGAATAGATTATGGTGAAATATTCTCTCCTATTGCAAAGTTGACATCCATTAGATTTTTGTTATCTCTTGATGCATCATATGATTTAGAGATAGAATAGATAGATGTAAAGATAGCTTTCCTTCATGGTGATTTGGAGGAAGAGATTTATCTGTCACAGCCTGAGCACTACATTGCTAAAGGTAAAGAATCCTTAGTTTGCAAATTAAAGAAATCTCTATATGGTTTGAAGCAATCTCCTAGGATGTGGTACCTTAAGTTTGATTCCTTTTTATTGTCAATTGGATTTGTAAGATTGAAATCAGATCATTGTATTTATTTTAGAGTTGAAAATGATCACCTTCTTATTGTTGCATTATATGTTGATGATATGTTGTTGTTTGGGAAGGGTAAGGTTATGATTTCTGATTTTAAATCCTAGTTGTCAGCAGAGTTTGAGATGAAAGATCTTGGGGCAGCTAGGTACATCTTGGGTATGGAAATCAGTAGAGACAGGTCTAACAAAAAACTTTGGTTGATTCAGAGTAAGTATGTGAAGTCTATGTTGGACAAGTTCAGCATGCCAAATTGTAGACCACTATGCATTCCTATTCTTGTGGGAAAAAAGTTATCTATAGATGATTGTCCAAAATCTCCTAGTGAGATGGAGGACATGAGTAGAGTACCTTATACTAGTGCAATTGGTAGTCTTATGTATGCTATGGTTTGTACTATACTAGACATTGCCCAAGTAGTGGGAGTCCTGAGTCATTTTATGGCTTATCCTGGACGGGTATATAGGGATGCAGTTAAGCAAGTATTTAGATATTTGAGGGGTACATCAAATTACTCCATATGTTATCATGGTAACTCTTCTGGATCTCCTCATTTACTTTGTATTCATGGGTTTGTGGATTCAGATTGGGCAGGTGATATTGACCGTAGGAGATCCACCAGTGCTTATGTGTTCACTATGTTTGGCGGTGCCATCAGTTGGATGAGCAAGCGATAACCTTTGGTTGCTTTGTCCACTATAGAAGCTGAGTACATGGCTGTTACTCATGCTTATAAGATAGCCATTTGGATTAAGAGATTGTGTTATGATGTTGGCGTTGATGCAGAACAGATTACTATTTGGTGTGATAGTCAGAGTGCTATTTTCCTTGCAAAGAATCCAAATTTCCATGCCAGAACAAAGCACATTGATGTCCAATTTCATTTTATGAGAGATATGGTGGAAGATGGAAAGGTAAATTTGGAGAAGGTAAATACCACAAAGAATGTTGCAGATGCATTAATGAAACCAGTGGGCACTAAGAAGTTCAAATGGTGTTCAGAGTCTATGGACCTTTTGGCCTATAGCGGTTAGTTCCTGTTATGTTGTTGTTGCTTTTACAAGGTGTTTGACAAGTGGGAGAATGTTAGGAATAAGCTGCCTCAACCTTGTATAATTCTTATTCTTATTATTTTTTTTTTTTTAAATGTATTTTTTCAAATTATATGTAAATGTGAGTGTACATGTCTAGTTTACATGTTGATCACTTACATGTGTCGGCATCTTGAAGTGTGTGAAGGAGATCATGGCTAAAATGGTTATGACAGATTCTTATGATGTGTAAGAGCTATTTAAGGAATGAGCTATGACAGGTGTAAGAGAAACTTATGACATGGGTCCTATTTGGATGCCCAAGAATGAGTGGTTGGTGTGTGTAAGAGAATATGCCAAAAATAGGTTGGTATGACGAATTCCCTTACACTTCTCTTGTGACCGCTATTTTTGGCAGATTCTATGACAAGCTATCATTGCCTATTCAAGGGATGGATGCCCTTTTCTTGGTATTGCATGTACATGTGGCATTGTGCATGGTTCTTGGTGGTTGAGCCATGAAAAATGCCCAACTCCTTTGTGGGCATTTTTTTGGGTCTTAAGATGTTCATAAAAGAAGTATTGCATGTTGTAAATGCAAGAGAGAGGAAGAGGAGAGTGTGCAGGTACTGAGGTGCTACTAGAGTCTTCTATTTTTGCCATTAAACTTGCATTGCAAGTGTATTGTAACCTTGTGTTGAAGATAATACATTGTGCAGGTTTTGAAGGGGTGGGGTTGTTTTACCGAAAGGTTTTTCCCCACAGGAAAATCTTTGTGTTATGTGTTTCTTTCTCTATTTATTTTCTGTATGCATGGTTGGCTGCAATATTGTTGTTTATATGATATCAAATTTGTAAGTGTAAAATATTTTAATAGGATTTGCACCATACTTCTCTTAAGAGATTAGTATAGTAATTTGTTTCCACACCTGAGTTTCCTTACATTGTGTTCATGCTATTTCTTTTATGTGTATGAAACTAAGTTTAATAAGGCTAATCACATAATACATCTTATGAAAATTATGTTTTGATTTATTGCTATTATTTGGTTTTTGTCGAGTTACAATATTTTCTAGTGTTAACTAAGTGCATGTGTGTTTGTTAAGTTACAATAGAATACAATTTAATCATAGTTTAGACTTTTATTGACACCTAAGGGATCTAAGGTTTATTTTTGTAGTAACTAATTCACCCCTCCCCTCTCAATTACTTGTCTTATATTTCCAACAATCAATAGTTAAAAATTGTGGCTTCTATTTGATAGGAGTATTATTTAAGAGAAATTTTAATGGTATCCTCCTTTGGTGCATTTGAGAAGCTAATTCTATTTTCCTAAAATAATTTTACAATGGCTTTATTGGGAGACCTTTTCTACCAAAGACCCTATTATAAAGATCACTCAAACCACATATTATTGGCCATCAATGTTGAATCAGATGAAACTCCCTTGTCTACTAATGTCATAATGCCAATTTTATGTTGGTAAGTAAAAAGGTGTGGTGATGCCCCTTGAAGCCCATCCCATTTTTAACCTTATACTTAACTGGGCCTTGACTTCATAGGGATGATTATCCTAGCATTAAGTGCTAGTCAGAGGTGAACCTTATGACCACTTACTATTTCACAAGGTGGATAGAGGAACACCCTCTTACAAATTTCATAGAGATGGATCTTTTGAATTTCTTAGATAAAATTGTCACCCATTTTGGTCCTCCCAATACTATCATATTTGACAATGCAAAAAAATTCCTAGGGTCACATTTGTCTAAGTTTTCCCTCTCTAATGGAAAATTCCATTTAAGGAATTTTGAATTACTATCCCCAAGGAAACAAACTAGTAGAATCTATCAATAAGTACTTGATCTAACTCATTTAAAGGGTCATGTCAAAACATAAATGAGAGTAGCATAAAAATTTGTAGAGATCTCTCTAAGATAGCTAAATTATTCCTAAGTAGACCTTGCAAAGAGAAAATATTTGGTGTTAATTATAATTTTTTCTAGGTTAGAGGATGTGATGGTTAATTTTATGGCAACACATAGTCAAGATTAAGTTAGAAGATTTTGGAGATGAAATTTTTGAGTTAAAGACTTAGAAAATTGTCTAACTATCAAAGAGCTTATTTGTGAGCAAAAGAACCTTTTTGGTTAGAAAAATTCATTGAGGCATTCTTGGCATGTACAAACTTACCTAAAGGAATTAAAATATCTCAAGATGACATGTGCATGAGTGCATGATAGTATGGTTAGTATAGATTTATTCTAGTCTTACGATGACAATATTGAGTAAGACAAAACAAGGAAGACTTAAGGAAATGGATATTTTGGGTTAAGGATTATTATTTTTTTGAAAATAATTACTTAATTAGTTAGGGATGTCATCTTAGATATTAACCCTAAGTCAGCAAGAATTAATTTTGTGTTTAGGAAAGCATGTAAAGTAATGAAAGCTAAAAGCTTAAAGAAATAAGTTATAATAGAAAAGTGTTGAATGAAAAATTAAGTGTGGTTTTTTTGATATGTATATGATGAAAATTCTAATGTAACATCAAAGAAGTGAAAATTTATGATAAATAGTTTTTTGAAGAGTAGCGAAAGCCAAAATCAGATATTGAATCCATATCAACAATAGTGAAGAGGTTTGTGTATCTATCTCTTCTATTGAAGAATATTATTATCTATTGCATGTTTGGGAAATGGGTTCATCTTGCATACTTTATATATTTGTAATAGAAACTCTAAATAGAGTTAAGGCTTCTAACAAGGCCTAGTCCTCTATCAAGGACGAAGATACTATATGGATGTAACTGACTCTTAACATGGTCAATATCTTTCACAAGATACCTTTGATTAGTGGATCATTTTGTGGGTACCATCCCCACAAGGGTTTTCCCTTGGATAGGGTTTCCCTAATTAATAAAATATGGTGTTATAAGTTGCATTACTTTAAGATTGTATTTAATGGTCATATTAATTAGTTTACTTTCATACATAAGTTATAATTTTGTTAAAGAAATCAATTTTTGGGAAAAGGTTTATGAAATGATAAATCACCCCCTCTCAATATTTTGTATTTCTAAAAATAGGTGTTAGAGAATAGTTACTTAGAGAAAACCTAATAACTTGTGTAAGATCCTGATGCATATGGAATAATTATAGAAGAACCTAGAAGAAGCCCTTGAGTAGATTGATATTCCTTTTGAAGAAAGAGATACTTTAAAAGACAAGTATGAAGATGTTGAGATAATGCGTGTTGCACACATTGCATAATATTGTTATTTTACTATTTTATTTTATTATGTAATGTTGTGCCTAGATGGACGTGCAACATGTAAAGATTCCCATAGAATATTCTTGATGAGTTGTATTGTAACATTGTGATAATATTTCATATAATTATTTCATATTGGGGGGAAATAATTAAATGCCCAATATTAAGTGTGGGGTCAGTGGGTAATGTAGCACATGGTTTATGTAATACCACTTAGTGGTTTTGTGGGACTTGCTACTATATAAGCAGCCACAAAGGTAGTTGTTGTAGAGTGACAAGGAGAAGACAAAAGGCAAGAGTCGAGTGGGACAAGGCTTGACAAGTTAGCCAAGGGAGCATCTGTGAAGGTTGAAAGCATGGCATGGGATGTGTGGATTCATGCTTGTTCACATAGTTTGCTCGGTTGTGGCTATGGACATGAAGGCTTCCATGGTTGTATGGCAATGGTATTTTTTGTTGAATAATACATGGTGATGGATGCTTTTGGAGGCTGGGTTTTTCCCTCAATGAGGGTTTCCTAGGGTATATCTTGTGTCACATTTTGTGGGTATGTACTCTATTATCTTGCATGTGGATTTTAATTCTGTGTTTATTTTAGTATCTTCCACTTGTTGTATGCATTGCATAGGGTCAATCCGTAGCCACACAAATGAACAAGGGAACAATCCCTCCCAGCACATCCACCATCATGGATCAAAATACACCAAGTGCTCCATCCTGGTACCTGCAAAAAAATCAAAGTATCCAGCATCTTGAACATGAATGATCTCACCCCCTATTATGCCACTCCCACTAGACATACATAGAAGCCATCCAAAGATAAAACCACCCAACTTGTTGCATTACAAGATCATAAAATCCTGTACCAACTAAAATTCCAAGCATAAATAACCTGATCCAAAGGTAATCATATGTATCCGTAGTTGTCAAAATATCCATAGCTAAAATAGCACCCATAGCAAGTGCCAAACCCATCCAGCTATCCATACCTCAAAGGTATAACAAGTGAATCTCATATCACCGACATATCCAATCTATAACCTGCAATCACAAGCCTCAAGAGCAATACCTACCACATATATACCAAGAAGCTCCCACTACAAAAGATAATGTCAAATCTATAACCAATCCACTCAACACATCTCAAAGAAGTGAATCCATGTAGTATCAAGCACATCCACAATACATAAACCAATATCCTACAAGAAAAACTCTCATAACAAGTCTCCAATAGTCTCTCAAATTCTCCATAACCAACAAAGGAAAGAGATAAAGGAATAACCATGTCATCTCTCACATGACATACATGAGCACAAACCAGTGATCACAATCTCTAACCAATCTCAAATCCAATGTAAGCAAAACTGAACATCCAAGAAGATAACCAAGACCAGAGAAACCATGCAAATCATAACCTGTATCATGTCCTTCTACACACACCTCTAGATGTCAATTGTGCAATTATGATCTCCTCCATAAAACCCCAACAAGAAGCCTCAACAACACCCAAACCATACCATATAACTAATCATGGATGTAAGCATCTCACAAGCAGATCAAACTCAATAAACCATTCCTAAATCAAGGAATATGCCCAATATAAAACCATCTCCCAAACTCGACCAATATAACAACATATGCACATGGAGATAACCAATGCTAAACCATTTCTCAAATGAACCCTCCAGAACTAACTCATTTACCATAGTTTAAGATCCATATCCATGAAAGACAAGCATAAATATAATGCAACTGAGATAAACAATGGGTTGTACCTCTCAAGTAGAAAACCGCTGAGTAGACCAAGAGTGGGGAATGAGAATGCTCATCAAGATACCCAAGTCTCCAACCAAGACTCATCTAAGAACAATCTGCTCTCAAGTCCATATCAGGTGACTGCCCCTGGGACTTCCTGTTGAAACCATCAACCATCCCAACAAATACTTCTCTAATCCAAGAGAAAATAGCATCACCACTGACTCTAAGTATCCATGAGAACCTGTAACCAATCAATCCATGCCAACTCCAAATGCAACATAGCAATATCATGAAGTATCTAGCTTATGATCAGTGTACTCAATACCAAGAAACTAAACCAAGATCAATGTCCAAGTTCCAACCATGGCCTCAGGAACATAAATATGACAACATGATCTTACCATCTCAACCAAAGAGATAACATGCTCCATATGAACACACCATAACATGTCACAACTCTAAACGCGTATCAAGAGTATACCATGACATAATAAAGAAACCATCCTCATACCAAGGATAACATGCCAAATAAAAGCATAAACCACACCTTTGCCAAGAACCCTGTGAGTCCTCAAGATGCAACCATCTCCACACACCATGAAGAAAACCATCTTCACATACCATGAGTCCTCAAGATCTAACCATCTTCATACACCATGAAGATAACAAGTGTACCATGCAAATGTTAAAGATGCTTCTACAGCAACAAGATCTAAGACAAACCTCCAACATCTGCAAACACTCAATAAATATATCAATGCCAACAACTCCCACTCGACCATGGTACCAAGTCACCTATGGCATCATAAAATCCATCCTCTCCAAATCAAGAAGATATAAACCAAACCGGAAACTAATCCTACACTGTCACCCCATCACTGTCACAAGATCCCACTAAACTATGTATCCAAGCTATCCATGAAATAATGATGAAAAACCATCTTCTAACCATGAGAATCAACCAAGGCATCAAACTATCAAAGAACTCAAAGTGCACATCATGAGCTCCTCAAAAGAAACCAAATAACCATGATCCTCAACCAAGAAGATATACCACCATAACTGAATCAGAAATCTAAGCTAATGAACATCAAGGATGTACCTATATAACCAATCATGTCATGCCAAAATCCATGGCACCATGATCACATCCATGAACCAAGCATCTGTCTCTCAAAGTGTCCAACTTGTCAACATAAAATAGTCAACCACAATCCTCCACCATGATTGTACCTAGTAACAACATCTCATCCCTTCTACATGAAGAAAATAGTAAATCATTTGACTTAGGGCATAGACAACCCAAATCCAAGCCACCAATCTAAATATGCATCAATAATGAAAGATCAATGGGCAAAGACAACCCATAACCAAGCTATAAATGCAACCTGTAAGTATAGACTAGTACAACACTGCATAACTTGTAGACCCAACAAGTCATCATGCATATCCAAACCAAACACTGATAACCATATCATCATGAGACCAATCTAAAATATGAACTGAGTATACAATGACATCAAATCTTAAATCTCCAATGCCATAAACTCACAATGTTACCATAGTCAAAATATATCATAAACTGTTTAGATCAATATATCACCAAATAAATCATGCCAAACCTACACCTAATCTGAACCAATGTGTAGAGATCTCCAAGAGCTTTCCATTGAATACTCAAAGTCCAAAATTTGACTATGTATGCTCAAGTTATGCCCTAATCCGTGCTCAAAATAAACAACATTTGACTTTAGAGCTTTTAAAACCTAACAAAATCTCAAAATCATAGAACCAAACCTACACCATGTTGTAGCGCTCTGAATTAGCTTTCCAACGCCTATAAGAACTTTGAAATCCAATATTCTGAGAGAAAGTTATGATTGTTTCACTAAGATAGTCTTTTTACCATTTTTAGTACGATTTTTCATTTTTTATTTTTTAAGTGACGAAAATTTCGACGGGATTAAATTTGACAGCCATCATGGGCTAAAACCAAAAAACTCTTTCATTTCCTCTTAACATGGCCAAACTAGGGCATATTATATATCAAATTTTATGGAAATGTTGACTCGGATCCAATGGTGAGGTGTTTTTTACCCAGTAGGTTATTTATGCAAGCTACCCCCCAAAACTCTCATTTAAATGAAACATCTGAAAAATCTTTTTCTCCAACAATTTCACTTGCCCAAATCTTTTAACATCCCATCATAACAGAAAATCCAAAAACCCTTAAATCTGCAATAAATCATTCATATATCTTTCCCTTTTCTTTTATCCTCTCATTCATTCCCATGGATTCAATCTAGGGTTATAATAATAAAACCATAGCTCTGATACCACTTGTAAGAAAACTTGGCAATAAAGAATATAATCGTTTCCACATAACCCATAATAGATCTGAAATAAACACGGAATTAAAATCCACATGCAAGAGAATAGACAACATACCCACAAAATGTGACACAAGATATACCCTGGGAAACTCTCATTGAGGGAAAAATCCAACCTCCAAAAACATCCATAAACATGTATTATTCAGCAAAAAATACCATTGCCATACAACCATGGAAGCCTTCATGGCCATAGCCACAACCGAGCAAACTATGTGAACAATATTTAGGAAACTTGGCAATAAAGAATATAACCGTTTCCACATAACCCATAATAGATCTAAAATAAACACGAAATTAAAATCCATATGCAAGAGAATAGACAACATACCCACAAAATTGTGACACAAGATATACCCTAGGAAACCCTCATTGAGGGAAAAACCCAGCCTCCAAAAGCATCCATCACCATGTATTATTCAGCAAAAATACCATTTCCATACAACCATGGAAGCCTTCATAGCCATAGCCACAACCGAGCAAACTATGTGAACAAGCATGAATCCACACATCTCATCCCATGCTTCCAACCTTCACAAATGCTCCCTTGGCTAACCTGTCAAGCCTTGTCCCACTCGACTCTTGCCTTTTGTCTTCTCCTTGTCACTCTACAACAACTACCCTTGTGGCTGCTTATATAGTAGCAAGTCCCACAAAACCACCAAGTGGTATTACATAAACATGTGCTAAAACCATGTGCTACCTAACCCACTGACCCCACATTTAATATTGGGCATTTAATTCTTTTCCCCCAATATTAAATAATTACATGAAATATTATCACAATGTTACAATAAAACTCATCAAGTATATCCCATGGAAATCTTTACATGTTGCACATCCATCTAGGTACAACATTACATAATAAAATAAAATAATAAAATATAACAATATTATGCAATGTGTGCAACACCCATTATCTCAACAGAAGATGCAAAAAATTACATTGAGAAGCTGAAAGATAAGATAGATTATCTTAAGTCTAAGAATGAGCCTAAAGATCATATCAAGGATAGCGATGAAGTTTCAAGACTATAGAAAGAAAAGAGATTCTAAAGCATGAACTAAAGATTAAAAATCTAAAGCTAAGCTTGAAGGACGGTGACAATAAAAATTTTTTAGATTTGAATTTCAAGAAAGCATACTTGAGATATAACTTTACTAAAGTGACATTTGAGCTTGATTCTGCAAAGATGTAATACAAAACTTGAGAAGTAAAATACTATTGTGAAAGGAGAATTAACTTAGTCTAAGCTACATTTTGAGAAGCTTTATTCTAGCAATGAAAATCTTGATGAAAAAATCTTTATATAGAAAGCCTCTTATGATAAGATTAGTCTTGGATATCTTGGAGAAATATCAGCTAAGAAGGGAACTAGGTCTTTTAATTCAATAGTGATTAAGGGTGCTCCCCTTAATACCATAACACATATAGAAACAAAGAAACAACAAAAAATGTGACAAAAAAATATGGACTTCTTATTATCGCTACAAATGTGAAATTAAAAAATTCACAAGTACAATATGCTAACCCACATGGGAACCTTCATTATAGTAATCTACAAGACAAGCTATGAAATATCACCTCCTCCCTTCGTAGCCATGATGAATCCTCTACTTGTTGGATATAATTGATTAATTGTGTATTGTCTTTGATGTTACACAAATTTCATATCATTATCAGTTAGTATATATTAAGCTCACTCAAGTAGTGAAGATAGTTTTTTGTGTCTACTGAGCACTCCTATGGTTGCCTAGTTTAGAAGGTAGTGCCTACCAAGTTCACTTGGGTGTCAAAGGAAAGTATGTAGAAAATGAGTGCTGACCAAGCTCACTAGGTTAATAAAGAAAATTTGGATAGAACCAATACTAACTAAGATCACTCAGTTGCCAAAAGATTTTCATGAATTTGTAGTGTTAATTGAGCTTCTATTGGTTAACACAAAAAATCACTTCTAAGTTAGTTTCTACTGATTTGGGTCAGCTAACAAAGGATTTTGTTATTTTAGCATATTAAGCTTAAATAATTTATTTGTTGTTTCCAACTAACTGATGTGATGAAAATTAATTATTCTAAGTTGTATCTGAGTTGACTTGACAATATGAAAGATATAAGTATAAGGTCAAGTTGTGGTTTCAAAGTATGTAAGCATGAAGAAATTATGAATGTATTAAAGATGAAGAGAGGAAGCAAATTTGAAGGATAAGTAGAATATCCTTGTGGAGAAGAAAATCTATATTCAATTAGGAAGGATCAAGTAAAAGCCAAAATAGAGATTTTTAATTGGAAATTTAGTTGCATTCAAATTAGGTCATCTCATTGTTACTCTCTAACCATTGTAGTAATAATTTAAATCTCTTAATAGAGTTGGCTTAACAACTATTTGCAAATCCTCTAACAAGGTGACAGTTCAATTGAATTATCTTAAGACCTCTAATAAGGCCACTCCTGATAGGGTGATTAAATCATTTACCAGGGTCACACCTAACAGTGTATTTTGTAACCTTTAATAAAGTTGGCTCCTAACAGGGCTCACTTTAGAAGAGTGAAAATAGTAACGAGTTGTAATTGGTGGTTTTTTCCAAATTGAGTTTCCACGTTAAATCTTGGTGCCAAATGTGTTCATGCTATTTTATTTTATGTGTTTACAACTAAGTTAAAGTAATGGTAATTATAGATAACATCTAAATTTTTCATGTTAAGCATTTACCGAGTAGTTTTAGTAATTATTGAGTTACAATAGTTTATGTATGTTTATTGAGCATCAACAATATTTAGTTTTTAGATTATATTTTTGTACTGACATCTAAAGGATCTAGGATTTATTTTAGTATTAACTAATTCATCCCTCCCCTCTCAATTACTCCTCTTATATTTCCAACAATCGGTATTAGATCTTTTTGTGCTTGCAGAAAAGGTTTCAAGGACCTAAGCTAAAGATTGGGATGTCTTATAGAAAAGAGATCCCCAAGCTGAACAAAGAAAAATTTGTAGCATGGAAAAGACTTATAAGGTTACACTTGGCTAATATTAGTGATTCAGGATGCAAATATCTTGATACTGAATACAAGACTCCCACAAGAACATTATCTATTGAAGATATTTTTGAAAAGAAGAATCATAACATCATGATGATTGATATTGCATCTTCTCTTAGTTATGTTGAATTTGATGAAGTCAAAGACTACAAGACAACTCATGAGATGTCAATCAAACTAAAAGACATATATGGAGGAAATGAGAATGTATGAAGGGCTAAGGTTGAAAGTCTTTGAGGTCATTTTGATCAGATAAAAATGAGAGAAGATGAGAACATTGCAAAATATGTGGAATGTATCAAAGCAAGTGTAAGTGCAATCAAAGCATCTAGAGGAGACATTGAAGAGAAAATAGTTGTAAGCAAGGTATTTAGAACTTTTCTTCCTATTTATGCAATTAGAGTATCTACTATTCAAGAAATGAGATGTGATTCAAATAATAAAATATCTTTGGATGCTCTAGTTGGAAGATTGACAACTTTTGAGTTAGATAACTTTGATAACTATGTTCCTAGTTCAAAGGTCATTGAATCTAGTTTTAAAGCTAAACTCTCACTCAAAGAAAAGGGTAAGAAATCAACATCCAGTCAATCAAGAAGTGATGAAGAAGAATTAGAAGAAAGTTCAAATAGTGATCTTGAAGTTGTTGAAGCCCTACTTGTAAGGAAGTATTCCAAAGGTAGAGGAAAGTAAAAAGGTAAAGTTCCTTTGATATGATTTTCCTATGAAGAAGTTGGTCACATTACTACAAGGTGTCCAAATAAGGAAATCAAAGATGAAAAGAAAAGAATTAAGCACAAAGGCAAGAAGGATTCCAAGAACTACAAGAACTTCAAGGACAAAGGTAAGAAATCTTTTTTTACAGCTGAAAATTCTGACAACAGTGAAGATGAAATGGTATATATTGCTATGACTGGTGAATCTAATGATGAAGGAGATAAGATGGCACTTATCTCTCATTTTAGCAAAAATGATATATGGATTATTGATAGTGGCTATTCACATCATATGATTAGAGACAAAGAAAAATTTGTGCACATGGAATATTGTGATGGAAGTAGTGTGAGATTTGGAAACAATGAACCTTGAAACATAAAAGGAAAAGGATGTATTTCATTGACTAGAGAACTTGTATGTAACAATACTTATTGGTTTGAAGGACTAAATAATAATATATTGAGTGTGGCACAATTAAATAACATTGGAATCAAGCTAGAATTCATGAATGGATAGGCAAAACTACTAGATGGAAAATGAAATCTGGTTGGATCTAGGAAGCAAACAAAAGCTAATCTATTTTATCTTGGTCTCAGTGATTGTTCATGTTTTAGTGCTCAAGTAGAATAAAGTTGGTTATAGTACAAAAGGATATGTCATGTAAACTTTGATAATCTGGTCAAGATAAGAAAACATAAAGAGTAAGAGACATTTCTAGTTTGAAGGAACATGATATGGGTTGATGCAAGAATTGCCAAATTGGTAAGATGGGAAAGGCTAGTTTCAAAAGAAAAACTTATCAGTCAGAAGAAGTCTTAAAAATTATTCATACAAACCTATGTGGACCTATTGGAATAGAGATTTATAGTGGAGAAAAGTTTTTCATTCTTTTTGTTGATGAGTATTCTAGAATGATAAATGTAATGTATCTAAAAGAAAAATCAGAAGCCTTTCAAAAGTTCAAGTGGTATCTAGCAAGAGTAGAAAAAGAAACTGGAAAGAGATTGAAATGTTTAAGATCAGATAGAGGTGGTGAATTCATCTCCAATGAATTCCATAATTTCTACATTGAAAGAGGAATTAAAATAAAAGTATCAACCCCTAGTACACCACAATAGAATAATATAGCTAAAAGAAGAAACAAATCTATCATGGATTGTGCAAGAACCTTGATGATTGAAAAGAATGTTGCTCTCAAATACTAGAAGGAAGCTATTAGCACTAAATTTCATACCTTGAATAGAGTACAGTTGAAGAAAGACTAAAATAAAACTCCCTATCAACTATGGTATGGCTACAAATCAAATGTAAGTTACTTAAAAGGATTGGCAGCAAATATTATATCTTGAAAGAGTCTAGAAAAGGAAAATTTGATGTAAAAGGTGATGAAGGCATATTTCTAGGATACTCCTACAGAAGTAAAGCATAAAAATGTTTGAATTTGTCTACTCATAAAATAATAGAAAGTGCACATGTTAGAATTGATGAGTTTGTAGAAAAGAGTGAAGAAGAAAGTAACAAAGAACCAGAGGATTATAGAAGATTTGTTTACTATGAACTTGATACCCTACCAAACCTATCTAAAAGAAAGCAAGATTCATCTCCTGAGTCCTCAAAATTGCCAATAGTTATCAAGTTGTAGATAGTTCAACCTGAGTTATAGTCTAAAGGACCTGAGTCATAGTCAGAGGCTATTGAACTAGTTTAAATTGAGTCTAATGGACCCGAGTCACAAATAATGGAACTTGAGCTTGATATTGAAGTTCATAATGAAGATAGTGGAAACCATTCTAAGCCCAAAGAGCCTATGTTAGCAAGATATGTTAGAAGGCATCATGCACCTAATCAAATCATTAGAGACAAATCTAATGGAATAATGACAAGAAACAAATTAAAAGGTACATATTTACTTGCTAAATTTGAAACTAGAAATGTTAAAGGTTCTCTAGATAATGAAAGTTGGATTGAAGCAATGAATGAAGAGATAGAACATATAGAAAAGAACAAAACTTGGACTCTTGTTCTTAGACCCGATGATAAGAATGTAATTTGAACAAAGTGGGTATTTAGAAATAAGTTGAATGAAGATGGAAAAGTTTCAAGAAACAAGGCAAGACTAGTATGTAAAGGTTACTCTCAAGAAGACAATATTTATTATGGTGAGACTTTTTCTCCTATAACAAGATTAGAAGGTGTTAGAAATTTACTAGTATATGCAACACACAAAGGATTTAAAGTATACCAAATGAATGTTAAATCTTCATTCTTGAATGGAATTCTCGATGAGAAAGTCTACAATGAACAACTAGAAGGTTTTGTAGATCCTAGCAAAAGAGACATGGTTTGCAAGTGACACAAATCATTATATGGTCTTAAGAAAGCTCCCAAAGCTTGGTATGAAAGACTTCATAATTACTTGGTATAGATTGGCTTCCAAAGAATAAATGATAATAGTAGTCTATATATCAAGGAAGGACCAAACAAGAAGATTGTGTTGGTAGAAATATTTGTTGATGATACTCTATTTATAGGAAATGATGACTTGTGCAAAGTATTTTCAGAAGAAATGATAAAGAATTTGAGATGTCCATGTTTGGTGAAATAAAATTCTTTGTTGGGTTGTAGATATAGTAGAAAAAAAATGATATCTACATCACTTAATCTAAGTATATCAAGGAGATACTAAAGAAGTTTGGAATGGAAGATTCAAAACCCATTGGAACCCTTATGTCTACTAGACATAAGCTCTCCAAAAGGATGATCCCAAATTCAATCAAACTACATACAAATAAATGATTAGAAAATTGTAGTATGTAGTACATACAAGGCCTGACATTACTCTAGGAGTTGGAATGATGGCAAGATTCTCAGAAAATCGTAAATAAAATCACATGATGAAAATATAAAGAATCATGAGATATCTAAAAGGTACTAAAGACTATTGCTTATGGTATAAACTTGGCAACAATTTGGACTTAAAGGTATTTACTGATGCTGATTGGTTAGGAAGTATTGGTGACAAAAAAATCACTAATGGTGGAGCATTCTTTCTTTGTAAAAAACTAGTGTCTTGGAAAAGTAAGAAGCAAAATTGTACATCTCAATCCACAATAGAGGGAGATATGTGGCAGTAGCAGTTAATTGTTCTAACATTGTTTGCTTCAAACAACTATTTGAATGAATGAAGATAGAGATCAAAGATCCAATAGTCATATACTATGATAATACTAGTGCAATCAATATATCAAAGAATCCAATGATCCATACCAAGACAAAGTACATTGCTATAAAATATCACTTCTTAAGAGAGTTTTTGCAAAATAAAGAAATCAAATTGGAATATGTAAATACAAAAGAACAAATTATCGATATATTCACCAAGCCATTACCTAAGGATGCATTTTTTATATCTAAGAAGTAAGCTAGGGGTCATTCCCCTATCTGAAGTTCACTAAATAAAGCGTAGTGATGCATCAACAAGAGTTATGTTGAAGATCAATCAGTTGGTGTAGAATTGACAAGGCATATTGCCAATGAACTAGTACTTAAGGTACATTGATATTAACAAATTTTTTGTCTTTGGCATGTGTTGTCAAAGAGGGAGAAGTTTATTGTCATATCTCTAAGAATTTTTTTGTCATTCAAAGAAGGAGAATTTTTCTATAAAAATAAGAGGGAGATAGTTCTGTGAAATAACTTCATAGAAGTTGTTGTAGATAGAGGAAGAATCTAGTAAAAGGAAGAGCTCATATTGATAGAAGGAGTTCTCAAGAATAAATCCAAAATTTCATTGTGTTATGACATGTTGTGTTTCCATCAATGCCAAAAGAGGGAAATTTTTGGATATAATTGATTAATTGTGTATTGTCTTTGATGTTACACAAATGTCATATCATTATTAGTCTACATATGCCAATCTCACTTGGGTAGTGAAGACAATTTTTTTGTGTCTACTAAGAATTCTTGTGGTTCCCTAGTTTAGAAGGTAGTGTCTACCAAGTTCGCTTTTGCATTGAAGAAAAGTATGCAAAAAATGAGTGTTAACCGAGCTCAATTGGTTAATAAAGAAAAGTTGGATGGAACTAGTGCTAACCAAGATCACATAGTTGCCAAAGGATTTTTTCAAGTTTTCAATGTTAACTAAATTTATATTGTTTAACACAAGAAATCACTTTTGAGTTGGTTTCTACTAAGTTGCGTTGGCTAACAAAGGATTTTCTTATTTTGGCATATTAAGTTTAATTGATTTATCTGTTGGTTCTAGCCAACTGAGCCGATGAAAATTAATTATTCTAAGTTGTATTTGAGTTGACTTGACAATATGAAAGATATAAGTATAATGTCAAGTTGTGGTTTCAAAGTGTATAAGAATGAAGAAAGTATGAATGTATTAAAGATGAAGAGAGGAAGAAAATTTGAAGGATAAGTAGAACATCCTTGTGGAGAAGAAAAGCTATATATGATAAAAAAGGATCAAGTAAAAGCTAGAATATAGATCTATAATGAGAAATTTGGTCGCATTCAAATTATGTCATCTTATTGTTACTCTCTAAACATTATAGCAGTGATTTGAATCTCTTAACAGAGTTGTCTTAATAGCTATTTGCAAATCATCTAACAAGGTGGCAATTCTATTAAATATTCTAAAGACCTCTAACAAAGCCACTCCTAATAGGGTGATTAAATCCTTTAAGAGGGTCAGACCTAATAGTGTGTGTTTTAATGTTTAACAAGTTTGGCTCTTAACAGGGCTTATTTTAGAAGAGTAAAAATAGTAACTAAATGCAACTGGTGGTTTTTCCCAAATTGGGTTTCCATGTTAAATCTTGGTGTCAAATGTGTTCATGCTATTTCCTTTTATGTGTTTGCAACTAAGTTAAAGTAATGTTAATCATAGATAAAATTCAAAGTTTTCATGTTAAGTATTTACCAAGCACTTTTAGTAATTATCGAGCTACAACAGTTTATGTATGTTTACCGAGCATCGGCAATATTCAATTTTTTTAAGATTATATTTTTGTATTGAAATCTAAAGGATTTAGTATTTATTTTAGTAGTAATTGATTCACCCCTCCCCTCTCAATTACTCCTCTTATATTTCCAAAACTACTAGCCTCCCTTTCCATTTGACCAAGTATTCTTCGTAAGTTGTGTTCCTTGCACTTTTTCCAACACAAGTATCTAATATCTCCTTAATATCCTTTATAGCTGAACTAGCTATTAGAATACTCCACCATTCTTTTGAAACTTCATCTCCTTCACATCCTTCATAATATGCTATTAAATATTGATGTAGTGCTAATTTAGATGTACCCCAAATGAGGTGATCTAGAAATTAGCAAACAAACACATAGTGGAAAATGAACTAGAGGAATGAAATTTAGATCCAGAGAGATGATATTTCATAAATTTGAATCAAGAAGTTTACATCCAACATGTCTGGCTATACAACCTTCCAATTTATGGCCATTACTAAAGAATACATCTTATAAATAAGAATAGATCTCGAAACTCAAATATGAACTTCTAGCTCCAAACTGCTCCACCTAACACTCGTCTATCCAAAATTATCTACATCTCCATGCTTACACAATAATCCATCATCCTATAATAATGCCAAAGACTCTACCTAAGACCCCTTAAATACCTGCATGACCATAAGTTGTCCTATTTAAATTGCTAACTAAATAAACCCATACATTAAATACAAAACCAACCCACAAGTCAGCTCTAAAAAAATATTAAATACCCATAACAAAATTAAATACATGCCAAGTTAGTCCACACTAGAAACAAACATAGAAAAATTATCTAAAATGCTAACACTTGGCATCAACAGGTTCACTTGACACATGAAGGAACTCTCAACACATACTAGATAACTCAGCACACACTAAAGAACTCGGCACACACTAAAGAACTCGGCACACACTGTAGAACTTGGCACACAATGTAGAGTGAAATGGAATAACATGCTAATCTGAGTGTTAACATGATGTGGGATAACTTCAACTCGCAATAACTAAAAATCTATTGGCACTCGACAATTATTGTAACTTGATAGTAACCAACAGAATCAATGGGATAATGCGATGGCTAGGATGCTCCTGCATCAAAATACCAGGATAAATAGAAAAGACCTCAGATGCTTCTACATCAGACTCCCTAGGTAAATAGAAAAATGTTTCCCACATTTTTCTTCTGAAAGAAAATTCTTTACTCAACTTTATATTCGCAAAAGGTTTCCACTTCATCATGGATAAAAGATCAAATATGAAAATCAACCATCTATGCTTCATCCATCCAAAAATAAGAATCTCATCCAACCAATCAACAACTCACTCAACTAAAAATCACCATGCTCCATATACAACTTATCATCATAATCATCCATAACATCATCCCCATACATGAAAACTAGATCAGTAACAACATCTAAATCACAAGCCTAATCATCAACAACATATGAACTTAGATCTGTAATAGAAGCAACATCAACATATAAGTTTAGATCTATATTTGCAACAATAGCATCATGTAAATCCACATCAATAACATCTCTAAAACCCTCAACCATATTACCAGCAACTAAGTCCATTTTCTTCCCACAAGCAACATCTAGATCAACAATATTCATAACAGGATGAATATATAACTCCAAATCAGCAACATCAACAATATATAAGTCCTTTATCACATCTAACCAATATTAATATCATCCTAAACAATAGTAATATCCAAATCCCTATTAACACAAGTGAAATTCTCCTCTTCAACAATATCATTATGTTGGAAATATATATGGAATAACTGAGAGCGGGGGGGTGGCGGGGGCAGGGTGGGTGAATCAGTTACCACAAAAAAAAATCCACAGATCCCTTAGATGTCTTAGAAACTAGTTTCTACTATCACTCGATAGCCACATAGAGAAATTCTATAACTCGGTAGATGCACTATAAGTTATTACTAATCTTTAAGCATTCACAAATATTTAACATGCATGCATAAAGAAAATAACATGAACACAAGAGACACTAGATTTAACGTGGAAACCCAATATGGGAAAAACCACCAAGTAACTAGCTACCAATTTTCACTCTACTAAACTAAGCCCTGTTAGGAGCCAACCCTGTTAAAGGTTACAAAACACATTGTTAGGTGTGACCTTGTTAAAGGATTTAATCACCTTGCGAGGAGTGGCCTTGCTAGAGGACTTTAGAAAAATTTAATAAAACTATCCACCTTGTTAGAGGATTTACAAAATGGCTATTAAACCAACTCTGTTAAGAGATTTAGGAAATCACTGCTACAATGACGAGACAGTAACAATGAGTTGACCTGAATGAGATGAAACTAAACTTTGTCGATACAAATCTCTATTCTACTTCATTTGATCCTCTCTTATTGAATAAATCTTTGCTACTCCTCAAGGATATTTAATCCTTCTTCAAACTTTTCTCATACCTTAATCAATACACTTGCATGCTTGCTCATTCATCCATCCATACATTTGAATTCACAACTTGACCTTTTATTTATACCTTATGAATTATCCAGTCAGCTCATTTACAAGTTACAATTACCAATAATCACTACATTAGTTAGCTACATTCATTACATGAAACAATTAAACATTATTTCTCAAAACAATGAAATCCCTCATTAGCCAACCCTTCTCAGTAAACACTATTCTAGAAATGATTTCTAGTGTTAACCAACTGAAGCTTGATAAACACTGTGAACTCTAAAAAATCCTTTGGAGACTGAGTGAACTTGGTAAACACTGAATTTCCTTTGTTGACCATATGAGCTCAGTAGAAACTAACTTCTACCATAGAGACCTTTGATTCCTGAGTGAGCTCGGTAGTAATTGTTTCCACAGAGTAACTTCCAAGAATGCTCGGTAGACTCTATAATTTTCTTTGTTGACCAACTGAGCTCGGTAGATACTGAGAATTTCCTTTTTGACCAATTAAGCTTGGTAGACTCTATCTTATAACTGATATGACATTTGTATAACATCAAAGATAACACACAATTGAATAATTGTATCCAACACATTACACACAACAAGATTCTTTTTTATTTCCATGCTTGATCTATCTATTTTCTCTTTAAAACCAAAAGATACTTCCTCCATTTTAACAAAATCATCATCCACTTCCATGATCTGTCTTCTTCTCTTCATAATCTCTTTAACTAGCCAAACAACCTTCTTTCTAATCCTCAGATGCCAACTTAAATTAGGCTTTTCTAGATTATCAATCCTTTCATGTAAATCATCACAAAAAGAATCATACTCATTGCTCTCAACATCATCAAGATGTCTTCCATAGTCTTGTGCTAACTCAATAGCTTCTACTCTAGCTACAAGTTTCCTAAACATGTCAAATAATTATGGATTAGCATTTCTCCTTCATGGACCATCTTTCACATACAAAAATCAACCGATAAGTCCTCTACAAGTGGAGGCCAAATTCATAGATCTACAACCCTACACCAAATCATCAACAAACTAGGAATTCCAAATACAAAACCTTCTCTAGTAAACTTAGCCAAACCAAGGTCCTAGTACAAACTACCTCACACTTTGGTGATCTTCTTGAACACTTAGGGTCAACTAGGCTCTGATGCCAAATGATGTAGTTCTAATCTAGATTTACCCCAAAATGAGGTGATCCAAAAACTAGAAAACAAACACATAGTGGAAAATGAACAAGAGGAATGAGATTCAGATCTAGAGAGACAATATTTCATATATTTGAATCAAGAAGTTTACATCCAACATGCCCAACTGTATGGCCTTCTAGGTTATGGCCATTACAAAGGAGAATACATCTTACAAAGAAGAACGAATCTCCAAACTCAAATACAAAATTCTACCTCTAAGCTACTCCACCTAAGACTCCTCTTTCCAAAATTTTCTACATCTCCATGCATGTACAATAATCCCACATCTAATAATAATGCCAAAGTTGCTACCCAAGACCCCTTAAATACTTGCATGGCCACAAATTGACCTATTACAAATTCCTAACTAAATAAAACCTTACATTAAATGCATAACCAAGCCATGAGTCAACTCTCAACAATTATTAAATACTCATCAAGAAATTAAATGCACGCTAGGTTGGCCCAAACTGGAGATAGACACAAAAAACTTATCTAAAATGTAGACACTAGTCATCAATAGGTTCACTTGGCACATGAAGGAACACTTAGCACATACTGGATAGCTCAACACACACTAAAGAACTTGGTACACACTAAAGAACTCAAAAAACACTAAAAAACTTAGCACACACTATAGAGTGAAATGGGATAACATGCTAATCCAAGTGTTAACATGACATGGGATAAGGCATACAAAGAAAGAAGGGTTAAGATGATGAATTCTTGAAGGGTGAATAATTTGTCAGAGATAAAGAGTATGAATACCAAGCTGAATGGAGAACTAAACCAAAGATTTTTAATTTGCAAGTGAGTTGCATTTATTATCAGATCAAGTCCTACTATTAGTTTCTAACAACTATATCATTAAATAGAAGTATGGTGAGTGGGAGAAGGAGTAGTCAGGTGAAAGGATGGGGTAGCATACCTTTTCAAAATTTGAAACCTATACTAGTCAGAATTCCATAGGGAGGAGGAAATTAAAAATCAGCAATGAAGGAGAGTTTTGTAGAGTGTCAGGGGACTATAGAGATTGGAGATGAAATGGAGAATGGGGATGGGGACCCACATGATAAGTGCAGAGGTCTGGACAAATCTGTTCCACTACTTAAGGTGGACTAGTCTAGTTTCTTAGTTAAATGGTCATCTCTTTTTGGTGTTAAACCCTCTGGTAAGTCTTCCTTCCTTCTGGTTAAGATTCTTTGTGGCTTGGATAAGGGGTCTTGTGCAATTTTTATTTTGGATGAGCTGGTAGATCATAGTATTGCCTCAATGGCTTCCACTCTAGTGGGAAATTTTATTGGGAAAAGGCCAAACATAGACATAGTGAGATCTTTCACTCAGAAGAAATGATAGCTTAAAGGAGGGGTTGATGTTACGACTATGGAAAAAAGCTTCTTGTCTTTTGATTTTACTTGTAAAGAGGACTTGTCTAACATCCTATGTAGAGGGCTTTTGAGTATAGGTCAGTCTACCCTCATGATGCAAAAATGGTCATCAAAACTAGATTTGAATGAATCATTCATTGTGCAAGCATTGGTTTGGGTCAGACTTCCAAAGCTAGCATTGGAATTCTAGAATAAGGATGTGTTTGTGGGAGTAGCAAATTCCATTGGAGAACTTTTGTCAATAGACCTAGTTACAGCTTCAAGAAAAAGATTAACATATGCAAGGATATGTATTGGTGTAAGAGAAGGGGATGACATGCTAGAAGTTGTGAGCTTTCACTCTAAGATGGGAACACATGCACATCAGCTTGTCTATGAAAGTATCCCATTTGCTTGTTTTCACTGTCTGAAATCTAGACACAAGGCGAATCAATATCCAAAAGGTTAAAGCTGAAAAGAAAAAGAATACATCTTATTCCTAAGGAAAGGAGAAAAAGATTTGGAAATGGAAGGGATTCAAGGGTGACCAAAAGGTTGAGGTTAATGCTCCTATCATAGGAGGAAATTCTAGGGGAAGCAAGGATGTCCTACCAGGAAGAAAGATTGATGTGTTGGCTAAGCCAACACTAAAGATTAAAGGGCCTACAAAACTAGTAAGGATAGTGGAGGATCCAAAAAAGATAGTGGAAGTCTCTGCTGATGGAAGAAAAGAGACAAAACCAACACTAAAGATTAAAGGGCCTACAAAACTAGTAAGGATAGTGGAGGATCTAGAAAAGATAGTGAAATTCTCTACTAATGGAAGAAAAGAGATAGTCCTTGGAGAATCAAAGGAAGATGAGACAATTATTTTGTCTATAAGAGAGGAGGAAGATCTAATAATGAATCCTAGATTTTTAGAAGAGAAGAAAAATCTTAGATTTTTAAAAGATAAGGAGACAAATGGAATAAATTCAATTACAAGTCATGTTATGAGGGAGGACTCCAAGGCTAAGGAGGAAAGCCAACCCTAGGAAATGATGGTGTCAGACACTAAAATATAAGAAGTGGGGGAAAAGCCTCTCTTGAAGGGGAGTTAGTGAGGGAAAATCAAGAGGATGTCTTGGCTCTCCTCTCATCTCCTAAGAAGAACCCAAATGTTTCATGCAATCTAGAAAAGGGATTGGAAAAGGAAAAATCCTTATCCCCAAAGCCTAAAAATAAGAGTAATTGAGAACCCTCCCTAGTTTCACCAACAAAGACTAGAAGTCATAGTAAACTGGACTTGGGTATAAAGTTAAGATCAAGAAGAAGGAGACATGCTAGCCAAGTCAAAGAAGATGAGACCAAAAGATGTTTGGCAGATGGGAGCCAAAGAACACTTCTGGAGTGTTCCCCTAATTTTAAATGAAGATAATCTCTTGGAATGTTAGGTGCATTAATGGAGCCCATAAGTAGGAAATCATTAGGAATACGATTAGAGATCAGAGACCTAATATTCTAATGATTCAAGAAACTAAGATGAAGAAAGAGAGTTTGGGTAAAATATCTTTTAGTAATAACATGAGTGGGGAAGCCTCGGATTTTGAAGGAGCATCTAGAGGATTGTTGACCCTTTTTAATAATAAGCAGTTCAGATTTATTACCTTGTATAATAATGGTAATATCCTTTTTTGTAAACTTTTTCATATGTAGTCCAATGATTTTTGGTTCATTTTGAATGTTTATGATCCTAATTCCAAAAGGGAGAGAAAGAATTATTGGTCCAAAGTCTGTGATTTGGTTCAGACTAGTAACATAACTAAGGTAATTATAATGGGGGACTTTAACACTCCATTAGTGGGTGAGGAGAAGCAGGGAGGTTTGGCTCCTGACTGGAAAAGTAAAATGGACCTCTCCAATTTCATAAATAGCCTAGCTTATTTGGACCTGGATCTGTCAGGAGGAGTTTTCACTTGGTCAAATAAAAGAATAGGAAAGGAGCGTATTTAGGTTTAGTTGGATAGAGCTCTTATCTCTTTGGACTAGTTATAGTATTTTTCCTATAAGTTGTCTTTGCTTCCCAGAATTGGCTCTGATCACTCTCCTATATCCCTCTCGGTTGTCTCTTTAGAACCAAGAAGGAACTTCCCTTTTCAGTTTGAAAAGATGTGGACTTTACATCCTGACTTATTGAATAAAGTATATCACTGGTGGGTGATAGAAGTGGAAAGTACTGCCATGTTTAGAGCAATGAAGAATTTGAGTAGTGTAAAAAGAATGATAAAAGTCTAGAATAAGATAGATTTTGATCATATTTTTCATGATAAAAATGATCTGTCTATCAAACTCACCTCCATTTAGGATACTATTCAAAAGGAGGGGTACAATGATTTGAATAGAAATGTTGAGTTGTCTATTCTATCTAACTTGCATAATATTATAAGTAAACAAGTGAAGTTCTGGAAGCAAAGATCTAGAATTAACTAGCTAAAAGAGAGGGATCAGAACACAAGGTTTTTCCACATTTCCACTCTAAAGCATAGAGCTAATAACATAATTTATACTTTTAAAAAGGGGTAGGATATGTTGGAAAAAGAAGATGAAATTGTTGTTGAGACAGTTTCCTATTTCTCCTCTCTTTTGTCATGGGACCCCTTGTTATCAAAGTTGGATCAGAAAAAAATTATCTCATGTATTCCATAGATTATTCAACCCCATCACAATAAAATGTTGATGGCTATTCCTAATGCTCAGGAAGAAAGAGAAGCTATTTTTCCCTATTAGAAGATAAGTCCCCATGCCCAAATGGATTTCCTACTTTCTTCTTCCAAATTTATTAGCATGTGGTTATGGAAGATGTTGTGAAGGCTGTTCAGGAATTCTTTAAAGGTAGAAGTATTCTAAAAGAGATTAATTCTACTTTTTTGGTCCTCATTCCTAAAACTCATGGGGCTGACTCTTTGGATAAATTTAGACCAATCAACCTGTGTAACTCTTTCTACAAGATAATCTCAAAGGTGCTAACCTTTACAATGATTAGAATTCTTCCTTTGATCATATCTTAGCAACAAATAGGATTTGTCCCTAGAAGACAGATTTTGGATTTGATCATAATGGTGCATGAAGTTATCCATTCAATGGAAGCTATAAAGAGAGATGGAATGCTTCTCAAACTAGATCTTTTGAAAGTTTATGATCGGGTCGACTGGACTTTCCTTGGTTTAGTGCTCTAGGTTTTTAGCTTTGATCAAAAAGTTTGTAAGCTTATATCTCAGCTAATTTCAACTTCTTCTCTTGTAGTTTTGGTTGATGGTGCTCCTTCTATTTTTTTCAAATCTTTGAGAGAGCTTAGATAGGGGGACCCCCTCTTGACTATTTTGTTCATTATTTTGGTAGAATGTATTGGAAGGTTAATTGAGAAGAACAAACAAGTAGGAAGGCTAAAAGGGTTTAAACTATCTTCTAGGTGTGATCCTTTTTCTCATCAACAGTTTTTGGATAATACAATTATGGGAGGGGAAGCTTCAGTCAAGGAGGCTAAGGTTATGAAAGAGATTCTTGATTTGTATACTAGATTATCTAGACAACTTATTAATCGGGAAAAAGCTTTGTTTTCTTTATTAATACTCCAGAGGATAGGTAGAGGAAAATTACAAGGATCATTGGTTGTGGAGTGGGAAAGCTTCCTTCTACTTATCTTGGACTCCCTTTGGGTGCTAAGCCTCCTAATTCCTTCTAGAATGGGATCATTCACAAGTTTACTAAGAAGCTAGTGGGCTAGGAAGGGACTTCTCTTAGTCAAGTTGGAAAATATCTTTTGGTTAAATCTACTCTTCAAAACCTCCCAATGTATGCATTGAGCCCTTTTGGAATTCTAGTTAAACTTACAAAGAACATAGAAAAGATTCAAAGGGATTTTTTGTGGTCAGGTCTTGAAGGGTAGATTAGATATCCCCTTGTGGCTTGGGATGATATCTATCTTCCAAAGTGCTACAGTGGATTGGGTATCAGGAAACTAAAGCATCTTAATATGGCTCTCCTAGATAAATAGATCTGGCACATCTTTAATAGTACTAGGGAATGGAGAGATGTCTTTCTTTATAAGTATCTTAGAAGACCTTCAATTTAGTTTTTTCTAAACAACGAGGACATCTCAAGAGGGTCTGTTATCTGGAATGGTATTCTTAGAGTTAGAGAGCTAGCCAAGGCTAAGGTTGTTTAGAAAGTGGGGAATGGGGAGGATATTCTCTTCTAGATAGATCATTGGATGCTACAAGGACCTCTTATTAAAAATCCTACTTTTAAAATGTGGGCTAATGACTGAATAAGGAAATTTGGTTTGAAAGTTAGTGATTATAGAATTGACCAAGGATGAAAAGACCTATCTGTTATCTCCAAGGATCTCAAGCCGATCATGACTATGCTAAATGCTATGGTTATTAATAAAAAAAGAGATGAAGTAATATGGGGTGACAATCCCAATGGTTGTTACTTGGTAGCTTCAGGTTATAATTCCCTTTGGAGCCTAAAAGAGAAACCCCCTTGGGAAAAAGCTTGGTTACCTGGGCTTACCCCAAAGTTTAATATTTTTTACTAGCTGGCCTTGCAAGACAAAATTCTTATACAAGATAATTTGATAAGAAGAGGTCATATTATGCCTAATAGGTGTATCCTCTATAATAATTAGATGGAATTGGTCAATAATTTTTTTATACATTGCCCTTTCTCAAGGGAGGTCTAGGATAACATAACAAAAAAAATTGGGGTAAGCTAGTGTAAACCAAGTAATCTACTAGATTTATTTTTCCATTGGATAAACATGTTCAAGGGTTTAGACTTGCTGGATTTAAGTACCTAGACTTTACCTCATTTTTGTTGGGGAATCTGGAAGGAAAGAGACAATAGAATTTTCAGAGACAGAGAGGAACTTTCTTATGTTCTAGGATAGAAGATTTATAGAAGCATAAAGGAAAATTATGAGATAAAGAAGGGGGGAGATATTGAAAATGGTGGTAATAAGAAGGAGAAATAAAAGGATAGGAGGTCCAAAAGATATGATGTGAAATGGCTACTCCCTCCTGAGGGATGGCATAAAGCAAAATTTAATGGTGCATCAAAAGTTAACCTTGGACCTTCAGGCTATGGAGGAATCATAACAAATAATTGTGTTGGAGGGATGTTGGCTTTTTCTTATCCATTGGGTTTCCAAACTAACCATTTTGTAGAAGCCAGTACTACATGCCATACAGTTAAACTAGCTGTTGACATGGGGATCAAAAAATTATGGTTGGAGGGGGATTCTAATAACATTATAAGATGTATTAAAGGAATTAGTCAACCTTCATGGACTATTGCTAATTTAATTGAAGAGACCCAAAATCTCCTTCAAAATTTTAAATGTATCCACGTCACCCATGTTTATAGGGAAGCTAACCCTATGGTAGATTGGTTCACCAATGAAGCATTCAGGCAAGATAAGGTGATGACTTGGAATTCGAATGAGAATATTCTAGCAAAGTGAGAAGTCTTATCAAACTGGGAAAAATCCAAGGAAGTATGATGGAGATTTTATTGTAATAATGCTAATTTATGGAATTTGGAGTGTGAGTTATTGTAATTATGGCATTTACAACAAAAACAATCAAGAGGTGAGGTTATCAATGTCATATCGACACATTTTGTGGGTAAATATTTTCGTCCACCTTTTTTCCTAGGGTATAGAAAAATATTTTGACACTTTATAGATACGTGAAAACTAGAGCTTTCAAAGGGTTGAGAAGGGTTTGTACAGGTTGGTGTTTATGAGAATTGTAGGGGTGGAGAATGTAGAAATTGTGGAAGAATGAAGTAGGAAGGAGCCTATGGGGGAAGCAAAAAAATGGAAAGAAATTTCAAAAGTACGAGAGAAATTAGAGAAGGGAGGTATAGCAAATTACCTTGCCAAACTCCATGGCTTCGACCCAAATGTAACTAATAGCATGATAAACTCTTGGAAGGATGGGAGAGTTAAAGTGAATGGAGTTTCTTTTCAGATTATGGAGGAAGTCATTGCTCTTGTGTCTAAAATTATGGCAGAGGGCTTCAAATTTTATAGAGACAAGAAGCTATCGATGAATGCAGTAAAAGATTTTGCAAAGAAAATAGAGGAGAGGAATGATCTAGTAAAATGCAAAATGTACTATGAAATGGATTCCATCAAAAAACTTTGGAGGTATGTTTTACGAGTAATTATAGAGTATATTTTGTTGGATACCATATCTGATCGGGTGAGAACCCATCACTTTGTTTTTCTCAATCATTTTCATCATGGCATCAAGATTTCTTTCTCCCTTTATTTATTTACTTCTATGAGCAAGGTTATCATAGGATACAAGAAAAAACCCTCTATAAATCTTTCCTTACATGAGGGATTATTATTGTTAATTTATGAGCATTTTAAAACCTAGACTTTAAGAAAATCTCCTTAGCCTGGTATAGATGCCTCTGAGGACTCAAGAAGCTCTAGTTTTTCCTTTGATTTAGAGGATATTGAAAGTATCAACTCGAAGGGGGAGGAAAAGTTTCCTCTAGAAAGAAGGATAAAGGGTTGGAGAAAAAATCACCCTCTCCTATTATCCTAGGTAGGAAGAGCCCTAGAGGACATGGGCCTAAAATTATAGGCCAGGGTGATGAAGAAAACAATGAGGAAGGGAAGGATTTAAAAATTTGATTTGAAGGAGGAGGAGGAGACAAAAATTAAGAGGGAGGAACCACCTACAAAGAAAAGGAAGAGGGAAAAATATTTGGATGCTAAGGGGATTTTGGGGTAAGGGATGGGTATCTTTGTTATTCCTCTTTCCCCTATTCATCCCTAGGAGCAGGAGAAGGAGAAAATTGGAGGAGAGGGGTGGAGAAGTGATTATTAAGGATAGGTGAAATGGATGGAGAAATTTTAATGTTAGAACATCCAAGATGGGAATTGTTAGAGAGACAATGAATCCCCAAATTTTGGAAGAAAAATAGGGCCAGCTCCAGTTTGAAGAACTCATCTATCCAACTATGGTGGCAATAATGGATAATGTTAGGGAAATGGGTATGAATATATTGAATAATGTTCATAATATCATGATTGAAAACTTCAGGTCAATCAAATGTCTTTACCATGAACTAGAAAAGGTCAAGGAAAAAATTGGCCAAATAGAAAATAGTAGGAAGGAGGTAGGTCTAGGAAATCAGAAGAATAAGGAGGATAGAATTAGTTTAGCTAAGAAGAGAATCCTAAACTTGGAAAACTATAATCACAATCTGGTGAACCAGATGATCTCCATCCTCAATTCTATCAATGATAACATTTTTTACCTTACTGGAATGTTAAAATTCAGAGGCCTACTAGACAAGGGTGATGACAAGGACAGGGAAAGAGCCAAGGTGGAAAAGGATGCAATGACTGGAATTACTTTTAGTAGCCTAGATTGAGAAGCCCAAAAGAGTTAGGCACATATTGCTGAGGAGACTCACAAATTCTATGAAGTAGCTTAGATAATGCAGGAGCTTGAGTGAAAAAAAAAAAAGAGTAATCATGTTTTCTTTATTCCTAGCTTTAGTTGTTAGTTTACTTTTTTCTTTGTCAAGTTGGCTTTTTCTTGTTCTAGCTTTTTTGATGTGAGTTGAACTGGCCTTTGTGTTTGGCTAGGATCTCAAGCTTATTATTAGTCATGTGACTTGTCTATGTTGGGTTGGGCTTTATATTCTTATTATCAGCCTTGGTTTTTGTTTTAACTATGGGGTTTTAGGATCCTTGTAAAACCTATTTTTCTTATCAAAAACATGAAATGGGATAACTTCAACTTGAAAATAACTAAAAAATTACTGGCACTCAATAATTTCTATAACACATGATGGCCATAATGTGATGGCCATGATGCTCCATGATGGCCATGATGCTCCTGCATCAAACATGAAATAGTCAATTTAGTAGGTAACTCCACTTCATAAGCATTTCTAGAACTATGCCTTTTCACTATCTTGTAGCATCAAACCTTCTTCATCTTCAACTTTTTAAATGTGCCTACTAGAAAATGATCCTTTCTCAAATGAACCATGACTTCATCTCCAATCTAAAATCTCCAATCTAAAATTCCTTCAATTTAGAAGCATTTCTAGGATTACTCCCATATAAAACATGGAATGGTTGTGAGCAATGTTTCTGGATTAGATTGTGTGAGTTTTTTTACACAATCTAATCCAGAAACATTGCTCACATTCTAATGGATTGTGGAAATCTGATTATGTTAATGGAATGGTTATTTACTAGTACTCCTATTGACAAAATTATTGATTATAAATTCTACCTATGGTAAAATTAGAGCCAATCCTTTTGGCTTGTTTCCAACTAAACATCTCAACAAGTTTTCCACACTATGATTCACAACTTCTATCTATCCATTAGTCTGTGGATGATGTGATGAACTAAAATTCGAATATGTCTTCAACTTCTTCCATAATGTACACCATAAATAGCCAACAAATTTGATATCTCAATCTGAAACTATATTGATTGGCAAACCATGTAGTCTTACCACTTCTCTAAAAAACAACTCTACAAGATGAACAACATCACTAGTCCTCTTGCAAGGAATGAGATGTGTTATCTTTGAAAACCTGTCAACCACCACAAAAATAGACTCATACCCACATTGTGTCCTTAGTAATCCAAGAACAAAATCCATGTTGATATCATCCCATGGATTCTCTAGTACAAGTAATGACTTATACAACCCTATATTCTACTTCACTCTTTTCACCATCTAACATACTCTACAAATTTGAACAAACTTCTTCACACCTTGTTGTAACTGTGGCTAGTAATAACTCTCAACAACCAAAGATATGGTTTTATCTCTGCCAAAATGTCTAGCCAATCCTCCACTATGCTTCTCCTTGAGAAGACTCTTTCATTAAACTTCAAGGAATGCATAACTGGCTTCCTTTGAACAACATACTATCCTGGATCATGAATTCCAATCACTTTTTCTTATCAAGTATAATAGGTTTTGTGCAAGCCTTCCATGTTTCACTAAAATCAAGACCATCTAGATACAAATTACTAAGTTCCTTGAACCCAACCACCTCTATCTACATTTTTGTCAGCAAAAGTTGTCTTCTACTAAGAGCATCTACAACTTTGTTAGAATTCCCACTCATGTGTTTCAGAATAAATGTATAACTCTACAAAAACTCAACCCACTTCAAATGCCTTTGGTTCAATTTTCCTTGACTATTTAAATATTACAAATCTTGATGATTAGTATACAAAAAAAACTCCTTAGAAAGAAGATAGTGCCTCCACTTCTCCAAAGCTTGAACTATAGAATAAAATTCCTGATCATAAACAAATTTTTTTTTTTTTTGCATCATTCAACTTCTGAATAAAATAAGAAATAGGTCTACCTTCTTGGCTCAAAACAACTCCTATTACAGTACCACTAGCATTATAATCTACTTGAAACACCTTGATAAAATTAGGAAGTGCTAAAATAGGTTAATCAGTAACTTTCTATTTCAACAAATTAAAACTCTTATATACTCTTGTAGTCCACTAAAATGCTTTCCTGTCCTCTCTCATTGTTTTAGTCAAGGGTCAATAAATGTTGCTAAAACCTCTTATGAAATCTCTATAAAAACTAGCCATTCCATGAAAAGATCTTACCTCTGTCACACTCTTTGGAGTAGGCCATGTTCAGACTCAAAATTGGAGCCTTGATTTTGAGTACCATTGAAAAATTAAGCCCCATAAGAACTTTTTAATGCATACATACATAGATGTACTTGTGAGACCTAAGAGGTGTTTAATGTTACTAACACCTTGCATTCAGTGCATCCATATGTTCCATGATGACAAATCTCTATTCCGAGCCATTCCCTGAAGTCCCATTTTGAGCAATGTCCAAATCTGCATTTTTGTTGAAGTGTCAAATAGTGACAGGAGGTTGTGTTTGCAATTGAATATCTTGGAGCCAATAATATTCCATGTCTTACTACTTTGGGAGTGTTTCGTGTCTATACTAGAGAACCTACGTTTCATATTTTGAGTTGTTTTGAATACATTTGACTAGGCTTTCTATCCCTCAAATTTGCTGATGCAAATTGTTCAAAATTATGAGAAGCCCTGTGTGACTTGCTATAACTTTGACCTAGTTGACCAGAATGCAAAAATTCCTTTTGTATTGCATTCTAGAGGATAGAGACTTACTATGTTTAAATTTTGAGCTTATGATAAATTTGTTTGATCAATTTTTGAATGTGATTCCATATGTAGTTTGTAACTTTTTGCTAGTGTTAAGAAATGCAAACTAGTTAGTACCCCTATTCATGATGTCATATCTCCAAATACATGAGAGATGAGACCAAATGGATTGCACCACTATGTTCTAAACTTTAAGTATGCCAATTTACAAGTCTTGATGAATATGTTTGCACACTTTCCTAGGTCAATTCCATTTGTAATAAATGTTTTATGCCATTATTTCCAGTCCTCAAATTCTGAGTAGCCTACTTTGACCATTCACCAAATGTGCCCTATTATTTGAAATTCTGAGTAGCCTACTTTGACCATTCGCCAAATGTGCCCTATTATTTGTCATGAGCGCAAATCAAAAATTTACGTTGTCCTCATTACAATGAACCAATGCCCCAATTTCTGTGCCCCAAAGTATATGTTTACCCAGCTTTTGAAGCCAAAACATAATGCAATTTATTATTTTCTAACATGTTTGCTTAAATGTAGTTCAAAGAGGGCAACTTTGGCGATCAATTTCTTGTGACTGAGAATTCATCATGAGATGAGATTTGATAAAGTAACAGTATGCAAAACAAAGAATTAATAGGTTTGATTTCAGAGCCTAGTTATCTATTTGGATTAGTTTTTGAAGCTAGCTGACAGGCCCTATTAGTAGAAAATCACAGTTTGTAGGTAAGATGTAAAATGAGTTTGAATTGGTAGTTTAGTGATGGATTTTGATTTGGATCAATTTCAAATGACTAATGAATCAATTAGATAGTTCATGTGTTCAAAAATGAAAAAAAAATTAGGCAGACCTACTTTGGGGCCCAACTAATTCTAACAAATTGCTACAGAATGATAAGACATTGGAGTTTTAAAATTTTCCATGAGAGGGTTATAATGGCTTTCATCATTATGTGTTTTGTGTGAACATGTGTTTCCTCAAAGATTAAATGGATGGTATCCAAAATCAAGATGTGCAATTGAGCAACAAATGGGACAATGATAATGAGGATGATTTAAACATATTATCCTCAATGATGATCGAGCAATATATCAAAATTTAGAGAGAAGGGATATGGATTTTGAAGAAGGAAGCGAGGATGAAGATGGGGATGACTTGATTATTGTTTCTAGTGATGATCATCCTATTGAAGAAGAAGAATGGGGAGTTGTAACACAATTTCCATTAGATGGCCTTGCCACTAATCTTGATGAAAAGAGCTCACAAAAAAATAAAAATAAAATAAAGATGGAAATGATAAAGGGCAGAATGGAAAGGGCAATGTTGAAATTGGAAATGGAGGAATTGCTAGAGTGGGCTATGGCAATTAGCATTATCATCCACACTATTCCTACAAGTATGTGAGGCTAGATGCAACAACAATTCCTAGTGGAAGCTCATAACATTATTGCAAATAATTTTTAACTATACATCACTATATTTTTGAAAGGAAGCAATAGTAATAGATAGACTTGGTTCACACTGATAGTTGACAAACATCTCTAGTTTTTTTTTCAGCAGTTTTATGATGTATATCATTTTACTTTATGTATGTCTTGACTCTTCATGTTCTATTTGGCTCCTTCTTCTTCCAATTTCTATCTACTACGGAGGATGTGTGGAGTGTGTTTGAAAAAAGGAATTAGATTTCATTATAGAGACTTCCACACAAACATAAATTGGCCAAGATAGTATAATCACTGAGAAAGTAGACAAGAGAGGAGCCCCCAAGCATTAGGAATGTTTTCTTATTGCCGCTCACTCCCCATTTGCAAAGGAAGGGACACCATTACCCACACCAAGAGTATACAGAGGAGGCTAGCTGGAATGTGGAGAAGTGTAAGGACAAGACTTGCATAGCAAAGTTTGCTTAAATGTTTTCATCTTTGTTTCCCAACATTTAAGAGTTTAATCTTGAGCTTGGTTCATACATTTTTCTTCATCGAGGAAAGAACCAAGTGTGTGTTGTTTAGACAGTCATTCACTTTTTGTCCAGTGGATAGGAAAGTAAATGACTTCTTTGCAAGTCATTAAAGTGACCCTACTGCTATCAAATGAGCTCCAAGTTTCAAGAAGCCACAACTTATAGGCAATCTATGACAGCTGAACAAGATATGATGGGAGCAAAAATGTCTTGCAAATGCACCAAGTTCTTTGTCTTTTCTACACATGTTGGTCACCAAGAGGAAAGTGTGTAGATTTGATCCTATTGTTACAAAAGGAAGTCGTGAGAAGGGTCTGAAGATGTCAGGCATGTTAAAAAGGATTCAGTGCATTGAAATGGGAAACACTCCACAACATGGAGGAGAAGCCGCATCCACAAATGCCATGATTCCATGTAAAAGAATAAAGTCATCCCCATTCATAGCAATCAGAATTTGAGGCATGATTAGATGTGTTGGTAGGGAACAACTAGGTGTTCATCCACCATAATTACTTGGTTCATGTCAGAGAAAGATTTGATCAAAAGGTTTTTTTTCTAGTCAAAATGGGATTTTTTTTTTAAAATTCTCATTATCCCACATTGCTTGTATGTGTGAGCTTTTGAGTGTTTAAATAATATTTCACATTCATTTTTAGTTTTCTTTAAGACAACTCCTTTTTGGGAAGAAGCAAGCTAGATGGAGGGGCCCACCGTGGATGGCCAGCTGGCACAAAAAACTAAATTTTGACCAAGTACACAAGTCAAAGACACTAACATGGAAAGCTCAAGATGGAGGCACAAGATGGCAACATGTGCCAAGATCTGATGGTGGTTTCCATGTCACGAAAGGAAAGTTGCAAGGAGGTTAACCACATGACATGGCAATCGATGATGTCAGCAGAACATGTAGACTTGTCAACCAACCAGAAATTGACATGTGGTAATGACTTGATGCCAGTTGGTAGTCACATGGACAAGTCAAAAGTTGACATGTGGAAGAGGCTTCAGATGTGGTACACTTCTTGAGGTGCTAACATGGTAGAAAATGACATGTGTCGAAAGGTCATTATGTCACAATAATGTGGCAGAGTGTTGACTAGGATAGCGACATAGCAATCGATGATGTGGCAAAGTGACATAGAAAAGCAGGTGGCTAATGAGATGATGCCATGTGGTGTGCAAGTGGTAGAGGTTGGATGATGAAACAAAATCTAGCCAATCAAAATTTGACACATGTTAGATGGGTCAACTATGTTTTACCCAGAAGGACTTTTCGAAGGAAATTCAAAACTACATTGAAAAAATAATTTTTTAATATTTCTTCTCAAATTCATGTGCCTAGGGAGCTTTAAATAAAGTTTATCTTATTATATAGTTTAGACTTTAGAGAAAGGGTTAATTTTCTTTTTAAAATGAAGTGCAATCCAAGGCATAGTAGGAGCAAATTTTTCAAACTGAGATTCTAGGAGTTCCCAATAAGCGAGTATAGGAGTAACATATATCCCCAGAACTGGGAGAAGATGAGTTTTCTGATTCAAGAGTTTTTCTTTTTGTATAGGTTGTCACCAATTCATGCTAAAGGGGGCTTTGTATTTTCAATGGGATGTTTAGTTGTAGGAAATGATTTTATCAATGTAGTTATAGAATTTAGTTGGGATACATTTGATTTTCTTGGTTGACTCAGTTTGTTCAAAATTTGATACACAATTATGTATTTTGCCTCTAGTATTTTACAGTTTGCTTGCTTTTTGATGGAACTTCTCAGAGATTTTTTTATTTTCAATAAGTTATGATATTCATCAAATATCTTAGATACTTTATGCATCCCCAGACAGATCCACTTTTGGGACTCAAAATTGAATTCCTAATTTTGAGTACCATTAAAAAATTAAGCCCCATAAGTTCTTTTTAATGCATACATACATACCTGACTATGCTTATGATTCCTAATAGGTGTTTAATGTTTCTAACACCTTGCATTCAATTTTTTTATTTGTTCCATGATGATAAATTTCCATTCGGAGCCATTCTGTGAAGTCCCATTTTGAGGAATGTCCAAATCTACATTTTTGCCTAAGTAGCAAACAACGACAGGAGGTTGTGTTTGGAATTGAATATCTCACACCCAATAATATTTCATGACTCACCACTTTGGGAT
Organism: Cupressus sempervirens; assembly: GCA_028749045.1. Taxonomy (NCBI): domain Eukaryota; kingdom Viridiplantae; phylum Streptophyta; class Pinopsida; order Cupressales; family Cupressaceae; genus Cupressus; species Cupressus sempervirens. The sequence continues at coordinate 590,164,734 of CM053784.1, forward strand.
TATTTAGTGTCCATAGCATAGAACCTATGTTTCAGATTTTGAGTCATTTTGAATCTATTTGAATAGGTTTTGGATCCCTCAAAGTTGATCATTTATTGTTGTCATGCTTATTCAAATTGTTCAGAATTCTGGAGGCCCTATTCGACTTGATATAACTTTGGCCTAGTTAACCAAAATTATAAAATTCCTTTTGTGTTACATTTTAGAGGTTAGAAAATTAAAATTTTTCAATTTTAAGCTTATGATGAATCTGTTTGATCAATTTTTGAATGTGTTTCCATATGCAATTTGTAACTTTTACTGGTGTCAAGAAATGTAGACTGGTTAGTACCCCTATTCATGATGTCATATCTGCAAATCCATGATAGATGAGACAAAATGGATTGCACCACTATGTTCTACACTAAAAATCATTTAAGTGTGCCAATTTGCAAGTCTTGACAAATCTGTCTGCACACTTTCCCAGGTCCATTCCATTTGTAATAAGCATTTTTATGCCATTATTTCCTGTCTTCAAATTTTGAGTAGCCTACTTTAACCATTCACCAAATGTGTCCCATTATTTTTCATGAACCAAAATCCAAGATTTATGTTTTCCTCATGATAGTGAACCAATGCCCTAGTTTTTGTGCCCCCAAATATCTGTTTACGTAGATTTCAAAGCCAAAACAGAACATGATTTATTGTTTTATTACATATTTTCTTGTAGGCAATTTTGAGAGGGCAACTTTGGCAGTCAATATCTTGTGACTGAGAATTCAACATGAGACAAGACTTGACAAGGTAAGAGTATGCAGAAAAAAGAATCAATAGGTTTGATTTCAAAGCCCAGTTGTCTATTTGGATTAGTTTTTGAAGCCAGCCGACAAGCCTTATTAGTAGAAAATCACAGTTTGTAGATAAGATGTAATATGAGTTTTAATTAGCAGTTCAGTGATGGATTTAGATTTGGATCAATGTCAAATGACTAGTGGATCAATTTGATAGTTCAGGTGTTTGAAAATGAAATTTTTTTTAGCTGGACCCTCTTTGGGGCCCAACTAATTCTAACTGATTGTTGTAGAATGATAAGACATTGGGGTTTTAAACTTTTCCATGAGAGGATTATAATGGCTTTCATCATTATGTGTTTTGTGTGAACATGTTTTTTCCTCATAGATTAAATGGTTGGTATCAAAAATCAAGATGTGCAAATAAGGGATGAATGGGACAATGATAATGAGGATGATTTAAGTAGATTATCCTCAATGATGATCAAGCAATATATCAAACTTTAGAGAGAGGGGATAGGGATTTTGAAGAAGCAAGTGAGGATGAAGATGGGAATTATTTGGTGATTTTTTCCTATGATGATCATCCTATTGAAGAACAAGAATGGGGAGTTGTAACACAATTGTCATTAAATGGCCCTACCGCTAATCTCAATGACAACACCTCACAATTTTTATTTTTATTTTTAAAGATGGAAATGATAAAGGGTAGAATGGAAAGGGTAATGTTGAAATTGGAAATGGAGGAATTGCTAGAGTGGGCTATGGAAATCAGCATTATCATCGACACTATTTCTACAAGTATGTGAGGCTAGATGTAACAACAATTCCTGGCGAAAGCTCAGAACACTATTGCAAATAATTTTTAATTATACATCACTACATATTTCAAAGGAAGCAATAGTAATATATGGACTTGGTTCCCACCAACAGTCAACAAATATCTCTAGTATTTTTTTCAAGGTTTTTATGATGTATATCATTTTACTTTGCATATGCCTTGACTCTTCATGTCCTATTTGGCTCCTTCTTCTTCCAATTGCTATCTACTGCAGAGGATGTGTGGAGTGCATTCAAGAAAAGGAATTAGATTCTATTGTAGACACTTCTGCACAAACATAAATCTACTAGGATAGTATAAACACTGAGCAAGTAGATAGGAGAAGAGTTGTCAAGCATTAGGAACATTTTGTCATTGCCACTCACCCCCCATTTACAAAGGAAGGGATGTTGTTACCCACACCAAGAGTATATAGAGGAGGCTCTACCACTGAAGATGGAAGCCATTGTTTTTTTTTTGGAAACAATGGAAAATAGAGTAGCTGGAATGTGGAGAAGTGCAATCTAACAAGGCTTGTATAGCAATTTTTTCTTAAATGTTTTCATCTTTATTGCCCACCATTTAAGAGTTTAATCTCAAGCTTGGTTCTTACATTTTGTTTCATTGAGGAAAGCACCAAGTGTGCCAAGTTCTTTGTCCTTTCTACACACATGGGTCACCAAGAGGAAAGTGTGTAGATCTAATCTTGCTATTACAAAAGGAAGCCATGAGTGGGGTCTAAAGATGGCAGGCATGTTGAAAAGGAGCCACTGCATTGAAAAGGGAAATGGTCTACAACATGGAGGAGTAGCCGCATCCACAAATGTAATGATTCCACAAAAAAGAATAAAGTCATCCCCATTAACAACAATCAGAATGTGAAGCATGATTAGATGTGTTGGTAAGGATTAACCAGGTGTTCATCCATCATAATTACTTAGTTCACATTGGAGAAAGATTTGATCAAAAGGCATTTTTTCCAGTCAACATGGGAGTTTTCTTTTATTCTCATTATCCCAAATTACTTGTATGCGTGAGCTTTTGAGTGTTTAAATAATATTCCACATGCATTGTTAGTTGTCTTTAAGATAACTCCTTCTTGGGAAGTAGGAGGCTACATGGAGGGGCCCACCGTGGTAGGCCAACTAGCCCAAAAATCTAAATTTTGACCAAGTATGCAAGTCAAAGATGCTAGCATGGTGAGCTCAAGATGGAGGCATAGGATGGTGATGATGGTCACCATGTCAGTAAAGGAAAGTTGCAAGGAGGTTAACCATGCAACATGGCAATTGGTGATGTGAGTAGAACATGTGGACCCATTGACCAACCATCAATTGACCTATGGAGATGTGTAGGTACCAGTTGGCAGTGAGGTGGAAAAGTCAAAATTTGACATGTGGTGGAGACTTCAGATGTGGCACACTTCCCGAGGTGTTGACATGGTAGAAAATGACATGTATTGCAAGGTCATTATCACGATGACGTCGTAAGAGTGCTAACTAGGATAGTGACATAGTGACCAGTGATGTGGCATGGTGACATGGTGAAGCAGGTGGCCAATGAGATGATGCCACATGGTGCCCAAGTGGTAGAGGTCGCCTGAGAAAAGAAAATCTAGCTAATCAAAATTCAACATGTGTCGAGTAGGTCAACTAGGTTTGACCCATATAGAATTTTGGAGGGAAATTCAAAACTACATTGAAAAAATATTTTTTTAATATTTCTACTCAAATTCATGTGCCTAGGGAGTTTTAAATAAATTTTGTTTTACTATATAGTTTAGACTTTAGAGAAAAGGTTAATTTTCTAAAAAGAATGAAGTGTAGTCCAAGGCATAGCAGGAGCTAATTTTCAAACTAAGATTCTAGGAGTTCCTGATAAGTGAATATAGGAGTATTATATATTGCTAGAACTAGGAGAAGATGATTTTTCTGATTCTAGAGTTTGTTTTTGCACAGGTGGTCACTAGTGCACACTACAGGGGGTTTTGTAATTTCAATGGGATGTTCAATCGCAAGAAATAATTTCATCAATGTAGTTATAAAATTTAGTTGGGATACATTTGATTTGCTTGGTTGGCTCAGTTTTTCAAAATTTGATACATAATGAAGTATTTTGCCTCTAGTATTTTATATTTTGCTTGCTTTTGGATGAAACTTCTTAGAGAGTTTTGTCTTTTGCAATTAGTTATGATTTCCATCAAATATTTTAGATTCTTTATGCTTTAGGAAGACAAAATGAGTGGGGATTCGATTTACCATTTGAGGGGAGAGATTAGAGAGATGCTTTTAATTTATTGGGGAAGTTTTCCAAGTGGACACTTGGTAGTTGTAGAGCAGATCTAAGATTTCATCCTCTTCTATATCTTTCTTTCTCTCATTCATTGTAGGGGCTCTAGTTTTTGGAGAATTTTTCTCATTTTTGTAATACCAGGTTGTTGCTAGTTTTATTTCCTATCTAATTGAGCAAAGCTCTAGCAGTGAAGGCCACACATCCACTCTTGTGTAGATTTCATTTCATTTCATTTCTTGTTTCTTTGAGATAATGAAAATTGATGATATATCATGTGACATATCTTGAGTTTCATTTAGTAACACCGACTAAATGTATTCATTCTTTCAAGGATAAATACAAAAGGAGATTTACAATAAATTATGTAGGTTCTTTTATTCTGTCTCCTAATTCTTCATATGTTATTGACTTTGTAATTGAGTTAATAAGGTTCATTTGATTTAAGGTAGCTTGGATGGGTTTAATATAAGATCTATTGTTGCTTTTAATTCAAGGAATTAGGTAAATGCTTCAATGATTTGATAGGGTTTCTAGGTGTATGGAGGGGATATTTCATAAGAATGTAATTTGGGAATTTTAGTTGACAAACTTAATTGTAAGGCAATCAAATTAGGTCATCCTACTAGTAATGACTCTATGTTGCAATGGATAAGGCATTGATCACAAAATTAGATGCAAGCTGATATGAAGGTTATTTGTACAAATCTTTTAATCAACATCAATTCATTTTTTCAATTTTGTAGTGGGTTGAAAGGAATTAACCCTCGCTTAGCTTATGGATTCATAGGTTATGATTTGTAGCTATCTCATTCCTATGGTATTGCATGAGTATTATAAGACAAAAGGGTTTCATCTATTGTTGTTAGGTTCATATTACATGTTTAATTTCATTGCTACCATATATTAGAACCTCAAGGTTAACCTGCCTAGGTCTTATAGAGCCTGAAGTGAAGAAGGAGATATGCCTTATAGTTGGCCCAAGATTGCAGTCGAGTGCATCCATCATAAGAATTTTCTAGCCTTAGATGTATTGGTTTGGTTTCTTGGTTAATTTTAAAACTATTAAATTAGGAGCCAATAGGCTATTTAAGCATAGCCTTCACCTTCTACTAAGACTACAAATACTAGGTACACCAACTCCTTTACAAAATTGCACTTTTTTAGGTTTATCAGTAACTCTTCTTCCCTTAATTTATCAAACACCTTGTGAATATGGATCAAATTCTTTCCAATTTCTTACTAAAGATCAAAATATCATCTAGGTAAACAATGAAAAACTTATCTAGAAACTCCTTCAATACCTCATTTATGAGCCACGTGAAAGTTCTTGGTGCATTGATTATCTCAAAAGGCATGTCTAACCACTCATACAACCCTTCTTTTTTCTTGAAAATAGTCTTCTACTAATCACCTACTCTGATATGAGATTGATGGTACCCACTCTTCATAGATCTACCTTTGTGAAATACTTAGCCCTACTTTAATAGTCCATAATATCACCCATCCTTGATAATGGAAATCTACTGTTGATTGTGATCTTGTTGATAGTGTGAGAATCTATGCACATTCTCCATTCTCCAATCTTCTTTGGTACTGATACTTTGGGTACAACACATGGACTCAGACTCTCTTGAATCAACCCCTTTTGCAACAACTCGTGAACTTGTCTATTCAACTATTCACTTTCTACTAGCATCATTCTATACACTACCTTGTTTGGAAAACTAGCTTCTAGAACCAAATCTATTTGGTGACTAATCTTTCTCATTGAGGGCAATCCATAAGGTACATTATCTAATACAATATTGAAAAAATCTCCCAATATATCTACTACTTCTATAAATACCTCTACTTTTCTTTACTATCTTTTGGAATTATAGAAAAACACATATGCTCACACTTTATATCTTTGAGAAACTCTTTTCTATCAAAAAAACATATGCTAATAGCACTACATACCTTTTCTTCTTTATCCTTCAATGGCTTTATCATATGTTTCAATCCATCCTTAGTTAGAGCATAGATATTTACTTTCCCATCATGTACAACATGCCTATCAAACTGCCATAGCCTACCCAACAACTTATGACATATGTCCATAGGTATGATATCACAAAGTGCCTCATCCTGGTAACTTCCAATCTTGAACTTCACTAAGCACTACTCATTGACCATGACCTTGTTGTCATCTTGCACTTAAGCAATATGGTATGGGCATGGGCATTTCTATCTCTTCAACTGCAACTTTGTAACCACTAATTTTAACATTAGATTGTTAGTATTTCCACCATCAATGATCACATCACAACACTTATCTTCACATCTACACCTTGTGTGAAAAAGCTCCTTCATTGATTAGGTTCATTCTCACCACTTAGCGGGACTCTTCTATTAACTAGGACTTCTCCTCTTTCAATATCTTTAGAATGTGATGATCTAGCATTTTCATCAACATGTGTAACTTTGGTCTGCCCTTATATTCTTTGATTTGTCCTTCCTTGGCATTTGGAACATTCAAATGCTCTATACCCTTCTTCTTCATAGTGAAAGCATTTCCCATAGAAGCATCCTCTTCCAAATCCTTGTCCTCTACCTCTTCCTCTCTAATCTCTATTGTTTTGATCATGGAAATGATTGGTATTGTTTCCTATTTGGTTCTGACTACTACTTCTAGCCTCATTCTTATTCTACTAATCATCATTATGACCTCCATAAGATCATCCATTAGAACTTCCACTATGACCTCTTTTGCTATTCCTGTTGTCAAACTTCTTACTCAATTTTTCCTCAACTCTTAAGGTAAAGTAGTATGCCTCCTTAATACTATTCATTCAAACTAGATTTAGCTCATCTTGAATACTTTATCTTAACCCATTAAGATAATGGGCCACTTTCTCCTTATCAGCTTCTACATGGTTGATTCTAATGAGAACTTGGTATAACTCTTGGGTATACTCTTGAACAAATTTTCCCACTTGCTTCAACCCTTGAATCTTCTTTAACAAATAAAGTGCATAATCCACAGGAATGAATTACCACTTTAGTTTAGCTATCATCTGATCCTCAATACCTTTATACTCAAAGCACTCATCCAATTCATTTATCTAATCAATTAGCTCCTCTAGGTTAAGATTTCCCAAAAATATGGGAACTTCAAATTTAGGTTTATTTCCAATCTTGGAGATGACCTTAAAAAGACTCTCTTCCTCTAGGTTTAGAACTACCTCTTCTTCAACATTTTATTCTTCTTTGTCCTCATCCTAATTTTTGTCTCTTATAGGAAGATTTATTCCTCTATGCATTTTTTTCTCCCAATTTTTGCATTTGTCTTTGGAGGGTTCTAAAACACTCAAGTGTAACATTTTGCCACACTCTCTTTATTGACACACTTTTGTGTTTTCAATAAAACCCTAGTGCAAAATGCCTCACAATTGGTGATTTTTCTAAATGCTTAGCCCAAACTATGGTCCTGATGCAAACTATCTAATAGTTGGCAATCTGTCCACACAATCAAGAACTCTAGCTCTAATACCACTTGATGAAGGGTGCTCCCCTTAATACCATAACACATATAGAAAAAAAGAAACAAAAACAAATGTGGAACAAAATATGGACATCTTATCAAATGCAAAATTACAAAATTCACAAGTACAATATTCTAGCCCACATGGGCACCTTCATTACAATAATCTACAAGACAAGCTGTGAACTATTAACCAAAATTTTTCTAGATAATGTTCAAACTTTTCTTAAATAGGTAATTTTACCCCACCCAAGAAGGTTCTACATGCTGAAACTTAATACCTAGGGCTGAAAAACCCTAAAAAAACATATAGAGTCAGTTAAATATATCTTTGACAAATTATTTTAAAAATTTCAGGTAGCCCAACTTTGGAATGCCATAACTCTCAAACTATTGCTCTAATTGGCTATTATAACCACTTTTTGAAAATTCTAGCTCATGGTACAAGCACCCTTTCCTCAAGATTTTGGACCCCATTCAGGCTTTCTAAGGCCTCCAATAGTAATCCTAGAGATTTTTCTCCTAAATTTCCACTAAAAATCCACAATAACTTCTCTAATACTTAAGCTAGAGGAATGAGATTTTTATGGTAGGTATATAACTACTGTACTAGTCCTTATTAAAATATAAAATAATGAAAATAAAATATTTTTTTTTGGGTGATGCAAGATTTCCCTCACACCCAAGATGCTCCTAAATCAAATAGCTTGAACATAAGGAATATAATCAGAACAAGAGTGAGTCAAGTCAATCTGAAGATGTACCTAAGCAAGTTGAGAAAGTTAAGAAGCACCCAAGAAGCCAAAGAAATTTGAATCACCTAAAGAGGTGAGGAATTAATTCAAATGTATATATTATGCATAACATAAATTTGGTCATATGAAAAGAGATTGTATAGGTGATCATTTTAAAACTATTTCTAGTTATTGTTATAACTGTCATGGTTTTGGTCATAGAGAAGTTAGTTGTTGGAAGCCTAAATTTGATAACAGTAATAATAGTAGAATGTTTAGAGGTACCAACCCTACTAGAAAATAGACCTAGTGGAGGAATGAATGTTATAAGGAATGGTAATATGTGTTATAAATGCAAAAACTTTGGACATATTGATAGAGATTGCAAGACACAAATTGGTTAGTTAGGACGTAGAATATGGAAACAATATTATAGTTTGTAATATTTGTAACAACATGGGAAACATAGAAAGATATTGTAGGATAAAAAAATGAGGAAAACAATGAGGAATCCAAATCCTAGAAGGAAGATAAAACATGAAGGATCTTGTAGGAAACCTTGATGAATCATTTATTAAAGATAAGGAACCCAAAATTTCATATAGTGTCTTAGAAAGTCAATCAAGTGAGTCATCTTATAATAGATTGAAGTTAGTGATAGTTGAAAACCAATCATTATCATTTTGAAAAACTTATTCTATAAACAAAGCATTAGGAATTTAGGGTAAAAAACTTAGTTAAAACCATAGGAAAAGTCTAGAGACTTGTACACTTAATATGAGGTAAAAAAAAGATGCAATGAAGCTGTGGTTGAGTGAGAATATTATTTTTAGTTCTCATGTGAGTGCATAAAGAAAAACAAGTTCACTGCTAAACTAAAACAAATTTTTTTTTATTGTGTACTTATGCAATTAATGCATAATTGAATTGGATGTGATTTAAATGGTGAAATCAATTTTTTGAGTACCACTTGATCATGCAAGAATTGAAGAAGTGCTTGGAGAAAATTAAACGGAGAAATTGAAGTGCTTTCAGAAAAAAATTCAAAAAGCCCTAGTTTTATGAATTTGAGGTATTTATTGTCTGCATAATCATAATCTAAAGTTTAAATTTGCAAGAAATAGAAAACCCCAATTGTATGTGATGTTAGTGAAAGACTTGGACACAAATTCAAGAAGAATCTATACATTTCATTAGAATATGACCCATTATGATCATTCTCTCAAGTACCTAACAATGTTTTACACGTAGAGGACATTCAAGCATACATTCATTGTATGTTTGAGAGTATAGGTGATAAAGACATCCATAATGGCATGGACTTGGTTTACAAAAATGACCTATCATCTAAAAATGGGTTTGAGAACTTAAAATACCTAAACATTACTAGGCACATGTTTTATATGGAACTTGACAACCACAAGTGGACAATGATTATTATGAGTTGCATTCATGAAGATATATTTTGGGTTGGTGACATACCTATCATGATAGATAATGATATGATTCACAGACTCACTAGACTAATTAATGAAGGTAGTAATCCTATTAATTTCAAGAATGTGAAGGATTTCGTGGAAAATAATTTGAAAATGGCATCTGATGTTAGAAACATGAAAGTATACAAGATCAAGGAAACTAATGTAGGATTTATAAGTAAAGCAATTGGCGACAAAATGAACTATAGTTCAATGTTGAACTTTGTACCTTTGGATTTATCCATGCAACCTATTTGATGACTATTGAGAAAGAAATATTTAATATGCGTAAAATATTCAAACAATAGATACTTGATAATATAGAAAGAATCAAGAAGAAAAAGAATAGTGTATTCATATTTTAGTCAATGATTACACACTTATTCTTTCAAGTGAATAAGAGATTCCCTAGAATGCCTGACTATGAGTGGAATTCAAAGAGATTTACCATGTATTTGTTAGCTCAGTACTATAGAAATAATTCAAATGATAGAATTATTGAAGATATAACTAGAATGATGAAAATTTTTCAAACTAAAATGAAATAGAGATACAAAATTCCTCCATCATTGGTTGAGAAATATAAATACAATATGTGTTTTCTAGTTGGAACTTATGTAACTTGTATGGAAGTAGTTGAACCAAGAGTGAAGTTCATTGACCCTATGGGGTATGAAAAGCTAGAAGAGTTACTAGAATATTATGCAAAGATAATACTAGAATGAAAGACAGATAAGGAGTGTCCTAGATGGGGCACATATGAAGAAATAATAAATTTTGTAGTGAACTAGATAGTAAAGACATTAAGAAAAGGTTGACAAAATGATAGAAAGTATATTGAAGGAATTAGGAATGAGAAGAAAATAATTCAAAGAAGCAGTGAGAATAGTAGGAAAAATGAAATTTAGTAGAAAATCAAAAGTTAATATTGCTAAGCCTTTAGCTATTAATAGTGGGTCATGACAAGGAGTGACAATAGATGGACCATCAACATAGATACCTAGTGCACCATATGAAGATGTATCACAAATGGAACCCTAGTCTATACCTCTAGTTCAAAGAAAAGAGGAAAAAGATGTCAACATTGTTAAAGTTCATCCAGTTATGCCTCCTAGCACTAGAAGGTCTATGAGGTTAGTTAAAGTTAAACAATAACTAAACCTCCTAAATATAAAAGAAGTAAATAAATAGTTGGTGGACTTGGAAAGAAGAGGAAGACACTTCTATCCTACCAAGGTACGCAAAGAAGAAGAACTCAAATAGTTGAGTCTAAATCAAAAGAATATAAAAAGAAAGAAGCAAAGGTAAAGAAAGTAGAACCAAAAGCTCCCACTAGAAGAAAACCATGGAAACCAAAGAGAGAGACAATAAATTGTGAAATAATTAATAATGGAAGTTTTGTTCAATTAAATAAATGTTATCATTTGTATAGAGGTATTCACATAATTTAGTTAGAAAATGTAGTCATTAGGCATAAGATTCTGCCTAACAAAATATTTGAGGATATACAAGGATAGATCTAAAAAGATCTCTATGAAAGTTTAATAAACATAAATAAAAGATTAGTTGAAGAGGATGATAATGTATGCACCCTAAAATGGTTGCCTAGACTATGGGCCCCCATTTATCAATTGCCTAAATCAATTCCCTGGAATATTTTATCAAATCAATTAAAAACATTTTCCTTGATATAATCGTAATTAATTTAAATATTTTAATATTTCCTAAGGTTTGATCATTTTATCATAAGTCTTATTTAATTAAAATAAAACTTCTCTTTTAATAAAATAAAATAATCTCATTTAATTAAAATAAAATTTCCCTTTTAATTAAATAAAATAAATCCATTTTTAATTAAAAGAAAATCTCTCTTTTAATTAAATAAATAAAATCCTCACTTAAATATCTCTTTGTGATGAAAAAAGGAAATAAAACAAATAAAAATCATAAAAATCTTTTTTTTCTCTAAATTTAAATGCATATATTTCTAAGTGGGATTTTTTTTCCTCTTTCCACTTTAGGAATTTTGTCTCACAAGCATCAAACCCTATTATCACATATTGGTTTTGAGAAGCCTCCCACCTCCACATAGGATTATATAAGGATTCCTCTCCTTCTCATTTCATAAGAAGAATAATGTTAGTGGATACAGTATTGTTATGTTGTAGTTTTGGAGAGTGATTTTTGAGAAGGAGTTTAAGTATTACAGGTTGAGCCTTAGGGTTTGGACATTAGAGCTTCATCGCAAATTCTCTCTTCTTGTCTTCTTCTCTTATGCATCCATGACTTCCATCATCATGTTTCATCCTTGCATTTTCATATTAGCTTAGATTCATATTTATTTTCATAGATTAATCTCACATTGTTATTTTCTTTCATAGATTAGATTTTCTTTATTGCATTACTTTGCATTGTTATCATTTAGATTACCTTGCATGTTCATTTGAATGCATATTTAATGATTATGGAGACTAGCACTCTTACTTTTCCTCTTTGAATCTCTTATTTTATGGTGTACTTTCATGGGGAAAAATTAGTTGAGGACCTCCATTACAAACCCTCGCACTCCATGAATAGAGAGGTGTGATTCGCCATTTGAGATCTCATTCTTGAACAATCTTGGATATAATGATTCATAGAAGTGTGGCAAAATTTTAGGACATAGATAAAATAAGGAAAAACTTGATAATAAAATTGTGCAAAGTTGAAAATGATGAGCATCTCAAAATAATAATGAAAGCATTGAGCCCTTATTGAGAAATAAGATAAGAGCACTAGTAATAATGATAGAAAAATATGAGGAAGTCAATAAGGAGATTAAGGAAGTTGTTGTAAAAGTTATGACTTCATTGAGACCAAAAAAAGAGAAGGTAAGCAAGGATATAGGGGGAGAAAATTTTGCAACAAAGAAACAAGATACACCAACAACAATAGTAAAGAGTAAAAAAGATTAAGAGATGGCAAAGGAAGACACCATTCCATAGGTAACAATTGCTATTAATATTTTTCAAATTGACAGTACAAGCACCACCTTGGACACCACAAAAGATCTTTTCAAATATTTTGGCCCATATGTTATTGATAATTTGGTTAGCTATACTAACTCTTATGATGAAGAGGAAGAGAAAAGAAAAGAAAAAGAGAAAAAGGAGAAAAAGAAGAGAAGAAAAAGTAGAAGGAAGCTGAAGAAAAGAAGAGAAGAGAGGAAGACAAGAAACATAAGAAGGAAGAGGAAGAGAAGAAGAAGAAAGAAGATGAAGAAAAAGAAAGAAATAAAGAAAAATCAAGTGAACCTAATTCTTCAAGGTCACCACTTAAATCTGCATTAGCAAGTTTATCTGGGAACAATTTTGGTGATGATGATGAAATAGGACTAAGCTCATCTTTAAGATTTTTTATAAGAATAAAGGATAAAGAGTCTACATGACACATTATAAGAAGTTTTTGAAAATTTGTAAAGTGTTTTATCTGAAAGTGTTATAGAGGCTGATCCATAGATATAGGCCAAGGAGCTTATTAAAACTTTTGATAATAAGTTCACTCACATATGAATAGATCAAACATGATGTACAACTAATTGACATGGTGTGCATGAACGTATAAAATAATTTAGTGACACTTGACTCTTTCATTAAAGAGTTAAGAAGATGTTAAATGGGAAGGTACAACATTGTATGGAAAATGCACCTTGTCATACGATTTCATCAAAGACATTAATGAGGAGATAAAAGAAAAGAAAAATGAGCTACAAAAATTTGATAATGAGATACAAAAACCTAGTATGAAGATGGAAGACTTGGAAACCAAAATTGCAAAGGTATATGATGACATACGTGACATTGAGCTGAAAAGGGAGAGAGTCATTAAAAGATTCTCAATGTTAAGAAAATACTTAACATTGAAAATCAGTATTGTATAGAAGCAATTAGAAGAATATCTTAAGGCTAATACATTATATGAGAAATTTGTATATTCATATTTGAATGCAGTAGAAGTTGCTTCCTATGGATTGTGCACCCTTATTAGTGTATTAGAAGAAATCCAAGATACATGGGAGAAGGAATTTAAGAATTTGGAAGAAATTTTTGTAGATCGCATTTCTAGATTGTCATCTTAAGGGAAAAGATAACAAAATTTTGACTCATATATAAGTTTTGTCACCACCTTTGTCATTGATGCCAAAAGGGGAGAGATATAACGAAAATTATAAAGAATATGATATCTAAAGAATAAAGTAAAGTCAAATGGGGAGTATCTCTATGTATATAAGATGGTATAAATATGTGATCCATGATTTTTTCATTTATTTTTGTAAGACCACAAGTTTTGAAGGTTTTGAAGTTTTGAGACTTAGCCAATTTTCTCATATGTTTCCATAAATGAAAAATGGGGAGATTTTTGGTAATTTGGATAGGTTATAGGATGCGATATTGTCATTTATGGAAACACATAGTCAAGATTAAGTCAACAAATTTTAGAGATGAAGTTTTTGAGTAAAAGACTTAGAAAATTGTCTGAAGTATCATAGAGCTTATTTGTTAGCACATGAACCATTTTGGTCAAAGTAGTTCCCAAAGGAATTCATGGCATATTTGCACTTACTAGGAGGAAGTACAATATGTTAGGATGATGTGTGCATGAGAATAGGACACTAGAGTTAGTACAGATAGAGTTATTCCATTTTTATAGTGACAATGTTGAGAAGGATAGAATGGGGCAGACTTAAGGAAATGCATGTTTTGGGTTAAGAAATTTTTTTGTTCAAAATAATTACTTCACTAATTAGAGAAGACATCATATATGTTATCCCTAAGTTACAAAGAATTAATTTTGTATTTTAGAAAGTGTGTGAAGTAATGAAGGCTAACAATTTAAAGAAACATGGTAAAGAAGAAAAGTGTTGAATGTGAAGTTAAGTGTAGTTTTTTTAATTTTTGTGTGATGTGAATTTTGATGTCAGATCAAAGAAATGAAAATTTGTGATCAAATTTTGTGAGCAAAAGTCAAAGGAAAACTTAGATATTGACGATATCAGTAATAGTGAAGAGGTTTTTGTATCTATCTCTTGTATTGAATAATATTATTGTATATTTCATGTTTGGGCAATTGGCTCATCTTGCATACTTTGTATATTTGTATTAAAAACTCCTAACAGGGCTGAGGCTTCTAACAAGGCATAGTCCTCTAACAAGGACCAAGACACTCTATGTGTTGGATACAATTGTTCAATTGTGTGTTGTCTTTGATGTTACACAAATGTCATATCAGACATCAGATAGAGTCTATTGAGCTCAATTGATCAGCAAGGCAAAAGACAGAGTCTACCGAGCTCAAAAGGTTAGCAAAGAAATTTTACAGTGTCTATCAAGCATTCTCAAGCTTTACCTTATGCAGATAGATGCTACCGAGCTTTCAAGGTTAAGCAAGGAAATTCAGTTATTACTGAGCTCACTTGGCCATCAAAGGAAAATAGTGCAAGAAACAATTCTTACTGAGCTCTCATGGAAAAAAAAGAAAATTTAATTCTTACTGAGTTAACTTGGCATCCAAAGGATTTTACAAATTTTATAGTATTAATCGAGTTAAGATGGTTAACTCAGGAAATTATTATTGGAAATAGTGCTTACCGAGTAGGGTTAGCCAATGAAAGACTTAATTTTTTTGTGGAATAAAGTTTATTTGTTTAATGTAATATTTGTAGCCAATTGATGTATGGTTTATTGGTAAATGTAACTTGTGAATGAGCTAACTTCATAATCTAAATGGTATATATAAGAGCTCAAGTTGCAAATTCTAAGTGTGATGGATTTGATGTGATGTGAATGTGAAGGAGCACTGATTATTGTGAAAGTGAATTTTGAAGGATGATTAGAGATCATTGAGGAGCAGCAAAGCCATATTTGATCGAGGAGGATCTAATGGTGTAGAATAGAGACCTATAATCAAAAAATTTAGTTGCATCATATTCAGGTCAATTCATTGTTACTTTCTAACTATTGTAGCAATGGTTTCAAAATCTTTTAACAGAGTTGGTTGAACAGCTATTTTGTAAATCCTCCAACAAGGTGACAATTCAGTCGAATTGTTCTAAAGACCTCCAGCAAGGCCACTCCTAATAGGGTGATTAAATCCTCTAATAGGGTCACACCTAGCAATGTGTATTGTAACCTTTAATAGGGTTGGCTCCTAACAGGGTTCACTTTAGAAGAGTGAAAATTGGTAGCTAGTTACTTGGTAGTTTTTCCCTTTTGGGTTTCCACGTTAAATCTAGTGTCTCTTTTGTTCATGTTATTTACTTTTGCATGCATGCTAATAATTATGAATGCTTAAAGATCAATAAAAAGTAGTTAATCTACCAAGTTATAGCATTTTTGTGATGTGTTTACCGAGTGATAGTAGTAACTAGTTATTTAAGACATCTAAGGGATCAGGATTTGTTTTGTAGTAACTGATTCACCACCCCTCTTAGTTACTTCATCTATAATTCCAACAATTGGTATCAAATATCTTGGTTCTTGAGGGAAAAGATTTCAAGGATCTAAGCTAAAGATCAAGATGTCTTACAAAAGGGAAATTCCAAGACTTAACAGGGACAACTTCTCAGCATGGCAGGGATTCATGAGACTTCATCTAGCTTCTATTGGTTATTCAGGGCTGAAGTACCTTGATGAAAAATATGCAGAACCTACTGATACATTATCTATCAATGATATTTCTAAAAAGAAGACTCACAACAACATGATGATAGATATTGCATCTTCTCTAAGTTATGAAGAATTTGATGACATCAAGGATTGCAAAACTGCTTTTGAAATGTGGAACAAATTGAAAGAGATATATGGAGGTGATGATAATGTGAGAAGAGCCAAGGCAAAAAGTTTGAGAGGACAATTTGATCAGATGACGATGAAAGAGGATGAAAACATAGAAAAATATATTGAAAGAGTTAAAGCAAGTGTTAGTGCAATCAAAGCATCTGGAGGAGATATCAAGGAAGAGATAGTTATAAGTAAAGTTCTTAGAACTCTACTTCCTATTTATGCAATTAGATTTTCTACAATTCAAGAAATAAGATGTGAAGCAAATCATAAGATAAATTTAGAGGCCAAAGTTAGAAGATTAACTACATTCAAGCTAGAAAACTATGATAATTATGTTCTAGCTACCAAGAACATTGAATTAGCATTTGAAGCCAAGCTTCAACTCAAAGAGAAAGGAAAGAAGATAAAGGATCCTCAGTCAGATAATGATGAAGAATCAGAAAAAAGTTTAGACGATGATCTTGAGGTGGTTAAAGCTCTGCTAGCAAGGAAATATTCAAGAGGCAAAGGGAAATACAAGGGTAAGGTTCCTCTAATCTATTTTTCTTGTGAAAAAATTGGACATATTGTTGCTAGGTGCCCAAATAAGAAGAACAAGGATGAGAAGAAAGGTCACATGTGAAATGGCAAGAAAGACTTCAAATCATTCAAGGATAAATGTAAGAAAACATGTTTCATGGCTAAAGTATCTAATGATTCTGATGATGAAGAAGAAGATGAAATTGTTTACATTGTTGTAAAGGATGAGTTTGATAATGATGAAGAAATCACACTCATTTCTCATGTGAGAAAAAATGATACATGGATTATAGATAGTGGTTGTTCTCATTACATGACTGGTGATAAAACTAAGTTTGAACATTTTGAAGACTATAATGGTGGCAGTGTGAGATTTGGTAATAATGAACCTTGTTGCATAAGAGGAAAAGGAAGAATCTCACTAACCAAAGAACTTGTATGTGATAATGCATATTGGGTAGAAGAACTAAAACACAATCTATTGAGTGTGGCATAGCTACTCAATAATGGATTCAAAGTGAAATTCATTCATGGAAAAGGAAGACTACTGGATAGCAAAGGAAAGCTGATTGGATCAGGCACTCAAACAAAAGGTAACTTCTTTTATCTTGAACTTGGTGAATGTTCAGGTTTTATTTCTCAAGTTGAAGAAAGTTGGTTATGTCATAGAAGGTTGTGTCATGTGAACTTTGATAACTTGGTAAAAATAAGTAAATTCAAGAAAGTAAGAGGCACTCCTAACCTAAAAAAACCTGAGGTTGGTCTATGCAAAATTGTCAAATTGGCAAGATGGGAAAGACTAGCTTTAAAAGAAAGAACTATTAATCTAAAGAAATTTTAGAAATTGTGCATACTGATTTGTGTGGACCTATTGGCATTGAAAGTTATACTGGCGAAAAAAATTTCATTCTTTTTGCTGATAATTACTCAAGAATGTTGACTGTCATGTACCAAAGAGAGAAATCATAAATATTTGAAAAGTTCAAATGGTATTTGGTCAGAGTAGAAAAGGAAATAGGAAAAAGACTAAAATATTTGAGGTCAAACAAAGGTGATGAATTCATTTCACATGAGTTCAATAACTTTTGCATTGAAAGGGGAATCAAAAGATAGGTTTTAGCACCTAGAACTCCTGAACAAAATGGAATAGCTGAAAGAAGGAACAGATCTATCATGGACTATGCAAGAACCTTAATGATTGAAAAGAGCATTGCTATCAAATACTGGAAGGAAGCTATCAGCATTGCATTTCATACCTTGACTCAAGTACAACTAAAGAAGGACTCATTCAAAAACCCCTATGAGTAATTGTATGGCTACAAACCCAATGTAAGTTACCTAAAAGTATTTGGAAGCAAATGTTACATTTTGAAAGAATCTAGAAAAGGTAAATTTGATGTGAAGGGTGATGAAAGAATATTTTTGGGATATTCTTGCAAAAGTAAAGCATATAGATGTTTGAATTTGTCTACTCACAAAGTCATAGAAAGTGCACATGCAAAAGTTGATGAGTTTGCAGAAAGAATTGAAGAAGAAATCAAAAGGGAACTTGAAGACTATAGGAGATTTGTTTTCATTGAACCTGATATAGTACCAGGCACACCTATCAATTATAAATCTTCTACTCCAGAATCTTTTGTAACCGAGTTGCAGGAAGTTCAAATCGAGCTAATGCCTATTGAGTTGCAAGGACATGAGTTGCAAATAGAAGCTATCAAATCAACAGCTACCGAGCTTGACCATCTAGAACTAGAAACAAAAATTGAAGCACAGAAGGATAATAATGCAAGTCATTCAAAAATCAAGGAGCCTATGTTAGCCAAGTATGTCAGGAAGCATCATACACTAGATCAGATCATTGGAGATAAATTTGAACGAATAATGACAAGAAGTAACTTGAAAGGAACTTGTTTACTTGCTAATTTTGAACCTAGAAATGTCAAAGATGCATTGGAAAATGAAAGTTGGATTGAAGCTATAAATGAAGAGATAGAACAAATAGAGAAAAACAAAACATGGACTATTGTACCTAGGCCTAAAGAAAAAAATGTGATTGGAACTAAGTGGGTATTCAAAAACAAGTTAGATGAAGATGGTAAGGTGTCAAGGAACAAAGCTAGACAGGTATGCAAAGAATACTCTCAAGAAGAAGGTGTAGACTATGGAGAGAATTTTTCTCCTGTTGCAAGATTGGAAGGTGTCAGAATCTTACTTGCATATGCTGCATACAAAGGATTCAAAGTTTATCAAATGGATGTCAAGTCAGCATTTCTTAATGATATATTCGATGAAGAGGTTGACATTGAATAGCCTAAAGCTTTTGTTGATCCAGACAAGAAGGAAATGGTTTACAAATTACATAAAGCATTGTATGGTCTAAAAAAAGCCCCTAGAGTATGGTATGAAAGACTGCATAACTATCTTATTCATATTGGTTTTCAAAGAAGTAATGATAATAGTAGCTTCTACATCAAGGAAGGACCAGATAATAAAATTGTTTTGGCAAAAATATTTGTATATGATACTTTGTTTATAGGAAATGATGATCTTTGCAAAAAATTCTTAGAAAAAATGAAGAAAAAATTTGAAATGTCAATTTTTGGTGAGATCAAATTCTTTGTTGGTCTTCAAATTCATCAGAGTAAGAATGGCATCTACATCACTCAATCTAAATACATCAAGGAGATACTGAAAAAGTTTGGTATGGAAGACTGCAAACCACACGAAACTCCTATGTTTATTAGATTGAAACTTACCAAGGATGATGAATCAAAAGAAGTGGATCAGACATTGTATAGATCTATGATTGAAAAGTTGCAGTATGTAGTACATACAAGACTAGACATTGCCCTTGTAGTAGGAATTGTAGCAAGATTCTCAGCAAAATCAAAATAAAATCACATGATGGAAATCAAAAGGATCATGAGATATTTTAAAGGAACTAAAGATTATGGATTATGGTATAAACTTGGAGGAAATTTGGATTTAAAAGTGTTCACTAATGCAGATTGGGTAGGGAATGTTGATGACAAAAAGAGTACAAGTGGAGGAACTTTCTTTCTTGGAAAAAGGTTGGTTTCTTGGACAAGTAAAAAGCAAAACTGTACATCCTAGTCGACAATAGAGGCCGAATATGTTGTAGTGGTAGTAAATTGCTCAAACATTGTGTGGTTTAAATAGTTATTGGAAGGTATAAAGCAAGAAATCAAGGAACCTTTTGCTAGATTTTGTGACAATACAAGTGCAATTAACATATCCAAGAATCTAGTGATGCATTCAAAAACTAAGCATATTGCTATAAAGTATCACTTTGTTAGAGAATTGGTACAAGAAAAGGACATCAGATTAGAATATGTCCATACAATGACATATTCACAAAGCTTTTACCTAAGGATACATTCTTGTATCTAAGAGGTAAGTTAGGGGTCATTCCCCTATCTAAAGCTCACTAAAATATAGTTTTAGTGATGCATCAACAGAAACAAAATTGAAGATCTATCGATTGATGTAGCAAAGTAATGAAGAAAAAGCATATGAATCAGTACTTAAGGTACAACAAAATTTATTTTGAAGTTGTGTTGTCTTTGGCATGTGTTGTCAAAGAGGGAGAGTATACTATCATATCTTTCTAAAATTTGCAAGAAAAAAAGAGTTCATGTAAGCGGGAGAGATTACTATGAAAGAGAGAGATTACTGTATTTGAGGAGTTTTGTATAAGAGGGAGAAGCATTCTATCAGAGAAGAATTGTTTTAAAATTTCATTCTGCTATGACATGTTGTGTTGCCATCAATGCCAAAGAGGGAGATTGTTGGATACAATTGTTCAATTATGTGTTGTTTTTGATGTTACACAAATTTCATATCAGTCATCAGATAGAGTCTACAAAGCTTAGTTGATCAGCAAGGTAAAAGGTAGAGTCTACTGAGCTTAGAAGGTTAGCAAAGAAGGTTTACAGTGTTTACCAAGCATTTTCAAGATTTACCTTGTGCAGGTAGTTACTATCAAGCTTTCAAGGTTAAGCAAGGAAATTCAATTGTTACCAAGCTCACTCGATCATCAAAGGAAAATAGTGCAGGAAATAATTCTTACCAAGCTCTCATGGATAGAGAAGGAAATTTAGTTCTTACCAAGTTAACTCGACAGCCAAAGGATTTTGCAGATTTTGCAGTATTAAATAAGTTAAGATGGTTAACTCTGGAAATTATTTTTGGAAGTAGTGCTTACCCAATAGGGTCAACCAATGAAGGATTTCATTTTTTTGTGGAATAAAGTTTATTTGTTTAATGTAATATTTTTAGTCGACTGATGTATGGTTTATTGGTAAATGTAACTTGTGAATGAGCTGACTTCATAATTTGAATGGTATATATAAGAGGTCAAGTTGTGAATTCTAAGTGTGTGATGGATTTGATGTGATGCGAATGTGAAGGAGGACTAATTATTGTGAAAGTGAATTTTGAAGGATGATCAGAGATCATTGAGGAGTAGCAAAGCCATATTTGACCAAGGAGGATCTAATGGTGCAGAATAGAGATCTATAATCAAAAAATTTAGTTGCATCATATTCAGGTCAATTCATTGTTACTCTCTAACCATTGTAGCACTGATTTCAAAATCTCTTAACAAAGTTGGTTTAATACCCATTTTATAAATCCTCTAACAAGGTGACAATTCAGTTGAATTGTTCTAAAGATCTCTAGCAATGCCACTCCTAATAGGGTGATTAAATCCTCTAACAGTGTCACACCTAACAATGTGTATTGTAACCTTTAATAGGGTTGGCTCCTAATAGGGATCACTTCAAAAGAGTGAAAATTGGTAGCTAGTTACTTGGTGGTTTTTCCCATATTGTGTTTCCACATTAAATCTAGTGTCTCTTGTGTTCATGTTATTTATTTTTTCATACATGCTAATAATTATGCATGCTTAAAGATCAGTAACAAGTTAATCTACCAAGTTACAACATTTTTGTGATGTGTTTACCGAGTGACAGTAGTAACTAGTTATTTAAGACATCTAAGGGATCAAAAAAAAAATTGTAGTAACTAATTCACCCCCCTCTCAATTACTTCATCTATAATTCCAATGCTATGGATGTAACAAACTCCAAATAGGGTTAATATCTTTCACAAGATACTTTTGATTAGTGGATCATTTTCTGGGTACCATCCCCACCAGGTCCCCACCAGGGTTTTCCCTTGGCCAGGGTTTCCCTGGTTAACAAAATATGATGTTACGAGTTGCATTGCTTTATGGTTGTGATTTTTTGTTCATCTTAATTAGTTTACTTTCATATGCAAGTTATAATTTTGGTTAAGACATCTAGTTTTGGGCAAAAAAATTTGAAATATTGATACATCCCCCCCCCCCTTCCCTCACTCCCTCTCATTATTTCCTATTTCCAATAGTGTTCCCCATCATGGTGAAACTATTAGCACTACAATTGATAAATCCATTGAGCTAGATGTTCTCTTAGGGAAGTTCATATATCCAAATGAATGTTGTTAAAAGAAAAAAGAGGCATGGCTATTCCCACTATGAACTTGAGGTAGGGGGTGGTTTGATAGTCTATGGGAAGGCTCTTTTCATGTCACTAAGTCTAATAAATTCATCTCTTTTGAGTTAGAAAACCACATAGAGTGGACACTGATGTAGCACAAGGCGAAAGAATCCCTAAAGGAGATGTCCTAGCCCCCAAGAAATAACCACATAGTGGAAACACAATACAAGATCTAATACCAAATCACAACTCTTTATTCATAGATATAACTTATTACATGTAATATGCCTTGTTGTAAGGCATTCTAGGTTATGGCCAAACACAACAACAATTACAATAATAGATCTGTAAGATCTGTAAAGATCTAACTCATAGCACTAATCCTAGCTAGCCTAGATCTATAACACAATAGAAATCTGGTAGAAACCTCCAAGATCTCAACTTGTGCTTGCAAGCCACCACGTAACCTCCTTATTTCTAAACCACAGCCACTAGCTCTTCTCCAAGCTTTATCCAATATCCAAGTGTAAACTGCCTCACATTTGGTCCTTTGTCCACACACTCACAACACCATCACAATCTTACTATAAACTACATTACTTTTAGTGCGTTGTTTATAGACTCAAGAAAACTCTCCCTTCAGTTACTCCCAAATTTTTTGCTCCAAAGTCACTTCTCCAAAAAACTTGCTTAACTCTAAGCCAAAACACCCTATTTATACTTGCCAAAATGGCTTAGCAAATATTCTAGAACATTACAAAATGATAAGGCCAACCCACCAATGGTTAGGAAACATCCCAAGGCAAGATCTCATTGTAAATAGTGTGATTGAAATAAATCTCGCAAGTCAACTTGCACCAAAAATGAAGAAATCACATCCAAAATGTTGACACTCGGCATAAATAGGAAAACTTAGCACATGAAGAGTCATTTGGCATACTCTATAGAACTCGACACACACTATGGAGTGAGATGGGACAACATGTTAACCCAAGTGTTAACATGACGTAGAATAACCTTAATTTGGCTTACACTACAAAATTATTGGCACTTGGAAGTTGTTGTAACTTAGAAAACCAACAATAATAGGGGGATAATGTGATGACTAGGATATTCCTGCATCAGACCCCTTCAAATCCTAGTTAACGAGATTCATATAAAGTATCTCAATTAAAGAACCTTGGTGTGATTTTGTATATTATGTATACATAAGTGTTTCCTTTTAAATTTTGTTAATTTGAAAGTCCCTTTTGTTTTTACATGGTATTTTGTGTGTTGAAAGGGATAAAAATAAAAAAATTAGAAGAAAGTGTTGTTACCCAAATGGTGGTTAACAAGCTTAGAAAACCTCTCTTGGTGGGACAATTTTCATTACACAACCGAAATATAGTTGGGTAGTGGCATTGTGTTTAATGAAAATATTCTTTGTGGACCTATCTTGTAGATCCCAAGAGACTCATATTGAAAAGGGAGTTGGTGTAGTAAGAAATGTGCATTTTTAAAGGTACAAATGGATTTTAAAATGGTTGCATGTATTTAGTAGAAAAAAATAAATTAAAGGAGCAATTAGAATTGATAAAGCTTATAATGCATAATAAATGAAAACTATGAGGTTTTGAAGCATAAAGAACTCACCATATTGTAATTATTTTTATTTATCAATGCTTCTATATGAAGGGAAGATGCATTAGGTCTTTTGAATAAAAAATTTGAATAGAAGATTGATAGGAGAGAGCCTAAGGCAGTGTAGTTATGATTCTCACTCCTTAAAATACTCTGCCTATGCAAGGGTTAACTCTAAGCACTAAGAGCTAACTTGCCAATAGACTAGTCCAAAAATTTAGGCTTGCTTCATTAGTTTGAAACTTCTTGCTAGGCCTCCTTAATGTTGTGATGTCGAGCCTAATCAGACTCAAAGGTTTATTCAACTCAATTTCCCTCTAGATTATTTCTACGGGGGTTTGGGTGTAGCACCCCCAAGATGGGGTCAAGTGGTGGTGCCCCTACAGGTCAAGGGGCAGTGCCCCTAAGGAGTCTTGAGGTAGTGCCCCAAGTGTGCTCCCTATCATAGTACAGGGTGGGGTCAAAAGGAAATTCCCCCATAGTGTTTCTCGAAGGTATTGCCCCTAAAGTCAAAAATACAATTATATTATAAAAGGCATCAACTACTATTTGTCTATTATTCTAGCCCTAATTTTGTAAGTAGCACAATCTTATATAAAAAGGATTAAGGTTACAAATTTCATTATGAATGGTGATATTGTAGTTTCTTGCAATAGTATTAAGTTGTAAGGGATTACGGATTGTAATTAGGTTGTGATCACTGGATAATAATAATATTGTACTTGTTGTTGGTGAACATAGCCTAGGGATTAGGTGAACCACCTTAAATCTTGGTGTCTTATGTTCTCTTTTATGTGATCTACTATTTTCTGATATTGGTTATATATTTACATGTAACTATTATTTCTATCTGAGGTTAATCCTAACACTTAATGACTTATCTTTTCCTACAAGGATTAGAGGCTCATTCTAGGGTGTTTTGGGTTGGGTGACATCCATATCTACCATTCCATTCATTAACTTCTATACGATCTCTTCAAAACAAGAGAAAACTCCTTTTAGGACTAATAGCCCTCAATTAGCCCTCTTAATGGACTAGAACTTGATTTGTGTTAAAATTTCCTTAACAATTCTCCAAGATAATCATAGTTTAGGATATCATTTTCAAATACCTTCAAGATTCCTAAGGTCTTGATTTCCCAAGGTACACCAGATGCCCTAACCCAAATTTCAAGGGTTTACTAGGGTTTGACAACATTTTAGGATAGTCAAA
Organism: Cupressus sempervirens; assembly: GCA_028749045.1. NCBI lineage: Eukaryota > Viridiplantae > Streptophyta > Pinopsida > Cupressales > Cupressaceae > Cupressus > Cupressus sempervirens. Next base: position 590,190,028 of record CM053784.1, read on the forward strand.
GGTAAATCATCCTTCTCTCCCTCACCAATGACTTGGAACACCACTCCTTGCACCCATAACACCTTTACTCAATTCTCTTACCATCCAAATTCATAAACTCTTCAAAAATACTTAGCCCTTGCAAGAAATCAACATTGCTTGTTTCACTTTCTAGACAAGAACAAACTAATCTCACCTAGGGATTCCAAGGAAAGTACATGGCCTTCTGTTTCTTACTCCATCCCTTATATGATACAAAGAATAGAATGTCTACAATCATTTCTTAGGTTTTTAGAGTTTTCCAACCATGGGGAATGTTGGTAGACACCATTTTGTGAAGTTTGCCCCAATTCTAGCCAGATAGGTAGTTCACAAAAACATTTATTACAACCACCCAATGTTTTCTATAAACTTTTTAAAAAAAATTAATAAATGTTCAAAAACTAAATCCAAGATCCAAAGGACTATTTCAATCACATTGCAATCAAATATCTACTCTTTCATTCAAAACAGTCAACATCTTCCATTAACTGCTTAGCATTCGTACTATCCAAAACTTCCAACCTCTTCCATTTTGATTTTGAAGGATTTAACATTTCATTTTGCAAGTTACTAAACCAACTCCTTCTCATTGATAACCTCCTTGTGCTCTCTAACCACTTTTACAACTTCTTGGACAAGAGAATTGCAAAAAAAAAAAATTGTCATTATGCAACTTTTGCAATATTGACAGTTTTTGCATTTTTTCACTTCAAACTTTATCACACTTAAAATATTGAACCCAAATAAAAAATAAATATTATTTGGAAAATTTCCACTACTAACTACCCTCCTACACCAAACTAGCCCTCTAAGACAAATTTTAGCAATAATGGACCTAATTGACAATATTTTGCCAATACAACATTTTAACACCAAGTTTTCTACAATGCATTACCATGTTTCCTCATATGCATAAGGAAATCAAAAAGAAGAACCTCATTACTCCTAATTCTCTCAAAGACTTGAAACTCATTACTCCTAAGTCTCTCAAAGACTCTTATTTTCTTGCTAACAACCTATCATAGGTGCTCCTATACCATACTCCCCCAATGAGATCAAAGTCCTTCTACAACTTCAAGAGGTAATGAGAGAAGGATAAATTCCATACTTCTTAAAGTCTCCTTTTTCAACCCAAGTAGCTTCACTAACTAGTTGTCCAATCCATTTCACAAGATGTTTCATGTAGGCTTTGTTCCTAGTCACCTTATCCACTTTAGAGCTCAAAATATTCTCAGCTTGTTATTTGTTTGTAGTTGGCTTTGGAATGATAGCTATGAGGTCTTTAAAGTCTATATCCCCTACTATAATCAAAGTAGTAATAGGACCCTTATAGGCTACCAAGTTTGCAACATTAAAAGTGGTGGGTAAGCCCATATCTATAGGTAAGTCAACTTGATATACATTTGCTCCATACTTGGCCAAAATCTTGTGTGGTCCCACCTTCCTCATCTTCAACTTGTGAGATTCCCCTTTGGACAACCTGTGCTTGTTAAGGTGAACCATGACATAGTCTCCACCTATAAATTGAACGTATCTCTTCTTGCATCAACCCATTTTTTCATTTTCACCATATTTTGCTCCAAATTTTGCATTACCATGTCATGAACTTCCTTCATGGAAAGAGAAAAATCTTTAGTGCCTACTCCATTGACCTCTACACTTTCCTTCACATCTCTTAGTTCAATAATTCCTCTAAGATTCACTCCATATACCACTTCAAAAGGACTTTTCCCAATATTCCTATGTATAGCATCATTGTAGGCATACTCTACTTGAGCAATAATGTGATCCCAAATCTGACCACACTTCGTCAAGAATCTCAAGAGGTTTCTAAGGATCTTATTAACCATTTATTTTTTCCCACCTATTTGAGAATAGTAGGAAGATGCAAATGATAGGTTTGTACCTAACTTGTGCAACAGAGTCTTCTAGAAGTGACCCTCATAAATTTAGTGTCTCTACCAGACACAATATTTATAGGAAGTCCATGTATTTGTACTACCTCCCTAAAGAACAAATTGGCAATGGCACATGCATCATGAGTGGTTTTACATGTCACAAAATGATCCATTTCGCTTAACATGTCCATAATGACAAAGACACAATCAAAACCCTACTTAGTTTTAGGCAGCCCCACCATGAAGTCCATGCTTAGATATTACCAAGATCTTTGTGGAATAGGAAAGGGTTGGTATAGCCCTACATTGATGGAAACTCCCTTAGCCTTCTACTGGACAATGCAAAATTCAACATACATCTTCATATCTCTTCACAAAGTAGGCTAGTAATACAACCTCTAAACTAGATCCACTATTCTATGCACACCAAAATGACCACTTAAAGCACCATTGTGCTTATCTTGAATTAGATTTTCTCTAATGGATCCCCTAGGGACACACATTACCTTTAAACAAGAGGCCTTCTTGCAAGGTAAAATCAGAAAAATCATGATGAAAATGGTTAGTAAAATCATTGCAAAACTAATATGGCTTGGAAAAATATGGATCATCATGGTATAGCTCCTCAAAATTTTTAATTCCTACACTCCTAATCTACACTTCTTGAAAAGTCAGCAAACTATGGCTAGGTGCATCTATAACTTTTTTTGCAACGCCTTTTTTATGCTTTATGGTAAGTGTATAGGCTTGTATATACTCCACCCACTTCATATGCTTGTGGCTTAGTTTAAATCTTGTGAATTAAGAAATCTTAAAACCTAATTATCTCAATAAATAACACATTCTTTAGGCAATAAATAATGCCTCAACTTTCTCAAGACTTGGATCAAGGCATACATTTCAAGGTCAGAGGACAAATACTTCCTCTTTGCTTCATTTAGTTTTTCACTTTGGAAGGCAACTAGTTTACCCTTTTGGCTAAGAACTACTCCAATGGAAAGTTTAGTGGCATCATATTCAGCAGTAAACACTTTCTCAAAGCTAGGTAAGACCAAGATTGGTTGATTGGAAATTTTCTACTTCAACAATTCAAAATTTATAGTAGTTTATTTAGTCCATTTAAACTTTTCTCTAATTGCACCTTTAATGGTTTCCAACAAGGGTGCACATATATGACTAAATTGCTTAATGAACTTTCTATAAAATTGAGCTAAGCCATGGAAGCTCCTTACCACTAACGAAGTCTTTGGTGTTGGCCAACTAAGTATGGCCCTTAGTTGGCCTCCACCTTTGTAGGATCCATCTTTAGTTATCCCTGTGATATGACAAAATCCAAGTAGACCAACTCTTCCTTTACAAAATAAAAATTTTCAAGAAATATGGTGAGCTTAGCATTAGACAACCTTTTTAAGGTAAGACTCAAATGTCTTAAGTGTTCTTCTTTAGTGCTATTGAAAATCAAGATATCGTCAAGATAAATGACAATAAACTTACCAAGATAATTAGAGAAAACTTCATTCATAAGCTTCATGAATGTGGAGGGGGAATTCAAAAAACTAAAGGGCATATTTAGCCACTCATAAAACCCTTTAGTGATCTTAAAATTTGTCTTCCATTCATCTCCCTCCTTAATTCTTAGTTGATGATATCCATGTTCTAAAATAATTTTAGTGAAGTACTTTGCATTTCCCAAACAATCAAGAAAATCTTCAATTCTTGGGATTAGAAATTTGTATCTAATTGCTATCTTATTGATTTCCCATGAATTTGTAACCATTTTCCAAGTACATCCCTTCTTTGGCACTAAGATAGTTGGAACTACACATGGGCTCAAACTCTTTCTTATCAACCCATGATCTAGCAATTCTTGTACTTGCTTGGCTATCTCCTCATGTTGACTAGGTGTCATCTTATATGTTGCCTTATCATGCAAAGCTACTCTAGGGATGAAATTTATCTAATGGATAATAGCCCTCTTAGGTCTCAATATAGGTTTCCCATCGTTCACAATATCTTCAAACTAATCCAATAGTTTTTGTACTTTCTTAGGAAACTATGAACTGATTGTGCTTTGTGTATTATGTGGTTTTTCCCTCTCCTTATTTCATGATGTTTAGGAATTCTATTTCACCCATAATTAGGACTTTAGGTCTCACCAATTGTGTGCCTTCTCCCTCTTACAAGGATTGAATGGTATAAGATTCCTCTCCTTTCTTAAACTTGTAAACATGTTTCTTGCCATCATATTGGGATTCCCTATCATATTTCTATAGCCTCCCTAAAAGGAGATGACATCACCCATTGGCTTTATATCACAAAGAACCCTATCCTTATATCTACTAATGTTAAAAATTTTCCATGCTCTTTTCTTTACCTCTACATGCTGACCCTTATCTAGCCATGTGACTCTATAAGGATTGGTATGAGAAAGTCTTTTAAGCTTTAATTTTTCTACTACTTCTTTTGAAACTATCTTATTAGTAGACTAGGAATAAATTATGACTTTACATACCTTGTTTTGTAACTTTAATTTGACCCTAAATATGCCTCTCCTTTGGCTTGGCTCCTCCTTCATGGGCTCCCTAATGAGGATCCTTCTAAACATTAAATTCTCACCTTCTTTTGAATCCAATGGGTGATCAACTGCTTTCTCACTACCACTGCCTTCTTGAGCATAGGCCACTTTCCTTTCTCCTAAGGTAGAAGCCTTCTCTGGACATCTATATGATGGATTTCATAGTTGGTTAAAAGCGTAACACTTTATTGTCATAAAATATGGGGGATCGCTACCTTGGCTGCTAGTTCTACCCCTAAAACTACCATTACCTCTACCTCTTTTATTAAATCCACCTCTTAGACTGCTCAAGCCACTTTTTCACTTGGCTTATTATCCCCTTGGGGTCTAGTTACTTGACCTTGACCTCTCTCACCACCAAAATTCCCTCTTGAATGGCTCTTCTCTCTCCCTTTGCCTTTATTCCTAGTACTGAAACCTTGCTTCTTCCTGAATTTCTTCTCTACCTTAAGAGCTAGTTGGTAACACTTTTGCACTATATTATGACTCCACAATTGAAGTTCTTCTTAGATATTCCACCTTAAACCATTAATTTATCTTTTAATTTTAATTCTTTTAGCCTCTTTCACTTTGGATCTCAGAAAAAGTTTCTAAAACTTCTTGGTGTAACTTTCCACATCATTATCTCTCTATTTGAGATTTTTCCTCTTATTCTATAACTATACCTCAAGTCCTCAGGAAGGTAGGTTTGTTGAATCTAACTCACCATAATCTTCCAATTTCTAAAGGGTTTCTTTCCCTCTTTCACTATTTCATCTTGAGTAAATTTCAACCATGTGAGAGTTTCTCCTCTCATTCTTGCTTTTGATACCTTAATCTTTTGGGCTTCTGTCACATTTTCACACTCAAAATAGTTTTCCATGCCTTTCAACCATTCTAAGACATGATCAATATCCACCTTTCCACTAAATAGTGGCACTCCTTCTAAGGATTTTTTATTTAGTTCCTTGATTTCTCTAGGAAATGATTCCTCATTTATTTCAAGATTAGTTGTTGGTGCCCTCTCGTCATCAAGCACTAGCTACTTCTACCTACCACGCTCCTCTTACGGGGTGACCTTGTTGGTCACTAATTCAATCTTGAGCGTTATTTTCTTAAGAATTGTTTCCAAGGCTATTATATTTTCCTTAAACTCTAGGTTTTCCTCATACTATTCTTGAACCTTCTTGGCTAACTCTGTATTTGTTACCATGGTGGATCCTATAGAGGATTCTACTTCCCAGTTAGACATACATGTATTTCTCAAAAAATCAAATGATGATTCTCTGATACAAATTTGATTGGAAATATTCTAAGGTAGTGTAGTTAGATGATGCTCAATCCTTGAAATACTCTACCTACACAAGGGTTAACTCTAAGGACTAAGAGAGAACTTTCCAATAGACTAACCCACCAATTTAGACTTGCTTCATTAGTTTGTAACTTCTTTCTAGGAATCCCTAATGACTTATCTTGTCCTAAAAGGGTTGGAGGCTCATCCTAGGGTGTTTTGGATAGGGTGACATCCATCTTTACCATTCCTTTCACTAACTCGTATACGATCTCTTCAAAACACTTGAGAAAACTCCTTTTAGGCCTAATAGCCCTCAATTAGCCCTCCTAATGGACTAGAACTTGATTTGTGTTGAAATTTCCTTAACAAGGCTCCAAAATTATCCCATTTTAGGATACCCTTTTCAAATACCTTCAAGATTCTCGAGGTCTTGGTTTGCCAAGGTACAACAAATTTCATAACCCAAATTTCAAGGGTTTGACAATAGTCAAAGGTAAATCTACCTCCTCTCACTCACCAATAACTTTGAACACCTCTCCTTGCACCCATAACACCTTGACTCTATGCTTTTTCCATCCAAATGCACAAACTCTTCAAAAACACATAGTCCTTTGAAGAAATCAACATTCCTTGTTTCACTTTGCAACCAAGAACAACCCAATCTTGCCTAGGGCTTCCAAGGAAAGTACATGACCTTGTGTCTCCTGATCCATCCCTTATATGATACAAATAATAGAGTCTCTACTAGAATTTCTCAAGGTTTTAGAGTTTTCCAATAATGGGGAATGCTAGTAAACACAATTTTGTGAAGTTTGTCCCAATTATAGTAAATAGGTAGTTCACAAAAACATTTATTACAACCACCCAAAGGTTTCTGGAAGCATCAAACCAAACCAAAGGAAAGTAATAAATATGCAAAAAATAAATCCAAACACCAAAGGATTTTTTCAATCACATTACAATCAAATCTCTTCTCTTTCATTCAAAACTGTCAACATCTTCAATTAACTAATTAGCATCCGTACTATCCAAAATTTCCAACCTCTTCCATTTTGATTTGGAGGGATTTGAACTTTCATTTTTAAACTAACTAAAACAACTCCTTCTCATTGAAAGCCTCCTTTTTCTCTCTAAGCACTTTTGCAACTTCTTGGACAAGAAAATTGCAAAATTACAAAATTATCATTATGCAACTTTTGTACTATTGACAATTTGTGCATTTTTACACTTCAAAATTTATTACACTAAAAATATTGACTCCAAATAAATAATGAAGGTTATTTAGACCATTATTAAGACATTTCCACTCCTAACTACCCTTCTACACCAAACTGGCCCTCTAAGACAACTTTTAGCAACACCTAGACCTAATTGATAACATTTTGCTAATACAACATTTTAACACCAAGTTGTCTACAATGCATTACCTTGTTTCCCCACATGCATAAGTACCTCAAAAATAAGAACATCATTAATCCTAAGCATATCAAAGACTCAAACCTCATTACTCCTAATTCTCTAAAAGACTCTTATTTTCTTGCTAATAACCTGTCCTAGGTGCTCCTGCACCAAACATCCAGATTTTTGTAGAGAGAAATCAAAGAAGAAAATGGCGCAAGAGGCATCCTCTTCCATAGTTGAAGCATCAAATGGCTATGTTGACATCAATTAATATGTCTCCTATATGAACCCATAGATTCCTAAAAATCATGTATATTATAGGATGTTTTCAAGAGAAATGGGAATAACAAGGCACCCTAGTGTACTCCTAGATACCCTAGAGGAGATTGTCAACCCCAACATACAGAAATCACCAAAAACCTTGAGGGAAGATGCTTGTAGGAAAATGATAGATAGATGAAGTTGGAATGATAGATATGAATATCCCACCAAGTTATGGAAATGTGGCATCATATCGTATATGGTACCTAGTGCACTACACTTCCCAAATTTTATTACATGTTGTGAAGATTTCTTTGACCCAAAAGGGGATTTAGCCAGTGTCCTAATCTTAAGATGGAAACTTTCTCTAAAGTTGTGTGTCATGATTTACATCCCTCTCTTATAATAGGATGGGCTAGATCTGCTTAACATAGATTTCCTCATAGAGTACTAGAACACTTCTTATGACCAAAAGACAAGCCCAAAATCTCCTTGGACATAATCAATGAAGCACCAGAATCTAAAACCCATAAATCATCAACACTTTCTAAAGACATAAGCAAAGCATCCTCTTCAAATTTTCTACTTACCACATTTTCCTCCTTCTTCCCTTCTATTTAATCTCCTTCATTGTTCTTTTGAGTACGACAGTGTTTCTTCTTATCACCTATTTTACCATAGTACCAACAATCTCTCAGTCCTCTGGATTGGGACCTCTTCCCGTTTGACTTTCCTCTTGATTTCCAATGATTTTTGGAATTATTTCCTCTCAGTCATTCTTCCTCTATTTTGTGTGTTCAAATCACTTCCTAATGTAGATCCACTGGGGATTTTCCTACAAGTTTCCTTACTTAAAATAACACTGATCACATCATCATATTGTATGGTACTATATCTAGAAACAAAATTACTCACAACTATTACCAAGCCATTCCAACTTTCAAGAAAAGAACAAAAAATTAAAAGAGCCCTAATTTCTTCATCAAAATTAATACCCATAGAAGATAACTGACTAGTAATAGTATTAAACTCATTTAAATGATCTTCAATAGATCCACCTTCTATCATCTTCATATTAAGTAAATGCTTCATGAGAAATACCTTGTTTTAAGTGGAGGGCTTTTCATACAGTTTTGTGAGGGTTTGCATAAATTCTTCCATCATCTTTTATTTTTTTAATGTTAAATTTCATTGATGGTGCCAAGCATAATTGAATACTTCCAAGTGCCTTTCTATCTACAATCTCCCTATTCTCATTTGTCGTAATTCCTTGTTTCTTGGATTTTCTTTCCAATAGCTTCCATAAGTCCTTTTGATATAGATAGTCCTCTATTTGCATTTTCCATAATTGAAAGTTCTACCCATTAAATTTCTCTACCTTTAGCTTACTCTTTCTACCACCATTCCCACTCAACTATGAGGCTCCCACTCAATCATGAGACCTTCTTGTAGAGGATCAATAAAAAAAGCTACAACGATCTGGCTTCTTCTTTTTTTAAATGATGATTGTCTGGCTTTGATACCACTTTTAGGATTAACCTTAGACATAAATAACAATTATGTGCAAATATAAAAAATATCAAAAAATAATAGATCACACGGAAGAGAACACAAGACACAAAGATTTAATACAGTTCAGCCAATCCCTAGGCTACATCCACCAATAGCATGTCCAATAATATTATTATGTAGTGATTACAATTCACAATCCCTTATAGCTGAATACCATTCCAAGAAGCTACAATATCACCATTACATTATGAAATCCCCAACCCTAAGCTTTTTTATACAAGATTTTTACTACTTACAAAATTAGGGCTAGAATAAGTCATCCAATAGGAAAATAGTAGTTGACACCTTTTATAATATAAGGACATTTTTGGATTGAACCCCTGTGGGCGCATTTCCCCTCAACTCCACCCTATACTTCAACAGGGAGTGTACATCACCCCAAAACCTCACAAGGGCACCACCTCTTGACCCCATCTTGGGGGCGCTACCCCCAAACCCCTATACAAATAATATGGGAAGAAAACCACTCCAAATAAACTTCCAAGTTTGATTAGGCTTGACATCACAAAAAAAAAATTCCAATCTTCAAGAATAAGTCAAAAAGTTGAAAAGAGAACAAGATATTCAATTAGTTAGATTATATGAAGTCATGGAAGAAAAAGACAAAGCCAAAGAAGAGATAGAAGAAAAGAACAATGAAATCCAACAACTCAACTCACCAATACAAATAAAGAACTTATGAAACTAGGATCAAAGAATGAAACATTATAGAATGATCTCAACATTAAAAAGAAAACCTATTCAAAATAATGATGAAATCTTAGGAAAGCATGAATCAATTGAATGAACAAAGTCAGTATAGACACAAAGGTAAATCTAGAATTGGATGCATAGAAGAAGGTGAATCATCTCAACAAGGAGATCAAAAGAGTCAAAGATCTACTTACAATCATTATGTTAAGATAGGTCATACATCAAACAAATGTTGGATGAATGGTAAACCAAAATTCAATGGAAAGTGTTATAGTTGCAATAAGAATGGTCATAGAGCAACTGCATGTAAAGAGAAACCTAAGTTTGAAGGTAAATCTCACAATTTCTAGAAACAAGGACACAAATCTTCAGAGTACAAAACCAAAAAGTGCAGCCCAAAAAAACAAATTGTGAAAGCAATTTTTGGATGGGATTACGATATATGGTGTAGATGTCACTACTGTGGTGAATTCAAGAACATTGGAGCAAACTAAGTGAAACATCATATGAGAAAAAGAGATACTACAAAAAGATGTTTTATTTGTCTAGAACTTGGACAACTTGCCAAGAACTTTATGCACACGAGTAGAATTGAATATGAAAAGAAAGCCAAAGCTAACAATATCAGAGAGAAAATGAAGTAGCAATGGGTACCGAAATCTCTAGAGAATGTAAACCAAGATCATGAAGTGAGTGACACCCAAGTCAACGAGTTGGGTGGTTCAAACACTTCAACTTAGTTCCTTATGGAGACCATTGGATCTGTGATTTAGGAGAAGAAATCTAACATCTGTTCTAGTTAGTAGAAAGAATGATCCAATCTAAATTCAAGATGCATAGGGATCATTGAGCATAATGGAAGGTAGGAGGCCTTACCGAGCAAGGTCAGGTCATAGACCTTACCAAGCAAGGTCATGTTACAAATTATTGCATATTCAAGTTGGTAGTTCTTACTAAGTGATGGTGACTCTACTGAGTTGTAGATGTCTTCTAAGCATTAAAGACTAAACCAAGTGGAAGATACCCTGTCACTAAGTGAGTATGAAATATAAATCATTAATGGTGATTAAGAGATGTAAATTCATTAAAAGGAATAAATTGAAACCATTGTTTCATTGCAAATTTCTAGTCCTATTCGTTAAGAGAGAATTTAGAGCCCCTAAGTGATTTAAGCATTTTTTGTTGAAATATTTTCAATTTTTTTAGTAACCCTACGGAGCATGGCATCTTCAAGCAGCAAAATGAAAAAAGGTTCTAAAGTGTTAGTTTTTGGACTCGATTATAAGGAACCAAATTTCAAGTTAAGTCCAGTGACTGCAAAGGCACTTGACCTAGCTAGTGCACAATCAAAAATTGTGCCTAAGATATTACTTGTGCATGATATCTATTATTTTTTTATCACTACTCAATCCAAGAATTCAGATCCCTAAAGATGAATGAGGCATTCAGGGAATTATCTATGGATGGTACATTGAAACCTAAATATTAGCATCTAGAAACCAAGGGCTTGACACTTATCTCTTATATACCAAGGGATTTCTAGGTCAAGTGGATGAGATATATTTTGAGCCATGTACATAATGGGAAATTATGGTTGGAGAAACTTATTTAGATAACTAAAAAAATGATTCATAAAATCATTGCACTCCCAGTGCTTAATAAAGAAAAGGTAACCAAAACCATAGGTTAGGTCAAACTGGAAAATAAAACTCTTTCCAAGTGGGATGGAAGAGGAATGAAGATAAGCAGTGTAACTGACATGGAACTAAAGTTCAGAATTCATGTTATTGTGCATAAGATTTATGATTCAAGAAAATTAAGCATCATGCCATGTGAAGCTATTGATCTCACATACAAGGTTGTGAAGAATAACCTATCCTTCAACCTTGTCGAGTTACCGTTGAATCAATTCAACAAAAACATGAAGAGCATCAGAGGATCAAAGAATAATCCATGTAAATTTGGATCTCTTTTATCATGTGTATACTTCTTCATTCAGAAATTCTTCCCTTCCAAAGGTACAATAGTATGGAGGAATGATGTTCCTCTTTTATATCAAATTAATGAGTATATAGTAGAGATAGGTGAAAATCTTGATAGCATCACATATAACTACTTTGAAACATTCAAGGAGAAGATGAATAATATTTATAGGATCCCCGAGAAACCTGTACATGATTACAAAGATGATAACTATTTCATGGTGGACTATGAAAAAGTATACATCCAGGTAGTTAGACCTAAAGTGGTATGGGTTAAGCCTCTAGGGCATGAGGCTAACATTGATGATACCAAGGATATCATAGAGGCTCTACTGAATGAGCCTATGGATACTAAAGCTACATACTTTGGTACATATGATGAGGCTAAGGTAAGAATAGAGCCTAAGATTAAGCTAACTTGAGCAGTAAATAAAGGAAGAAAAAGAGTAGAAAAGCCAATGAAAGGCGCAAAGCAAGCATGTTCTCCTCTAATGCTTACTGAGGGAAAAGGTGGTGATATTGAAGATGCTAATGTAGAGGATGAAGAAGAAGAAGCAAAGTTTGAGGAAGAAGAGCCTCTAAGGAAGAAAGGAAAGGTTATCACCAGACCCACAAAGTCATCCCCTACTAGATTCACAAGAAGGGCAACCAAGTCAAGGAAGGAATTGAAGTTCAGTGAAGATTAAGCTGAGTAGTTGATCTTCAATATAACTACACCTATACTTCAAGAAAGACTAAAGAAGATGGAAGAAGGAAATAGAATGACATGTTTTAAGTTCCTCAAGTATGAGATAAGGAATGCAGATGAGAAAAGGCATATTGAGGATGTTGTTATGACCAAGCTAGGTAAATGGAAGTACTCACCTAATAAGCTTGCACAATAGATTCCTAATGAGCTTATGCAGCAATTAAGCCTAGATGGGAGCATGCAAAGAAGATATCCAAGGACATCTTTGAGAAAACATTGAAGCAACTCATGTCTAATCTCAGTAAGAAGGAGGTCAAAGATTCCTTGAAGTAGAATGAAAATAAATTTACTCTAAATTTGAACACTTGTATGATACCGCTTAAGGAAATTGAATATATATTGAAGGCATCTACAACAACATGGAAAAACATTTACAAGTTACATCAACCTAGTGACTTTTTTGTTTATGTTGATGACAAAGATGAGGAAGATGAGGAAGATGACATAGAAATAAAAGATGATGAACTTGATGATGTCAATCTAGATGATGAGGAGGAAGAATAGGGAGCTACTAGAAGAAGTCTTCTAGAGATATAAGGTATTGAGGAGATTAGTGCAAAGAAAATTGCAACAACAGTCATGGCCCCATTTTCTCACTCTCTAAGCACAACCTTAGTGCAATATGGCTTAGAGATAGCTTCTTCCAAGTTGGTTGTGATTATAATTGCTATACCAAGCACCCAACCAAGCTCTAAATCTATTCAGATGAATGTTATAATGAGAGAAGTTCCCAACACTTCATCTATAGAGTAGCAATATCCTCCATCATCAAGCTTGACTGAGTAGCAACATGGTATTTATATTGGTAGTGTTGTTTCAATATTTTTTGCTCGTCCATCAAGTCCCACAATGTTTTCCATTGCATGCCTATCTATAACTAGTACAATGATAGTTGAGTAAGAGTCTCAACTAAGTACTGAAGTCCTAGACAAGGGAAAACAACTTGTTTCCACCATTCTGAAGGCAAAGGGAAAAGAAGCAGAAGCCATTGATATGGATGAGGATATAGTTATTCTAAATTGGGATATATCTACCCTAACTCTTAATCAAATGAATACCATGAGAGAACTACTAAAAAAGAGAGCTAAGAAGAAAAATCTTGGAGAAGAGAAGAAGAAAGAAAATCAAATTTTTGAAGACATAAAGATCATATTTATTGATGCTTTGAGTATTGAGGTTGATTGTACTCAACCTATTCTTGATCAGTTAGCAAAAGTTGTCCACAAATTCGACGAAGACTTGAATGGACAAGAGAAGCTATTTTAGGAAGAAGAAAGGAAGTTTGGGAATAGAGTGTTAGAGAAAATTACACAAAGAATTTCAATAGATAAAGTAGAATTAGCTACTATTCTTGTACACTTGAAACATCTATTATTAATGTTGTATCACTATTTGTCAAGTTGACACATCTATCTTCACAACAAAGATAAAGGATAAAATTTCCAAGATAGATGTAGACATGAAGGCAAGTGCACACCAACTTTTACTTGACCCAAGCCATAGTTCTTCACATTATTCAAAGATTAGATATCTGAAAAATCTATAGGACGAATTATTGAAGCAAGAAACCAGGATCAGGGCCACACCTATAGAAATCCAAGCCATGACTCTTCCAAATATGGATGCATTATAGAAACATATTTCACATGCAAAGACACTCATCCATATTAACAAATTCTCCATAGCTAATCACATGGTGAAATTATCAAGAGAAGTTCAGATTGCATGCATGCAAGCAAGGCGCTATAGGAAAATTAGGACAAGACAATGGTATTTATTCTAAAGGTACACTATGAATTCTTGTCACATTTTTGTATTAACATATAGATACTATACACCTTTTACATTTATGTCAAAAAGGGTGAGTGGTGTATATAATATGTAGAGGAGAAGTATAATATACTTCATTTGTATGTATATAAGGGAGCTATATGTATGGGGGAGAAATATAGTGTAGTATGAATAAGTAGATAATACCTAAGTTACAAAAGTAATTTTGAAAAATCAAAAAAATAGAGTATGTAACCAAGCCACAACAAATGAAAGTCAAAACTGAGATGAAGTCATAGAATGATGGCAAAGGAAGTTTTGACTTACAATTTTGAATGATCAAATTTAAAGTTTTTCATAAGTGTTTTTGTCACTAATTCCAAAGGGGGAGATTGTTGACATTAAGGTCAATTTGTCTATCAATGACTCAACACTTAGTCAATTGGTTACATTGCTACCAAGTTGTATAGTTGCTACTGAGCTTATCATTCAATTTGTAATGTTAACCAAGTGATTCAATTGTTCCCAAACTAAGTAGTTAGAATATAGTGGCTATTGAACTCACAGGGTTAACAAAGTGGATCTAGTGTTGACTAAGTCATACAATGTCACCATAATGATCTAGTTGCTACCAAGTTTCTCAGAGTTCACTGAGTCACATAGTGTTGACCAAGTTCAAGCTACTTGAAAGTGATTGGTATGGACCGAGCTTCAAGTTCAACTGAGTGCCAAAGATTGCTAAGAGTTGACAATGTTTGTTGTGTATCAAAATATCATCGAATTTGTCTTCAGAATCTGAGTTACTGTAATTGGACTGACTTTGTGGATTATTATGAAATTGGTATTGTAGCTGACTCCAGTAAGTTATGATTTTGATTGGTATATATATGTAATGCATTATATCATTTCCAAGTATGAATAAGAAGAGAATATGATGAGCAGAAGTGCAAATTAAAGAAGCCTACAAGTAGTATAATTGGAAATAAAGTATTATCTATCATAGTAAGGTGACCATCGTAATCCAAGGAATCTAAACTAGAAAATTAGAATTGCAGATCAGATATCAACCACTGGTTCATCCTAATAGGTGCACTAGTCAAATCCTTTAATAGGGTAGACTTAACAATCTATTAGGATTAAACCACAGACAGAAATAACAATTATATGCAAATATAACCACTATCAAAAAATAATAGATCACACAGAAAAGAACACAAGACACAAAGATTTAACACGGCTCACCCAATCCCTGGGCTACGTCCACCAAACAATAAGTTTGATATTATTACAATCTAGTAATTACAACCTGATTACAATCTGTAATCCCTTACAACTCAATACTACTGTAAGAACCAATTTTCGCATCACAACTATGAAATAATCCCTAACCCTAAGCCCTTTTATACAAGTATTTTTACCACTTTAGGGTTACAATGAATAGTTACTCTGACGAGGAATTATGGAGTATCTATAGTACTTCCCTGATCAGTCACCACAATCTAATACAGTCTTTGCTAAATCACCTAATCAAGTGCATACTTCATTGTATGTTTGTAAATCCTTTTACAAGGTGGGCCTCATAGTCCTTATTGCTCCTAACATGCCAGATCACCATAAGTGGTTAATAGTAAGCCTTAACAGGTTAACTTTATACTGCATTACTAAAGCTTGTGGGTATCATCCCCACCCCAGTTTTACTTTCTAATTGAAAGATTTCTGGGTAACCATATCTTGTGTCAAAGTGTTATGAATGTTTGTTTACTTTCATTATTTCATGCATAAAATTAGATCATAATATTATATGAAGGGTTAATTGGTGAAGTAAGATAAAGTTTAAATGGTTCCTAATTCACCCCTCCCCTCTCAGTAACCTTGTCTACCTTATATTTCCAACAATAATATAGACCTATCTATTGTCAACTAGCCATGATTTCTATGACTTTTCATGGACTTTAGTACTGGTTGTGGTGTGTGATTTCAAGGGTTTATATATTGGGAACCCTCTCCATTTCCTTCTAGATTAAATGCTTTGGTTAGAAAATCATGTACCCAAGTGTGAGTGGTTAATTAGAGTTGATTTCACAATTATTAAAGTACATTATTTGATCAAGGAACCCTCATAGAATAATAAGTATCACATTAAATTAAAGTACATAAAATAAAAAAATCTCATAGTACTATCATAAAATATTATGTCAAATCTAACTACGGTAAATAGCATCTAGGGTAGGCACTACATAATATTTACCTCACATTTTACAAACTTTTTCTTTCATGCAATTTCATTTCTATTTCAAGGTCGATCCCTCTACTAGGGTATGACAAAGGAAAAGCCCTTTCAACCCAACATTTTCCCCATTTTCCTATATGTAGGAATAGGTGGAGAATGCTTTGTTTTAGATTTGGGAAGTGCAAAATTTGAGAAATAGTCTACAACTGAATTTATTAAAAAGTGTTGGGGATAGGATAACATTCTTACTCTCTTCCTAAGAACAAGATGCCTTGGGAAACCTCTTCATGAATTTGTTTTTGAACCTAACATAATACATTTGTGTTTTTATCTAATTTTTGTTTCATGTATCATTAGGTGGTTGTCGATTTTTTGTCCATCAATGTATTTTGAAACTTGTCATTTTTTGCCTGTATTGTCTTTTATCTTGCATTGGTTATTTCTCTCACTTATATAAACAGAAAGTATCATTGCACTTTCCTAGCACCCAAGTCCTACTTAAGTGCTAATGGATCATCCTCCTTTTGATTGTACAGTAGATAATAGGATCAATCTCCTTGCATCCCCTTTCTTATTGTACACTATATTAGTGGTTCTAGGCTAACCTATACAAAAAGAATAATTATCATATAAATCCCTTCAAGATAATTGATATATGTGTGTGTGTGTATATATATGCATGTATGTATATGTATATATATATATATACACACATACACATATATACATATATATACATATATGTATGTATGTATGCATCCATGTATATATATGTATATGTATGCACACACACACACACACACACACACACACACACATATCTATACATATGTGTGTGTGCACGTGCGCGCGCGCGCTTACAAACACACATAGATAGATATGTGTTTGTGTACATAGACATGTACATACATACATATACACACATATACATATGCATACACACATATACACACATACATACATATACACACATATACATATGCATACACACATATACACACATACATACATATAAATATACATGTATATGTATATATATATATGTGTGTGTGTGTGTGTGTGTGTGTGTGTGTGTGTGTGTGTATTTATACATATATATTAACTACTTACATCCATATAACTTTATATATATATATATAGATATAGATATAGATATAGATATAGATATAGATATATATATATATATATATATATATATATATATATAGAGAGAGAGAGAGAGAGAGAGAGAGGAATATCACAATTACATATAAAATTCAAGAGATTATTTAACAAGAATGTAGTACAAGTTGAGGATATTGATTATAAATTAAATTAAATTTAAACACCTAGAATAGTAGATAGTACATGGATAAGGATGGTCCTTACAATCCTAGTCATTAATTGAGTTTAACTAAAATTTAAAGAATCTAGCATGTCATATGTCTAAGTTACAAATGAAGATATAAAATGAAAAAAAAAACAAATATTTTTAATAAAAGTTAGAATTAGTAAAATAAAATGCGTAGCGTATGATGGTTGTCCATAATACTCCAACATGAGTAATATTTCATAACAAAGTTTTTCTAGCCAACAACATGAGATAAACATTTTCTAATAGACATGTTGGGTACATGCTTAAATCATGGTCGATATGATAACAAAGAAACATCAAATCCATACAATAAATAACATAAAGTTGTCCATACATACCATTTTGTACATAAAGAGATATTTTTTGTGAAACTTACATGTATTTCTATATGTACAATAATAAGATACTTGGTGGATAATATGTGTTGGAAGGTGAAGTCATTATGGAGAATCCACTCAATTTGGGTGAGTAATCATGGAGACTCCACCAGCTTTGGTTTACTAAACTTACTATAAATAGAATATTTTTGTGAGTCAATTTAGTATAAATAGTAATTCATTTTGGTGACTTGCCAAAAATAGTAATTTTGGCAAATGTTGTACATATAGTTGTATGAATCATACTTACTAAATTTTAGTAACTGGTATGTAATTAGGACTTTGCAACTTGATTGTTATATGCAACCTAAAGTCATGTATGGATATATGATATGAACATTGTCATAATTGGAGAAATTCCTCAAAAATAATGTTAAAAGACGTTTGTCTGTGATTATTTTCTTAGTATAACTCTACCAAGTTTTTTTTGTGAAAAATATTATGTTATCTATATATTTTGTTCTTCTTTGCAATTTTCTACACTTGCCACTTGCTAATTTCATAATGGGTTGCATGCATTTATGTTGTGTGTGTGTGTGCATGCATCTACATGTGTGCACACACATGGAAGTGGGAATATTTTTTTTTACCACCTACTATAACACATTGACCAATTACAAAGGTAAGCACATCTTACATCATTTTTCTATATACAAGTTGTCCTATTTTTAACATATCATTTAGTTCTTGTCATGTTTAACTAGTCATTGTATAATATCACGTTGCATCTTGACCATACTCTATTTCTAGATGGAATTTTCCTTTTTATTTATTTATTTACATTCTTTTGTTTAACATACAATTTGATAATTAGGTAAGAGCTAACAACACATCGCCAAATTGTAAGCCTTTTATTAGGGAGGTCTTGAGTTTGAATCTACTCAAGATTAATACATAAAAACAATTAATCTAATAATAATAATAAATAGCATAAACTTGTTTTAATTGCTTATAAATTTTCAAATTCAAAAAGTTAATATCCATATAATCAATATTTTTTTAAAATTTCTTTCTAATTTGTAATGTATGGACAGATTTTTCAGACACCAAAGCAAGGGAAGAATGTAGAGGACTAAAGCTTATACCATTGAACTTTTTTCAACGTGCTTTATGGACTTTTGGTTTAACACATAATTTGGCTCTTTTGACACACTCACAACCCCAAGGCGGAACATGGACAACACTTTTGATTAGGAATATATCCTGGTTCAAAACCTTCGTAGTTTTCCTCCAATTGTTTACACCCACAATTTTCCTCATTCCCACTGGATTAGTTCACATGTGTATTCTTTATTTCCTTATTCCAAGTTTTACTCTCATATTCCATGGTTGGCATTCCCAAGATGTGAGCATTGTCTGTTGATGAGAGTGCCAATTATATTATCTTATGCATATGGGGTTTTGTTTACAAACGTATGAAAGAAGTTACACAAATACAAATATTTACACTAATCAAACAATGTGCTGATTTCGTCAAGTGAAGCACTACAGACCAAGAGCTAAACCAGCTATGGCTCCACAGAGAAACTAAAACAAATTAGATCTATATAATTAGCAGCATTATTTTAATCATTTAACCTATCAATAATGTATTAGGGAAAATAGTAAAGTACATATGCCATCAACAACCACTTTGGGATTCTTAAATCATACAAAAAAGAGTAAAATGTAGTGGTGCTGGGAGACAACCTCATCTGTGTCAAAATAACTATCATCAAATAACAGATGATAAAATAATTTTGAAGACAAGGTGTATGGTTAGCCCACTCTCATGTTAATTTAGGATATGGAAACAGGACTAATGCTACAAAGCACAGCCCTCGTGTAAGCCCAAATCCATTAATAAAAAAAATCAGAGAAATCGGTAAATTGTAGAAATTTCTATAGAAACGGGCGGGGGCTCTAGTTCGGTTGGCTAAATCTTTTCTGTTGTAGGGGGTTGGTCATGGGTTCTAGTCTCCCCCGTTCCCGTAGTACCAGTGCGTGCCAGCACTATCGGTCATGTTAAAAAGTTTATCCGGCAAAGATCATATATAAACAGACTAATGGACAAATAGGTATCATAGAAATGTATACATAATAAGTCATTTGCATGTATTTGAATTGATTTTTTTATTGTCTTACACACAAAGTTCATCATCTCAATAGCATTATCACAACTTATACTACTCCCATAAGATTAACATCATAAAACTTCTACAAATAATTCATTACAAATAAAAACATGTACAAGTAATAAATTTCCCTGTTAGAAACTAGTTTTAATAACTCAAAGATGTACAATAAAAGACATCATAAATGAAAAAAAACAATGATTAATCACATATATCATAAGAACTTCTATAAACAATCCATTTTCGTCCAACATACAGACTGATTTCAAGGGGGCATATTTATAGCTGAAACCTTTAAGGCGAGAATAAATGAGTGAAGAATAGAAGAATCTTCTAAATGCATTTACGCTGTAAAGAAGGGAATATAGGGGCTCAAAAAACATAAAAGAATATTACCAATCAACTTGCTTTTACATGTAAACATCTTTATTATATACCCAACTAAATTATTCCCTTGGAAAGTAAATAATTGGCATAATTTGTTAGTGTAGGGTTTTTACAAAAGTAAATATTTGGTTTTAATTTTCTTAGTGGAGGGTCTTCACAAAAGTAAATAATTGGCATAATTTTCTTAGTGTAGGGTTTTCACAAAAGTAAATATTTGGTCTTAATTTTCTTAGTGTAAGATCTTTACAAAGGTAAATATTTGGTTTTAAATGAGTTCAAATAATAGCTAAATTAGTGCTAAATGTTTGTTAAAAAAATATATCTTGAATTTAATAATTATTATTTTAAATAGTGTTGTTGGTATTAATATATTTTTTATATTAATTTGATTTAATCTCATATTTAGAAAATCAGACATAAGATCTTTATGTTAAAAGAAACAACAATCACTAGTTATTAAATATTTTTTATAAATTTATTTGTTAAATTTCTATTTTAAAACTTTAATTATTGTATATGAATTTTAAGATTGAAATTTATACAGTATAATAATATAATGAATAATTTGATCTTTCATACTTCTAACCATTATAAATAAAAATTTTGAAATAATTTTTTTTTCCATAAATGTTTAGTCTAATTATTTATTACAATTCTTAGGTAGAGTGCTATTCCATTCAATTTTTATTAACTAATGATATTATGAAACAAAAAATTATTATTCCAGATATATGATAAAAGTATAACTAAATTTACATATAAAATTAAAACTAATACTATATAATAAAAGTATAACTAAATTTACATATAAAATTAAAACTAATACTATAAAAGAAAATTATAACTAAATTTACATATAAAATTAAAACTAAGACAAGTACTAAGCCATTGCACCGCACTTGTTTATTATGATTTATAAATAATCTTAGTTTTTTAATCTTATAACATATGAAATACTACTGAAAGGGATAGTTTTCTTTTATAATTTATCTAATATATATCTAAATATATCCATCTAAAAAATAGAAATATAGAGTGTGCTCATTTATCTGATAATAAGTTTATAAACATTTATTTAGTTTAATTTTTTAAATAGGTAAGGTATATTTATCAATTAAAAGATAAAGTTACACATTTTTTATTTTATTTTTTGGTGGAGGTGTAGAACATTTTCTACTAAGAGCCAAGAATTAAGGGGTATCCATTCCACTCTCATTGAGAACCAACCAAATTCACAATGGACCAAAGGCCCATTGACTACACATTTTTTGAATAAAAAAGTGGGTAGAAAAAGTTGTGTCAAAAGTCTAAAGTGTTGGGTTTTAATTCATTTAGATAAGGGATTGCATTTATAAACTCTATGTTCAATAGTTAATGAGGTACACACTACCTCTAAGGGTTTCATGATAATATTATGTGGGGATTGACTCTACTCTACCCAATTGGATTAAGGACTAAGCTTTGGATACTTCTTGTAAGTTGATATATACAGTTGTTTATTGGTAAATTTCTATCCACAAGTATTGCATAAGTTTATTTTCAATATTTTATACATATTCAAAGCATTCACACATTTGATTTTGTTAGAAATATATAATACTGAGAGGGGGTGAATCACTATTCTACAAACTTTTTCCCACAAATCAATATTGTTAATTACATGATAACTTGCATATGAAATTAAACTAACAATGTTGAATAGTAAATATAACCATACACAAAGAGAACTCATAATACTATTATTTGTTAAATTTGGAAACCCTAGCCAAAGGGAAAACCCTGGTGGGTATAATACCCAATAGATGATTCACTAAAAAAAAGAATCATGTTAAGGATATTGACCCTATTAGGAGTCTATGAAGTACATATAGTGTCTTGAGTCCTTGTTAGAGAAATAAGCCATATTAAAATCCTTAACCTTGTTAGGATTTGGTAGATCAAATACAATGTATGCAAGAAGATCTCACTGCCCTAACATGCAATAAGCAATAAATTTCTTCACAAGTATAGGTATACATACAATACTTTCTCACTGCTGAAACTCACACTTGATCTAATCATATTTTGTATCACATTAGGCCTACAAATCTTTCAAGATATCTTCACAATATTTTGCATGTCACACTTTTTACACATTATTTTTGCAAGATAAGATCTTTACTTATATCTCACAAATTAATAAATCTTTGCTTATTCGGCCTTCATATCTTCATACACTTGACTTGATATAAAATCACTTAGGAATTAATATATTTAATGGCATCCCATCATGGCTTAGTAATTATTTTGTCACCAAAATAATTCCTTAAGTCATACAACTCATATTTATAATATGCTTTGTCCTTTCCAATTAAATACCTAAACTGGTAAATCAACTATAATTTGTATAATACTATTTGTAAACATCTATGCACTAATCTAGGTCATCATGATATTATCATATAGTTATCATAAACCATGCATGAGCTTACCTTAAGTGTGTCATCCATATACATCACATCTATCTCTATATTGTTGCAAATTGTCTAATACTTAGACAATTCTCTAACTCTAAATACATGAATGAAATACTAAATACATGTTTCCATAATAACAACACTCCAGACATCTAACTGACCATATTGCCAACAATCTCCCCCTTTGGAATTGATGGCAACATTTTGGAAAAATGGCTGTCCTAAAATGGTGTCATACAAAACATAGGTAAATACAAAAAGTAACTACAAAAATTCCCTTCAAAACAAAAAATATTTTTTTCATGTTTTGATAGATCATTACATTCCTTACCACTCCTTACAATGGTATATAGGTATACTTCCCTTTACATATATAATTTTCTTACATATACTTCTCCCTTAAACATCGTAAACATATAATATTTTCCTTACATACTTCTCCCCCTTTCACATCAATGACAAAGGTGTAAAAATTGTATACAAAATTGTATAGCCTTTTATTGGTCAACTTGTTACTCTGGAAAAGTAGTATGTATAAACAAGTTTCAATGTCTCAGCTTCTTTCTTCTAGTTCTCCTTAACTATTTCAGAGATATTGATGAGTGTGCAAAGTGCATATGATTCCACTTCTACAACACTTAAGTCAGTTATAGAAAATTTGTTATAGAAGACCTTGGCTACAAGACACTCCTCCAATTGACTCTTCAAAATATTGATCTTAGGTGACAAAATTTATCTAAGGGTAGAGAACCTTTTGATTTCCTCTTCCTTATCAATCTCTATGCCTCTAATTACATTGTGAATCTTCTCTACTTCAATTCCAAAATATTCAATGTTAGCCTCTAGAAACTGCAACCTGGTGGTGAATGAATGAAGCTCACTCATTTGACCCTTCATTTGATTCTCAAAATATGATAAGTTTTGTATGATAGTGTGCATTGTCCATACAACTTCTTACCTTCATCAATGTTCTTTCTCAATCCATTGATGCATACATCTAATGACTTTATGTCATTTCTCACATTTGTGCATACTATATCAAACAATGATGCATCATGCTTGACTTGTGCTTTTGTTGAAGAAATTTCAGATAAAGTTGTCAATTCTTCATCAAAAGACTTCACCAATCCTTTAGCCTTAGTCTACAAGTCTTGATTTGAGGCAGTTGTGTGAAATGTCTTCTACATTCTCTCCAAGACTTTTTGATAATGTCTTCTCTAAAGACTTAACTAGTTTATTCTTTTGGAGAATTTTTTTCAAAGAACTCATCAGTCCTTTCTAGTCATCATCATCATCAAATAATAATGATGTTATTGCTGCTACTAGAGTTTCTATGGGAAAGAATGTAACTGGTTTTAGTTATGTACTCTTATTCTCTTCCGCATCCTTCCTCCTCTCTTCTTCTAGTCTTTCTTTCTCAGCTTACTTTTGTTTCTCCTCTTCTGCTTTATTTGATTCTTCTTCTGCTTTCTTTTTCTTTTCTTTTTCTTTTCTCTTTTCTTCTTCTTCTTGTTTCTTCTTTTCCTCTTCTTTCCTATTCTCTTCTTTTCTCTTTTCCTCTTCTTTTCTCTTTTCCTCGTCTTTCCTCTTCTCTTCATCTACCTATTTCTTATTTTCCTCTTCTTTCATCTTCTCTTCCTTTATTTTTTCCACTTCTTTCCTCTTCTCTTCTTCTACATGTTTCTTCCTTTCTTATTCTTAATATTCTTCATCAAAACTAGTATAGACAGTAATATTGCCAATAATTGATGTTCCATAATCTATAAAAGAGTTTTCTATTCATCTATTGTTATGTGTGTAGTATTCACTTGCATGGATTCAATACCCATAACTATTTGAGGAGCTAATGATGCTTGTTGTGTCTCTTCAGCATCTTCCTCTCCATCAATGGGAGTACTGGCTTCCACATAGACTAGACTATCTAGTTATGGTTGTGCAATCTCCTTCATGACTAGAGGTACTAAAGTCGTGTGTTTCACAATGGCTTCCTCTATTTATTTCCTTACTTCCTCATAGTTTCCTCCCATAAGAAGAATAGCTCTTCTTTTATTCCTCAGTAGGGGTTCAATGCCTTTCAAGATTTTTTTCCAAGTCTTCCTTGTTGTTTACTTCACACAATTTGTTAAGCATGCTCTCTCATAGCTTGGTGTCTTCTTCTACTAATCTCCTTTTTCTATTTAGTAACCTATTATAGAGATCTTCTAGGATCTTTCCTTGTATACAATCGATTCCTTTTGTTCCTCAAGATCATATTCCTTACTATGGCATTCTCTAATTGCCTTCTATCCATATTATTATACAAGCTATAATACTTATTTAGTTGTACAAAATTATCATCATTAATAATCTGCATGTTTAGATTTTCTACCTTTTGTTTCCATGCCTTCTTACCTACTAGAGTTCTTCCTTCTACTACTTACTCAACTAGTTTCTCCTTAGTTTCATCATCAAATTCCTCAAGATCACTAGTTTTAAGTGTCTTTCTTATTTTCCCAAGTCCATTTGTGGTTTTCTTGACCCTTTTCTTGGAGGATGGTGTAGGTTCCCACTTTTTCTTCACCAATCTCTCATATTTACTCTACACAAAAGGCATGTCATCCTCTGACCACATTGATCTTTGATTTGTTGCACTTGCATAATTGTTGCATAGGGTGCAGGTGTCTATGCACTAGATTTTACAATTTTTACCCCTTAAAATGGTGTTACAACAATAACTAGTGTTGTTTCTATCACCTCAATCTATCCACTATTCTTTATTTCTCGCACAATACCTTTGATATCATTAAACTCTTCTTGATTCATACCAGATTCCTTAAGGATAGAATCTATCTTCTTCTTCACTTTCTTCTTAATTTCTTTGTTGTCAAGCTTAGAATGAGGTACCCCATCAAGGGCATTCAATGTCCTTCTCTAACTATAGTATGATCTGTGCATACCCTTCTATGAGTTCTCCACTCATCTCATATCTCATGGGTTCAATGAATTTTACCCTTGGTTTTTTTGCTTCAATACAAGAAATATTACTTTCCACCGTGAAGCATATCTCATATTTGTACTTTTCCACCATGGAGGGAAGGATTCTATAACTCTGTTTCATCTCAGACTAAAATTTCTTCATCATTTTGTCAATGTCACTATCTCTAACATTTTCCAATCTTTCCCTATAATATTTTATTACCATCTTCATAGTACATTCATCATTATCCCAATTTGTGATTCCATGGAATTCCTTGGTTGCATAGAAAAATAGATGTGTGAATAAAGACTCAAATATGAAGACTGCATTCTTGGTCTTCTTTATCTTTGCAATGTTCTTTAATAGTTGTGTTCTGACAATCTTGCACATGTTTACCTTTCTTTTCTCTATAGCCACCACATATGTTGCATGCACAAATCATGTTGGCATTGAGTTCACTCTAGAACTATAATTCAGTTTACATACAAGATTTTTTCTCAATACTTTAACTTCTTTATTGTAAACCATGTCAACCTTCATGTTTCTTCCATCAAATCTAGTGTACAAGTTAGTCTCAATTGTCTTTTTCACATTTCTATCATTCACAGGGTTGCATCCTTCATTGCTTAGACCTGTGACCATATGAATTAGGTCATTATCAATTGTGACTAGTACATCACCTATCCAAATATCTCATTCTAAACTCTACTCAAAATGATTTTGGTCCACTCATGATGTTAATCTCAGATCGGTTTTGACAAGGTAGTGACAAAACACTTAGTCATTATTCAACAAAGTTACAATGCAAGTTGAGTGTTCAGAGAAAGTCGATTAATTAGTGTGAGATGAGTGATCAAAGAATGTTGAGTATAATGTTTCATACAATACGTGTCAATTAATATACATAGTCAATGTCAAGAAGTAGTATGTGTTGATTATAATGTGAGTGCCAAGTCACTTAGAAGCCAAGTAAATAGAGTATGTCGAGTCATTTAGGAACCAAGTTATAACATTGAAAATAAAATGAATGTTGAGCATTAGAGACTTGAATTTTTGGGTGAATAGTTTTCGACATAGTGGTCTGTAATGGCACAAACTTCTATGTAAACTATTTTTGGGCCTACTAAGTGATTTTTTAATATTCTAGAAGATTTATATAGGTGTATATTACAAATCCCTATGTAGTACATGTAACCAATCAAATTGAGGGATGTTCTAAGTGAAAAAAATGGATCAACCACAATTTTTTATTCTAACCTAACTCTGGCCAACTTGTGTTCACTTAAGGAGACAAACCCTAAATAGTTTATATTGCAAGAAGGATATGTAAGAGAAATGAATGTTAAGTGTAGAGAGAATTCATTGTGGCTATGGAGGTTGTGATATTGTTATGAATTGAAAATTTAGTTAGAGGAGAATAGAGAAAAGCAGAGAGAGGACAAAGGAGACATATCTTATTAGAGAGTTCAAGTGCACACCAAGAAAGAGAAGATCTGATATCTACAAATAGAGTGTAAACCAAAGGATCATAGTGTTGAATCATTCTAATGGTGATACAGATAGAATATCCTAACGGAGTAGTCCTAACAGGCTTGTGTAATTATCTTAACTAGGTGCTTATTTAATTGCAAGCTTAAGTCCTCTAACAAGGCACATTTCTAGTAGGGTGTTTAAATCCTTTAACAAGGTGAGAGAAAACACTCTTTGTAAGCCTTCAATGGGGTAGACCTTTCATAAGGTAGATCATAGTTCATGGTCAAACTTCTTGTAACCTTAATTGGCTACAATTTATAGTTACAATAGTAAAGATTTGTATGTGTCATCCCTACTGCAGTTTGACCTTCTCATTGAAGGATTTTTGCGTAACAAACTTATTGTGTTATGTGGTATTTGCTTCATGTTATGGATAAACATGTGTAGTTTTCTATTTTAGTTTACATGCTAAATGATTAGATGGATGTGTGGTGAATGTTTATGGTTAAATTTTTGAAGTACTAGTTCACACCCCCCCTCTCAGAGTTTACTTTTCCATTGTTATTTCCAACAATTGATAGAAGACCCTTGTTCTCTAGAAATGAAAGCATTGCATATTTGAGGAAAGATCTTGAAGATGGAATTCTACAAGTTGGGAAAGACTATTGAGAACCAGAAGAATAAAGTTCATCTTTCCCTACACTAACTTATGGAAGCAAGAGATGAACTACAACATTCATTAAAGAGGAGGAAAGAGATAGATATTGAGGAAAATGACACTCATTACCAATAGGAAGACACTACTGAATTATTTGTAGATGGAAACTCAAGAAATTTTGATGCAATAGTTGCAAATTTGATGGAAAAGAATGTTGTCCTAACTGAAGAGGGGAGGAATCTTAAGATATAATAAGAAGTCCAATCAATATCGCTATTTGAGGTGACTAATCAAAAAAAAAAAAGTTGAGGAAGACAAAGTCATGAATAAATGTGAAAAAAGAACACTAACCAATAGACTAGAAAAGAAGACATTAGAGGTACAAAGGATTGCTAGCATGGAACTAGAAAAAATGAATCAAGTGATGATTTCCAATCATGAACTGAATGGTAAGGATATTGAGATCATAACCTTGAAGTTATAGAATGAACAACTGAGGAATTAATTGAGAAAATAAAATGATGCAAAGCATCTTTAAAATCAACCAATTAGTGGGATACATACTGATCCCTTCAAAATGCATTAAATAAACTCCATAATTAGAGGCATTTTACAAGGTAAAACAAAGCATTTTCCAACACAAAAATATCAACCTTTTCTCCATTCTCATATCCTAATTTCTATATCTGATTCCATTGTTCATAACTCTCAAAATTCAATGTTTATTTTCAAAACCTTTGGAGAACTTGTTCAAAATTAGTAGTTCTAAAACATATCCAAAGATGATCCAAAAAGAAGAAATCCATTGCAAGTTATAGTCTCTGCACTTAGACCCATTTTCTCTATCATAAACTAGAAATAAAATTGGTAACACTTCCTAAGGCATCAAATAAATTTCTCAAAATGAATCCAAATATCCTCAAACCAATTCCAAATTATCCAATACATAAATCATTGTACAAGCACAAATATTTTCTCGGAACACCATTGAAGACATTTGAAAACCGATTTTCACTCAAATACTCATAACTTTCACACATCCTCATAAAAATGTCTCAAACAAAAAGTAAATTGAATCTAATTCACATATCTTTCAAATTAATGCATTTAAACTTCCTATGCATCCATATTTTTTCATACCAAATGCTATAACATGATTGTTTGCTAGAATTCTCAAATCTAAAAATAGTAACTTCCACAAAAATGATCATAACTTCCTCAAAAATAAATGTAATTACTTCAAACCAAAGAGATAAGAAATATAACTCATACCACTATCTAAATATACATATTATATACGGTTTCCATGCCATACATGGCCGTACAAGTCCTAGAACTAGCACAAATCCAAAAAAAAACCAATCAAAATAGCAATAGTTGAAGACACCAAAATTCTTTATTCTCCTTATTCACATTAAATTGATTTGGAATGGCCATTACAAATATTTTATAGTACTTTTTATAGTTGATAACTTCTCAACCAACTTTTGAACCAACTTGTTACATTCTTTAACCCTTTTTGCACTTTTTGCAAAGTTTTAAAGTTGCAACATTTAAGCAACTTTTACATTTTAGACATTTTGACTTCACAAATTTGTTCTAACCTTAAAAACATGTCATGATGGAATATTAATCACCATATACAATATTTTTATCCTTCCTTGGGTTCATAATCACATTTTGACCTCTTGACCAATTCATGACCTTACTAGGACAACTAGGGCAAATTGACAACTTTTACAGTTTATGACAAAATGGCTTCACAGCCTTTACATCTTGACTCAAATACAACATAAATGACTCAAATGGATTAAAATATCTCAAATCAGGAATCTTAAATTTCTCATGTTCTTGTACTTTATGTGCTCCTACACCATAAAAGGAATTTGCTAAAAGTTTCAATAAACCTAGTGAAGCCATCAAATACTTTGAGAGACTAATAAGATCTCCTAGATCTAACAATGATACTACTAGATTGGGATACACCAGTACTGATGAAGGAGAATCATCTAAAAGTGGTGAGAAATAAATAACAAAGGTAAGAACTACAAACCCACTTTTCATAATTGTGTAAAGTTGCATCATACAACAAATGTTTGAAGGACTAACAATTCAAAACATAACCCTAATAAGAAATTCAAGGGTTACTGTCATAAGTGCAACAAGAAAGGACATCAAGCACATGAATACAAGAACAAGACCTTAAGCAGAAAAATATTTGAAGTTTTTTGTCATAATTGTGAGATGTATAGACACAAAACATATGAATGTAGCTCTAATTCCAATTGGACATCAAAAAAGCAAACAAAGGTACAAAAAAATGGAAAATCCTACACTTAGGATTATAATACAAGGTACAGTTGTCACTATTGTCAAGATTATGGAGATGTTCCTGAGAATTGCATTAGAACACATTTTAGAGGCAACTACAATAGATGGTTGAGTGAGACTACATGCTTTAGCTATTTGAAGATTGGTCATATCAATAAAAATAGTCTGACCAGATCACTAGTGCCGAGTAATGGAAATAATAAAGGAAAATATATGGTCAATATTGAGAAGGTCAAAGTGCAGATGAAAAAGATATGGAAGAAGAGGGAATATTTTAGCACATCAAGTTCTAGTGTGGTCACTTCATCTAATGGATTAGGTGATCACACCACCTCCAACTAGGCAATCAAAAGGTATGCATTGGACTAATATTTCGATGATATATTTTATATTAGTTCCAAGAATCTAAGCTTTAAAAAGATTATATATGGATGAATTAAGATGCAATGTATAGGTTAGTTTTCATGTTGTTTTGAAGCATGAAAGGTTTTACAATTACTACCGAGCATAAATGGAATTTTAGTTGTTGCCAAGTTATAAAGGGATGGTAGTATTGGTCAAGTTTACTATGTTAACTGGGTGTAGTGGAAATCATGTGTAAGCCAAGAAAGTTGGAAAACCAATATTGAATGAGCTGATAGTTGTGTAAGTATTAAGAATTTATTGTAAAATTTTAAGGATTATATAGTCATTTCTCAACTCATTTGCATTCACTAGCAATCAAGGAGAGCATGAAGAAAATGAAGGTGAATTGCAAGAGGAGATTCTTTCATTTGCAAACTAAATTTAATTCCAACTCAACATATTCATTAGATTGGAAAGATATTTTATAGGTGTCAAGTTTTGTTGTTTTAATTTTCATGAACCCTAAGTATCAAATATTGCAGCTAGTTCTTTTGCAACTCTTAGGAAGGAAGGAAATGAATTATTTAATGTGCAATTAATTATTAACGATGTAAGGCAACCACCTTTCCAAGCAATATCTAAAATTGCATATAAAGGAGACCTATCTAGTGCATTATCAGTGATACCACTAAAAGTATTAATGATTTAGGATGTAGATTGTTGTTATACATACAAAGTTGGAAGTATAGGAGACATGGAGATAAGGGATTTGTTTAGGCAACTTTGTGTGATGGAGTCTTGAGGGAAGAAAATATAATTGTAGAAAGGAAAGGGTTGACCCATGCCCTAGATTTTCCTAATGCATTCAAGATTGAATGGATAAAGATTATGCTTATTAGAATACATGCTGACTTCATATCAATAGAAAATGGACCAGTTAAGATCATCAAAATGATCATCAACTGAGTAAAAGGGTATCCTACCCTAGACAAACCTAAGAACATGAGAAGTGATTCAAAGTAGATTATTTAGAAGAACACATGCAATACGGAACAAGAGGGGAATGTCTATAGATTCTATCTCAGACCCCCTAATTTCCTTTGTTGTGAGAATCATAGTTCATAATTTCTTTCAATATAGAAGAATGAATAGTATGTCTTGTATGGTAGTATATTTGGGATGCAAAATAGTGAAGAAAGACCACACCTATGACCTTCACAAGTTACAAATTTGGCAACTATCTAAAAATTTGGAGGCCATAAGGAAAACCAAGAATGTGTAATCACCTAAAAATGGTCATCTAGACTATTAGCCCCCTTCTTAGCATTTTGGCTAAATTAATTTAATCATTTACCTAGACCAAATTGCTAATAATCAATTTATTTGATTATAACCTATAGTTTGACTATGCTATCCTAAGTTCATTATTTGATTAAAAGAACATGTCCCCTTTTAATTAAATAAAAGACCCCATTCTTCTAACCCACTTAAAGTGCACACATAAAGTCCTTTTTCTATTTTACAATTAAAAGAAAAGGCTTTGTGACTTTTGTCTTATATGACAAGTCAACTTATATTCTATTGGTTGATTTGTGTGTGCACATGGATCACTCCTATTTTCGAATTCCACCGTTGATCATCCACCATCTTCATCTTGATCTCCACCATCCGTACATCTTTAAAAGGGAGAGAGCTTTCCCCCTCAATCCATCCACTTTTGAACATTGTTATGCTGCAGGTTTTCTAACAGGTTTCTTTGGAGCTTTGTGGAGAACTTCTATTTCTTGTCTACATTCTCTCATACCATAGCATCTTAGCTTAGCTTTCATTTTTACATGTAGCTTAATCTCACATAGCTTAATAATGGTATTGTAACACTCTCATCCATGCTTAGAATAGCTCCACTTTGGATCTCATTCTAGCTTAATCTTCATTTGCATTGCATCCTTGAGGAACTCCTTGGGACATTTGCATTCTTGCATCTTGTCTTTGGAACCTCCCATTGCATGGTTTACTAGCAAGAAGAGTATCTCTAAGGCTCATATGAGAGCCTTCTTATTCTTGAAATATACTCTCTTGCACTCCATGGATAGGGAGCTCTAAGCCGGCATCCAAGCATTCCAAACTCATGGAATCGTTTGGATAGAAGGGTTTAGAGTGGAACACTTTCGAGTGTACATTTTTGGCGCCCACCGTGGGGCGCCAAAAATGTACACTCGAAAGTGTCCCACTCTAAACCCTTCTATCCAAACGATTCCATGAGTTGGAATGCTTGGATGCCGGCTTAGAGCTCCCTATCCATGGAGTGCAAGAGAGTGTATTTCAAGTTCAAGGGCTCTCAGTTGAGCCTTAGGAATACTCTTCTTGCTAGTAAACCATGCAATGGGAGGTTCCAAAGACAAGATGCAAGAATGCAAATGTCTCAAGGAGTTCCTCAAGAACGCAATGCAACTAAAGATTAAACTAGAATGAATATGAAAAATGCAGCTATTCTAAGCATGGATGAGAGTGTTACAATACCATTAATAAGCTATGTGAGATAGATTATTGCAAAATAGAAGCTAAACTAACATGCAACATGAATCTAAGCTAAAATGCTATGGTATGAGAGAATGTAGACAAGAAATAGAAGTTCTCCACAAAGCTCCAAAGAAACCTGTTAGAAAACCTGCAGCATAACAATGTTCAAAAGATGGATGATGGATTGAGGGGGAAAGCTCTCTCCCTTTTAAAGATGTACGGACGGTGGAGATCAAGATGAAGATGGTGGATGATCAACGGTTGAATTTGAAAATAGGAGTGATCCATGTGCACACACAAATCAACCAATAGAATATAAGTTGACTTGTCATATAAGACAAAAGTCACAAAGCCTTTTCTTTTAATTGCAAAATAGAAAAAGGACTTTATGTGTGCACTTTAAGTCGGTTAGAAGAATGGGGTCTTTTATTTAATTAAAAGAGGACATGTTCTTTTAATCAAATAATGAACTTAGGATAGCATAGTCAAACTATAGGTTATAATCAAATAAATTAATTATTAGCAATTTGGTCTAGGTAAATGATTAAATTAATTTAGCCAAAATGCTGAGAAGGGGGCTAATAGTCTAGATGACCATTTTTAGGTGATTACAGAATGCATTTTGCAAATTTGGCGCTTTGCTAGTTTGTATATTCTTTTATGTGTAGAACACATTTTCTAAATTTAGTAAAGTTTCTTGGAATACCAATAGGTCTATCACAATGTAGATTGTAGAATTCATTGAGCAACTTGGAGATAATTTTGAGTCATTGATGACTAGTTATTTTGAGGATTTAAGAAATCCATGAAACATAGACTAAGGATTCCTATGTTACTAGTGGAGAAACACTAAAATGATGTTTTCTTCTTAGTGGATGTAGATTATACATATGTGTAGACAATTATTTCTAGGGTCAAATGGCTTAAGCCCTTTCCATATGAGATCAATGTTGATGAGGCATCTGCAACTATTGCAACTTTCCTAGGAAAAGAAATAGATAAAAGTGCCATCTCATTTGGGTATTATGAAGAAGCCAAGTCCCAAATTAAAATTGACTTGAAGATAGCTTATGTGGTAAGAAAGAAGAATAAACTTGTGAAGAATCTAAAGAAGAGATTTTGCGAAGGGGGAGAAAAAGAAGTAGATGAAGAAGATGAAGAGGAAGAACTAGTCCAATCCCCTTTTGAAATTACTCAAGGAGAAGGAGAAGATGAGGAATTAAATGATGAAGGTGTCAAGGGAGAAGAAGCAGAGAAAGCACCCAAGCCTACTAAGAAGAAAAGAAAGTCTAAGGAGCCTAAAGTGGAGAAACTAAAGAAGAAGCTTGTGAAAATTTGACAACATAAGAAAACAATGCCTACTACTAGGTATAGTGCAAGGGTAGCCACTAAGAAATTCAAGGTTGCTAAGAAACCTTCATTGGCTAAAATTTACTATTGCAATAGTAATGATTTGTGGGTGTCATCCCCACCCCAGTTTTACTTTCTCATTTGAGAGTTTTGGGTAATAAAAATTATCGTATTATGTGTTATTTTCTTCATGATATTGATGAACATGTGTAGTTACCTTTTTTTTTTACATGCTAAATGATGAGATGGATGTTTGATGAATGTTTTATGGTTACAGTTTTGAAGTACTGATTCACCACTCTCCCCTCTCTCAGAGTTTACTTTCTATTGTTATTTCCAACACATGATTATCAAACTCTATGTAGAACATATGCTTGATCAAATTTAGCTCACTTAGGTGTGTTTACTTGGATTTAAGGATTAGGTCACTATTACACATGACTCCTAAGTCCTTATGCATGTCCTCATCTCCAATGCTTTCAAACTTGCAATGAATATAACTTTGAGCATCTTCTACATGAAGCACCTTCGATGAGATTTTTGAAAATGCTCCCAAAAGATCATCCACTAAAGAAATAAATGGGTGTTTCTTGAAATTTTACCTCATCCTATCACTTACATCATATAATGTTTGACTTTCCATAATTCTTAACTATATCCACTATAATTTAATCCAAGCTTTGTAAAATACCTTAAAATATCATGTTTAGGGATTCAGTTACTTTGCAATTCAAATACCTTTATTTTTACTTGAAATTATTATCAAATCTCTATTAAATCACTCTAAATTCTTTGTATGATCAAGTGGTATTCACAATCCTTTTTGCAATCTTTAAATCACTTCAAATTAGACTCCACATTAAATGTGCATCTACCACAAATTCAATGACCAAAAAACTTTTTTTTTGTCTTACATCTTCTTGTGATCATATCTAAGCTTGTTCACTTGACCATAGCTTCCTTTCTATGTCTTCTACCTTATGTTAACTATGCAACATCTAATTCTCTCTTTAACATCAATTTTGATTAATTGACACTCTGCCTCTACTATGAATGCTTAATTCGAGTAGGATTAGTCAAAAACAATTTCTAATTTCAATATCTCATTAGGTGCATCAAAATATTGTTCCTCCAAAATTGTATATGAATTTTCTCGATCCTTATCTTTTACAAATACTTATTTGAATTCATCAACATGTTCTTTGATAGCTTCCTTCTAACTATTATCATTTCTATTATCATTCCTTTTGTCATTCCTTTTATTGTTCCTTCTATAATTAGGGTTCCTATTGAAGTTTCTTTTGTCCATTCTTAAAAATCTTGTTGTATATCCAAAGTTATTGCATAACTAACATATAGGTGCATTCCTCCTTTGATTGGTTCCATTCTTACTATCAAGTTCTCTAAAATTCCTTGCAAAATGTACAAGATTGTTACACTTGTAACATACAAACTATTTCTTTTCTCCATTAGGTTTTTCTCCATCATTAGATCTGCTTAGTGATCTTCCTCTTTCATTACCTATAGGGTTAGTATTCATAAACATTTTATTATTTTCATTATTACTATCAAACGTATGTTTCTTACAATCTACTGCTTTATATGCATAACCATGACAATTATAAGAATAGAAATTAGTAATAGGCTTGAAAGACTTACCCATGCAATCTTTTTTCGTATGACCAAATTCATTGCATATGAAACATCTAACTCTAAATTCATGTTTGACTTCCTTGGGTGGTTCACCTTTCTTAGGTTTATCAAATTTCTCTATTTTTTTAGGCTCATCATGTTTCACAGAAAAATCAACTAGTTCAATGTCTTTAGATAATTCAGTAGTAGTGCTTGATTCAATCTTACTAAGATCATATTATTTAGGGGATTCAACAACTGGATTTGGTTCTTTTCTAATTTCAACTTTCTTGGCAAATTTCTCTCCAATAAGGTAACCAAGGCTTGTCTTATCATAAGAAGGTCTCTGGTGATTTCATCAATTTTCTCACCACTAGAATAATGCTTCTCTAACTATTGTTTAGCTTGTTTCAATTTTCCTTTCAAAATGGTATTGTACTTTTCTAATTTTGCATGCTCAATCTTAATAGAATCTAATTCTTATATTACTTAACTTCACTAAGATCTAAGGTTTGTATTCTCAAATTTCAAATTCATTCTTACTGTCATTTTTCTTAAGGCTCAACTTATGTTACACAATTTTCAACTCATGCTTCAAGTTCTCATTTTATTTCTTGATATTGCCTAATTCATCATTGTCACAAGTCTACACATGTGATTTCTTCTTAGATTTTAGATCATCTATCTTGTCTTTTAGTTTACCAATGTAGATTTTTGCATCTTCATATCTATCATTCAGATTGCTCTTTCTTTTGTAAGAAAATCAATTTGTTCAAGACCTTACTCAAGATTTCTCTTCAACTGTTCCATATCCATTGGGATCTTACTTAAGCTATTAAACCTATTTAAAGTAACTAGGATCTAATACCAATTGTTAGAAATAGATAATACTAAGAGAGGGGGTGAATCAATATTCTACAAACTTTTGCCCATAACTGAATATTGTTAGTTACTTTATAACTTGCATATGAAACTAAGCCAATAATGTTGAACAGTAAATATAACCATACAAAAAGAGAACTCGTTACACCATTATTTGTTAACTAGCAAAACCCTATCCAAGGGAAGATACTTGCTAGATGACTCACTAAACAACAAAATCTTGTTAAGGATATTGACCATGTTAGGAGTCTATGAAGTACATATAGTGTCTCGAGTCATTGTTAGAGGACTAGGCCCTATTAAAAGCCTCAACCATATTAGAAGTTGCTTCAACCTTGTTAGGATTTGGTAGATCAAATACAATGTATGCAAGAAGAGCCCACTACCCTAACATGCAATAAGCAATCAAGTTCTTCACAAGTATAAGTATACATATAATACTTTCTCACTATTGAAACTCATACTTGATCTAATCCTATGTCAAATTTTGTATCACATAATTCTTGCATATATTTCAAGCTATCTTCATAATAGTTTTCATGTGACATATTTTACACATTATTTGTGCAAGATAAGATCTTTACTTATATCTCGCAAATTAATAAATCTCTTCTTAGTCAGTCTTCATGTCTTCACATGCTTGATTTGATATGAAATCACTTATGAATTAATATCTTTAATGTTGGCCCATCATGAATTGGTAATTATTGTGTCACCAAAATAATTTCTTAAGTCATACAACTCATATTCCTAATATGTTCTATTTTGACCTATTAAATACCTGAACTAGTAAATCAACTATAAGTTGCGTTGTACTATATATCCACATCTGCACATTAACCTACGTCATTATGACATTTTCTTATATTTATCAACTGAACATGTGCTAACTCAATGTGTGTCATCTTTACACATCACATATGTCTCTATACTATTGCAAACTATCTAATACTTAGACATCTTTTTAACTCTAAATACATGAATGAATTACTAAATACATATTACCATAAATGAAAATGTGGTAGACATCTAATTAACCATATTGTCAACAAATTTCTCCTTGAGAATACACTTTCCAACTCAAGAGTATCAGTTATAAAGTCTCATTAGGAATCCTTAACTCATCACAAGAGATAGAAGTATAGGTACAACAATGTAGGTTTTATAGAGCATAAAGTGTGGGGATTGAATTATTAAGTTTTAGTCATCGAAGTTGGCCAAGGTCATTTTGAGATTCCCAAAAAAATTGAGAACCAACACCCCATACATTAGTAGGGTCTAGATTTGGGTCTAGGGGCACTATCCATATTCATACTTTTCTTCTTCCTCCACTTACTTTCTTGCTAGGGAGATGGTAGAGCAAGTATTACAGACCACTTGTAAGAAGTGGCAGAGTTAGAAACATTCCTAGCATCTAACCATCAAGAGGCACATAGAGTAGAAAGAACAATATTATAGACAACCAAGCCAGAGATGAACCACCATGAGGTGGAGATTCCAAGTGACACCTTCAAGAATATTTGCTAGTACCAGCAAAGGAGTGGCAAGCGCTCTAGGAATGTGGCATTTGAGAGAAATGAGAAAAGAACCTACGTGTGTAATAATGCCCACATGAAATATTTAGAAAAACTTTAAAAACCATACAAGGGGCATTACCCTAATGCAAAATTAATTCTTGTTAGTGGGCCACTTTGAGTGCCAATTTATTAACTTGAACATGTCTTTTTAGTGTAAAATTATTACATATACATCTTTTAGTGTATATTGAAATTTTAATTTCTAGTAATGCATGAGTGAAAAGAAGAAAATTTCTATCCTTCCAAATAATGAAGATGATTTACATCCTAAAATTATTTCATATATAAAATTTTGAAAGGAATCATAGAATAATCTTCCAAGAGAACTATATGTGAGGAGAAGGCTATAGACCTAAAAGATCAAAAGAAAGCATGAATCCATGTCCAATACAATTGAAATATTCTAAAAAATGAAAAGATGTGATTGAAAGTCTTAGGATTTTCATAAAAAGGTCTTCAAGGATATAACACACCTAGATGTCAAAGCCTAAAACCCAAGCGAAAGACCTAGGAAAAAAGACTCCAAGTGAAGTGAGACACTATGTGTTCAATGATGGAAGACTAGACCATATGGAATTTTTTTTTATCCTTCTAAGAAGACTAAAACTACCAATGTTGGTTAAGTATGAAAACTATTGGTAGATAGGTAACAAACCATTTTGTAGCCCATACTAAGCTAGTAGTTACAAAATGAAGTACATGAAAAGCACTCTCAGTCTTTCCACCACAGCTTGAAAAAATGTATGCCAAGCTTGTGCAACATACTTAGAAGAAATACTAAAACCACTAGGTCAAGAATTTATAAATCTAGGTGAGAAATAATAAAATAGGCCTAAAGATCATTATGGGAATAAGGATTCATAGGCTCTAGAAAAACTATCTCTTAAAGTGCAGATGCCACATTTATGAAAATGCATAGAACAATTACCTAGGATTTTAGATAAAGAAACTTCTAACATTGAATTAGCAAAGGCTACCATAAATTTTGATAGTTTAATGAGAGGTCATCATGAACTCCAACTCCATCTCATTGAACCCAAATTTGGAGAGCCTCTTGGATATGCTAGTTGCATTTGACAACAAAAGTAGCTTGAATGTGGACTAGATCTCTTATAACTAGAAGGATGTGAAGAACAATACCCTTCCACATAAGAAAACTTGCAACAAAGAATATAACCATTTCTACATAATCCATAATAGATCTAAAGTAAATATGTAATTAAAATCCACATGCAAGAGAATAGACAACATACCCACAAGAATGTGACACAAGATATACCATAAGAAACCCTCATTGAGGGAAAAACCCAGCCTCCAAAAGCATCCATCACCGTATATTATTTAGCAAAAAATACCATAGAAATACAACCATGGAAGCTTTCAAAGACATAGCCACAACTAAGTAGTCCATGGAAACAAGCATGAATCCACACATCCCATGCCATGCTTCCAACCTTCACAAACGCTTCCTTGGCTAACCTATCAAGCCTTTTCCCATTCAACTCTTTCCCTTTTTTCCTTTTGACTTCTCTCTATAACAACTACCCTTGTGGTTGCTTATATAGTAGCAAGTCCCACAAAACCACCAAGTGGTATTACATAAACCATTTTCTACCTAACCCATTGACCCCACATTTAATATTGGAAATTTAATTCCTTTCCCTAATAAAAAATAATTACATGAAATATTATCACAATGTTACAATACAACCCATCAAGTATATTCCATAGGAATCTTTACATGTTGCACATCCATCTAGGTACAGCATTACATAATAAGATAATACAATATAACAATATTATGCAATGTCCACAAGTCTTTTTCCTATCTCATATCTTATTTTACCTCTTCACTTATGCTAGCAACCTCCTTCAAGATTTGACTCTAGTGGAGGATATTGTAGATAAGCTTGGTTTTCATAATCTACTTAGAATGGAAGGTCTTAGAACTGCTCTTTGTAAGTATACCTTAGCAATGGGTGTGCGACCTTATTCAGGGGTGAGTGGTTTTTCGCAAGATCAGGGTAATCAAGAATTCTTAGATTTTGTGCCATCCTTTTCCAAAGCTTTGGGTGGTGGTAATCTAGGACAAGTGGAGAACTTAATCTAGTGTTATAGAGGTTATTTATCCCAATAGGCTTGTGAAGAGTTAAAAGGAAAGGCAAGAGAAATTGATGAACTTATAATACATGATCATGAGGCATTGACACAAATTGGAATGGTGGGGTCTTTAGCATGACAACCTATTAGTATTGTTCAGATTCATAACACATTTGGCTGGCTGGACCTTTTGGCAGATTTGGAACCTTCTCAAATGGAGTGGGAATTGTATTCACCGACTACATACTTGTACAACTAGTTTTTTCGTGTTCACAGTCATGGATAAAATATGTCTTTTCACAGAAAGTTTGACATGGTGTTCGCAACAAGTTTGACATCAACGACAAAACAATGATTGAAAGCATTCTTTACCAATTCAATCATTCTTCATTTAAAGATATTTTCAATCATTTCAAACAATCTCCCTCTTTGGCATTGATGGAAAACTAAACTGATCAATTGACTGAGCTAATCAACTTAGTTACCAACAAAATTACATACCAAATAGAAAACTTGTTGTCACTACATATCTTCCTTTTTGTATCATGTCTCCCTCTTTTGCCGATACAAACTGAATCCTTTCTTCTACTTCTCCCTCTTGACTAGTGCATCCTTACTCTATATTCCTAATCCTTCATAGCTGCTTGCTGATCAATTTCTTATCTCTTCAGAATCTCCCTGTTTCATCTTTATTTTTTTAGTCTACTACCGATCTCATACATTCTCATACATCTCCCTCTTGCCTTTTATTGATCAGTTTCTCATAAATCTCCCTCTTTGACATAAATGCCAAGTTTGTAGCATCTTCAAACATGCTTGTTGTAAGCTTTGCGTCTTATATCTTTTTCCTCTATCACCATGCTTGTGACTAATCTAGAATTTATGTTCTTGTTGTCATCCTCTACATCATTCTTCTGATATTTCAATGATCTACTCCTGTTGATGCAGGGAAACTTCTTTTTTTCTTTATACTACCTTACTTAGGGGCTTTATCCCCAACTCTCCTCTAAGATATTCATAAATATCCTTGGGCAATGGTTTGGTGAAGATATCTACAATTTGTTCCTTTGTGTGAATGTACTCTATCTTCACTTGTTTGTCTTCCACCAATTCTCTAACATAGTGATACTTGATTGCAATATGCTTGGTTTTTACATGCATTACTGGATTCTTGGATATG
Source organism: Cupressus sempervirens (assembly GCA_028749045.1). Classification (NCBI taxonomy): domain Eukaryota; kingdom Viridiplantae; phylum Streptophyta; class Pinopsida; order Cupressales; family Cupressaceae; genus Cupressus; species Cupressus sempervirens. The sequence goes on from CM053784.1 coordinate 590,232,144, forward strand.
TTTATAGCACTTGTATTGTCACAATATAGTATCATAGGTTTGGTTACCTCTTCTTTCATTCCTTTCAATAGATGTTTGAGCCACACAATGTTTGTGCAATTGATTGATGCTGCCACATATTATGCTTCTGCAGTGGACTAAGATGTGCATGTTTGTTTCTTGCTAGTCCAAGTAACTAGCCTTTTACCAAAAAATAATGCTCCTCCACTTGTGCTTTTCCTGTCATCAATGTTGCCTCCCCAATCTGCGTCTGTGTATGTATTGAGCTAAAACTTCTCATTTTTTTTGTAGTATAGGACAAAATCATCAGTTGCTTTCAGATACCTCATTATCCTTTTTACTGCCATGAGATGATTTTCTCTAGGATTAGTAGAGACTCTAGCCACTATTCCAACTACTAATGCTATGTCTGGTCTGCTATGTACAACATATTGTAGTTTTCCAATCATGCATCTGTACATTGTTTGATTGACTTCAACTGATTCATCATTTTTTGATAGCTTATGTCCTATTGCCATTAGTGTGCTGACAGGTTTGGAGTCTTCCAATCCAAACATCTTTAGTATCTCTTTGATGTAATTTGATTGTGTCATGAATATACCATGTTTTAGTTGATGTACTTGTAATCCAATAAAGAATTTGATTTCTCCAAACATAGACATCTCAAACTCATGTTTCATTTTGTCAGCAAAACTTTTGCAAAGCGCTTCATTTCCTCCAAACATTATGTCATCCAAAAAGATTTCAAATACTAGGATATCCTTACCTTCTTCTGATTTGATGTACATGTTGTTGTTATCATCAGTTCTTTCAAATCCTATTTGCACTAGATACTTCTGAAGTCTCTCATAGCAAGCTCTAGGGGCTTGCTTTAATCCATATAGAGACTTATGCAATTTGCATACCTTGTTTTTGTTATTTTCATCAACAAATCTTTCTAGTTTCTCTATGTACACTTCCTCTTCAAGTACACCATTCAGAAATGCGGACTTAACATCCATTTGGTAGACTTTAAATCCTTTGAAGGTTGCATATGCTATTAAGGTCCTTACTCCTTCCATTCTAGCAATTGGAGCAAAAATTTTCTCCATAATCTAGTCCTTCTTCTTCTGCATACCCTTTACAGACTAATCTTTCCTTTTTCCTTTTGATTTCACCATTCTCATCCAACTTGTTTCTAAACACCCACTTGGTTCCAATTACATTCTTGTTAGCTAGTTTTGAGACTAAGGTCCATGTCTTCTTCTTTTCAATTTGTTGTATTTCTTCTTTCATAGCATTGTACCAGTCATCATCTTTTATGGCTTCACTTACTATTTTTGGTTTTGTTTTGCTAAGCAGACATCTCTCACTTCTGAGTCTATTACTTATCATTGGTCCTGCCTCTCTATTTCCAATAATTTGATTTGCAAGATGATATCTTCTTACATACATTGCCAATACTGGTTCTTTCCTTATTTGCATGTTTTCTCTTTCAGAATCTGAATCTTCATGTGTATTTTCATTAGATATTTCTTCATTCCCTTCATGTTGATAGTTCTCAGAATATGAATGAACATTCTCTGTATTCTATAGCTCGGCTTCTAAATTTGTCTACTGCTTGGCATTCACTGTCTATGACTCGACAAATACTCAATTTTGTTGCTAATTGTCATTCTGAGTTGCAACTTCACCATTATTAGGTATACCTTCATAAAAGTATACAAAGGTCTTGTATTCTTTTGCTTTCTTGGTCTTCTCAACACTTTGAACTTCTACAAGATGATCATATTTCACATTTGTCCTTTCTACTATTTTTTTAGTGTTAACATTCAAGCACTTATAAGCTTTGCTTCTAGTAGAATAACCAAGAAATGTGCCTTCCTCACTCTTTGCATCAAACTTTCCATTTCTAGACTCTTTATATATATAGCATTTACATCCAAATATTTTCAAATGTTTTACATTAGGAGAATGCCCATACCATAATTCAAAATTTGTTGCATTTGTACCTTTCTTGACTTGAACTGTATTCAGTGTGTAGACTGTAGTAATTACAGTTTCTCTCCAGTACTTGAGTGCAAAATTTTTCTCCATCATTAAGGTTATTGCATAGTCAATAACTGGTTTATTTCTTCTTTCTGTTATAACATTCTGAGGTGGAGTCTTGGGTGTTGATATCTGCCTTTTGATCCCTCTTTCTTTGTAGAATTCTTCAAATTCTCTTGATGTGAATTCACCTCCTCTATCATATCTGAGACATTTTAGGCTCTTCCCAGTCTCTTTCTCAACTCTAGCCAAGTACCATTTAAATATTTGAAAAGCATCTAATTTTTTTTTCCGGAAAATGACTGTCATCATCCTTGAATAGTCATCCACAAATAGCATCATGTATCTATCACCTTTGTATCTTTGCACTTCAATAGGACCAAACAAGTTAGTATGAACAAGCTCTAATACTTCATTAGAAGTATAAGCCTTTCTTTTGAAAGTTGACTAGGTCATTTCCCTAGTTGGCATTGTTTGCACATGGTGTTATCAGGCTTCTTCAACTTTGTTAGACCTCTGACTTTCTTCATTTTGATGATGCTTATCAGATTGTCAAAATTTACATAACATAGCCTCTTATGCCATAAGCATACATCATCAGTTTGAACAATGAGACAACAAACATCTTCCATGTCTAGGTAGAACAAATTACTCCTAGTCTGGTCACCTTTTCCTATTAGACTTCCTTGAGAATCATCGATCTTGGCAATCCTTTTTTAAATTCAACCTTGCATCCTATGTTGCCTAACTATGAGACACTTAACAAGTTATAATTCAAGCCTTCAACATAGTATGCATTATCACTTGATATCCTTTCAGTAAGCTCGATACTACCTTTCCCTTTGATCTAACATGGTGCATTGTTACCAAATCTAAAACTATTACCTTCATATTGAATAAAGGTAATGAACTTACTTTTATCTCCAGTCATGTGATGAGAGCATCCCTTGTCTATCATCCATTTGTTATTCTTGTTCATGCAGGTTACCAAGGTAGTTGCTTCATCTTCATCTGATTCATCTTTCATAGCCACATAGACTACTTCATCATCATTCTCGTCAGAGTCTTCTTCAACAATGTAGCATCTTTTGCCTTTACCTTTATAGTCCTTGTTGTTCTCTTTCTTGTCCTTGAGGTTGCCTCCATCCTTTTAATTTTTCTTTTGTGTGAATCTGTCTACAATGTGACCAACTTCATTACAATTAAAACAAATGATTGGCAACTTACCTTTGAATTTGCCTCTTCCTCTATGAAATCTTCTTGCTAGTAATGCCTCCAATTGGTCTACATCATCTTCATCAATGCTACTATCACTAGATACATACTTTCCTTTTCCACTCTTTTTCTTTGTTTGCACCTCCTCATTTTCTTTTATTGTTAGCTTGGCTTTGAATGTAGATTCAAATTTTTATGGCTTGTAGTTGTCAAAGTTGGATAGCTCAAAGGCAATGAGTCTTCCAATTATTCCATCAAATGACAATGTGTTTCCTAGTACACACCTTAGCTCTTGGATGGCTGATACTCTTGTAACATAGATAGGAAGCAAAGTTCTCAAGTATTTTCTACATATTGTTTCTTCTGATAATTTTCCTCCTAGGCTTCTTATGGCTCTTACCACTTCTTTCATTCTTGCATCGTATTGAGCAACATTCTCTCCTTCCATTTTCATGTCATCAAACCTTCCTCTTAGGCTCTCTCTTTTGGATCTCTTGACATTATCATCTCCTCCATAGATGTTTGATAATTTTTTCCATATCTGATGTGCAGTATCACATTCTTTGATGTCATCATACTCGGCATAGCTTAGTGGTAAAGAAATCTCTAATATCGCTTGTTGTGCTCCTTCTTCTTGTTCAAGTCTTCTGTAGTGAGGGCTCCTGCAAGGTTTACATGATTAGTTGTGATTGAGGTCTATGCATAGTCACCTATTGATCCAAGGTGCAAATTCATCAAACTTTTCTATGCAACAAAGTTGTCTTTGTTTAGCTTGGGAACTTCTCTCTTGGACATCTTGATCTTCTTGCTGCTAGTACCTTGAAACAAATCAGCAGTGGGCTTTGATACCAATTGTTAGAATTCTTTTAGAATAATTGAGAGAGGGGGTCAATCAGTCATTCAAGGTCCAATAATGTCCAATACAATTTTTTTTAATAAAACACGGGTGAATTAGAAGTACTAGCCTTTTTACTTTCTTGTCATATCCTAAATGGCATATAATTGAAATTATCATGCATGCAATTAAACATTAAACAATCATGCAAAGTAAACATGCATCACCTCATAACGCAAAGGATTTTGGTGACCCTGAAGCTCTCCAAGAATAATAAGGTAAAAAAGGAGTGGGGATGACACCCACAAAATTACTACGCAATTCATTTCAACCACTTCTGACGATTTTTCCTATTAGAGGCCTGCCCTGTTAAAGGCTTTCACACTATCAAATGTGACCCTATTAAAGGATTTCTACATGCTATTAGGAGTGTGCCTTGTTAGAGGACTTAAGAAAATTCAACTTAGAATGCCACCTTGTTAAAATATTTACACATAGCTATTAGGCCCACCCAAGTCCATGGGATTTATAATCACCTTCTCAAAAGAATATTTTATCCCTCTCTAAGGATCTCCTATCCTTCTCCTGAGGATCTCTTATCCTTTTGTTGGGGATCTTCTATCCTTTTCTTGAGGCTTATCCTCCTAGCTATTAAGCTAACCTAGCAATGTAGGATTTCAATGTCTAATACAATGGTAAGAAAGTATTAGAAAGGTTTTGACCTGATAAAGATTGTAGCTCTACCCTTGCAAATTTTAGATTACTCTTCAGTTCTTTTCTTTGCTTGGCTTTTCTTCCTTACAGTGCTGACAACTTGTCCACCCTTCAAGATGTATCTCCTTGAGTTTGTCCACTCATTATGCCAATGCACTCTATGTCACTTGATCAACTCAAAGTCTTGATGCTCTGTGCTTACTCCTCACTATCTCCTCTTCTTGACACTTCACACTAGCCTTCTCTTTGCTTCTTCACACGACCACACTTATGACCAACTCACTCTCTCATTTTTTATCTCAATCCTGTAACTCCTTATAAAGACATTTTGTTCTTCATTTTTCGCTCAATTCTTCCCACTTATCAATTTGAATTGATTTTAGAAATTGTTTTTCCTCTAAACTATTTCTTCTAGAAAGTCCATCAATATTCGCTTTGAATTGGTTTGCATGGTTTACATAAAATTATTTGACATCTACTCATCATCCTTATCATCCAACTGATTCACAAAATTCAATGTAACAAACTTATCATTACTGATCTGGCAATTCTTTTGACTTAACAAATAATGTAGCAACTTGGCATCATTGGTTTAATGATGCTCAACATTAACTGGGCTACTCGGCTTCTACTGCTATTTACTAATGCTCGGCACCCTAAGAGATTTTCTTGGAATCTAAAGAAATTTTCTCGACATCCACTACCTTTTTCTGATGCTCGACACCTGAAGGATTTCTTTTCATCTGAAGAAATTTTCTCAGCATCCACTACCTTTTTCTGATGCTCAGCACCTGAAGGATTGCTTGACACTCATAGATGAACTTAGTCAATCTTTGCAAATGGTTTAGTCAAACCTTGCATTTTGTAGTGTCCATTCCCTGTGTCTTAAAGTATGTCATTAATACTTGATTTAATCATTGTCTTAGCTGATCCTTATACTTCATTACAACATCATAACTTTAACCTTTCTCTAGGTGTTCTAGTTACATCGTGTCAATCAAATAAGTCATAGTATTTGGATCACTTAAGCAATTGTCATTCCTATAGTTAGCAAGTTTGACATCAATGAAAAAATAACGATTGAAAGTATTCTTTACCAATTCCATCATTCTTCATTCAAAGATATTTTCAATCATTTCCAACAATCTCCCTCTTTGGCATTGATGGCAAACCAAACTAATCAATTCATTGATCTAATCAGCTTACTTACCACCAAAATTATATAACAAACAAAAAACTTCTTGTCATCACATATCTTCCTTTTTGTATCATGTCTCCCTCTTTTATTGATACAAACTAAATCCTTTGTTCTGCTTCTCCCTCTTGACTGGTGAATCCTTACTCTATATTCCTAATCCTTCATAGCTGCTTAATGATCAGTTTCTTATCTCTTCAAAATCTCCCTCTTTCATCTCTCTTTTTTTGGTCTACTACTGATCTCATACATTCTCATACATCTCCCTCTTACCTTTTATTGATCAGTTTCTCGTAAATCTTTCTCTTTGACATAAATGCCAAAGGTGTAGCATCTTCAACATGCTTGGTGTAAGCTTTGCATATTATGTATTTTTCTTTTGTCACCATGCTTGTGACTGATCTGGAGTTTTTGTTCCTATTGTCATCTTCTACATCATTCTTCTGATATTTCAATGATCTACTCCTGTTGATACAGGGTAGCTTCTTTGTTGATTTAGACTTCTTTAGTTAGGGGCTTTACCCCCAAATTGCCTCTAAAATATTCATAAGTATCCTTGGGCAATGGTTTGGTGAAGATATCTGCAATTTGTTCCTTTCTGTGAATGTACTCCATCTTCACTTGTTTTTCTTCCACCAATTCTCTAACATGGTCATACTTGATTACAATATGCTTAGTTTTTGCATGCATTACTGGATTCTTGGATATGTTTATAGCACTTGTATTATGAAAAGATAGTATCACAAGTCTGGTTAGCTCTTCTTTCATTCCTTTCAATCGATGTTTGAGCCACACAATGTTTGTGCAATTCATTGTTGTTGCCACATATTCTACTTCTATAGTGGACTGAGATGTGCATGTTTGTTTCTTACTAGTCCAAGTAACAAGCCTTTTACCTAAGAATAATGCTCCTTTACTTGTGCTTTTCCTATCATCAATGTTGCCTCCCCAATCTGCGTTTGTGTATGCATTGAGCTCAAACTTCTCTTTTTTTTTGTAGTATAAGCCAAAATCATCAATTCCTTTTAGATACCGCATTATCCTTTTTACTTCCATGAGATGATTTTCTCTAAGATTAGCAGAGAATCTAGCCACTATTCCAACTACTAATGCTATGTCTAGTCTACTATGTACAACATATTATAGTTTTCCAATCATGCATATGTACATTGTTTCAATGACTTCAACTGATTCATCATTTTTGGATAGCTTATGTCCTGCTACCATTGGTGTGCTGACAGGTTTGGATTCTTCCAATCCAAACATCTTGAGTATCTCTTTGATGTACTTTGATTGTGTCACGAATATACCATGTTTTAGTTGATGTACTTGCAATCCAAAAAAGAACTTTATTTCTCAAGAAATAGACATCTCAAACTCATGTTTCATTTTGTCAGCAAAACTTTTGCAAAGTGCTTCATTTCCTCCAAAAATTATGTCATCCACAAAGATTTTAGATACAAGGATATCCTTACATTCTTTTGATTTGATGTACATGTTGATGTTATTATCAGTTCTTTCAAATCCTATTTGCACTAGATACTTGTGAAGTCTCTCATATCAAGCTCTAGGGGCTTGCTTTAATCCATATAGAGCCTTATGCGATTTGCATACCTTATTTTTGTTATTTTCATCAACAAATCCTTCTGGTTTGAAATGTCCCTTTTTTGATTTTACTTGATATTTCATACCTCTAATCATATTTTCAAGATCAATCAACAAATATCACAAAGATCCACCAAATTTCTCAAGAAACCCCAAATCGGGTATGCCAGAAATTGTGCCAAAAGCTTCACAGCTTTACCTATTATTAATAAATCTGAAAGTGGAAATTTTTACAAAAAATTTAGCAGCATAACAGCCTACAAAATGACATTTCCAGATCTGTATAGCCTTTACACAACCGTTCTCAAATGTAGGACAAAAACTATGCTCATCGGGCTCCCGAAATTAACACAAAAATGTCTGAAAACACCACAAAAACACTAATAATCTATCTCAGAAGTTTAATCACGTCCCAATACATATATTCAGCTCTATTTTAACTCCTTAAAGTCTGAAATACATCAGCAACCCAAACTGATATGAAATACTCAACTGAAAACACCAAACTCATACAAAAAATACACCTGAAACCCACAAATCTGCACTGTTCAGCACATAGGCAAACTCTGTATGAGCATGCACATGGAATGGCTTCAAACTCCCATCCTTAGCCTTCCTAAAAACTTGTAAACTCCCGTTCTTGGGTCTCCTTGGAAACCTGCAAACTCTCGTTCTTGGGTCTCCTTCTCCATAGGTTTGGCAGCCTCTGAAGAATAACAAAGAATGAGCAAAAATCAAGTTTTGGAATCTGCCCAAAATGCCTCCAAACCCCTTAAAAGAGGGCATAACTGTAACTCACATCCCAGAGAAGTTAATGAAACATATTTTAATAATAATTTTCATTTATTAGTCCAACAGTTTTCAAAGATTAATGCCCTTTTTCCGAAACTTCACTTTCTTGGGCCTGCCTGCCTTAGCAAAGATTATTATTTTTTAATTATTTGAAAAGGGGACATGACAAGTCCTCCCCTCCCAAACATTTTTTGTCCTCAAGAAATGGCTAAACAATAAGACAATCAATCCACCTAGATCCCAAATGTAGTCATGAACTATACTACTACCAATTAACATAGGCTCTTGCAATATCCTCTGCAATATGACCAAGAGGCATCCATAATCAAACTGACAATTATAGCTCAACCAAACTCCAAAATCATAACTTCCACAGTCAGAAACCCATGAGACACAAACTCTTAGAACATCAAAACCCAAGTAAAGTGGACTAGCAACACAGTAAATACCATCAATGCATTCCACTAGCCTACATGGAATGTACAATCCAACTCTGCAACAATGGTGAATGCTTCCGAATGAAACTGTACCAAGTACAGAGAATCCACACACTATACAATGCCTGCAGTCAACATAACTCTGTAGATCACTGACCACTATCTCATAACCATAACTACCATGCACCCCTAATGGTGAAAAGCCATCACAAGATAAAAAAACAAGAATTGGAACCCAAACCAAATTTTCCTGCCATCAACTTCTCAACACAATGATCAAATGCTAACTGATGTATATACCTTGCAATATAATGTTGATAAAGAAAACCAACCTCAGTCAACAGATCGCCATGAACAAGTGATACAACCCACTATGACTGATCACCAGCTAAGTCAGGAGATATCATAGCCAAAGGAGTAGAATCAATAACAACACCCTCTGAAGCATCACTCCAAAACTCCTGCTCTAAGTCATGTATTATCCAGCTATAAACTGTAGAACCTATCACCATGTCGTGCCCATCATGACTCTCATCTCGAGGTGTCAAACTATCCCATAACTGATGATAAGCACTAGGAACCAAAGTACATCTCTGTATCATCATCTCATCAACATGGTCATCAAAGGTAAATTGATGAGCATACCTCACAATGCAATGCTGATAGAATACACCAATCTTAGTCAGTGGCTCAAACTACAATGTAGATGTAACTAACTACAATCGATCACTAACCAAGTTGGAACTGACTACTACCTCTGAAATCATCACCACGGGAGTAGTATTACTAGCAAGAACCATGCCAACTATCGTCTCACCAACATCACACATGGTCTTTGATACAACATCTCTAGTCTTCATGCCATTAGTGCTAGAGGTCACCACCATGTCAGGCATACCACAAAAATCTGCTACAACACCCAACTCAACTAAACCTGACTCTAATGGGAATAAACTTGATATGCCAATGTTAGTATCAAGGATGGATGCATCCCCATCTCCACTGTCTTTGAAAATCTTGGCCATGGACATCCTCGGATCACCAAACACCACAGCTTGTGACTGTATGGAATCAGGTAAAGACTGTAGTTGCTCTAACTCCATGGTCACCTTAGCGAAATAAAACTGTGACTCCTTGAAAGCCAACTGTGTACTCTCAAAAATCTCAGAAGTCACCTCAAGCTGCTCAGTAAGCTCACTCACCTCATCTTCCTTGGCCAACAATGCATCATATGCTATACTGCCCCACTCCATAAGATAATATCTATCAGCTACCAACTGCATATAATTCTGTCTCAACATCCGAATAGCCTCCCATAAAGAGTGGATCTCTTTCAAGGAAAGATAACTGCCTTCCTGCTCATCACTAGTAGGAGAACCCCATCCATAAACTGCTAACAACTGATGAGCAGCATCAAAATGCTGGCAAGTGATAGCAATGTCTCAATCACTAACTCTCAACTGATTAGACACATGATGGCACTGGCTTGACTGTCTCCTACAAACCTCCTCTGATGCACTGTCTAAAGGAGTATCCTCAAAGTTACTAGTCTCTAGAGTATTACCATCCATATCCTGTGAATCAAATCTAAAGCTCATATCAACATACGGAGTATCAAAAACATTAGCATTGTTGTCCAACTCCTCTGTACCCAAGGAAACTAAGTCTTCAAAACTGCCCATTGCATCCTCCTGGATGTCATCAATGCCAATATGATCCTGGGACTCATCTGTACACACTACCAAATATGAAATATCATCAACACATTCTAGCAAGTATGGTCGACTGGATATATGAACAAAGCCCAACACCGGTGTATAAAAACTAATACCAACATCAGATAAGCTCCTGGCACAAGAAAATACAACACCGTGCAATCTGCTAATCAAATCCACGATAGCACCCAAACAATCAATGCTACCAAAAAGTGTTAAAGATTTCCAGTCAACTAAATCCTAAATGCCAATATAACAATCTCGAGTCCATATCCATAAACATAATCAACTGGTAACTCAAGCAAACTCCTCACCTAAGTAATACAACCAATACCAACTAACTCCACATACCTGTCATGATGAGATAATGAAGTCACAATACTATCTTTTTTCACCTTCAGCTGGCTGGACAAATCATGTGAAGTACTACCAGCCTCAACCTCATGTGATGAAACATCTAATTGTGCTTGGTACTCTTTCTCAGCAAAATCATGAATGCTCAATGTCTGCTCATCTCTACCAGGTATCTCACCATCCTGCACAACAACATCCTCATAATCATCATCTGAACCCACTACACTGTAGTCACTGCCTGTTCTAACTATACCATCTTGAATACCTGTAGCATCACCCTTTGACAACCTGTAAACAATTGTCTCAATTTTAGTATCAAGTTGATCATTACTATCAATCTGTGTAATATCCTTTCCCACCACCTCCTATGGCAGAGTAGAATCTGAGACCTCTACCTGGCTATCAGCTAGTTTCTCAAACTCCTCATGCAAGTTCTTGGGAATTGTGTCATCTGTCCTGTGAGAAAATCTGCCAAATAGAAATCTAGTCAACTTATCCACCTTAGCTAGGTTGGACAACATGTCATTCATTATACGGTGGTGCTCAATCAATTGTTCAGACATGTCATGGCTTATTTTCATAAGTATATCTCGAATGTCTAAATAACCATCCTTTCTACTATTTTGACTCTCTGGATATCAATTGTCCAAGATCGTGTCCTCTGAGACTCTGTACTATACCTTTCCATTCTGGATAAAGTAGAGTGTAACCCCAATAGGATATAACTTCTTCAAACACCAAGAACTAACATGCAAATGATTAGAAGTAGCATGCAACCATAGATTTTGACATGCAACTGATTAGAAGCAACATGCAACCACCAAGTTCACCAAGAACTAACATGCAAATGATTAGAAGTAGCATGCAACCATAAATTTTGACATGCAGCTGATTAGAAGCAACACGCAATCATAAATTATGACATGCAAGATCTGGGTAGTTGTCAAAACTGACATGCAAGATCTGGGTAGTTGTCAAAACTGTCATGCAAACTTCTACAACCACCAAATTCACTAAGAACTAACATGAAAATGATTAGAAGTAGCATGAAACCATAAATTTTTACAAGCAGTTGATTAGAAGCAACATGCAATCATAAATTATGACATGCAAGATCTGGGTAGTTGTCAAAACTGACATGCAAGATCTGGGTAGTTGTCAAAACTGACATGCAAGCTTCTACAAACCCTCAGGCTGGCAAGATCATGGCTCTGATACCACTGAAATGTCCCTTTTCTGATTTTACTTGATATTTCATACCTCTAATCAGATTTTCAAGATCAAACAAGTAATATCACAAAGATCCACCAAATTTCTCAAGAAACCCCAAATCGGGTATGCCAGAAATTGTGCCAAAAGCTTCACAGCTTTACCTATCATTAATAAATCTGAAAGTGGACATTTTTACAAAAAATTTAGCAGCATAAAAGCCTACAAAATGATATTTCTGAATCTTTATAGCCTTTACACAACCGTTCTCAAATGTAGGACAAAAACTATGCTCATCGGGCTCCCGAAATTAACACAAAAATGTCCAAAAACACCACAAAAACACTAATAATCTATCTCAGAAGTTTAATCATGTCCCAATAAATATATTCAGCTCTATTTTAACACCTTAAATTCTGAAATACAGCAGCAACCCAAACTGATATGAAATACTCAACTGAAAACACCAAACTCATACAAAAAATACACCCGAAACCCACAAATCTGCACTTTCAGCACATAGGCAAACTCTGTATGAGCATGCACACGGAATGGCTTCAAACTCCCATCCTTAGCCTTCCTAGAAAATTGCAAACTCCCATTCTTGGGTCTCCTTGGAAACCTACAAACTCCCGTTCTTGGGTCTCCTTCTCCACAGGTTTGGCAGCCTCTGAAGAAAAACAAAGAATGAGCAAAAATCAAGTTCTGGAATCTGCCCAAAATGCCTCCAAACCCCTTAAAAGAGAGCATAATTGTAACTTACGTCCCAAAGAGGTTAATGAAACATATTTTAATAATAATTTTCATTTATTAGTCCAACAGTTTCCAAAGATTAACCCCCTTTTTTCGAAACTTCACTTTCTTGGGCCTGCCTGTCTTAGCAAAGATTATTATTTTTTAATTATTTGAAAAGGGGACATGACATGGTTGCTCTATGTAGACTTCCTCTTCAAGTATAACATTATTAGACTTTAAATCCTTTGAAAGCTGCATATGCCAGTAAGGTCCTTACTCCTTCCATTCTGGCAATTGGAGCAAAAGTTTCTCCATAGTCTAGTCCTTCTTCTTGTGCATACCCTTTATAGACTAGTCTTGCCCTTTTCCCTGTGATTTCACCATTCTCATCTAACTTCTTTCTAAACACCCACTTGGTTCCAATTACATTCTTATCAGTTGGTCTTGAGTCTAAGTTCCATGTCTTGTTCTTTTCAATTTGTTCTATTTCTTCTTTAATAGCATTGTACAGTTCATCATCTTTTATGGCTTCACTTACTATTTTTTGTTCCATTTTGCTGAGTAGACATGTCTCACTTCTAAGTCTATTCCTTATCATTGCTCTTGCCTCTTTTTTTCTAATAATTTGATTTGTAGGATGATGTCTTCTTACATACTCTACCAATACTAGTTCTTTCCTTGTTTGCATGTTGTCTCTTTCAGAATCTAAATCTTCATGTGTATTTTCATCGGATATTTCTGTATTTCCTTCATGTTGAAAATTCTAAGAATCTAAAAGAACATTCTCTATATTCTGCAGCTCAGCTTTTGAATGTGTCTGCTACTCGGCAATCACTGTCTGTGACTAGACAGATACTTGATTTTGTTGCTGATTTTCATTTTGAGTTGCAACTTCACAATTATTAGGTATACCTTCATAAAAGTATACAAAGGTCTTGTATTCTTCTACTTTCTTGGTCTTCTCAACACTTTGAACTTCTGCAAGCTCATCAAATTTCACATTTGTGCTTTCGACTACTTTGTTAGTGTTAACATTCAAGCACTTATAAGCTTTTCTTCTAGTAGAATAACCAAGAAATGTGCCTTCCTCACTCTTTGCATCAAACTTTCCATTTCTAGACTCTTTATATATATAGCATTTGCATCCAAATAGTTTGAAATGCTTTACATTAGGAGAATGCATATGCCATAATTCAAAAGGTCTTGCATTTGTACCTTTCTTGACTTGAACTGTATTGAGTGTGTAGACTGTAGTACTTACAGCTTCTCTCTAGTACTTGAGTGCAACATTTCTCTCCATCATTAAGGTTTTGGTGCAGTAAATAATTGATCTATTCCTTCTTTCTGCTATACCATTCTAAGGTGGAGTCTTGGGTGCTGATGTCTGCCTTTTGATCCCTCTTTCATTGTAGAATTCTTCAAATTCTCTTGATGTGAATTCACCTCCTCTATCAGGTCTGAGAGATTTTAGGCTCTTCCCAGTATCTTTCTCAACTTTGGCCAAGTACCATTTAAATATTTGAAATGCATCTAATTTTTGTTTTAGGAACATGACTGTCATCATCCTTGAATAGTCATCCACAAATAGCATTATGTATCTATCACCTTTGTAGCTTTGCACTTCAATAGGACCACACAAGTCAATATGAACTAGCTCTAATACTTCATTAGAAGTATAAGCCTTGCTTTTGAAAATTGACTTGGTCATCTTCCCTTGTTGGCATTGTTTGCACATGGTGTTATCAGGCTTCTTCAACTTTGGTAGACCTTTGACTTTCTTCATTTTGTTGATGCTTATCAGATTGTCAAAATTTACTTGACATAGCCTCTTGTGCCATAAGCATACATCATCAATTTGAACAATGAGACAAGAAGCATCTTCCATGTCTAACTAGAACAAATTACTCCTAGTCTGGTCACCTTTTCCTATTAGACTTCCTTGAGAATCATAGGTCTTGGCAACTCCATTTTCAAATTCAACCTTGCATCCCATGTTGCCTAACTATGAGACACTTAATAGGATATAATTCAGGCCTTCAACATAGTATGCATTATCACATGATATCTTTTTAGTAAGCTTGATACTACCATTCCCTTTGATCTAACATGGTGCATTGTTACCAAATCTAACACTATTTCCTTCATATTGAATAAAGGTAATGAACTTACTTTTATCTATAGTCATGTGATGAGAGCATCTGTTGTCTATGATCCATTTTTTATTCTTGTTCATGTAGGTTACTAGGGTAGTTGCTTCATCTTCATCTGATTCATCTTTCATAGCCACATAGACTACTTCATCATCATTCTCGTTAGGGTCTTCTTCAACAATGTAGCATCTTTTTCCTTTACCTCTATAGTCCTTGTTGTCCTCTTTCTTGTTCTTGAGGTTTCCTCCATACTTTTAATTTTTCTTTTGTGTGGATCTGACTGCAATGTGACCAACTTCATTACAATTGAAACAGATGATTGGCAGCTTACCTTTAAATTTTCCTCTTCCTCTATGAAATCTTCTTGCTAGTAATGCCTCCAATTGGTCTACATCATCTTCATCAATGCTACTATCACTAAATACATACTTTCCTTTTCCACTCTTTTTCTTTGTTTGCACCTCATCTTTATCTTTTATTGTTGTCTTGGCTTTGAATGCAAATTCAAAGTTTTTTGGCTTGTAGTTGTCAAAGTTGGATAGCTCAGAGGTAGTGAGTCTTCCAATTATTCCTTCAAATGACAATGTGTTGCCTGGTACACACCTTAGCTCTTAGACGGCTAATACTCTTATAGCATAGATAGGAAGAAAAGTTCCCAAGTATTAGCTACATATTATTTCTTTTGATAACTGTCCTCGTAGACTTCTTATGGCTCTTACAACTTCTTTCATTCTTGCACCGTATTGAGCAGCATTCTCTCCTTCTTCCATTTTCATGTCATCAAATTTTCCTCTTAGGCTCTCTCTTTTGGCTCTCTTGACATTATCATCTGCTCCGTAGATGTTTGATAATGTTTTCCACATCTGATGTGTAGTATCACATTCTTTGATGTCATCATACTCGGCATAGCTTAGTGCTGAAGCAATCTCTAACATCGCTTGATTGTGCTCCTTCTTCTTGTTCATGTCTTCTACAGTGAGGGCTCCTACAGGGTCTACATGATTAGCTGTGATTGAGGTCTATGCATAGTCACCTATTGATCCAAGGTGCAATTTTATCATACTTTTCCATGCAACAAAGATGTCTTTGTTTAGCTTGGGAACTTCTCTCTTGGACATATTGATCTTCCTGTTGCTAGTACCTTGAAACAAACCAACACTGGGCTCTGATACCAATTGTTATAATTCTTTTAGAATAACTGAGAGTCGGGCTGAATCAATTATTTAAGGTCCAATAATGTCCAATATAATTTTTTTTAATAAAATAGGGGTGAATCAAAAGAACTAGCCTTTTTACTTTCTTGTTAAATCCTTTATAGCATATAATTGAAATTATCATGCATGCAATTAAACATTAAACAATCATGAAAAGTAAACATGCATCACCTCATAACACAAAGGATTTTGATGACCCAAAAACCCTCTAGGAATAAGAAGGTAAAACTGGGGTGGAGATGAAACTCACAAAATTAGTGCACAATTGATTTCAACCACTTCTGATGGTTTGCCTTGTTAAAGGCTTTACACACTGTCAGATTTGACCCTGTTAAAAGATTTCTAGACCTTATTAGGAGTGTGCCCTATTAGAGGACTTAAGAACATTCAACTCAGAATGCCACCCTATTAAAGGATTTACATAGAGTTGTTAGGCCCACCCAAGTCCATGGGATTTACAGTCACCTTCTCAAAAGAATCTTTTATCCCTCTCTAAGGATCTCCTATCCTTCTGCTAAGGATCTCTTATCCTTCTCCTAAGGATCTTCTATCCTTTTCTCAAGGCTTTCCACCTAGCTATTAAGATAACCTAGCAATGTAGGATTTCAATGTCATCATCCTTATCATCTAACTGATTCACAAAATTCAATGTAACAAACTTATTGTTACTTATCTGGCAATTCTTTTCACTTAACAAATAATTTAGTAACTTGGCATCATTGGTTTATTGATGCTCGACATTAACTAGGTTACTCAACTTCTATTGCTATTTACTGATGCTTGGCACCCTAAGATATTTTCTTGGCATCTAAAGAAATTTTCTTAGCATCAACTACCTTTTTTTGATGCTCACCACCTAAAGGATTTCTCGGCATCTGATGAAATTTTCTTGGCACCTGAAGGATTTCTTGGCACTCACAGATGAACTTAGTTAGTCTTTGCAAATGGTTTAGTCAAACCTTGCATTTTGTAGTGTCCATTCCCTGTGTCTTAAAGTATGTCATTAATACATGATTTCATCATTGACTTAGCTGATCCTTATACTTAATCTTCTGCCTTGCAACTTGAATAACTTTCCATACACATAATATTATGATGAGTGAGCTTAGCCATGTTATCCTCAAAAATCTTCTCCATGTCCTCAACCTCAATCCTCAAGATATCAAATTTGTGAGGAGATATAAAAAGTTTACCAGAACATGCCTCTATAAATTCTATCTCAGAACAGAAAGCACCAAAACTTACATAACTTATCCTTTCTACTTCTGATTATACCAGATTCTCCAAAGTGCCTCCCATAACCTCAAGTGGTTATCATGCTTAACTAGCCATCCATACCAAATTAATCATTCCAATGATCTTCTGTCAAATACCACAAAAGACACCAAACATGCTATGTTGACATCAATGAAAACTCATTCATGAATGTAACATACCATCATCAAACCAATCTCTCCAATTATCTAACAATCTTGCCAATTTTCTAACAATCTTCCCCTTTGGCATTGATGGGAACGTAGATGAAAAATATCTAGTTTCAAGAATACCAACAAAAGATAGACATTCTTCAAATCCTCTTCATCAATCATACCCCCCCCCCCCCCGGGTATACCTCAATGTACTTTGTACCAAATTGTTATTACAAATATTATGCTTATGCCAAACATCTTCCTTAGCATAATGTCAAACTTCTTCTCTAATATAATACTTTCCTACAATACTTCTCCCCCATAGTATGATGTCAAATTTCTTCTCTAAAGTATGATGTTTTTCATGCCAATCTTCTCCCCCATTGACATCAATGTCAAAGGTTTTAGTAACAAACATCTCTGCGTCAAACTCTATAACAACTGATACTTACTAGCTTGAGTGTCAAAAGACACTATTCAATAAAACATCAACAAGAGTCCTAAATGACTCTATCCATCATAGATACTCCCCCATATAGGAAGCGTCAGCATCTAGTCTAGATAAATAATGGTGCTCTATTACCCTAGACTAATGCACTCTTGCCTCAACTTACTCTGATGTAGGAATGGGCATAACCCGAAGCATACCTCACAAATACTCAAAAGTCTCTTTGAAAGAGGCTTAGTGAATATATCTGCAATCTACTCTTTTGTGCTTACATACTCCAATCTGATTTTTTTTAGAAACTTTTTCTCTCAACATATGATACTTAATAGAAATATGCTTAGTCACCAAATGAAACACTGGATTCTTAGACATATTTATTGTGTTGTGTTGTCACAATTAATATTAATAGGTTCACTAATTTCTATCCTTATATCCTTCAACATCTGCTTCATCCAAATAACTTGATTACAATTATTTGTTGTTGCAACATACTCTACTTCTATTGTACTTTGAGATGTACAATCTTTCTTTTTGCTTAACCAAGAAGCCAATCTTCCTCCAAGAAAGAAAGCTCTTCCGCTAGTCCTCTTTCTATCATCCATACTACCTACCCAATCTGCATCAATATAAGCACTTGGAGTAAAATCATTAGAGCTTCCATACCATAATCCAAACTCTAAAGTTCCTTTCAGATATCTAAATATCCTTTCCACTGCTACATAATATGCTTCTTTGGGATCAGCTTGGAATCTTGCAACAATTTCAACTACATTTTCTAAATCTGTCCTTGTGTGAGTTAGATATTGCAATCCTCCAATCATAGATCTGTACTTCTTCTACTCAACAGTAGGTGTTTCATCCTTTGTAGATAACTTGTATCTATTTACCATAGTTTTTCCAATAGGTTTACATGTTTCCAAACCAAACCTTTTTAGTAGATCCCTCAAGTACTTAGTCTAAGAAATAAATATTTCTTCTTTATTTTCAACTATATACAATCCTAGGAAATATTTGATCTCTCCTATCATACTCAATTCAAATTTTTCTTCATTTCTTGTGCAAACTTCTGACTTTCTTTGTCATTACCTCCAAATATGATATCATCAACAAATATTACCAAGATCATCAAACCATCATCCATTTCTTTCCAATACAAATTTCTATCTACCATACCTTATCTATATCTGAGCTTTGTCAAATACTTGTCCAACCTTGCATACCAAGTTCTCGGTGCTTATTTTAATCCATACAATGCTTTCCTTAGTCTGCATACTATGTCTTTGTTATCTATCAAAGGACATCCTTCGGGATTCTCAATGTATACCTCTTCTTCAAGTTCTCCATTTAGAAATGTTGACTTGACATCCATCTGATATACTTTGAATTTCTTATGTGCTACATAGGCAGAATAATCTCACTACTTCTATTCTAGCCACTAGAGCATAAGTCTCCTCATAATCTATTTCTTCTTATTGTGAGTAAACTTTACATACCAGTCTTGCGTTGATTCTTACAACTTCTCCTTGCTCATTCCTTTTGTTCCTAAATACCCATTTAGTTCCTATCACATTCTTATCTACTGGTCTAGGGACTAATTCCCGTGTCTCATTCTTTACTATCTAATCCAGTTCCTATTTCATATCTTGTTTCCAATAATCATCTTTACATGCTTCATCTACATTCTTCTATTCAACTTGAGATATCAATTATAGTTCTTCATTAGTTTTTCTTTTTTTCATCACACCTTTGTCTTTGTTTCAGATGATCTACTCAGATGGATGATTTTTTATAATGTTCTTTCCTAAAGTAGGAGTTTCTATCTCAACTCTTGGTTCTACTAAAGGTTCCAAGCTTTGTTCCTATCTTTTTTCTCCTTCATTCTACAAATCATTGTTAGTCTCAAGAAATGCCTCATCATTCCTTCTCTTTGTAACAACATCATCATCTAAATTGTAATCAATTATTCTCTCTTATACTCTGAACTTCTCATCAATTCTCACATTAGCACATTCCATAATAGTCTTAGTTCTCTTATTATAACATCTATAAGCCTTTCTTTTCAATTAATATCCAAGAAACATACCTTCATCACTCCTAGCATTGAACTTACCAATGTTATCATCTCTCTTTATGTAAGACTTACTCCCAAATATTATGAAGTACTTAACTATAGGTGAGTGACCAAACCATAATTCATAAGGTATCTTTTTTGTGTCCTTCCTGACTTGAACTCTATTCATAGTATAGAATATTGTATTCATAGCTTCTCTCCAAAATGTCTTGGATACATCATTCTCTGCCAACATAGCTCTTCTAGCTTCTATAATAGATTTGCTTCTTCTTTCTGCAATGACATTCTATTTAAGGGTTCTTAGAGATGATAGCTGTCTCTTAATTAAATTTTCCTCACAAAACATGTTAAACTCATTTGAAGTAAATTCTCCTCCTCTACCTAATCTTAAACATTTAATCTTTACACCATATTCATTCTCAACTTTATTCCCTAATATCTTAAACTTGTCAAATTCCTCAAATTTCTCTTTAATAAATGCAACCCACATCATTCTAGAAAAATCATCAACAAGAACCATAAAATACCTTTCACCATAGAATTCTCTAGTCTTTGTAGGACCCCTAAGATCTATGTCTACAATCTATAACTTTATGTAGTGGTAAATTTCTTGCTGGGAAAATAAGTTCTATTATGTTTTGCCAAAACACACTCCTTGCAAATTGTGTTAGTAGGCTTTATAATCTTTGGAAAATATCCAACAAAAAACATTATACTTGTCCTCACAATACTATCAAAGTTAATATGAAAGAATCTCTTATGCCATAACCAATAGTCATCTACCTTTGCAACCAAACATGTGATTTCAATAGGATTCAACTAAAATACATTACCTCTAGATCTAGTTCCTATTCCAATTATCTTTCCATCTTTATCTTTGATCATACATGTCTTTTTTGTGAACTGCAATTGATAACCTTTTTCTACTAGTTGTTCAACACTCAAAAGATTGTGCTTTAAACCATCGAAAAAGTATACATCCTCAAGATTAGTTTTACCATCGAGAGTTATAGATCCAATACCTTTTACTTGACATGTTGCATTGTTTCCATCTTTGACAATTCCTCCATCCCAATTTTTGACGTCAACAACCATGTTCATATCACTAGTCATATGATGTGAACAACCATTGTCAATTATCTAATTAGATTTCTTTTCAACCTGTGATACCAAAGCTACTTTCTCTAGAATTTCTTCTTTAATTGCCACAAATCCAATTTCATCATCACTAGCACTCAATGCCTATTCATCAAAATTATCATCTTCATTTGCATACAAACATTCTCTATCCCTTTTAGACTTATAAATTCCCTTATACTTTTTCTCCCTTTTAGGACACTTAGATGCATAATAAAGATATACATCACATGTCCAACACTAAAATATTTTCTTACCTCCTTTTTCTCTTCTTACCAGAAGGGCTACTACTTCATCAATCTTTCTATCTTCTTCAGATCTATTGCTGCTAGCAAAATCTCCTCTATCATTTGTGCTCCTTAATAGGTTAGGAAAAATATTCAAGTCATTGAAAGTTGTCTCTATTCTAGACAACTCTTAGGACTATCTAAGTTCATTCTCAATTGCTTCAAGTCTTCCCTGCAATGTCTCCTTAGTGAAATCTTTGGTACATGATATCAACAATTGTACCATCTAAACTATTAGTTTGAATGGTGGTGTAAGAGTCTTTAATATTTTTCATATAACCTCATCATCTTCTTTATTTCCTCCTTAAGCTTTAATACCTGTAGTAATTTATAATACCCTACCTATATATGTTCTTACGGATTCATTCTCCATCATCTTACCATCTTGAAATGCACAAATCTAACTTTGTAGCCTTAATTTCTTAGAATGTGCATCACCTTCAAAACTATTTTCCAAAGCTTTCTAAATCAAATGTGAAGTAGGAAGTTATTTTACTTGATTGTACTCAATCTTAGGAAGTGTAGTCAATAATGTTTCCCTAGCTTTTATGTCACACATGAAAATATCTCTTTCTCTTTGGAGAAACTTTCCAACTCATTTTCTTCGATGGTTTTTTTCTTTGATTTTTTCAAGATCCAATATCTTGGACCCATACACAACAAATGTGACTTCATCTTTTTCTTTCCA
Source organism: Cupressus sempervirens (assembly GCA_028749045.1). Taxonomy (NCBI): domain Eukaryota; kingdom Viridiplantae; phylum Streptophyta; class Pinopsida; order Cupressales; family Cupressaceae; genus Cupressus; species Cupressus sempervirens. The sequence goes on from CM053784.1 coordinate 590,254,382, forward strand.
GCTATCATAGTTTGATCCATCCAACTTCAAACTATCTTTCCTGAACACATTCGTCATGGATCTCCCAAAGCTATTAAAATTTTTCTTCAAGGACCTAATGCTCTAATACCAATTGTTAGTGACAATAGTCCACCAATATAACTAAGAGGGGGGGGGGAGGCTGGGGGTGCAGGGGTGAATCAATTATCCAATAATTAAAACACTTATCTTCTTTAAACAAACTTAGACATTTAACCAAGGTAAACAACAATCGTACAAAGATGCACATAGAAAATTACACTAGGTATGTTGACTAGGGAAACCCTTGATCAGAGGAAAAATACTAGTGGGAATGATGTCCACAAGATGATGTACTAATATAAATATTCCTTGTTAGAGGATGGACCCTGTTACGAATCTATTACAACATTTAGTACAATGAGTCCCCATTAATAGACTTTGAATCCTTATTAGGAGATTCCAACCCTATTAGCAGTTGTGTCATCCTTGTTAGGAGTTGTGGTAGAATGTGTGCAAGAAGATCCCACTACCCAAAAATGCAATTTCAACTACAAGAAGAGCTCAATGCTCAAACAAGTAATTTACTATTATCTTCTTCTTTCTTTTGTCTTTTCCTCTATAATATCAATTGGACCAATCACTATCAGACCTTGTAGACCTGATCACAAACCTTGGATCCAAATATCAAACTTTAAATCACTCAGCAAAACCTTGGCAATGAAGTTTCCTTCACTTCCGCACTGCCCTTCTCAACTTCACATTATGCACTCTCTGTTGCTTATCATCAATTACTCAATCATATCAACATATATTATGATAAAGGGAAATGTCCTTTTTTTATCTTGAGTCCATAAAATAATTACTTGAGTCAGTTGTTAGTCCTTTTTTATTAATTATTATAGGACCACATTAAGAACATGTTACACTTAGCGATAACACAAATCTTTTTCCTTGCAACTTGAATAACTTTCCATACACACAATATTATGATGAGCAAGCTTAGCCACATCATCCTCAAAATTTATTCTCCATGTCCTCAACCTCTATCCTCAAGATATCAACTCTATTAGGACATATAAAAAGTTTACCAAAACATGCATCTGTAAACCTTATCTCAAAATAGACATCACCAAAACTTACATAACTTCTTCTAGATTTATCTTTTCTGCTTTTTACATTAACTACATATACTAGATATTCTAAAGTATCTCCCATAACCTCAAGTGGTTATCATTCTCAACTAGCCATCCATACCAACTTGATCTTTATGATATTCATCTATCAAATATCACAAAAGACATCAAACATGCTATGTTGACATCAATCACAAACTCAATCATGAATGTAACATACTATCATCAAACCAATCTCTCCAATCTTCCAGCAATCTTTCCAATCTTCCAACACAAGGATATACTTGTATATCCAATCTTATCATGCAAATATTAATGGAACCATGATCAATATGCAAATCATAGAGGATTTAAAGTTTATCAAATGGATGTAAATCTGCATTCTTGAACAAAATTCTTGATGAGGAAATCTACATTGAACCTAAAGGTTTTGTAGATCCTAGAAAAAAGGACATGGTCTACAAATTACACAAGGCATTATATGGTCTCAAGCAGGCTCCCAAAGCTTGGTATGAAAGAATTCATAACTACTTGATACAGATTAGTTTCTAAAGAACAAATGATAACAATAGTTTGTATATCAAAGAAGGACTAGACAAAAGGATTCTACTGGTAGAAATATTTGTTGATGATACTTTATTCAAGGAAATGATGACTTATGCAAGGCATTTTTAGAAGAAATGAGTAAAGAATTTGAGATTTCTATGTTTGGAGAGATAAAATTCTTTGTTGGATTAAAGCACCAATAGAAGAAAGATGGTATCTACATTACTCAATCTAAATATATCAAGGAGATACTAAAGAAATTTGGAATGGAAGATTCTAAACTAGTTGGAACCCCTATGTCTATTGGACATTAAATTTCCAAAAATGATGATTCCAAAGAGGTAGATTAGACCACATATAGATCAATGATTGGAAAATTGTCATATGTAGTGCATACAAGGCCTAATATTACATTAGCAGTCAGTATGGTGGCAAGATTCTTAGTAAATCCCAAAGAAAATCACATGATGGTAATCAAAAGATTCATGAGATATCTTAAAAGTACTAAAGACTATGGTTGATAGTACAAATTAGGAGGCAATTCAGAGTTTAAAGTATTTGTAGATGTTGATTAGGTAGGAAATATTGATCATAGAAAAAGCACTAGTGGTGGAACATTCTTTCTTGATAAAATACAAGTCTTAGAAAAGAAAAAAATAGAATTGTATCTCTCAATCCACAATAGACGCAAAATATGTGGTAGCAACAATCAATTGTTCTAATATTGTTTGGTTTAAACAACTATTGACAAGTATGAAGATAAAAATCAAGGATCCAATAGTCATATACTATGATAACACCAGTGTAATCAATATATAAAAGAATCTAATATTGCATACCAAAACAAAACACATTGCTATAAAATATCATTTCTTAAGAGAATTTGTACAAGATAAATAAGTCAGATTGGAATATGTAAATACAAAAGAACAAATTATAGACATATTCACCAAGCCATTAGCTAAGTATGCATTCTTGTATCTAAGAGGTAAGATAGGGTTCCTTCCCCTATTTGAAGCTCACTAAATGAATTTTAGTGATGCATCAACCAGAGCATTTTGAAGATCAATTAGTTGGTGCAGTATTGACAAGGGCATACTGCAAATAAATTAGTACTTGAGGTACATTGATATTCACTGATTATTGTCTTGGGCATGAGATGTCAAAGACAGACTAGTTTTCTATCATATCTCATAGAAATTTTGTAAGAAAGAGATATCTAAAAGGGAGAATGAACTTAGTTTGACATCAAAGGTAGATCTTGCTATCAGAAAAAGTTGTAGCAGACAAAATTTTTCTGATAGAGAGAGAAACTCAAAGCAAAAAGAGTTCACACTCATAGAGGAAGTTCTCATGAATGAAAAATTTAATGGAACTAAGGATATGTTCCTTACCTTATTCCTTATTCTAATTATTTCATTGCACTATGACATGATGTATTGCCATCAATGCTAATGAGGGAGATTGCTGAAACAATTGATTAATTATGTATTGTCTTTGATGTTATAAAAAATGTCATATCATTTCTAGTTAGTGTATGTCGAGTTCACTCAGGCATTGAAGAAAATTTTCTATGTCTACTAAGAATTCTAGAGTTTGCCTAGTTCAAGAGATAGTATCAATTGAGTTCACTTGGGTGCCAAAGGAAAGTTTGCAGAAGTTGAGTGTTAACCAAGCTCACTCAGTTAATGAAGGAAATGTTGGATGGAACCAATGTTAACTGAGCTCACTCAATTAACAAAGGAACTTTATGTATATGCAATGTTAACCAATTTCACTTAGTTAACATAGGAAAATTGTTTCTTAATTAGTGTCTACCGAGAAGGGCCAAGTAATGAAGTATTTTCTTGTTTTGGCATATTGAGTTCAATTGAATTGTCTATTGGTTCTATATGACTGAGGAGATGAATATTAATTATTCTAAGTTGTACTCTAGCTAACTTGACAATATGAAAGATATAAATATAAGGTCAAGTTGAGGTTTATAAAGTGTGAATACATGGAAGATAATTGAATATTTAATGATGCTAAGAGGAAGTGAATTAGAAGGATAAACAAAATATCTTTAAGAAGCCAAGAAGATATATTTGATAAAGAAGGATCAAGTATACAAGCCAAAATTGTGATCTATAATCAAAAATTCAGTTGCATCTAAAATTAGGTCATCTCATTGTTACTTTCTAACCATTGTAAAAGTGATCTAAATCTCTTAATAGAGTTGACTTAACAGCTATTTATAAATCCCTTAACAAGGTGACATTTATATTGAACTATCCTAGGACCTCTAACAAGGCCACTTCTAATAGGGTGATTTAATCCTCTAATAGGTTCAAACCTAACAGTATGTTTTGTAACCTTTAACAGGGTTTGCTTCTAATAGGGCTCACTTCAAAAGAGTGAAAATTAGTAACTCGTAATTGGTGATTTTCCCAAATTGGGTTTCCACTTTAAATCTTGGTGTCAAACATGTTCATGCTATTTCTTGTATGTCTTTGAAACAAAGTTAAAAGTAATAGTAATCTTAGATAACATCTTAATATTTTCATGTTAAGTATTTGCCAAGCATTTTTAGTGTTTATCAAGTTACAACACTTTCTATGTGTTTGCCAAACATCAACATAACTAGGTTTTCACAAAATTGTTTTGTATTGACATCTAAAGGATCTAGGATATATTTTAGTGGTAACTAATTCACCCCTCCCCTCTTAGTTACTCCTCTATATTTCAAACACCTATAGTTTAAGAATTTTTACCTCCAGGTATTTCTGAAAAAACTACTTTATGTGATTCACTTGACATGATTTATATTTTGGTTTAAGACAATTGTGAAAGTGCCTTTGTTGGAGATTTTTAGAATTGAAGAGAATAAGAGTAAGGCTTTATCTTAGCTAGGTGGAATAAATAATGATAATATGTTTAAGCCAAAAGCTATACAAAAAATCCCAATTGCAAAAGAGGATAATGGAGTGATGTCCAAAATACCCCAAATATATTTGGACAATTCATATGTGGCTTACTTACATGATATAGATCCTTTTTTCCTTAGTCTAGTTATAAAAGGAAGGACCCTAAATAATTGTATGATAGACTTAGGGGCATCTAATAATATCATGCCTTTCAAAGTCATGCAAGTCATTGCTTTGTAGGTAGATACTAAACAGGGTAGATGTAGAGTAATGGATGCTAGAGAAGTGCCTATCATAGGTACAATAAATGCATTGCCTTTTAAGTTAGCCACTTATCTTGATGTTGAGTTGATTATGGTTGTCCTGGTGGTAGACATCCCTCCCCATTATGGAAAGTTATTTTCTAGGAAATAGAGTGTTGCAATGGGACGTAGTATACAATGTGATTTATCATATGCTACTTTCCATATAACAAATAAGGTTGTTAAGGTTGATAGAGAGTCAAGGTTTAATCATATTTTTTAGGAGAGTATTGTCAAAGATTCCAATTGCTTCTTATATATTTATGTCAATGCATTCAAAGTAGAGCCGATCATTCAAGAGGTTGAAAAGTTGCCACCTTTGATTGCACTAGAAGTAACATGCTTCATGGATTCACAAATTTTTTGGACTATTTATTTTGATGGAGATATTTCTAAGGAAGGTTCAGGAGTTGAGGTAGTGTTCATATCCCCAGAGAAGAATACTTTTATGTATTCATTCACTTTTAGTTTATCATGCACCAATAACATAGAAGAATATGAGGCACTCTTGCTAGGATTAAGAGTTGCAACTAGTCATGACATAAAAATGTTGCATGTTATTGGTGATTCTAAATTGATTATTTCTTAGATAAGACAAACTTATGCATCCAAGAATAAAAGATTGAAATAGTATAGGAACATTTTATGGGACCAAATAGAATTGTTTGATGTTTTTGGCATTTCTTGGATCGATAGAAATAATAATAAGATGGCAGATCTACTAGCAAATGTAGCTATTAAACCTATATATAGTGAGTACTAGAATACCACAACCTCTACTAGAATTAATTAAACCAAAAGATCATGCTAAAGGGTTGATGGTGAGTCACAATTGGGGAGACATCATTCCATATGTAGTGTCTACTATTTTCAGAGTTTATGATTTTCTTGGAAAACCACATGTGCTACCTTATCAAGTGCCTTTGAAAGTAGGGATTGTTGAGCTTCTATGGAAGATAGGATTAATGGAAGAAAGAGAATTGTTGGGAAAATATAAAGGTACTTTCTTTCCCCAAGTTACTATTGAGATCCAAGACCATGTGCAAAACTTTGTCCTAGATCTCTTTCTTTCATATAAGCCTTCACACTCATTTCAATTTGCATTTATATTCCATTTTTCCTTATAAGTTGCATTTGATTTAATATTTATGAGTAATATTTAATCTAGTTATTAGATAGAATATGTGAATAAAAAAGATGTGATTGTATTTATCTAGCACACCGATTATGAGTTGCAAGTCTTCATGTAACCTACTATGTATCTTCTTTTTACTATAATACAAAGATCCATCAATTTGTGAATATCTCATACATAAGGAAGAACCACCAATGGCTCACAAGGATCAGTGTTGGGATTAAGACATGTCAAGAGAGAATAATGAGCCAATTAGTAGATCAGTATCCTATCTAATGAATGGAGGAGTAAGAAATTTGGTAGTCACAGGCTATAGAAGTGATGGGAGGTCACCAAGTCAATGCGCAGATTGTTTTTTAGATTAGACACATTTAACTATGGCCCACTGAATGACATTCACTCCAATTATGTAGAATGCAAATGCATGTACTTGTGGAAAGGACATTATAATTGAGATTCATTTTAATGAATCATGTGGATATAATACACATCATCTTCTCTATATATGTATTCTGTTACATCTAAACATTTTCAAAACCATAGCTTAAAATGGTGGAGGGAAATGAACCTTCAATAATATCAGTCGTTGTAGTTGCTACAAGTAATATTAGTCGATTACCAAAATGAATCATGTGGATACAATACAAGGTTTTGAATTAGTCTATTTGTTAAATTAGATATTTGTGTTTTTATCTATTTATTAATTTTAAATTAATTAATTTAGAGTTGGATGAAACATTTCTAAAGTCATTTTTATTTATAAATTATTGTTCTTAATAATGTATAGATTAATTTTTATTTTTGTTTCTAATGTTCCTGTTGCCAGGAAGTGACAATTCCTATTGCTAGGATTTCTTTAGTTTCTCATAGATTCAATTTCATGTGTTTTAGCCTCATTGATAATCACTCAATTCATAATTAGCATCCCTTGATAGCACATTGCTCGAACACCTTTCGCAAGCTTATGCTCTCGGATTGACATGTATAGACTAGTTGAACTTCATTGTACATCGTTAATTCTTTTTTATTATTTACCCCAGTGTTGGCCTATCACTCAGCATGGTCTATTGTTCTTGGCATGTATTGGGACCTCGATGATGCTTGGGAGTTTGCTATCACTAGGTAGTATATTGGTGCCAACTAGAGTAATTGGAGTATTTGATGCATGTAGTGTGTGATAGTTTCATGGATCGATCTGGGAGTTTTTTGGACCTATTTGTGGTCTTGTTTATCCCTCTTATGTGTATTTAAATATGTATTGTCAACTTGGGGCTTATCTCAAGTATTTTGTGTGGTTACGATGCAGGAGCATCTAGTGGTGAAAGGGCAATCCTATATCACCCAAAAATATGCTTAGTGTTAGTTTCTATTTAAAGTGTTTTCATTTTTGGATACCCATTTGGGTCAAATATAGATTCCAACTCTCATAGCTCCACTATTGGTTTTTGGGTTGGTGTTTTTGAGCACCTTGGGATATGTGCCAAATGTAAAAAATAGGTTATTTTGTAATAGATCCATAATTATAATGAGTTAGATCCATATAGACCCAAAATTATTGGAGGGATGATTATAATTGTAATTTAAAGCACTCTAGAAAAAGAATCAGGTCAAAAGGCTTTATGGTTTGAAAGTTATTGTAGTTTTAAGTTGCTTGGAGACCTCCTAGAGCACTTCAAAGTCATATTTAAGGCACTAAATGGCCTCGTACAGGCCCAAAAAATGGGGTATGAGAAAAGCATGTCCAAAGGGCTATAGAGCACTTGGATAGCTTTCTAAATATGTAAATGGTCCATCAATTAGAGTCGTAGATCAAAATTTATGCCTCCCAAAATTTAGACTACCATTTCTGGATTCTTCTAATCTTACACTGACTTCTAACATGTTTTCTAGAACCTTCTATTTTGGCGGTGGATGCCAAATGAAATATTCTAAAATGTATTTGTAACCCTAAACCTAATTTGATTTACTTAAGGACGATTCTAGCATTGTAAAGGCAATTTTTGGTGGAGTTTTGGAGAAGGTATTGTGAGAAGGGTTTTCTTTAGAATTTGATAACATTGTAAGCCCATAGGGCATGTTGTGGAGTCTATTTTCATTGTACTAAATATAATCGCATATTATCTGATAATAATATTTCTCCTTTTCTATTGTATTCATTTTTTTCTTGGATTGTGCCTTCATCAACAAACCTTATGCTATAGGTTCATCTTGGTAATATGTACTTGCACCTCCTCATTTAGGTTCTTGACATGTTCAGCAAAGTCTTTTGCCTCAACACATTTTCTCTCCCCTTGCTCCATCTTCCTGAACTACAGCATAGTCCTTAGACTACTCCCATACATAATTTGGAATGGTGATTTACCAATACTCCTATTTATAGAATTATTTTAAGAAAACTCTACTTGTGGTAGAATCAAATCCCATCCCTTGTGTTTATCTCCTACTAAACACATCAGCAAATTTCCTAGACTTCTATTCACTACTTCTATTTGTCCACTAGTCTATGGATGATGTACAAAACTAAACTTCAATTATGTCTTCAACTTCTTCCACAAAGTCCTCCATAAATACCCAAAAAAATTAGTATCTCTGTCAAAAACAATACTTTTTGGGAGACCATGTAGCCTCACCACCTCTGAAATAAAAATCTACAATATGCCCTGCATCATGAGTCTTGTGGCATGGAATGAAATGTGCTCTCTTGGAGAACCTATCAACCACCACAAATACTGAGTCATTAGCCCTTTGTCTCCTTGGAAATCTAGGAACAAAATCCATACTTATGTCCTCCTAAGGCTTCGATAGACTAGACAATGGCTGATAGAGTCCAATATTTTGACTAAATCCTTTGGTGGTTTGACATACTTGACAACTCTACACAAACTTATTCACATCCTATGACAATTGAGGCCAAAAATAATGTTCTTTAATAATGGAAATGGTCTTATCTCAACCAAAGTGCCTTGCCTTCCAAGCATCTACAAACTCAAGATCCTCAGGGTACAGATTCTTGAGTTCATCAAACCCAACCACTTCAACTTGCATTACTGTCAGCAACAACTGTATCCTACTTAATGCATATACAACCCTATTAGACCTTCTTCTTCTATGTTTTAATAGAAATTTATATGTTTGCATCAACTCTACCCAATATTTCCTTCTTCTTCATTTTCTTCCTCACTTTTTTTGCCTATGACAACATTCATCCCTCTATGGATCTCCTCCTGCAATGCCTGGACTTGTCTCTGGAGGCATCTAACCTCAGGAGTAACAACTCCAACCATTCCACCATGCTCCCTTCATAGGGGCATCTTCTTGTATCAAAACCCACAACCACACAGTCCTAGTGTAAACTGCCTCACAGTTGGCACTCTATCTACACACTCAAGAAAACCTACTCTGATACCACTTGATGAAGGAACAATCCAAGACAAAAATGAACACAATAGGAAAGTGGTAATATTATTATTATAAATGATATGCTATTACATTTAGTACAACAAAAATAGACTCCACAACATGCCCTATGGGCTTACAATGTTATTAGATTCTAGAGAAATCCCTTCTCACAGTACATTCTCCCAAACTCCACCAAAAATTGCCTTTACAATGCCAAAAAGGTCCTTAAGTAAACCAAATTAGGTTTAGAGTTAGGAATAAGTTTTAAAATATTCTATTTGGCATCCACCACCAAAATATAAGGTTGTAGAATACACATCAAAATTTGGTGTAAAATTAGAAAAATCTAGAAATGGTAGCCCAACTTTCAGGAGGCATAACTTTTGATCCAGGACTCTGATTAACAAACCATTTAAATTTCTGAAAAGCTCTCCAAGTTCTCTATAGCATTGTGGTCATGATTTTCTCATCCTCCATTTTTCAATCCCATACAAGGTCTTTTAGTGCCTCAAATTTGATTTTGAAGTGCTCTAGCAGGTCTTCGGGAAACTTAAAATTGCAATAACTTTCAAACTGTAATGCCTTCTGACCTGATTCTTTTTTTGGAGTGCTTAAAATTACAATTATCATCATCCCTCCAAATAAGGCCCTCCAAATTTTTATAATTATGGATCTATTACAAAATAACCTATTTTTTACATTGGCATGCATCCCATGGTGCTCAAAAACTCTAACATGAAAAACTAATAGTGGAGCTATGAGAGTTGGAATTTGTATTTGATCCAAATGGGCATCTAGAAATGAAAACACTTTAAACAAAAACTAACACTAAGCATATTTTTGGGTCATATAGGATTGCCCTTACACTATTAGATGCCCCTGCATTAGGTTATCATGTGTTAACTGCGAGTTAAAGTGAGGGTTAACATTTTTGTATTTAATATTTTTTGTGAGCTGACTTATCACTTAAATATTCAATTAATGCAAGGGATTATTTAATTTCTAATTTCTAGGCCAACTTGTGGCTTAGTTGTGTATAAGTAGGGGGTCTTATGGAGTCTTTTATGGATTTAATTGATGGAGTGATTCATTCATTTTGGAGGAGTGAGTTTGGAGAGTAGCTGAAGGGTGAGTTTTCCTAAGTTTTTGGATAGAGTACTAAATGTGAGGCATTTTACAATTGGATTGTGGTGGAGTTGCAAGTTTGTGAGAAGAGCTCATGGTTGTGGTTTGAAAACAAGGAGGTTTCTTGGTGGCTTGCGAGCACAAGTTGAGATCTTGGAGGTTTCCCCAAATTGTTGTTATGTTATAGATTTGGACTACCTAGGGTTTGGATTGGATCTTGAGGGACCTTGTAGAACTATTATTGTAATTTTTGTTGTATTTGGCTGTAATCTAGAAGGCTTTACAGTCGGGCATATTGCATATAATTAGTTATATCTATGATCTTGCATCATTATTATCTTGTGTTGTGTTTGCACTGTGTGGTTATTGCTAGTAGTTAGTACATCTCCTTTAGGGATTCTCCTTCCTTGCACTACATCACATTTTAAGTAAACTCTCCTCCTCTATCTAATCTTAAATTTTTAATCTTCATACCTGATTGATTCTCGACTCTATTCTTGAATATTCTGAACTTATCAAATGCCTTAGATTTTTCTTTAAGAAATGTAACCCACATCATTCTAGAAAAGTCATCAACAATAATCACAAAATGTCTTTCACCATGGAATCCTTTTTGAATATGTTCACCATGGATCTCCCAAATTCATTAAACTTTATCTTCAAGGGATTAATGCTCTAATTCCAATAGCTAGAAACAATAGTCCACCAAGATAACTAAGAGGGGGGGTGGGTGTGAATCAATTATCCAATTAAAATAATTATCAATCTTAATTAATCTTAACCATTCAATTATAGTAAAAAGAAACCATAACAAGATGCACATACACAATTACACCAAATGTGTTAACTAGGGAAACCCTTGATTAGAGGGACAACCCTAGTGGGAATGATGCCCACAAGATGATGTACTAATATAAATATTCCTTGTTAGAGGATTGACCTTGTTAGGAGTCTATTACAAAATTTAGTACATATGAGTCCCTATTAAGAGACTTTGAATCCTAGTTAGGAGATTCCAACCCTATTAGGAGTTGTAGAAGGCAGAAGGATCCACTGTCCAAACAACTTATGGGGCAAGATCACTAAACTCACTGTCCAACTGATCTCTCAACTATTCCTTACAAAATAATTGTTTGCACTATGCTTTAACATCTTTCCTCTATCCTATCAACTAGACCAATCACTTTTTGAGCTTGTAGACTAGGTCATGAATCTTGGATCCAAATATCAAACCTTAGATCTCACAAGAAAACTTTGGCAATGAATTTTTCTCCAACTTTGCTCTGCTCTAGTTAACTTCACATATTTATCTTCATACTTCTTGCAATCATTCATACATTTCATCCACGAAAAAGGAAAATTTCCTTTCTTTATACCAAATCCATAAAATAATTTCCTAAGTTTTCTATTACACCTTCTCAATTAATTATTATAGGACCTCATTAAGAACATGTAACACTTAGTGATAACATTGATCTTTCACCTAGTATCTTTAATAACTTTCCATACATGTGAAATTATTATGAGAAAACTTAGCCACATCATCTCCAGAATGTCTTCTACACATCTTTAACTTTGGCTTCTTAGAATATATTTTTTTCTAAGAGATATAACAAGTTTACCAGAAGATGCTTTTGTAAACTCTATCTTAGAATAGTCTTCACCAAAACTTACATAACTTCTTCTAGACTTAATATATTATGCTTCCATAGTTAGCCACATATACTAAACACTTAGTAGTATCTGTCTTTAACCTCACTTAGTGAAAATGCTCAATGATCTATCCGTACCAACTTGATCTTTCTGTTGTTCTTTCAAATACCATAGAAAACTATTATATTGACATCAATGAAAACACAATCATGAATGTAACATATCATAATAATAATGATCTAATCATGTTTCTACAATAATCCACCAAAGAATTATCATTAGCATCCATGCTTCCAATAGCTTGCATCATTAGTATTCTTACATGGAATGAAGTGCTCCATCTTGCTAAACCTATCAATAACTACATACGTACTATCATACCCCTATCTTGTCTTAGGTAGACCTACTATGAATTCCATGCCCAGAAACTCCCATGGTGTATTTGAAACTAGTGGGGGTTGATAAAGACATGCATTACTCATTCTACCCTTAGCTTTCATACACACTATAAATTGATCCACATACATAGTCAAATCCCTGACTATTTTTGGCCAATAATAGAACCTTTGGACTAATTCCAAGGTCTTTCTCACACCAAAGTATCCACTTAGACTTCTATTGTGCTTCTACTAAATTAGGTTTTCCCTTATTGAGCCTCTTAATACACATAACTAATTATGCATAAATAAAAATCCATTATGTAATGTAAATTCAAAGAATTTGATATGAAAGTGATTCTCAAAGTCAAAATATACCTAGTATGCCTTAGGAAAGTCTTCATCTTCCTTATGGAGACTCTTGAAGCTCTCTATCCTAGTGCTATACAAATGTACCTCTTGAACTATTAACAACCTTCTACTCAATGAATCTACCACTTGATTCATCTATCCTTTCTTATGCTTGATTGTGAAGGCGAAAGCTTCCAAATACTCCATCTAGTTCAAATGCCTATTACTCTTTTTTTATTGGGTGTTAATATAGTTGAGAGCTTGACTATCTATACATACAAAAAATTCCTTGACTAATAGGTTGTAGTGCCTCTTGTGTTTTCATTGTGTACCTTGTTACATTTTGATCTGAGAGATACTAGTACACATGTTATTTTTACATTTGAGATGACCTGAGGGTCAGATGTTATACATTGATTTTAGTATCATAGATGTTAGACTACTATATTTTTTAGTGGATCACATTTGCATGATGATGCCATTTTGAGATGGCAGTATGTTTTATGATGATATTTGGTTATCTAGTATTTTGACATATCTCTGATTATGTTAGATGTGGATTTAATACTATGGTGATTTACTGCATTCTTGCTTTATTATACTTTATGTGAACATGAGTGATGTAAATGGATTATTTCAGTATATTTGAATAAATGGTTATGTTATAATTATAGGTGGGAAGAGTAAACTTCTAGGGGGGGATGAATCAAGAGTTTAAACTTAGCCCATAAAACTTTTACCATTCATTCACCATATGCATTCAATATGCAAACTAAAATAACATGTAAAGTATATGCATCTCAATCATGTAAACAATCACACACATAACACTAGATATGATTACCCAGAAACCCTCCAAGTGAGAAGGTAAAATTGGGGTGAGGATGACTCCCACAAATCTTCACTACTGCAGCAATAAAGTGTATCCAATTAAGGTTACAATGATTTGACCTTGAATCATGGTCTACCTTGTGAAAGGTTTTCCCTATTAAAGGCTTATAAATACTGTTAGGTCTCACCTCATCAGAGGATTTCAACACCCTATTAGAAGTGTACCTTGTTAGAGGAATTCAACTTACAACTAAGTTAGCACCCTATTAAAGGATATCATACAGCTTGTTAGGACTACTCTATTAAGAGATTTAACTAAAATCACCTGTTAAAATGTCTTAGCATAGATCCTATGATTAGCACTTTCTTTCCTAATAATAGATCACCTCTACAAAATGTCTAATTAATCATTCACAATTGGATGTCTCCAATTTTGTATCCTTTCTTCTACCCTCTATTCTTCTCTAACTAATTCTACAATTCACTCTTACTTCTAGGTCACCTTGAATGCTCTACAAAATATCTTGTTTGCTCCTCCAATTTGATCACTCACTTGTAAAGAGTTTAGGGCTTCATCCTCCTTAAGAAGACTTAGGTGGCTTAGGGTTAGGTATGAATCTATGGCTAAGATTCATCCTTTTCACCACTTAAACCTTCCCATTTTTTCATTGGTTGCATGTAATTGCATAGGGAATCCAAATATAGATTCATCCTTATCTCCAAAAGATTGTGATCTATCCTTAAGTCAGCTTTAAAATGATTTACATAGTTGTTTGTACCATTTCAAACAAATATGTCAAAACTATATCACTCAACATATGAATTCTCTAATGCTTGGCATGCATTGTTCTGTATACTATGACTCGACACCTACATTACTCAGTATCCAATATTTGCTCAACTCTTGAATCACTCGACATGGTGTTTCTAGTGTCTAATATGCTAAGAATGACTCAGCATGATCTAATATTTACATGTTGTGCTTAGCAAGTATTACTAGTTTGGAATGAACTAAGTAAATAGTTTAAGTGTGTTGACACTCACTTGTCAAAACCAATCTAAGATCAACAATCTCCCCCTTTGACATGAGTGTCAAAAACACTTGAATATACATAATCAACCTTAATCTTCTTGAGCATAACATATCCATGATTCAACTTATATACAAAGCTTTAAAATTTTCAAAATTCTACAATAACCTATATACCTCAAAATTTATAACTCCCCCTCAGTTAATGTCTTTGATTTGTATCCAAAGTTTGTGCTCCCTTTTGACTTCAATATTGCATTGTATCTAATACTCTTTCATCTGATATGCTCTGTCTTAGCTAATATCTATATATGTTTACTGCTTTCCTCTTCAAAAATGAATCTCCTCAATTATTTTTCTTCCTCTATTTCTATCTCCCCCTTTATTCTCCCCCTTTCTTTATTCTCCCCCTTTTTGAAACTTATGTCAAATTGGCTATACACATATAGTGTGTTTGTCCAAAAGGATTTATAGACATCCATTATGATCTTGAGGGCTACATCCTAGTTTTCACATGTAACATCCAATGACTTGATTTGTATTGCAAGTTTAGAAGCAAGGTGCACTAGGCCATCTAAAGTAGAAAGATTGGGGTCTTTCTTTAGTAGTCTCAGCATAACCTAGTTCCTTGTGCAGTATCTCCATGTGTGGGGTAAGGAATTCATGTATACATTTTAATTTGGTTCTTATGCTAGCCTTGTCTACTATTAGTATAGCTAATTGACTTTGTGTCTAAATAAATGTTCTAAAATGCTTCTCACTTTGAGCTAGGTTCTAAGGTAGCATAGTACTTGATATGTTGAGGTTTCGCTCCAAACTCAAAAGATGACCTATAGTTTCTTGTGTGAAGAGTGTAGGATCACATACCTTTATGTATAGTGAGAATATATTCTCAAGTACCTTCTTCACTTCTTCAACCTTAGTTACCAATGCAACTTGAGTTAGTTTTATCTTACTACATATTTTCTCATTCACCTTTCCTTGAAACTTCTTCTCAAGCCATTGTAAAAGTTTTGTAGTTGTATCAAGGTCTTCATTACTAAAATTTTCCACTATATCTATCATTTGTTCTATTAATGGCTTGGTCTCTTTAGGATTTTATAGGTTTAATGCATCTAAAAAGATGTCTTTAATATCTTAGAGTGCTTGTTTCTACCGATGTTCTCTGCTAAGCATTTCTTGATGCTTTTTCTTTTTTAAGGCCTATTGCAAAATGCCTATTTACTCCAATGTCATAGTGTCATAGTCAAACATTAGAATCACAATTTCTTCATCAAGGCTTATGTATCCATAGTGAATTAACATACCAACTTTTGATAAGCTAGGTCTTGGCACTGAGATTTGCAGTGGAATGGATTCCATGCTTGGCTTCTAAAGAGCTTGTGTAGAAGGAGTGCCAGATGTTGGTAGAGTTACCAATGCTCAGATGGTTTCCTATTCCTTCACCTTAGATGTTTTCCTAGCCTTTTTAGGCTTTCCTAAATCTATCACTATGACTTGAATAACATCTTGTTCTTGTGCTTTAGGTACAGATGAATCTACCTATCCTATTTTCTATTGTTTACCTATAGTTGTATCTTTTTCTTCTACCTACTTCTTCTCAATAACATCAACTTTAACACTTGTGTCAACCTTAGTAGATGTATCTAATATTGTTTGAACTAAAGGTTGTACACTAGTAATTAAAGGGATTATATAAGTTGGTTCTTGTGTATTCACCTTTTCCCATGTGATCTCAATTACTGCCTTTTGCAATTCTTCTACACTGACTAAAATTGAATTTTCACAGAGTTCAGCTTGGAGTTTACATTGGTCTAGAATCTTCTTTAGGTCTTTTGCTGTAAGTGGATTGATGTTCTAATCTAAACCATCAGAACCATCTTTAATAGTTATAGTCTCAGTCGTTATACTTGTGACATGAGGGGGACTGACACTCGGTACTTGTGTGTCCTACACACTCTGTTCATCTTGTTATTGTTCAACTATTGCCTTTTCATCATCTTTATTTTCTATATCTTCCTCAACTATATCATTTTTCTTATCATCTTCTTCCTTTTCATCAACATTTTCATCATCCTTATCATCTTGTTTACCCTGTAAAGGGTCAACTTATCCTTATTTCACGGTGGTCAACCCATAGATAAGTTTCCATATTTGGGATGATTTCTTGACCACATGTTCAATATTATTTTGAAGAATGTTGAAGGTTCTATATTTAGGTGTAAACCTAACTACATATCTCTTGATAGCCTTAACAATCTGTCCCTTTGTCAGCTCTAGCATTACTTGAGCTAATGTTGTTTCTCTAATCTGTTTCTCCAAATTCATAAAGTAATGCCACTTTTTCTCAACAATATCATATAAAAATTTTGGTATTGTGTTGGAAAATTCTAGTGGAGTGTTCTTAAACTTAGATATCATGGCATATAATGCCTCTTCCACTTGATTTTTCTCTTCTTTTCCAAGTTTATCAAAATAAATATGTTTCAAACCAAATAAATTTGCATTGCTTTTGATATTTTCAAATAAATTTTCAAGATCAAATAGGGGATTATGACTTACCACTTTGAATTGGTTATTTTCATCTGATTTTGTCCTTTCTTCATCTAACTCTAGTTGTGCCACATATTTTTTTCTTTGTCTTTTCTGCTCTTGGCCACCTTGCTCTGATTTCTTGGACTTTTCCTTGGCCTTATAAGTTTTAGCTCATGTACTTTCTCTACTAGTAGTTTTTGTGGGCTTGGCTAGGCTAGGTTTGACAATTTTCTTTGCCCTTTCCATTGGTCGTGCCTTAGCCTTCCTCTTCTTTGGCTCAGCAAGAGTAGGTGCTTTCTCAACTTCTTTTCCCTTGGCACCTTCAATTTCCTCCTCTTCCTTATCTTCTCCCATGTCTTGGGTCAGAGCTAGAGGTTCTTGTGCTTGTTATTACTCTTCATCCTCTTCTTGTTCTTCTTCTTCTTCCTCTACACCTTCTCCAAATTTTTCTTTTAGCTTCTTAACCAACTTATCTTTCTTCTTGAGTGTGGAGACAATATTTAACTCCATGCTAATATTTAATTTTACCATCTCATAGTTTCCAAATATCTTTGCACTTTTATCTATTTCTCCTGCTAGTAGTGTTGTGATGGCTGCTTAAGCTTCATCAACATTAATTTCATACCCAATTGGTCTTAACCATCTTACCCCTGGTATGGAAACTTACACAAAAGTGTAATCAGTATCAACAATAAAACATATGTCATGATGGTGTTGTTCAACCAAAGAAATCGGTATCCTCATTCTTTCCTTTATTGATTTCTTGAAATCTTCAAAATAACTTGTCATCAAGGTTTCAAAATTTTCTCCCATCTTCTTAATGAAGTCATTGATCTGCACTGCAATTAACCAGTTGGTATTCCATCCTATAGTACCAAAACAAGGAAATATATTTTGTAGATAAAATAATATGCAAACTAGTATTGAACCAAATATACATTGTGCACTCTTGGTTTTTTTGATAGCTCCAAGATTCTCCATCAACTATTGTAATTGTAGTTCTGCCAGATCATATGTATGATCTTTCTTTACAATCTTGTAGCCAACATCCGCAGCTATGTAGGGTATGTTGGCCTATTTTTCCACCATTTCTATTTTGTGCATTCAATAGTGAAAACCCATAAATATGTGCCTTGAAAATTTTGAAATTAGGTAAAACCTTGGGTAAAATTCATAAAAAACCCTAATGCCTTGTCTTGTTTTACCCTAGCTTTCAAAAAAAATTGAGAGTCCTTTTTCAAAAAAAAAATTAGGTAGTTAACATTTATCCTAAGGTCTAGCATACATAAGGATGACTTCTTTTAAATTTTCATAAACCTTTATTAAACCTTGTTTTGTTTGCAGTTTGCTTGAATATTTTATTGAAAATTGTTAACTGCAACACCTTTTGTTCAGCCATCGATCTTTGTTAGATCAATGGATGGTGCATCCCTACAACGTTGAAATGTAAGGTCTTTAAATAAAGTGAGCATGTACCATGATGACATGTAGCCCTTGCTGATGTTAAAACTTCAGTGTGCCACAAGTTTTGATGCACTGTTGATCTTGTCTTAATCAACAGATAGTGCTTGCCCGCATTAAGAAAATGAAAGAATCTTGAGCAATGCAGGCATGCACCTTTGCTATGCATGGCATCAGGGTCCCACCTCTTTAGAGGGTAATAATGAGGTGTCTTCTGTGGTAGTTGTCAGGTGAGTTGGACTAAAAGGAAGTATATCATTGGTTAGTTCAGTTGACTTGATGTTATAAAAAGTACACAATTTCATGATCATTGATCTGTGTGAGATCCATGGTCAATGCTTACCTACTTTATGAAGTTTCTTGATAGATAAATAATGTGGGAAAGTGCTATTTTGACAAGTAGCAAAGTGGGACCAAGGATGAAGGGTATGTGCTTCATTGTGCTAGGTTGTAAAGAGATGCTAATGTGTATGCCAAGTTGGGAGTGATGATGTCATGGGCACACAAACTCTAACAATTAATATGGTAGTTAGACTTGTCAGAGAACGATGTCTAAAAGGTATTATTATATTGCTCAAATTTAATAGAGTAACCATAAGACACAAATATTGTGACCCCCATGTTGATCTTGGTCAGATCGATGAATGCTACATCCCCACATTAAGAACCTGCAAGAATTTTAAGCAAAGCAGGTAAACCCCATGTAGATACGTGTCTATGGTGATGTCAACACCTCCATCTCAAACTATAAAAGGGTTTTAAGTTGTGCCACTATTGATCTTACAAATATTGATGGCTAGCATTTGCCCACATAAGAAAAATGTTCATTGGTTAAATAATGCAAGAAAGCACCATTGCAATATGTGGCACAGTGGGGCCAGCTACAACCAAAGTGGGTTAATGTCTACTAGGTTGGAAGATTTATTATGCTAGTTGTGTCACACATTGTACTTGTTGCTACAAAGATGTTTTATTTCTCTTGACCATTGATTTGGAGAAGGATAAATGGTCGGCACTTGCCTACATTTTCAAAATGCAATAACCTTAAGTAATGTTGGGAAGCACTTGATCAACATGTGGCCATATTTTTTAAAGTCATAAAGATTTTTTCTTTTTGAATTAAGGTCATTTGATCTAATGAAATCAATGGATAAGATTCAAATATGATTTCAATTTGGAAATAATGGCTACTGGAAGTTAATATGGTTTAGAGTTCATTTGTGTGATTGCAATGCCCAGATATAATTCACAATCTCACCATTATTGAACCACAAAATTACAAAAGGTTATTAGAGTGCAGAGAACTTTCAGAGCTAGAGCATAGAATTTTGTAGAGAAATTTAGTCAAATTAAAGTAGAGATTCTACAAAGAAGAAGCATGATTTCGTGGGGAAGTGATGTGTAATTTCTAAAAATCAAGAATCTAGTGTTACGTAAATCTTAGGGTTTTTGAAAGATGCCTCCACGAAAAGAATTCACGAGACAAATTGATTACCTTAAGAGATCTCTACATGATGATTTTATTTAACAATTCCCTTTGTTTATAAATGAAATAACTAAGGGGAGAGAGCTCATCCTAAAGAACCCTTGGGTAGCTATAGTAGAGGGTTTTTATGATAGGGCTAATTGGGTAAGAGACACCGAGGTTTCTATGGGAGTATTAGAGTTGTTTAAGAAATGACTTTTAGAACGAAAACTAGATACCCCTATGAGCAATGTCTAAGAATTTGACATTGGGAAATTATTAGTCCCTGTTATTTTCTTTGATAGTGATCTACTTACTGATTTAGCTAAGAAGTATGATCCTATCACTAGGTAGGTGAAGAACCATGCTAGAGTAAATCTTTTTAGGGTTTCTCCTAAACTAATTAGAGAGGTTTTTAATGTCAACCCTAACCACTTTGTGCATGAAATCATTAATATGGATGACCTTCAAGAAAGTTACGATGCACAGAGGATATACTTAAGGACAGGGCCATTGCAAGAGCATTTTGCCAAGGTTGGTACATTATCTTTGATTACTGCCAATACCCCAGAACCATTAATGAGGAGACATTTCAATCTTAGGGCTCAAGAATTATATTTTTCTCTCTACAAGATTTTTAGGATGCATGAAGCAGAACAAATCCCAGGCTTAATTGTTCTTATCATGGCTTAGACTCTACAATTTAGGATGAGCACTATTCTTGATTTTGCCACTTTCCTTGCATAAGAAATTCACAATGGTTTGGTGGGGATATCACAAGGAAAAGTAAACAAACCCTTTTGTTGGTACTCATTGCTCATGCATGTATGTCTTTTTAAGGCAATCACCTACTTCTCTAAGGGTATGGATTTGGAAGTAACAAAGGATGGAGAAAAGAATCTAGTCCAGTTATGGAGTGTTGACATGAATTCAAAGGCCAGAGATGCCATATTTGTGAGATTTGATAGATATTTTGCATCCAAGCTGAGATTGCTTTTAAGAGGAGATAGCCCTAGGATTCCACAATCACTATTAGAGTTGGTCAGACAAGGACCATGCAAAAGGGCTTTTGGTTAGTCATAATTAGGGGGATATAATCCCATACAATGTTTCTATAGTGATCAGAGTGTATGGTTTCCTAGGAATGCCTCATGTGCTACCTTTCCATGTACCTTTGAAAATAGGGATAGTAGAATTATTATGGAAAATCAAGACTAATGATGAAAGAGATTTTCCCAAGAAAGGTACTTTTTTCTTGGTTGTTACTATAGCACAATTTGTAAGAAAGGGATGAAAACACCTCATTTTATTTCTGGATAGGTACAACATGGCAGAGTCCCATGCAAGATTTATTGATCCAAAAGGATTTTATGATCTATTAAGAGAAAAGACAAAGGTTGCCTGCATGACATAGTAGGTGTATTTTCCTTAGGATTTTATAAGAAATATATTCTCTTTACAAGAATAGGAAGTTAGGAACAAAAAATAGATAGTGTTTAGCAAAGTGTTGGAATTCATTAATGATTTTGATCCTACCTATGATAATTTGAAGGATAAAAAATATTGGGGAGCCAAAATGCAAGCATTGATGAACAATTTTTCTATAATCATGCAAAAAATGAATGAGAAAAATGTTACATATGCCAAAACCCATCCAGACAGGGCTAGAGAGGTACAGAGAAGAACAAACCGCAGAAAAATAGTAGCTCCTGGTCAGTATACTTTGCAAAAGAGGGTAGGATATGTGATGGTGCAGCATGTACAACAAGCTTCCCCTCATGAAAGACCAATGCCAGAGAGCCCAACTGCAGCAAGTGCCTTAAAGAGGCAAAAGTTGGAGCAAGGATCTTCTTCTCATATAGAACAATACTCCCCAAGCCAAACCCCAATCCAAATAGATGATGAAGCATCTTTAAGGGAGCAGCTGAAACAGATTGGTGGAGAAGGGGATGTTATTACTACTACCATAGATTTGGAGAGTGGAGTACCTCAAGAGCCTCGTATACCCTCCTTGGACCTTACAATTGTTGACTATCAAGGTAAGGAGATAGACCCAATTGTTGCTCAATCTTTTGAGAAATTTATTAATGATGAAAATGTTGTCAAATCTAGAGCTTTTCCACAATTTTTGTGGAGATTGAATATAGGAAATTTTGAAAAAAACATGTGAGAAAATAAAAGCAGAGCAACCTAGCAAACTAAACTCTGTTATCAAGGAAGAGGTAAAATCTAAGTTTTTGAGTAATTTTTCCTAGTTCACACCTGAGCCTAGAAGGAAATTAGTTAAACAGTCATGAGTCCTAATTTTGCCAGAATGGGACATAGTTAATGCAATGATTTTTTATTCAATAAAAAAAGAAAAGGATGTATAGTATAAAATTGAGGAAGAGGTATTGCAGGCCCACAGGGGAGTCAAATTTAGTGATGACCACCAGGCCCTCATAATCTGGTCGATTGAAAAGAGAGACAAAACTAGAATGTAGGAAATCTCTACTACATAACATATTGGTGCACTAACATTATTCAGGGCCGGTGAGGTTGGCAGCAAGCAAATTTTTGGAGTGGCTACAGAAATGATGAAATTTGGCAATGTAGTATCAAGATAGGAAGAGGATAGGTTTGTGCAGCTATATGCTAGACTTGAAGAAGTTTTGAAAGCATATTAAGATAGGGGTTAACAAATACAATCATTGGAAAACCAAGAATCTCAAATGGAAAAACAACTTGGGAAAATAAAGGTGGGAGAGTCTAGTAGGCCCAGAATTGTATACCTCTAGCCACCTATTGAACCTTTTAAATCAACTCCCCTTATTGAGATACCAAACACCCCAGAGAGGCCTTGATTCTATATTGCAGAGGATTTTGAAGAAGAAAAGAATAAATTGTATGTACTGCACATAGAGTTGAACAATCAATATGAAGACAAGATTACACAGGGTGTACTGTACTTGATAGATAGAATTGAGTGGCCAACATTTTTTGATTGATTGGCTAGGATTGTAGAAATTAGAGATGAATTGAAAAGAGATGAAGTTAAGTTAAAACCTCTTGTATAGAAGTGGGTTGAAAGAAATAATGATATCATTGCTATGTGCATATCTATCATCCAATTGCCTTGTCACCAAATAGAGAAGATTTTTTATTTGTTAAATAAGTTGGAGGGTTTTGATGACAAATGAGACTCTTTTCAGAAAAGAGTGACAATTTGTTTTTCCAAGTACATAGTTGAAAAGTTTCATTTATTTCCTAGTGCTCTAAAAACTGTTGATAAAGTAAAGGAAAAATATGAGTGGAAGAAAGAGTTGGACGACATATTTTTTCAAAGGATGAATAATCTCATAAATGAAATTGGGCACTTATTATGGGCAATAACCAATGAGGAGTTGGTTAAAGTGTAGTTATTCTATAGCGCCATCAGAAAATACTTCATTGATATAGAGGCAATTGGAAATTCTTTAATAACTATACAAAGACAGGTCCTAAATTTTGATTGGCCTAATGACACTACCTTCAATGAAAGGAAGGAAAAAATCATGTCTATAGAGTAGATGGTAGAAGGTAACAGAGCAAAAGATGATGCTAAAGTAATTTTTACCTTTACAGTTGATGATGAAAATGAGGAGAATCCCTAGGTTAAAGTGAGTTTGTAGGTAATCGAAGATGACACATCACTTTCAAGCCTGATAGCCACTTACTTCGAGGAATCAAAATGATAAAAGAATCAAATCATAGTGTTTTTTTCATTCCAAGAGATGTAAAAGAAAAGGGGCCTACCAAAAGAATGTTGGATGTATAAGTTTTTTTGTTACACACAATTTTATCCTTTTGTAGGAGCAAAATGTAAATATCTTTGTAAAGGGCACTTGTCAATTTCTCTAAGCCTGAAGCTTGTTGCATCTCACATTATATAAGTGAGATCCCAAGGCTAGAGAAAGGATCTAAGAATTGTATAATTTTTTCTTTTGTTCAAAAAAGGTGTAGTCGGTCTGGTCGCATGTAGATGTGTTGACTTTACTGTCAAACTTATACTCTCTGATCATATATATAAATGACAAGTCCTCCCCTCCCAATCATTGCTTGTCCTCAAGCAATGGCTGAACAATAAACCAATCAATCCACCTGGATCCCAAATGTAGTCATGAACTATACTACTACCAATTAACACATGCTCCTGCAATATCCTCTGCAATATGACCAAGAGGAATCCATAATCAAATTGACAATTATAGCTCAACCAAACTCCAAAATCTCCACTACCACAATCAAAAACCCATGAGGCACAAACTCTTAGAACATTAGAACCCAAGTAAAGTGGAAAAATCAAACTACCAACATAGTAAATACCATCAACGCATCCCACTGGCCTATATGGAATGTACAATCCAACTCTGCAACAATGGTGAACCCTCTCGAATGAAACTGTACCAAGTATGGAGAATCCACACACTGTACAACTCCTGCAGTCAACACAACTCTGCAAATCATCGGCCACTATCTCATAACCATAACTCCCATACACTGTTGATGGTGAAAAGACATTACAAGATAAAGAGTAAGAAATGGAATCCAAACCAAATTTGTCTACCATCAACTCCTCAGCACAAGGATCAAATGCTAACTGATGTACATACCCTGCAATATAATGTTGATAAAAAAAACCAACCTCAGTCAACAGCTCACCATGAAGAAGTGACACAACCCACTGTGACTGATCACTAGCTAAGTCAAGAGATGTCATAGCCAAAGGAGTAGAATCAATAACAACACCTGCTAAAGCATCACTCCAAAACTCCTTCTCTAAGTCATGTATTATCAACCTGTCAATTGCAGGACCTATCACCATGTCATGCCCATCACAACTCTCATCCCGAGGCATCAAACTATCCCATAACTGATGATAAGCACTAGGAACCAAAGTACATCTTTGTATCATCATCTCATCAACATGGTAATCAAAGGTAGATAGATGAGCATACCTCACAGTGTAATGCCGATAGAATGCACCAATCTTAGTCAGTTGCTCAAACTGCAATCCAGATGTAACTAACTGCAATTGATCATTAACCAAGTAGGAACCATGCCAACTATCAGCTCACCAACGTCACACATGGTCTTTGATACAACATCTCTAGTCTTCATGCCATTAGTACTAGAGGTCACCACCATGTCAGGCACACCACAAAAATCTGCTACAGCACCCAACTCAATTGAACCTGACTCTAGTGGGAATGAACCTGATATGCCAATGTTAGTATCAAGGATGGATGCATCCCCATCTCCACTGTCTCTAACAATCTGAGCCATGGACATCCTCGGATCACCAAACACCACAGCTTGTGACTGTATAGAATTAGGTAAAGACTGTAGTCGCTCTAACTCCATGGTCACCTTAGCCAAATGAAACTGTGACTCCTTGAGAGCCAACTGTGTACTCTCAAGAATCTCAGAAGTCACCTCAAGCTGCTCAGTAAGCTCACTCACCTCATCTTCCTTGGCCAACAATGCATCATATGCTGTACTACCCCACTCCATAAGATAATCTCTGTCGGCTACCAACTACATATAATTTTGTCTCAAAATCCGAATAGCCTCCCATAAAGAGTGGATCTCTGTCAAGGAAAGATAACTTCCTCCCTGCTCATCACTAGTAGGAGAACCCCATCCATAAACTACTAACAACTGACGAGCAGCATCGAAATGTTGGCAAGTGATAGCAATGTCTTGGTCACTAACTCTCAACTGATTAGACACATGATGGCACTGGCTTGACTGTCTCCTACAAACCTCCTCTGATGCACTGTCTGAAGGAGTGTCCTCAAAGTTACTAGTCTCTAGAGTATTACCATCCATATCCTGTGAATCAAATCTAAAGCTCATATCAACATACGGAGTATCAAAAACATTAGCATTGCTGCCCAACTCCTCTGTACCCAAGGAAACTAAGTCTTCAAAACTGCCCACTGCATCCTCCTGGATGTCATCAATGCCAATATGATCCTGGGACTCATCTATACACACTGCCAAATATGAAATATCATCAAAACATTCCAGCAAGTATGGCCGACTGGATATATGAACAAAGCCCAACATTGGTGTATAAAAACTAATACCAACATCAAACAAGATACTGGCACAAGAAAAGACAACACCATGTAATCTGCTAATCAAATCCATGATAGCACCCAAACAAACACTGCTACCAAAAAGTGTTAAAGATCTCCAGTCAACTGAATCCCAAATGCCAATATAACAATCTCGAGTCCATATCCGTAAACTAGAATCAACTGATAACTCAAGCAAACTCCTCACCTGAGTAATATGACCAATACCAACTAACTCCACATACCTGTCATGATGAGATAATGAAGTCACAATACTATCTTGGTTCACCTTCAGCTGGCTGGACAAATCATGTGAAGTACTACCAGCCTCAACCTCATGTGATGAAGCATCTAACGGTGCCTGGTACTCTTTCTCAGCAAAGTCATGAATGCTCAATGTCTGCTCATCTCTACCAGGTATCCCACCATCCTGCACAACAACATCCTCATAATCATCATCTGAACCCACTACACTGTAGTCATTGCCTGTTGTAACTATACCATCTTGAATACCTGTGGCATCACCCTTTGACGACCTGTAAACAATTGTCTCAATTTGAGTATCAAGTTGACTGTTACTATCAATCTGTGTGATATCCTTTCCCACCACCTCCTGTGGCAGAGTAGAATCTGAGACCTCTACCTGGCTATCAGCTAGTTTCTCAAACTCCTCATGCAAGTTCTTGGGAATTGTGTCATCTGTCCTGTGAGAAAATCTTCCAAATAGAAATCCAGTCAACTTATCGACCTTAGCTGGGTCAGATAACATGTCATTTATACGGTGGTGCTCAACCAACTATTTAGACATGTCATGGCTTATTTTCATAAGTTTATCTCGAATGTCTAAA
Organism: Cupressus sempervirens; assembly: GCA_028749045.1. Taxonomy (NCBI): domain Eukaryota; kingdom Viridiplantae; phylum Streptophyta; class Pinopsida; order Cupressales; family Cupressaceae; genus Cupressus; species Cupressus sempervirens. The sequence continues at coordinate 590,281,580 of CM053784.1, forward strand.
TAACCATCCTTTCTACTATTTTGACTCTGGCTATCAATTGTCCAAGATCATTCCCTCTGAGACTCTGTACTATACCTGTCCATTCTGGATAAAGTAGAGTGTAACCCCAATAGGATATAACTTCTTCAAGCACCAAGAACTAACATGCAAATGATTAGAAGTAGCATGCAACCATAGATTTGGACATGCAACTGATTAGAAGCAACATGCAACCACCAAATTATGACATGCAAGATCTAGGTAGTTGCCAAAACTGACATGCAAGATCTGGGTAGTTGTCAAAAATGACATGCAAACTTCTACAACCACCAAATTCACCAAGAACTAACATGAAAATGATTAGAAGTAGCATGAAACCATATATTTGGACATGCAACTGATTAGAAGCAACATGCAACCACCAAATTATGACATGCAAGATCTGGGTAGTTGTCAAAACTGACATGCAAGATCTGGGTACTTGTCAAAACTGAAATGCAAACTTCTACAACCACCAAATTCACCAAGAACTAACGTGAAAATGATTAGAAGTAGAATGTAACCATAAATTTTAACATGCATCTGATTAGAAGAAACATGCAACCATACATTATGACATGCAAAATCTGGGTAGTTGTCAAAACTGACATGCAAGATCTGGGTAGTTGTCAAAACTGACCTGCAACTTCTACAAACCCTCAGGCTGGCAAGATCATGGCTCTGATACCACTGAAATGTCCCTTTTCTGATTTTTTATATGATATTTCCAACCTTTAATCAGATCTTTAAGATCAAACAACTGATATCACAAAGATCCACCAAATTTGTTAAGAAACCCCAAATCGGGTATGTCGAAAATAGTGCCAAAAAGCTTCACAGCTTCACCTGTTATTAATAAATCTAAAAGTAGATATTTTTACAGAAATTTGAGCAGCATAACAGCCTATAAAATTTCATTTCTAGATCTATATAGCCTTTACAAAACAGCTCACAAATGTAGGACAAAAACTATGCTCATCGGGCTCCCGAAATTAACACAAAAATGCCCGGAAACACCACAAAAACACTAATAAACTATCTCAGAAGTTTAATCACATCCCAATACATATATTCAGCTCTATTTTAAGAGCTTAAAGTCTGAAATACAACAGCAACCAAAACTGATATGAAATGCTCAACTGAAAACACCAAACTCATGCAAAAAACCACACCCAAAAACTCACAAATCTACACTGTTCAACACAAAGGCAAACTCTGTATGAGCATGCACATGGAATGGCTTCAAAATCCCATCCTTAGCCTTCCTATAAACCTACAAACTCCCGTTCTTGGGTCTCCCTGGAAACCTGCAAACTCCCGTTCTTGGGTCTCCTTCTCCACAGGTTTGGCAGCCTCTGAAGAATAACAAAGAATGAGCAAAAATCAAGTTCTGGAATGAGCCCAAAATGCCTCCAAACCCCTTAAAAGAGGGAATAACTGTAACTCACGTCCAAGAGAGGTTAATGAAACTTATTTTAATAATAATTTTCATTTATTAGTCCAACGGTTTCCAAAGATTAACCCCCTTTTTCCGAAACTTCACTTTCTTGGGCCTGCTTGCCTTAGCAAAGATTTTCTTTTTTAATTATTTGAAAAGGGGACATGACAAGAATTATGACCAAATCTACTTATAAGGGATGTATGTCAATCTGAAAATATCAAAATTTGGGTAAATTGTGTATGTGTTATGAATTGGAGATGAGAATTAGAATGAAACTAATATAATTCTCATACAATAGTGGTCATTTGATTCATTCCATAGGTAAACCCGCCTTGGTTTTGTAGAGCCTAAAGAGTAGGAAACCATTCTTGGTTTTGTTGAGGTTGGTCCAAATGGTTTGCACATAGAATTGTTAATAGGAAGTGGCTAACCCTTAGATTGTGTGAGTATTATCAAATTGGTATTGAGCATTTTGTTGTTCAGTAGTTTCAAACACCAATAGGATACACTATTCAATCTACTAGATTGATATAATTTATGAGAGATTACCCTTACAAAAAAGTTTAGCAGTGGATTAGTGGTGGTATCTATAGTCATACCTCTTTTATTCCAAATTGCAGTAGTGTTCTTCTCAGTTACTTCTTTGGAGTCACTTCTAAGTTTCTTTGGCCAATCTAGGGTTGGATGGAAAGTAATCCTATGAATTATTCTCTTGGTGATTTTAATAGGTCCTCCCTCTAGCCATAAAGAACCATGATGAATTTTGCTTAGAACAATTCTTATCCACTTAGTTTTAAACACATTCAAAAAATCTAGGGCTCACATTAAACCTTTTTTCTTAATGATATTGTATTCCTCCAAAACACCATTCTCACACAATCTCTTATATGAATCTCTAATATCCATGTCTCCTATACTTCCTATTTTACAATTGTAGCACTTCCTTACATCTTGCACAATAATTATTTTTGGTGGGATTATTGACAATGCGCCAAAAGGATCTTGTTTATAGGTGATGTCAGGAATAGCTTTAAATATGGGTTATTTGACTTTGACTGACAAGCTAAACATTCAAAACCTCCTTCCCTTCAATATTTTTTAGACTAGACACCATTTTGTCAAACTAGGGCTTATGCAAAAGTAAACTGCATAGCTCAACTTATGATAAATACCTTATGAAATCTATTAAGCTAGTGTGAGACCATTGCTAAAATCTCTACAAATTCCTTGGATAGGTTTTTGAAATGCCTTCTACTCTACCTGCTCTTGCTTGAATTTGAAATAATGAATAATGAGAAGAAATTCATGATATACCCTTTTGAAACCTTGCATTTAATGCTTAGTGCTTACACATCTGTAACATTGACATCAACCATACCACTTGGCATCTATTGATAATTCCATCACTCAGTAGCTACTACAAACTCAGCATCAACCAAATAGTCTGGTAGCTCAACATCAACCAGCACTCAACTCGACACACAGAGGAAACATTTCATGCTCGACAACAATATGAAAAACTTAAAGATTTAATTGAATTTTCAACAACATCTTGCATCTTTATTCATGCTAATGTATTCTTTTTAGTACTATCTCCTTTGGAACTAATGTATGATATAACACTTGTATATTAGTCCCACATACATCTTGATTATCTAGTTTGATGAGGTGTGATCACCTGATCCATTGGGTGAAGTGATCCCTTCTCCATTTGATGTGTTGTAATCATCCTTCTTTTTCCATGTCTTGTTCATATCATCTATGGTGTGTTCAACATCTTCCTTGTTTTTTCCATTATCAAATTCATAACTCGGTGCCTTTGATCGAGTTGGACAATGCTTACTAATGTGACCAGTCCTCCAATAGCTAAAACATGTAGTTTGACTCAACCACCTTTTGTAGTTACCATTGAAGTATGTCCTAATATAATTCTTAGGAATATGTCCATATTCTTCATAGTAATGATAGGTATATCTTGTATTGTAATCCCAATCATAAAAGTTCCCATTGTTTCTTAGCTTTGTTGGCTTGTTTGATGACCACATGGATTTGGATCTACATTCAAAAGCTCTATGTCCATACTTTTGATAATTGTAGCAATATCCTTCAAATCTTTATTTATGCATGGTCCTAATTTTTCATTCATGTGCTTGATGACCTTGCTTGTTGCACTCGTGACAATAAGTCATGTTATTAGGCTTGACATTTTTATTTTTATTCTTGCTTCTACACATATTAGCACTATTTCCTTTCCTACCATAATTTTGACAAGTAGATTTGGAGTTCTTACCTTTGATGTTCCTTTCTTCAGTGAATTTGGATGATTCTCCTTCTTCAGTGCTTGCGTAACTCAATCCTAGTGTATCATTGTTGGATCTAGGGAATATTAGTAATTGCTCAAAATATATAATGGCTTCATTTGGCTTGTTTGAACTTTCAGCAAATTCCTTTTCTCTTTTCAAGTCACTCTACAATTGTTCATTCTGCAACTTCAATGTAATTATCTTAATGTCCTTGACATTCAATTTATTGTTGGCATTCATCATTTGACTTAGAGTATCCAATTGCATGTTGGAGATCTTGGTTAACTCTGTTGACTTTTCTTCCAATCTATTTGCCACAATTCTTTTTTCTTCTTCAACCATGGCTTTTTATTCTATGGCTTTTTTCTTTTATTCAGTCACCTCACATAGTAGTATAGCTTGTGATTCTTGCTTTAGCTTGAGATTTCTAATTTCCTCAACTTGGATTCTATTCTTTGCCATTAGATCTACAACTACTACATCAAATTCATTTGAGTCTCCATTTCCAAATAGCTTGGTAGTTTCTATCTTTTGTATAGTGTGTCATACTCTACAATAGCAATCTCTTTCTTTCTCTTCAAGGATTTCTTTAGTTCCTCTCCTGCCTCATTCAGTTGATGTAGTATGAGATGTATTTCAATCTCTTGGTTTTCAATAGTCTTTCCCAATTTGTAAACTTTCATTTCAAGTTCTTTCCTCAAAACTAAAAGGCTTCTCTTTCAAAGAACTAGGCTCTAATACAAATTTTTCAAATTACAAGTGGGAAGAGTAAACTTCTAAGGGGGGGAGGGTGAATCATCATTCATTCACCATATGCATTCAATATGTAAACTAAAATAACATGTAAAGTATATGCATCTAAAACATGTAAACATGTAAGCAATCATACACATAATACCAAATCTAATTACTTAGAAACCCTCCAAGTGAGAAGGTAAAATTGGGGTGGGGATAACATCCACAAATCTTCACTGTTATAGTAATAAAGTGCGTCCAAATAAGATTACAATGATTTGACCATGAATCATGTTCTACCCTATGAAAGGTATGCCCTATTCAAGACTTATAAAGATTGTTAGGCCTGACCTTGTTAGAGAATTTCAACACCTTGTTAGAAGTGTGCATTGTTAGAGGACTTTAACTTATAACTAAGTACCCTATTAAAAGATTTCATACAGCCTATTACGACTACTATATTAAGAGATTTAACTGAAATCACCTATTAAAATGTCTCAGCATAGATCCTATGATTGGTACTTTCTTTCCTGACAACATATCAAACTTTACATAATTTCTAATTGATCCTTCATGATCAGTTGTCTCCAATGTTGTATCCTGCCTTCTATCATTTGTTCTTCTCTAACTAATTTTGTAATCCACTCTTACTTCTAAATCACCTTGAATGCTTTACAAACTATCTTGTTTGCTCCTATTTGATCACTCACTTGTAAAGAGTTTAGGGCTTTCCTCCTTAAGAAGACTGAGGAGGCTTAGGGTTAGGTATGAATCTATGGTTGAGATTTATCCTTTTTGCTGCTTAAACCTTCACATTTTCTAATTGGATACATGTAATTGCATAGGAAATCCAAAAATCAATTTTTCCTTATCTCCAAAAGATTGTAATCTATCCTTAAGTTAGCTTTAAAATGGTTTGCATAGTTGTTTGTGCTATTTCAAACAAATATGTCAAAACAATGTCATTGAGGATATGAAGTCTCTGATGCTCGGCATGCACTATTTTGTGTACTATGACTCAACACCTACAATACTTGGAATCCACTATTTACTCGACTCTTGAATCACTCAGCATGGTCTATCTACTCATGACCTGAGTGACTCAACACTCATTGCAACTCAACATGTATTACTAGTTCAACATAAACTAAGTAAATGGTTTAAGTGTGTTGACACTCACTTGTCAAAACTAATATGAGATCAACAAGTTAAATAATGTATTTAATGCATTTATTGCTTCATCTATATTATATGCAATTGCAAGTGATCATATGTTTTAGTGTGTAGAATTTATATCCCTGGCAATGGCACATGGAATAAGTGATTTAGTTGTTCATATGTACCAATGTCATCCATGTATGTCGACATATCTTAGCTAATTATTTAAATTAAACCTTCTAGTGATTTGATCAAATCCAAACACATTTGAATTATGTGATTAGACCTATAAACATGTTTATGCATTTAGAGGTTCACATTGTTGTGAAAGTTGTTAAGGAAATTTCTATGGTTTTGGATTTTGGGGCTTTATTTTAATTGATTTTAATTTCTAGCAACTTTCCCATAGATGATTTCCAATTACTTGGAATAGCCTATTTTCATTTGGGTTGATTTGAGATTTAACTGGGTTACCCTAATTGACTATTCACTCAAAAAGTTAATAAGTATCTAAAGAGGAAATTAATTCCTCACTTCTCACTTTTGGAAATTACAAATTTGATATCTTTTTCCAAAATCCTCTTCTGGAAGATTGTATTTTTGTTCGTTGTGAGAGCTACAGGCATGGGATCTTTGCAAGATCAGTCTCATTGGATCCAGCTTGGGGAGACCTTTCTTTGTCATGACTTTCAAAAACTTCTACAGGATATTTATATTATGTGGCTAATTTATATTTTAATCCTTTTGGTTATCAGGTAGGGCTCTCCCATTTATTTATTTCAGCTCTATTTCTACTTTCATTTTTGGTAGTTTTTTGTTAGTAGGTTGAGAACTAGTGTTCCCTTCCATTTCTAATTGCTAGTTCTACCTGGTTGGTTGGGTATGAACATTTGTCTTAGTTTTTGGGATGAGAGTTTGGGGTTTCACACCATTATGTTGGCCATTTTTGCATATGGTGTTTGAACCTAAATTTTATTGGATTTTCATGGCTTTTGTGCCCAAAGACCAAATGGGTTTTAAATTTGAAGTTTTTAAGCTTTGAAGTTTTTTTACCTCGATTTGTGTATTGCCCAGTTTTCTCAAGTTTTCTTGGAATGATATTGGTCATGGACTTGGATCATCTATAAGATGTTAGTTAGCCCATTGTTGAACTTTTATATTGCATTGGGATGTGTACCACATATATCCTCCCAAACTTATATTTGGTTGAGTGTTATTTTTCTTATGTTCACATCCAATCCTTGTGTTATGATCTTTATGATGGCAGTGTGCCACATAGAAGAATGTGTGTGTGCATTTGTTGGGTGACTTGCATAGCCTGAACTCCTATTTGTATTTCAATATAGTTATGACCATTTGGGGTTGGGTTGGGAATATGCATGCCTATGGGAACTCATCATTGGATGACTATAGGTATGGTGGGGTAGAACCATGGAGGGACCTAGTGTTTATGGCACCATAGGGTTGGCATGAAGAAGTTTTAATTAAGTGATAACTAAATAAAATATTGGGTAATAAAATCAAGATAATAAAAAGGACACATTTTGAGAGCCTTCTGTTGGGAAGTTTATTTTACATAGTACTGAGATTGGACTTTCTGATGCCAAGTAATTCTCCATACAACAAGTTCCTAGATAGTTATCTATTGAGCATTGGACTAGGACTTGTAGTACTTGCATTGTCTCATGATCTTTGTTTCAGTCATCTTTACTATCTGGCATGAGTGATAGCCATGAATATGTGTTTCTTGTTTGTTTGTGGTTAGATAATTATCTGCATCAGCACAGTGGGAGTGAACCTATGGGTTTCACATGGTTGGGAGGCATACCTGCCTTCACCAATAGTGGGGACTGGTGTACAGTGATGGTTTATTATTCCTTTGTGACTAGTGCTTGATGTTCCACTTGGTATTTTCTAGATTTCAGAGTATGCTTCCTTGTGATTTATGCTTTCATTAGAATTCTTGGATATCGTGTTTAGATGATGTTAAATTTTTTTTTATGCATTCCATTATCATGATGTTTAGGATATGATTAGATTATGTGATTTTGTTAGTAGGATTATCTATTGTTCATTGGTTTATCATGTTAGATTTCCTACTCTTATGATGTTATTATTTTTTAGTAGTGATGTCCTCATAAGATAGCTTTGACTATCTAGTTAGTAGTTTTGGATATTATGTGTGGGGGATGGTTAGGGCTTTCATGGTCTCATGATTTATTACGGTTGGGAGGAACTGTACAATAGTGTAGTTATTGTTGTATGTTGTGATGTTGATTTCAATACGTTTCCTTTACTACTATGTTTTAGATGGTTAGTTGTTTTTCATCTTTTTGCTCTTGTCTTGAGTTTCCAAGCCTCACTTTTGGATCTAGTACTCCTGATATGGAGGTTCTACTCTTTGTTTTATCCCCCTAACTATTCTTGGAGAATTTCTTATTTTAGTGGGTGATAGTGCTCCAACTTTGGGCGACACTTTGAAAGTGTCACACACTCAAGGAAGGAATATCGTGCAATAAAAGAAAGTATTGCATGCCCAAAGGGAAACTAGCATGGGATACTAGAAAGTATCACATGCCCATTGGAGAATATTATACAATACTGGAAGAGTATCGAATGGCCATAGGAAAAGTATCACATGTCCTTTACAGAAATATCATTCGATAGTGGAAAGTATCACCCAGTGTTGCATGGAAGTGTCGCTTAAGCATTTCAGAAAACCTATTTGGGTGAACAAAAGGCACTTTTTGATTTGTCTGAAAGTTTTCAAGAGGTGTTTTGACTACCCTCTATGGTGTTCTTGAATCCCTTGGAATTGAATTTTGAATAAGGAATGTTTCAGATTTGAAATCATTTGTGTCTTACATAGTTTGTCAGTTTTGATCAGTAGTCGCATCTGGAGATTCGTTGGTGTTTGGATGGTTCTTATTCTTCCATTACAATCTTTGTGATCCTTGTATGTTGATTTTTGTGTGCATCCATGGTAAAATTTCAAAGTTGTGTCACCTTTTAGATGGCTTGATTAGAACGACTGAATTTGATGATTTCTATCTAAAAATCAATTTTGTTCAAACACATGATCTAGATAAATTCATTCTAGATAATTTATATGTGGTCTCACACTTTTCCAATTGGAAATGTCTATTAAATGCATGTTTTATACTAGTTTTTATCCAATTGTAAGGAAATTCAGGTGCGGAAATAGCTTCCTACACTAATCTCTTAAGGAAAGTATTGTGCAAATTCTTTTTAAATCTTACAATTATAGATTCAATATTATGTAAACAATATTATCGCAATCAATCGTGAATATAGAAAACAAATAGAGAAATAGTAACACATAAACACAAAGATATGTCAGTGGGGAAAAACCTTTTGGTAAAACAACCCAACCCCTCTAAAACCTGAACAATGTATTATCTTCAACTCAAAGATTACAACACACTTACAGTGCAAGTTCTTTCAGGAAATGGAAGACTTATCCAATAGCAACCAACAATTCACTACTCACTCTCTCTCTCACTATCTATAGCCCTCAAAGTTCTTATATAATGTGCTTTCCATTATTAGGTCATCTCCCAAAGATAGCTCTTACACATCATAGGAATCTGTCATAACTGTTTTGGTCATGATTTCTTTACTCACAATTAAATCTTCCAAAGATAGCTCTTATGCATCATAGGAATCATTGTTAACCATTTTAGTCATGATCGCCTTACACACAATTAAATATTCCAAAGATAGTTCATACACGTCATAGGAATCTGTCATAAGAATCCATCATAATTGAAGATGCTGACACATGCAAGTAGAGTAACACATCAACTTTCCAACTAGACATGTCCATTCACACTTAATTACATTATTTGCAAAAAATACATTTACAAAAAAAATAATAAGAATAGAAATTACCCAAGCTTGAGACACCTTATTCCTAATACCAATTACAAAAGAAATATAATTATTTTAGAAAACTGGCATTTCAATAACTCTTACTATTTTTTATGATTTTTTTTAATAACTTTTAAACACAATTTTATAGAGCTCAAAGTTAAGAATATTATTAGATAGATTTTATAGTGACTTAATTAGATATAGTATATTATAATTAAAAAAATCTACAAGCATTTTTTTTTAACACTCAAAAAGATGTCAATTTTGAAGAAGAAAAAAATATTAAATCGTATAAAAAAATAATTGAAACTTATATGATGTTCTAGAGGAGAGAGTCCTATTCTAGAATGAATAATTTTTATTCTAGTCAAAATATATTTGTTTGGAGAAATGTGGTGGAAGATGAAAACTATTGATTTCACATGAGTTGAAATTTAAATCATTATAAAAGAGGAAATAAAGGTCTAAAGCCAATTTTTATTTTTGAAAGTTCTAGATATATATATTATCTATAACATAGTGTAAGATCAAAGGGAAATAATTTTATTTCCATATAGTTCTATGGTGGGAACTAGACCCCTAATTTTCAGCATTTCTCAGCAGCTAAAAAATTCTCTATAAAAATTATTAAAATATATCAATTCTTATTCCAAATAATTATTAAATATTATAATCCTAAACTTGATCAATTTTAACAGAATTCATTAGTTTACATCAATTTAAAATTATAAATAATAATACAAGTTTTATATCATTGAAGGTGGACAACTATACTTTTGCTAGCTTTTTCCTTTACAAAAGGGTGACATAGGTTTGTGCTTTTACCCCCGTACTTTTTTGCAAATAAGTTTCAAAATGCTCTGCACAAAACTCCCACTCAACTTGAGATTAGCTCAAAAAACCCTATCCGACAATTAGGATCAAAAGTCGATCAAGCTCTGATACCACTTATAAGGAAACTCAAGTACAGAAGCAACTTTCTACACTAATCTCTTAAGGAAAGTATTGTGCAAATTCTTTTTAAATCCTTACAATTATAGATTCAATATTATGTAAACAATAATATTGCAAACAACCATAAATATGGAAAATAGTTAGAGAAATAATAACACATAAACACAAAGATATGCCGGTGGGGAAAAACCTTTCGGTAAAATAAGCCCACCCCTCCAAAACCTACACAATGTATTATCTTCAACTCAAAGATTACAACACACTTACAATGCAAGCTCTTTCAGGATATGGAAGACTTATCCAGTAGCTACCAAAAATTCACTACTCACTCTCTCCCACTATCTATAGCCCTAAGAGTTCTTATATAATGTGCTTTCCATTATTAGGGCATCTTCCAAAGATAGCTCTTACGCATCATAGGAATCCATCATAACCATTTTGATCATGAATTTCTTATGCACAATTAAATCTTCCAAAGATAGCTCTTACACATCATAGGAATCTTTCATAACCATTTTAGTCATAATCTCCTTACGTGCACAATTAAATATTAAAAAGATAACTCTTACGCATCATAGGAATCTGTCATAAGAATCCATCATAATTCAAGATGCTAACACATGTAAGTGGATTTACACATGAACATGCCAACTAGACATGTCCACTCACACTTAATTACATTATTTGCAAAAAATACATTTGCAAAACAAATAATAAGAATAGGAATTATCCAAGGTTGAGATAACTTATTCCTAACATTCTCCCACCTGTTGAACACCTTGTAAGAGCAACAAGAACATAACAAGAACTAATGGCTATAGGCTGAAAGGCCCATAGACTCTTAACACCATCTAAAATTCTCTATGCTCACTGGTTTCATCAATGCATCTACAACATTATTTATAGTATCTACCTTTCCATCTTCCACTATATCTCTCACAAAGTGAAACTACACATCAATGTGCTTCATTCTAGCATGGAAAGTTGGATTCTTTGCAAGGAAAATAGCACTCTGACTATTGCAACAAATAGTAATATGTCGTGCATCACCACCAATATTAGAACACAATCTCCTAAGCCAAATGGATTTGTTACAAGCATGAGTAGCAGCCATGTACATAGCTTTTGTAATGGAAAAAGAAACCACAGTTTGTCACTTACTCATCCAACTAATGGCACCACCAAACATAGTTAACACATAAGCATTGGTGGATCTCTTGTTGTAAACATCACCTACCTAATATGAATCCACAAACCCACAAATACAAACTGAATGTAGAGCTCCAAAAGAGTTACCATGATAACAAATGGAGTAATCTGATGTACCCCTCAAATATTTGAATACTCACTTATCTGCATTCCAATGTACCTATCCAAGATTAGCCATAAACCAACTTAGAACTCGCACTACTTGGGCAATGTCTGGTCTAGTACAAACCATAGCATACATAAGATTGCCAAGTACACTAGCATAAGGTACTCTACTCATGTCATCCACCTCATTAAGAGATTTTGGATAATCATCTATAGATAACTTTGTTCCCATTGAAACAAGAACTCACAATGGTCTACAATCTACCATGTTGAACCTTTCCAACACAGACTTCACATACATACTCTAACTCAACCAAAATTTTCTATTTGAACTATCTCTACTGATTTTCATACCCAAGATGTACCTTGCTGCCCCAAGATCTTTCATCTCAAACTGTGATGACAACTGAGATTTAAAATTAGAAATCATACCCTTACCCTTCCCAAATAGCAACATATCATCAACATATAATGTAGCAATAAGAAGGCGATCATTTTCAACTCTGAAGTAAACACAATGATCTGATTTTGATCTTACAAATCCAATTAACAAAACAAAGGCATAAAACTTAAGGTACCACAACCTAAGAGATTGTTTCAAACTATACAGAGACTTCTTTAATCTGTAAAACCAAAGATTCTTTACCTTTAACAATGCAGTGCTTAGGTTGTGACATATAAATATCTTCCTCAAATCACCATGAAGGAAAGTTGTCTTCACATCCATATGTTCTATCTCTAAATCATATGATGCAGCAAGAGATAATAGAAATCTAATGGATGTCAACTTTGCAATAGGATAGAATATTTCACCATAATCTATTCCCTCTACCTATGAATACCCCTTTGCAACCAATCTAGCTTTTTACCTTTCAATGCTGCCATCTACATAGAATTTCTTCTTGAACACCCATTTTCTACCAATTGGTTTCTATCCTTTAGGAAAAGGTACAAGGTCCCAAGTTTTGGTTTTTATGTAATGAAGCCATCTCATCATCCATGGCCTCAATCCAAGAACCTACATCTTGCATATCCAAAGCATCTTTCGTAGATCTAGGCTCATTAGTGTTCATGATCAAAGAAAAGACACAACTAGAATCTAACATAGAATAACCAAACCTTTCTGGTTGCTTCCTTACTCTCGTGGATCTCCTCAAGGGCTAAGGTTGAGGTTTTTCTTCCTCTTCTTTTGAACTATTAGAGCTACTAGAGCTCTCCTCATCATTAGACCCAACATGGTCTTTTTGTTCAATATTCTTAGTGGTAGGAGGTAGCTAAATAATATATTCCTTCTTTTCTTCTTCTTCATTTACTTATAGAATAACAGGAGAAGATGTTAGCTCTCTAAAAATAAAATTTCTACTATATAATTGAAAATTTCTATTACATGCATGTTTTATACTATTTTGTTTCCAATTGTAAGGAAACTCAGGTGTGGAAACAACTTCCTACACTAACCTTTTAAGGAAAGTATTGTGCAAATTTTTTTTAAATCCTTACAATTAAAAATTTAATATTATGTAAAAAATAATATTGCAATCAACCATGAATATAGAAAACAAATAGAGAAATAAAAACACATAAACACAAAGATATGTCAGTGGGGAAAAACCTTTCGGTAAAACAACCTCACCCCTCCCAAACCTACACAATGTATTATCTTCAACTCAAAGATTACAACACACTTATAGTGCAAGTTCTTTTAGGACATGGAAGACTTATCCAGTAGCAACTAACAATTCACAATTCACTCCCTCTCACTATCTATAGCCCTCAAAGTGCTTATATAATGTGTTTTCCATTATTAGGTCATCTTCCAAAGATGGCTCTTACATGTCATAGGAATCCGTCATAATTGTTTCGGTCATGATTTCTTTACACACAATTAAATCTTCCAAAGATATCTCTCACACATCATAGGAATCCCTCATAACCATTTTAGTCATGATCTCCTTACACACAATTAAATATTCCAAATATAGCTCTTACGCATCATAGGAATCCGTCATAATTCAAATTGTCAACACATGCAAGTGGAGTAACACATCAACATGCCCACTAGACATGTCCACTTACACTTAATTACATTATTTGCAAAAAATAAATTTACAAAACAAATAATAAGAATAGGAATTATCCAAGGTTGAGACACCTTATTCCTAGCACCAATTACTAAAGAAATATAATTATTTTAGAAAGCTAGCATTTCAATAACTCTTAATATTTTTTATGTTATTTTTTAATAACTTATAAACACCATTTTATAGAGCTCAAGGCCAAGAACATTATCATATAGAGTTTATAGTGTTTTAATTAGTTATAATATATTATAATTAAAAAAACCTACAAGCATGTATTTTAACACTCGAAAAGATGTCAATTTTGAGAAAGAAAAAATATTAAATCATATAAAAAAAATTGAAACTTATATGACATTCTAGAGGAGAGAGTCCTCTTCTAGAATGAATAATTTTTATTCTAGTCAAAATATATTTGTTTTGAAAAATGTGGTTGGAGATGAAAACTATCGATTTCACATGAGTTGAAATTTAAATCATTATAAAAGAGAAAATATAGGTCTACAGCCAATTTTTATTTTTGAATGTTCTAGATATATATGTTATCTATAACATTGTGTAAGATCAAAGGGAAATAAGTTTATTTCATATGGTTTTGTGGTGGAAAGTAGACCCCTAATTTTCAGCATTTCTTAGCAGTTAAAAAATTCTCTATAAAGATTACGAAAATATATCAAATTTATTATCCCAAATAATTATTAAAAATTATAATCCTAAACTTGATCATTTCTACAAATTTTATTAGTTTACATCATTTTAAAATTATAAATAATAATACAAGTTTTATATCATTGAAGGTGGACAACTATACTTTTGCTAGCCTTTTCCTTTACAAAAGGGTGACACATTTTTGTGCTTTTACCCCCATACTTTTTTTAAAGAAAAAATCTTGGGTTTTATTTATCCTTGTTCCAAGGATCTCTGGGTAGGGCATTACATAGGTAGTGTCTCCACTTCGTAAGAGACTAAACTAGAGCATAGAGCTCTAGGTCATTGGATGAATGCTTCCTTTTTTCCTCATTAAGTTTTTCACTAAAAAAGGCTATTGATCTACCTTCTTGACTCAACACTTCCCCCACTACTAGGCCACTTGCATCAAACTCTTTGCTGAAATGTTTCTCAAAACTAGGCAATTGCAAAATAGGTTGGGTAGCTATTTGCTTCTTCAACATTTCAAATGATTTATCTTCATCTAAATTCCACTCGAACATAGATTTCACCCCACCCTTTATGGTATCTAGGAAAGGTGTACATATGCCACTAAAATTCCTAATGAATTTCCTATAGAATTAAGCTAGACCATGAAATCTTCTTACCTCAGTGGATGTAGTAGGTGGTGGCCAGTTGAGGATGGTAGCAACCTTCTCTTGATCCATCTTCAAGGATCCCTTAGACACCACAAAACCCAAGTACATCAATTCTTCCTTGGATAAGTCACACTTCTCAAGGTTTATAGCGAGCTTCTCCTCATGAAGTCTCCACAATATTTCTTCCAAATGTTTTATGTCTTCTTCCTTGGTCTTGTTGAAGATGAGTATGTCATCTAGATACACAACCACAAATCTTCATCTAAAGTCTTTAAGTGCTTCATTCATGAGCCTCATGAATGTTCCAGGAGAATTTGAGAGACCAAATGACATCACAAGCCATTCATAAAGCTCATGAGTTGTCTTAAATGTTGTTTTCAACTCATCACCCTCCTTAATCCTGATTTGGTTGTATCCACTCTTCAAATCCAATTTGGTGAAGTACATAGATCTGATTATGATCCTATTTATGGCCCTTGAGTCTATACATAGTCTCTATTCTATTCCCTTTTTATATGTTAGTATAACAAGGACTGCACATGGGCTTATGCTCTTTTTTATCAGACATTGGTCCATCAATTCTTGCATCTATCTTTCCACTTCTATATTTTGGTCTGGGGTAAGATTCTATGTTTCTTTTTTGGTAAGGATGCACTCAAAACAAAGTCTATTTGATAGCTTATGACTCTTATAGGAGGTAGGGTAGTAGGAGTGTCATCACTCACAATGTCTTTGTATTTCTCAAGCAATGCTTGAACCTCTATAGGTAAAGGGTCCTTGATTGTCTTGTCTTATCCCTTGGACTTCAACACCATTGCATAGCCTTGACTCTCTTCATCTTTAAGATCCTTGAAAAAACTCATTCACATTGCATAGAAACACATTAGGCACCTTAGACTGTGGTTCTTCTCCCTCCAAAAAGATTGGATTTTAAAAGTTCTACCTCCTTTCTTGAAGGATATTGAGTTTTCCTTGCCATCATAAATTTCCTCTCTATCATACTACCAAGGTCTACCTAAAAATAGATGGAAAGCATCCATGGAAAAAATATCACACAACAATCTGTCCTTGTACCTTGCTACGGAGAAGTCCACCCAAGTATGCTCATTCACTAGTATAATTTGACCTTTGTTGAGCCAATTTTCCTTGTATGGGTTCACATGTGGTATTTTAGTTAAGCTTCTCAATTTCCTCCTCTAAAATTATATTATCAGTAGAACCTAAATCCACCACAACCTTGCAAACTTTTCCAAGTATCTTTCATTTGATCCTAAAAAAAGCCCTCCTATGCTTAGGTTCATTAAGAGCATTTTGTTTGATTAGTACCCATCTAAACATGAGGTTCTTACCTTTTTTAGACTCTATATGATCCACCTCATTCTCCTTGTATCTAGAGTTATCTTCTTATACATATGCCACTCTATTTTCATTATTTGAAGAAGAGAGATTTTCAGGGCACCTATATGCAGGATGGCCAAGTTGACAATAGTTATAATACTTCATACTAGAAAAGTATGAGTTACTTCTGTTTGATCCTCTACCTTTGTTAGAACCTCCTTGGCTACCTCTTCCTCTACTATATCCTCCTCTAGGAGTGCTTTTAGTGGCTTGCTCTATTAACTTTTTTCCACCTTGATTCCTCTATTTATTTCCTCTACCTTGGTAACCTCCTCTTTGTCCTCTCTAATTTCCTCCCTTTCCTCTATCTTTGAAGTTGGAATCCCCTTTCCTCTTATTCTTTTCCTCCACCTTTAGGGCTGGATAATTGTACCTTTAAATAGTAGTAGGTGTCTAGAAGCTAAGCTCCTCTTTAATATTCCACTTCAAACCACCCAAATACCTAGCCACCTTAATTGGTTCTTCCTCTTATTTCTTCAATCTAAGGCATAATCTTCGAAACTCTTCTATATAAGAGAACATATCCAAAACCTTTTTTCTCAATCAGTGTCTCCTTTTTTGAAGTTGGATTTCAAAGTCTTTTGGTAGAAAATTTTCTTTCAACTTGGTAACCATGGCATTTTGGTTGTCTATAGTTTTCTTACCCATGTTAATCCTCTTATCATGGACATATTTCCACCAAGTTAAGGGTGAGCCTCTAAGTCTTTACTTAGCCACTTTGATCTTTTGTGCCTCTAATACCTCTTCACACTCAAAATGGTTCTCCATATCATCCAACCAATCCATTATTATGTCTATATCCATTTTTCCACTAAATAGTGGCACAACTTCCAAAGCTTTTCTAGCTAGGGCATTAATAGCTTTTAAGAAAGGTTCCTCATTCAAGATAGGATTTAGCTTAGGGACAACATATTCTTCCACCATCTCCTTACCCTTCTAATTATCTTCTTCTTCCTTCTTTTTAGTTGCATTAGTAACTTCATCCAACTTTGTCTTCACCTCTTCCAAGGCTACTTCAAGGAGTCTATTCTTCTCCTTTTTCTCATCAACTTCCTTAGCTAGTTCTGCATTAGTCACCATACTTGACTCACCCATTGACTCCTCAATAGCTATAGACATACACCTTCTTTCCAAGTCTTTATCTTTCCCTAATACCATTCTAATGTCACAACCAGCCTTGCTCCTACACAGGCTTCCTCTAGGGTAACCTTATGTCTTCCACTTGACCTAATAGGGTTTCTAATTACCCTAATCTCCTTAGGAACCTAACCATGAGGTCCTAGGCCATTCAACTAGTGCAAAAAAATTAGTAAGGTTACCAACTCTTCCACACTACAATAAACTCAAAATGATCAAATGACACCCCAATGGCTAAGAGGTCATCTAGGAGGGCATTTGGATTTCCTTCAAGATCCACAATAACAAGAAAACTTGAAACCCTAATCAAGTTCCAAAAATCAAGGAAGAATTCACTCAAATGCTAGTAATAGGACTACAAGCAATTAGCCCTCCAAATGAAGAAAATCTCAGATAATTTTCAAAAGTTCATAACAAAGGGTCAAACAAACCATCAATCCAGACACCCTTTTTAGAGAACTTAAATTTTTTGGTGGTCTAGGATTCTCAAATTTTTTGTATAGTACGACCACAAAATATGCCTAAAAATAAAGGTTGTCAAGGTTTAACAAGTTGTCTAAAAGAAAACATGTTTTTCCTACCATTTAACTTCCACCAATTCCTCCCATCAAATTTTGGGCTTCATTATACATCCCCCTAACACTTTCCAAGCTTTGATTGAAGTATTATGCACATGCAATCACCATAGCACTACTACACTTAATTGTGATCCCTACCATGCAACTCTGGCTTGCCTAGGGCATCACCATAAAAATAACTTGATTTTATTTCATAGGCCCTCTTTTCTATATAGTATGTATAATGAGGCATCCCCCAAATCCCAAAAGGCCATACAGATCCTATAGTGGGAGAGGGAGTTCTTATTCCATCTTGCTCCAAGACTAGATTCAGAACACAGGCACACAAAAACCAAAATAATTTATACAAGAAACTAAAACTTCACAAAAACACAAACTATAATTTTATATAATCTCACATCAATCTCTATTAACACTTCAAGAAATAACAATTCTCAATCTAATCCATTAAGGTGCCAAAAACTTCAAAAGAATAAAATTGTGATAATTAATTTGTTGTTCAGTCTGTACACACATAATCTTCTCAAAATTCCAACCTTATCAAATTGTAGAGAATGTCCTTTTAAATACATCAAAACTCATATCCCAACTAATTTAGACCATTACTAAGCTCCAACTGAAAATTTGCTTGATTGCAACAAAAAAGACAATTTTTGAGCAACTTTTACATTTTTTGGAGTTTGACTCTCAAACATGGTTGAAATATTATCAAACCTTTCAAAAAGTATTAAATAGTTATAAAACATGTAATAAGGACCTTAAAACACTTTTTCGACCATATTACCCTTCAAAACACAAAAATTGGTCAATTTTTTAGCAACTTTTACATCTTTTGGAGTTTGACTCTCAAACTTGCATTAAATGTTGTAAAACCTTGCCAAAAGTCTTAAATGGTTATAAAACATGTAATAAGGACCTTCAAACACAAAAATTATCTATAGCCTAATAAATAAACTAGGAGTAACTAAGACCTTTTGAGACTTCTACAACTTAACAAACTTCAACCTAGGACTAGGTTAGGCATATTATTCACCTAGTGGAATGGTTAGCACCACTACAAGACAACATACCCTAGGAGCCCTAGGTATTTCACAAGCCTACCTAGGTGCCCCTACACCATTAGGTCATCAGTGTGATCAATCCATCCTATATAGGAAAAGCTAAGTATTGAAGACTTGGATATATTTCAAGCTATGTGCCAAGCTGTAGTTGTTGCCAAGTAATCTAGTGGTCACCAACTACTCTAGTGATTGTCAAGTTTATCAAGGATAGTAGTTGACATAGAGTAATGTTGAGGCCAAGTAATTTAATATATGTTGATTGTAGTTGAGGCTGAGGGACAATATAATGAAATATTTTATGTTGAGCATCAGTATTGTGTTAGTGTCGAGTAACATAGTTTTACATATTTGTTTGGAATGACATTAAATCTAATCTTAACCATTTTTATCAAGATGGAAGTGTGATTTAAAGATTGAGGAGATAATAAAGGAGCTAATTACCCATCAAATAGAAGATCATTAATCCCTATGTGAGGCAATCTACCAATCAAAAAATTGGAAAGACTAAGAGACAAAAGAAATGAATCTAGATCATTGATTGGGATCTAGAAGGTTCACCCAAATAGTTGTTTGTGTAGGGTTTATGACCTAGATCATGTGTGTGAGTATGTATGAATGAAGATTCAGGTTTCATGAAAAGTTTTGAAGGTCAATCATAGTGTTAAGTAAAAAGGAGACCAAGAAATGCAATGAACAATTTTGTAAAGAGATAAAGAAGATCAATCAAAGTGAGGAGATAATATATTGCATTGAGGACATCTGATACCAGCATTGTAAGTGCATACCAAAGTATCAGGGACTAAATATTCTAATAAGGTGTTTTAGGGTTTAAATATTATAATAGAGTAGCTTTAATAGGCTTTTGTAAATCTCTTAACATAGTACTCACTTAGTTGTGATGTAAAAATCCTTTAATCAAGGTAGAACCTAGTAGTTCTTTTATTCTTTAACAAGGAAGATCCCTCATAGGGTAGATCATAAGAAGTGATCAAAACATTGTAGCTTTAATAGACACAACTCTATTGCTATAGTAGTGAATATTTTGTGCATGTCATCCTCACTACAGTCTTACCTTAACCTTGGAGGGTTTCTGCATTACCAAATCTGTGTTAATGTGTAATGTATTTTTGAGTTTTCATTCATGCAGTTGGAAGTTAGATCTAATATTATGTTGATGTGAATGATTACTTTGATGTAAGTTCAATGATCAAATGAGGTTTTATGTGAAGATATCAAATGTGTTTCATGCCTAAAGTGTGAAACATTTTATAGATCCTGATTCACCCCCCATCACCCTCCCCCCTCCTCCTAATATCACACTTTCCCTATTAAATTTACAATAATATATACTAATTATATTTTATTGACTCCTAACATGGTCCATCCTTTCACAAGGAACATTTATATTAGTACATCATCTTGTGGGTACCATCCCCACTGGGGTTTTCCCTCTAACCAAGGGTTTCTCTAGTTAATAGATCTAGTGTTATTGTGTATGGTTATATTTCTATGGTTATTGCATATACTATTTACATGTTCCATAATTATATGGATATTGGGAGTTATTTTAATTACATAACTACTCCACCACCACCCTACCCCCCTCTCAATTATCTTTGTGGACTTTCATTTCTAACAAAAAATACTCCAACATCATGAATGCAATACAATACATCAGGTCACTAGCCAAACACACTATAGGATAACTATGCACAAACTCTATTAGAGTATATTTTTCTTAGCTCGTGTTATCCCAAGCTATAGAGCGGTATGCTCCCTCATGAGACTTTATACTGTGTCCTCACTCTAACTTTTGCACAATACTGACAACCATACTAAGATTGTGCCCTTGAACAAACTTGCACACAAGATTGGATACCATACAAACATCACACCCTCACATTAGCTCCCTTAGGTTGTGATGAAGGATTCTCTCCTTAATACTACAAGCACATAAAAGAAATAGAGAGACACAAATAATTTGCAAGAACATAAAATGGCTTATTTTATCTCCAAAAGTATGGAATTATAAATTTTATAAATACCAAATGTGAAGCCACGTGGATGTTTTTCTTACAATATTCTATAAGCCAGAGCCACCACAAACAACCCTAAACTACCCTGGACATACCTATGAGACTTCCTTATATAGGCAATTTTCCACCACTCGAGAAGGTTCTAGAAATTTATCCCTAAACCTTGAGGCTAACAAACCCTACATTATTTTATTTTTCATGTTTGATTACATTAGAGTCAACCAAAATAATTTCATTTTTTATATTTTTATGTATCTTAACTTTTGGAGACTATAACTTTTTAATCATAGCTCTAATTGATGATAATAACCACTTTTTGGAAATGACACCTACTAAACTACAACACTTTTATGGTGTAAGCATCATCAATTGTGATTTGATGTCATTTCAGAGCCTCTAAGACCTTTAAATTTTAGTTCAATAATTTTGTACCAAAAATTCTCACTAGCTTCACCAATACATATGGTATTGCAATAAAACTCAACTAGTGGGTTAATATATCTATAGTGTACCTCTACCTATGAAATCAAAAAACCCCAAGCTCAAATGACCAATTTACTAAAAAATAATAAGTTTCCACAAACAATAAATCTACACTAAAACACCCTTGTTGAAAAAACAAGACATAAATATTTTTGGATGATGCAAGATTGCTTTTGCACCCAGCATGCTCGATGATTATACAGATGTTCTCTTATCTTTTATTAAGTTTTATTATCCCATATTTATTATTTAGCTATCACTTGTTTAGAACCTCTTCATGTTATCATGTGGACCACTTCTAGCTTGCAATACTCAAAAGAATCCACTCCACATGTCTTCCTAGACATACCCATGTCCATCACACTATTAGTGCATGTAGACAATGTAAATTCCCAATCTAACCCCAAATGAACAATCACTCAATCATCCTAAATTTGGTAGCTTGGACCTCATAAGATTTATCTATATACATCTGCACATGCTCGTGGGTGGGAACAACCAACTCCACATGAAACCATTGTACAAAAATATGCAAGGTTGGATTGTAGGAATAAATCAAATGAATCAAGTATAAACGTTCACTCAAACAAGCCTCTTGCTAGGAGTATGGATTTTCCAACAAATCCAAAAACCACAAGGTGAATGGAAATGTGCAAGATAATCCATCTCCATTATCCAAACATACACTACCAAAATCCCAACAAAATATGGGTGGTTCACAAAATGAGGAAAATACAAAAATGTCAAAAATTCTAACTTCTTAGATTTCAATAGAAGTGAAAATTCACTTCTAAAATGTGGTCAAACTATGAAAATTCCAATAAAATTCTTGAACCGAATTCAAGCTCAAATTCTAGCAAGAACCAAAAGTCCACATTTACAACTAAAATGATACTTTCAAATTGAGATATAAACTACCTCAATGTCCTATAATCATTCCAACTCCCTAAACCTATTATTTTTAGCATAGGCTACTATCACAAAATCCAAGTCAAGCCAAATAAAGAAACATCTGAATAATGGGTGGCACACAAAATGAGGCAACACCAAAACCACCCAAAATTTGATATCTCAAAATTTTTTGATATAAAAAATCCACTTCTAAAACATGCCCAAAATCCTGAAAAATCAAATACAATTTAATTTTTGCGCATACATGCAAAACCTAGCAACACAACTTTACCAAGACTTGCAAAACCCACATGGAGAAATGTTCACACTCACCCAACTAGATGGAGAAATATATTTTTTTTTAAAGTTGGAAAATGATAATTCTCAGCCCAAAATCCTATTGCATTTTATGTCATTCAAAAAAATAAATCAATTTTAAAATGGTGAGATGTTCTACCTCATACATTTGGTAAAAACCAAGAAAAAGAAAAGAAAATTGAAGAATTCACAAAATTGGTTGAATTGTTTTTCAAAGCGGAGCAATCCTAATATGGATCCAATGTGCCACTCCATGCATAAACCAAACAACTAAATGACACACAATGAGAAATCAAAGGATTTTCTCCAAGAGGATTTGGAGGAAAATCCTCCAATTCTCAAAACATGAAAATAAGAAGTGAGAATAAGACTCACTTTTTGGAATAATACAAGCACTTTAATATTGTGACTTATCAAATAGATTATTAACCCACTTAATATTCTATTTGCCCCTTCTCTCAATTAAATAAATTGATCTCGTAAATATGGAATCCAACTATGAAAAAATAGTGAGTACTAAAAATAAATTAAATCAAATAATTAAAATCCCCCAAATCAATTGAATCTACATTTAATTAACATTTTACACAACAACTATGGAAACTTAAATACATAGAGATGTTCATGGGTCTAGTAAAATAATGCATATAAATCTAGATTTACCAATTACTAAAGGGTTAATAATAATAAATATACATATATAATGCCCATATAGGGATGACATTGGCTCAACATGAAAGGTCAAAGTCACTATCTCCTAGTGCCCATCATCGGGGATATAAGTACAAAATCAAAACTTAACTTTAGGGTGAATTTACATGGTACCTATTTTGTAAAAAAGAAAACATCAAATGCAGATGCTCAATATATAATAGTTGAAGCACAAACAAACACATACTTACTTGAAGGAGAACGAGACATTGTGTAGATCTTGTAAGCAATTGACTACAACTTTGTTCCCACTTCATACTAGCACCAACAGGAAATCCACCCATAGAAGTGTTATAGTATAGTATAAAATATATAATTAAATGAGGTTACATTTAAATTAAGATACTTAAATAATCATTTATAGTCCTTTGATCATATATATCAACTGAAGTTAAATGAAAAATATCCACAACATAGAGGCATAATAATCATTAATCCAAATGACATCTTCCATATGAAAATGTATTCCATAATCTCAAACCAAAATATATAAAAATAATTTCTTAATTATTCTAATCATATAACATTGGAAATAACATTTGAATTGCTCAATAAGATATATGGCCTAATACTTTACCAATCCAAAATAGTAATCCTAAAGAAACATCAATAACATCCAATGTAAGATACACTAGTTAACATCGTAAGGCACCATCATATAGATATGGTAAAAATACCACTAACCACTTAATCAAACCTATCAAACAACACTAGTATAGGAACTAGAATCAAGTGCAATATTCCAATGCAACCATTATTCACATATCAAGGGTACTCACATAATAATATTGTGATACCATACTAATCTAGGTAACCACTAACACATACCTTAGTGAAACTGTTGAATACATCATAAGCCTCATAAGTTACAATAACATAAATAATCTATTGATACAATAACATAAATTACACTACTCGAAGGGTGCAGACCACTCATGGGACCCAACATGGTCACACAAAAAGAAAGAACATAAAGGTCACAATCATCGTGATAACATACATAAAGAAAAAGGGAGACGCACTTCAATTCACTTCCACCCATATTGGAGAATCCAAGGTAGATCCTAAAGAAAGATTACCTATAACATTAGGTTTTATACCATAGAATGGTAGACCTATATGCTTGACAAAATGTATCAAGACATTGAAGAGTTTCCTAAGCTTTAATTTTCCTCATCTCCAATCAAAGAGAGGAAATAATAATCTAAAAAATGGTCATTAATAAGTTGAGAAGGTGACTTAGACATGGATATTCCTCTGATATTACTAGCAAAACTAGTTAAGGCTAATAGATAAACAACCCCTCTAACCACAAGAACATGTAAAGAAAGAGCTAGAGCGAATCCTTGATGGATAGATCAAAAAAGTCAAAAAACCAAGGATTGTCATCCATTAATGGTGATGCAATTGGAAGCATCCCCAAAAAGCATCTAAACCACTTAGATGAATCTAAGTCCAAAGCCAAGAGCTTTAAGCATCAAAATAATAAATAGTTATTCAATGTGATCATAGACTTTGGCAAAGTCTATATTCACAACAGTAGAATTTTGTTTAGAATGGAGAGCCAATTCCATGCCTCCTAGACATCAATAATGTTTTCAAGGATCAATATTGACTAAATAAAACTAGTCTTCTCAAGTTGAATAATGAGCAACAAAATCTCTCTAATTATAGGTGATAGAGCTTTAGCTATAATATTTTTGGAGACATTAAAAAGAGTAATCAAACTCCAATTAAAAATATCCTCAAGGTCCCTAGACTTAGTAATGAGCATGGTCTTTCCTTTACTAATGATTTAGCTAAGTGAATGAGAGTGAAAATCTTCCAAATGTGCCATATGAAGGTTCAAACTAACACAAATTGGTTAAAAATTGCAAAACTAATAAGGGAAATCATCACAACTAAGGGCCTTATCATTGGCCATGGAAAGAACAGCTTCCTTGATATTTTAAGGTTTATCATTTGGACATATCATATTCTCTAAGAATATGAAATCCAAGAAGGAACAACCACAATGCAATCTCTCAAAGCTTGGCCATTGACAGGGAACTTTTTTGTACAATGAACAACTTCATATAATGCTTAACAAAATCATTAAGATTCTAAATATTCTTCAAGATATTTACCTCTATGAGAATCATCTAGATCCAATGATTTCAAAGTATTCCATTTATTCTCATGATATATAGATTTGTGTGTGAATCACTACTCATGAAACATGAGCCAATGAGTTTGACTCCTAGTAGCAATATCATAATTTGACTTGATGTGGATATATATCTTACTTGTCATTTGATGAGACCAAGGGGATTTATAATGAATGGTACATGAGGCACAAAAGTTGGTGAAGGTTTTACAAATCAGATTGCAAGAAGAGTGAGTTTAACCATGGAGAAAACTTTGCAGTTAAGTGTGGTTGAGCTGGAGTAGTACTGGCATGGGTGACCTCTTGGGAAGTCCTAGTGCTTCACCTCTATGAGCATCACCTAGATCTAATGACTGATAAGTGTTTGATTTATTCTTATGAGAGATAGATTCATGTGTGAATCACTACTCATGAAACACAAATCAATGATTTTGACTCAAAAACTACATAGTTAAATCTGGATAGCAATATCATGAATTTGGTTGATTTGTTCCTTGAGATGGCTATTGGGATTCCAAACCATTAGGTTTCTTTGGAGAAATTCTAGAGTTTTTTTTCCCTTATGAATAGCTATGGTCCATCCTTTGTCTATTTTATTTCCCTCAAAAGGATGAGTTGTAGAATCCTTGTGAGGGGATTTAATTCTAGGAATGGCCAAGGGGCAATCCCTAATCTTGTGCTATGCAGACTAAAATTGAAAATAAGTGTTGGAAAAATTCAAATGAATAACTTTCTAAATGAAGCATTGACCACACACTTTAATATCAATGGTCTCTTTCATATTTCATGACAAATAAACTTCAATACAAAATCACTTTTCCAAATGAGCACAAAAGAAATTGCATGCTTCTATGCATAGCACTTTGCAAAGGGTTTGAGAAATAATATGTCAATGCAGTGAGATGAGACATGTCATGATTCTAGATGACTCTAGGAAAAAGTGATAACATTCTCCAAATTGACCCAAAATTCATATCAAGTCATTAATTTATAAGTTTGCTTTTTATTATTTAATTTATTTAAGAATTGTACCAATGTAATTATGTACATTATTATTACTATTAGTAATGTTAGTAACTTAGTATTTTTAAGTTTACCTATTATATTTAATGCTTGTACAATACTTTAAACCATTAATATTTATTAATTACTTAGTTTTTAAACTTTTTATTTTAATGTTTTTAGACTATGAAGTCTTCAAGAGTCTAATAGTCAAGACTATAGGGTTTTCAAAGATTGTGATTGAATTATGTTCTGAAACTTGAGGGTCACAAGAGATTGCCTATTGTTTCTATTAGCACTAGCCTTGTGCAACTAAAATTCAAATTCAAAAAATCGAATCTCGATTCTGAGTATTTTTATTTTTATTTTTTATTTTTTTGCAATGTAGTAGTAGGAATCTTAGGTCTACAATTTATAAATTAGGGCTCAAAATTTATATTTTAATTCCAACTTCATTTATGATTTATAAATGTTAAATACTAGCAGAATGTATGGGAAAATAAATTTTGAAAACCTCCAGTATGAGTGCAAGCCAAAAGAAAGTCATAATAGACCTTAGGGAATTGGTAAAAATCCTAGGTTTCACTGATGAACATCATGATATTTTTTTCCTATTATCCATGGAAATATGGGAATCATGAGAATTATATATTCATTATTTAATAAGTGAAAATATTTACATAGGAATAACACATATTTCAAATATAACAATAGTATTGGTGCATGTACAAATAAACTAGTTGTGTTGGTTAGTGGATTAGTATATGTAAAAAATTTGGGATTGTTGTAAATGTACTAACATTGCCATAATATGTGGTGTGTGTTCCAAAGGAAGCTCTCCTATTAATAAGCATAAGCCATGAATAGACATGTACCTTTAAGGGACATGTCTATTTGGTAATTAATAATTAATATTATAACATAATTATAATATTATTATAATATAATTATAATAAATATTATTGTTGTAATGATTTATCTCATAGAATAAACACACATATATAATTATACCTCATGATATATGTATATATTTATAGAAGATAAAGACATCCAAATTGACTAAAAACATTAACACTCCCTCTTAGTCAAGAAGGATAAATAAAATTTGATAATCAAGGATAATGGTCTATCACTATTTTACTCAACCCATAGACATTCAATATAATGATATCTAAGCTCTTGGTAAAACACTTAGTATGCATTTATAAAAATAACTCAAAGACATTATAATTAATGTCTAAGCTCTTAGTCATAAGTCTCACAAAATGCATACTTACCAATATCTCTAATATGTATTTATACAAAAAAACTCAAAGATAGTCAATTTAATGACATCTAAGCACATAGATGTAGGTCTCACAAAATACATATTAATGTGATTTAAGTACAACACTTACTCAAAATGTATAGTATAAAATTTAGCCAATTGAAGATACCACATATCAATAAATTTGCATTACATTCACCATATACTCAAAAATGTTTATAATGTATGTACACATGCATTCTCATAATATGTACCATATAAACATCCACCATGCAAGGTATAATCTATCATGATCTACATAGATATTGTAAGATATCCATCATAATAGAAAAGAAAGTTATTGTAAGATTATCACATTTCAATAACTTCTACAAATACAAGTGACATCATTTGGAAGTCATCACTTCTTCATGATGTACACAAGGGGTAGTGTTAGAAATGCTTTAGAATAACTAAGGGGGGGTGAATCAGTTATTCAAGGTCCAGATGTCCAATTTAAACTTTTCACTAGGTATAGTGGATCCATTCACCTATTCATTTATCCAAGCTTTAACTTATCTAATCAACAAGTTACTGTAAATCAACATGCAAGCATTAGCACATAAGAAATCAACACATGACACAATGATTTGTGTAGAAACCTAATTTGGAAAAAACCACCAATAACATGCTACTCAATTCTCACTCTTTTGAAGTGATGCCCTGTGAAAGGCCTACCTTGTTAAAGGCTTACAACACACTGTTAAATGTGACCTTGTTAGAGGATTTAACCACCTTGTTAGAAGTGGACCTGGTTAAAGGACTTTAGAACATTCACTAGGAATGCCACCCTGTTAAAGGATTTACAAATGGTTGTTAGGCCAATCTAAGTCCATAGGATTTTCAGATCTAATACAATTTCTAGAGAGTATTAGGAAATCTTGACTTGATTACAAATACAACTTATCTTGCAAATCTCAGATCACTTCTTAGCTCATACCCTTGTCTAGTCAATCTCTACAACTCTTGACAACTTGTCCTTCTTTTCAAGCTTAGTCCTCTTGAGTCTCCACACTCAATGTACCAGTGCAATCATCTCTTCATAACCACTCATAGAAGTAGAGCCTCTATGCCCTTCCTTCTCCTAGATGTCTCCTCCTTGACACCCTTCTAACCACTTTGCAGATTTGGCTCTTTAGCAGCAATAGTATCTGACTTCTTAAATAGAAGTCTTGGAGTACCTTTTCCCACTTGATTCTTCCATTCTTTAATTTCAATTTGCATGGATTAGGTAGGATTCATTGCATCTAACTCATAATTTGTTTCCTCTAGAAACTTCTTGAATAATCCTTTAGAATTTTCCCAGAAACAATTTACATAGGATTTTGTGCCAACAACTCAACATCCTTATCTTGTAACTCATTCACAAAATTCAATGTAACCACTATGTCAACTTAGATTTGGAAAATCTTCATCATTTGAAATAATGTAGCAGCTCAGCACTATTGAAATACTGGTGCTTGGCACACATTGTGTTACTCGACATCAACTGTGTTTTTCCTGATGCTCGGCACAAAAAGATCACTTGGCACCAACTAAAAATTTTATGATTCTTGGCACTTGATCTTTAGTCGGCACATACTAGAATTTTCTATTACTTGGCTTCTACTGAAAATTTGCTTGGCTTCAACTAACTTGTTCGGCACCTACTTCTGATCTTAGTTTAAGCTTTGCAATCAACCTTGTTACAACTTCTTCCTCCAATGTTTCTAAGCATGACCAACCTCTATATCCTTGAGTATGTCATCAATACATTACTTAACCATTGTCTTAACGGATCCTTGCACTTCATTACAACATCATAACTCAACCTTTCACTCAAGTGCTCTTGTTACATCTTGTTGATCAAATCCTCTTCATCAATCAAGTGATAGTACTTGGATCTTATAAGAAAATATCATCCCTACAAATAGCAAGTTTGGCATCAACGAAAAACAATGATTGAAAACATTCTTTTACAAAAATCTCCCTTTTTGATCTTCAACAATGAGCTTTTCAATTAGATTTCCAACAATCTCCCTCTTCGACATTGATGACAAACCAAACTGATCAACCATCAAACTAAACTATTCAACCAAATGCTACCTAGGTTAGAATAGTGAGTCAAATTCCAAAAAATAAATTGTAACATCACATCTCTTTGTACTATTCTGAATGCTTCATTTTAGCTTCTCCCTCTTTTTTGTTGTATCCTTTTTCTTTGTCTTTCTCCCTCGGTATTGCTCATCTTCTACTGTTCTGATCAACATCTTCTCCCTTTTTTTTGATTCTTTATCTTCAACAATTGTTGATCAGTTGTCTACTTCTCCCTCTTTTACAACAATGCCAAAGACATATTAGCATCTTTAATATGCAAGTGTAGCTTTTACAAGTTTATTCAATGTCTCCCTCTATCACCTTGCTTGTGACTGATTTGAAATTTCAGCACTTCTGCTACTTTAGGCATGGATCCCAAAGTAAACATCCTCTGCATCAATGTATAAAAGCTTCAACATTCAACTTATTTGATGTAGGCCATACTTGCTTTTTGGTTCAAGTAGCCTTAGCTAGGGGTGTCACCCCTAACTTACCTCTAAGATACTCAAAAGAATCTTTTGATAATGCTGTTGTGAAGATATCAGCAATCTATTTTTTTGAGCTAGCATATTCCATCTTCACTTGTTTGTCTTCCACCAGCTCTCTTACATAGTGATACTTGATTGCAATATGCTTAGTTTTAGCATGCATTATTGGATTCTTTGATATATTGATAGCACTTGTATTATCACAATAAAGTAGCACAGGCTCAATTACCTCTTCTTTCATACCTTGCAACAAATGTTTGATCCATACAATATTGGAGCAGTTTATAGCAGCTACCACAAATTCAGCTTCAATAGTGGACTGTGAGGTGTAGCTTTTCTTTTTGCTAGTCCATGTAATTAACCTCTTTCCTAAGAAAAGTGCTCCTCCACTAGTGCTTTTTCAATCATCAATCTTTCCTCCCCAATCTGCATCACTGTAGGCTTTCAATTCAAACTTCTCATTCTTCTTGTAGTATAAACTAAAGTCATCAGTTCCTTTCAGATATCTCAATATTCTCTTCATTTCCATTAAGTGATTTTCTCTTGGATTTGCAAAAAATCTTGCTGCTATTCCAATAGCTAATGCAATTTCTAGTCTACTATGTACAATATATTGTAGCTTTCCAATCATTGACCTATACAATGTTTGATTTACTTCAATAGATTCATTATTCTTGGATAGTTTATGGCTTATTTCCATTGGTGTGTTGACTGGTTTTGAGTCTTCTAGCCCAAATGTTTTGAGTACTTCCTTGATGTATTTGGATTGGGTTACAAATATGCCATGCTTCAACTAATGTACTTTTAATCCAACAAATAATTTGATTTCTGCAAACATTGACATCTCAAATTCATCCTTCATTTGATCAGCAAAATCTTTGCATAAAACATCTTTTCCTCCAAATATTATATCATCAACAAAGATTTTTTATATCAAAATGTCTTTACCTTCCTCAACTTTGATGTACAAGTTGTTGTTGTCATCTGTTCATTGTTTTCATTTGTTCTTTCAAATCCTATCTTCACAAGATATTTGTGCAACCTCTCATACCATGCTCTAGGTGCTTGCTTCAATCCATAAAGTGCTTTATGTAGTTTGCAAACCATGTCCTTGTTCTTCTCATCAACAAATCGCTCTGGTTGTTCTATGTAAACTTTCTCTTCTAGTATACCATTCAAAAAAGTAGACTTCACATCCATCTGGTAAACTTTGAAACCTTTATATGTAGCATATGCAAGTAATGTTCTTACTCCTTCCATTCTTACAACAGGGGCAAATGTCTCTCCGTAATTTGGTCCTTCTTCTTGTACATAGTCTTTGAAAACTAGTCTGGATTTGTTTCTTGTTATCTCACCATTCTCATCAAGTTTGTTTCTAAACACCCATCTTGTACAAATCACATTCTTATTAGCTGGTCTAGGAACTAGAGACTTTGTTTTGTTTTTCTCAATCTGATCTATCTCTTCTTCCATGGCTTTATACCAATCATCATCTTGTAGTGCATCTTTCACTATTTTGGGTTCAACCTTACTTAGCAGACATGATTCACTTCTGAGCCTATTCCTTTTCATTGGTCTGGCATCCTGGTCACCAATGATTTGATCTATAGGGTGATGTTTTCTCACATACTTGGCTAATCTGGGTTTAGTCCTTCTTTCCATGTTTGATCCTTCAGCTTTACAGTCATTTCATTCTTCTTCATCTGGCATTTCATCATTCCTTTCTTGCATACTATTTTTAGAATCAGAATGTGCATTTTGTACATTCTACAATTCGGCTTCTGAAGCAGCTCGACATTCATAGGCTGAGACTTGGTAGATACTAAAGTTTTTTGTTGATTCCC
Source organism: Cupressus sempervirens (assembly GCA_028749045.1). NCBI lineage: Eukaryota > Viridiplantae > Streptophyta > Pinopsida > Cupressales > Cupressaceae > Cupressus > Cupressus sempervirens. The sequence continues at coordinate 590,314,257 of CM053784.1, forward strand.
AACTTGATTTGCAGCATTGTCTTCAACAATCATTCCTTCATAGAAGTATAAAATGGATCTATAATCCTCTATTTTCTTTAACTCATCAACATAAACTTCTGCATGCTCATCAAAATTTACATTTGCACTCTCCACAACCTTGTTAGTGTTAACATTCAAACACTTACATGCCTTACTTCTAGTGGAGTATCCAAGAAATATGCCATCATCACTTTTTGCATCAAACTTACCATTTCTAGTATCTTTTGGAATATAGCATTTACAACCAAATACTTTGAAATGTTTAACATTAGGTGAATGACTATACCATAATTCAAATGGTGTTGCATTTGTACCTTTCTTGACTTGAACTCTATTCATGTGTAGACTGCAGTACTTACAACTTCTCTCCAATACTTTAGTGCAACAATTTTCTCCATCATCAAGGTTCTAGCATAGTCAATTACTGACCTATTCCTCCTTTTAGAAATACCATTCTATGGTGGAGTTCTTGGTGCTGATGTTTGTCTTTTAATACCTTTGTTATTGGAGAATATGTCAAACTCTCTTGATGTGAACTCACCTCCTCTGTCTAACCTTAGGCATTTTAGGTTCTTTCCTATTTCCTTCTCAACTCTAACCAAATTCCACTTGATCATTTGAAATGCATCAATTTTTTTCTTTAAGAACATAGTAGTCATCATCCTAGAATAATTATCTATAAGTAGTATTATGTATATGTCTCCTAGGTAGCTTTGCACTTCTATTGGGCCACATAGGTCTGTACGGACTAACTCTAGTACTTCTTTGGAAGTGTATTTTTTTCTTTTGAAACTAGACTTAGTCATCTTTCCTAGTTGATATTGTTTGCACATTGTGTTTTCAGGTTTCTTCAACTTGGGCAACCCTATGACCTTCTTTTTCTTGATGATGCTAATCAGATTATCAAAGCTCACATGACACAGCCTTTTATGCCACAACCACACATCATCAAGTCTAACAACAAGACATGTTGCATCTTACATATCTAGATAAAAAAAATTACTCCTAGTTTGTTCACCGTTTCCTATCAGATTTTCATCAGTGTCATAGATTTTGGCAATTTTGTTTCCAAATTCAACTTTGTAACCTACATTGCCTAATTGTGATAAACTCAACAATTTGTAGTTTAATCCTTCAACATAGTATGCATTATCACATGAAATTTTTTCTGTAAGTTTTATAGAACCTTTTCCTTTGATTTGACATGGGGCATCATTACCAAATCTAATACTATTTCCATCATATTGAGTAAAGGTAATGAACTTTCTTTTGTGTCTTGTCATGTGATGTGAGCATCCATTGTCTATGATCCACTTTTCATTCTCATTCACACATGTAATCAATTTTGTTTCTTCATCTTCATCTTTGTCTAATTCATCCTTCATGGCTACATAGACTACTTCATCATCATTTTCATCAGAGTCTTCTTCAACAATGTAGCATCTCTTTCCTTTCTCCTTGTACTCTTTGTTGTCATCTTCTCTTTTGTTCATGTACTTGTTTCATTCTTTATAGTTCTTCTATGGACATCTTGCAGCTATATGAACTACTTCATTGCAATTGTAACATATGATAGGGAGCTTACCTTTGAATTTTCCTTTACCTCTATGGAATCTCCTAGCTAGTAGTGCTCCTAACTATTCCACATCTTCCTCATCTATGCTACTATCACTAGAGGCATATTTTCCTTTTCTTCTCTTCTTGCTTGATGTGTCCTCCTTGGTATCTTTTATTGTCATCTTGGCCTTGAAAGAAAATTCAAGGTTCTTAGGTCTGTAGTTGTCAAAATTGGATAGCAACTCTTCCAACTATTCCTTCAAAGGTTAGTGTGTTCCCTTATACACACCTCAACTCTTGGATGGCTAAAACTCTAATATCATGGATAGGGAGTAGAGTTCTTAAGTATTTGTTGATAGTTGTTTCTTCTTCCAACTATCCACCTAGACTTCTTATTGCACTCGCCACTTCGTTCATTCTTGTAACATACTGAGCAACATTTTCACCTTCTTCCATCTTCATGTCATCAAACTTTCCTCTTAGACTTTCTGTCTTTTCTCTTTGGACATTTTGATCTCCTCCATAGATTTCTAACAAGATTTTCCACATTTTCAATGCAGTGTCACAATCTTTAATGTCATCATATTCTGCATAGCTGAGTGCAGAGGCAATCTCCAACATTGGTTGGTTATGCTCCTTCTTTTTATTCAAATCATCTGCAGTAAGAGGTCCTGTTGGAGTTACATGTTTTTTTCTAATTGAGGTTTGTGCATAGTCACCTATTGATCCAAGGTTCAATTTCATCAAACTCTACCATGCAAAAAAGTTGTCTTTGTTAAGCTTGAGAACTTCTCTCTTGGACATCTTGATCTTTCTACTTTTAGTACCTTGAAACTAAATCAGCAAATGACTCTGATAACAATTGTTAGAAATGTTTTAAAATAACTAAAAGGTGGGGGGGGGGAGGGGTGAATCAATTATTCAAGGTCCAAATTTCCTATTCAAACTTTTCACTAGGTATAGTGGATCCATTCAACCATTCATTCATCCAAGCTTTAACTTATCTAATCAACAAGTTACTATAAATCAACATGCAAGCATTAGCACATAAAAAATCAACATGTGACATAGTGATTTACGTGGAAACCCAATTTGGAAAAAACCACTAGTAACATGCTACTCAATTCTCACTCTTCTGAAGTGATGCCCTATGAAAGGCCTGCCCTGCTAAAGGCTTAAAACACACTGTTAAATGTGACCTTGTTAGAGGATTTAACCACCCTGTTAAAACTGGGCCTGGTTAAAGGACTTTAGAACATTCACTAGGAATGCCACCCTGTTAAAGGATTTACAAATGGCTATTAGGCCAACCTAAGTCCATAGAATTTTTAGATCTAATACAATTTCTAGAGAGTATTAGGAAATCTTGACCTGACTACAAGAAAAAACTTATCTTGCAGATCTCAGATCACTTCTCAACTCATACCCTTGCCTGGGCTTCAATCTCTACAACTCTTGACAACTTGTCCTTCTTTTCAAGCTTAGTCCTATTGATTCTCCATGCTCAATGTACCAATGAAATCATCTCTTCATGACCATTCATAGAAGTAGATCCTCTATGCTCTTCCTTCTCCTGGATGTCTCCTCCTTGACACCCTTCTAACCACTTTCCAGATTTGGCTCTTCAGCAGCAATAGTATCAATAGCTCTTTGCTTCTTGGTCTATGACTTCTTAAATAGAAATGTTGGAGTACCTTTTCCCACTTGGTTCTTCCATTCTTTAATTTCAATTCACATGGATTATGTAGGATTCATTGCATCTAACCCATATTCTATTTCCTCTAGGAACTTCTTGAATAATCCTTTAGAATTCATCCAAAAATGGTTTACATAGGATTCTGTGCCAACAACTCATCATCCTTATCTTCCAACGCATTCACAAAATCCAATTTAACCACTATGTCAACTTAGATTTGAAAAATTTCCATCATTTGAAATAATGCAGTAGCTCGACACTATTGAAATACTAGTGCTCAACACATATTGTGTTACTCGGCATCAACTCTATTTTTCTTGATGCTCGGCACTTGAAGATCACTCAACACCAATTGAAATTTTTTTTATGCTTGGCACCTAATCTTTACTCGACAAATGAAGATCGCTCAGCACACACTAGAATTGTCTATTACTCGAGTTCTACTAAAAATTTGTTCGGCTTCAACTAACTTACTCAGCACCCACTTATGACCTTAGTTTAAGCTTTGCAGTCAACCTTGTTACAACTTCTTCCTGTAATGTTTTTAAGTGTGACCAACCTATGTATCCTTGAGTATTTCATCAATACATTACTTAACCATTGTCTTAATTGATCCTTGCACTTCATTACAACATCATAACTCAACCTTTCCCTTAGGTACTCTTGTTACGTCTTGTTGATCAAATCCTCTTCATCAATGAACTAAGTGATAGTACTTGGATCTTATAAGCAAATATCATCCCTACAAATAGTAGGTTTGACATCAATGACAAAATAATGATTGAAAACATTCTTTTGCAATAATCTCCCTTTTTGATCTTCAACAATGAGCTTTTCAATTAGATTTCCAACAATCTCCCTCTTTGGCATTGATGAATTAAATTAAATTAGGTTTAACATCAATTAAATTACATAGACATGAGGTAAATTTATGAATCACAATCCTCTTGACTGTTATAATTTATTGATCACTGGAGAATTCATCACAACATGGTTTACTCCCTCTAAATCAATATGATTGAGATCACTGAAGGTTGACTGAATCATATCCTCTATTGACTCCCTCTCTTTCAAGGTTTCCTCTACTTAAATGGCCCTTTGAATATAAATCTCCCTCCTTTTCCTACAAGAATATCCTTAGAAAAGATCAAGGAAAGCAGTTCTTATAGTACATATAGAAATACAAATAAGAATGTTAACATTATTTAGAATGTTAGTAATTTAACTCATGCCTATTTCTAACAACAACATAGATGATTATAACATAAATTTTTATTTTGATAGCATAATACTTAATGATGTTAGAACTCAAAATATAACTATACTTCATATTTATCTTTTAGATTCTAAAAATTGTCAAATATCATTTTGAATGAATGTATATATATAAATCATATATCGCAATATTCTATACAAATCCTATTATATATTATTGAACATATATTTTTAACTATAACATCTCATATGATATAAAAATGAATACACAATAAAAAGCCTACAACCATATCTTCATACATACCTTAATGGGAAGATGTTTGATTCCTTTACCCCCTTATAGTGGTATCCCTTCATTGCACAATAGTGGGGTCGATGTATTTATGTAGGCTATTTAGGGACCATTGGTTTACACCCACCAAATATATGTGTGTACCTATTGTTCTTTGTGTCTACTCAACCATACCTTCCAAAAATATTGGATTGTTCTTATTTAACCAACTCCCTTTCCATTTAATATTGTTTTCAATCCTCTATCAAAATCTAGAAAATTGAAGGTAAAGTTGAGGTTCATCTTGGAACACATGCCAGACCCTAGCCAACTAGATGCTTATGTGGACAACTATCAAGGGGTTATGAGTAGGGAGGAGAAGCTTATTTATATGCTAGTTGATGTTGACATGGATCATGTTGACTAACAAGAAGACCTAAATACACTTCCTCCATAATATTTTCTTAGCTTGTTATGTTAGTGTCCACATTGACACCTTCAATTTGTAATCAAACTAATCATTGCTTTGTATCATCATAGTAATATTGTGGTGGGTTGTTGTGGAATCCTTGTAGGTTTTAGGTTTGACCGATTTCATTTCTAAGACCTATTGCAACCTTGTATGTTTTGTAGGATCCATTGCCTTATGAATTTGGCATTCCATTATCATGTATTAATGTATTTATGGGTCCTATCAATAAAGTGTTACCTCTAATTTATTTCCTTTATCCATCTATTCATGTCAAATTGACTTTCATTGCCATGTACTCCAGTTTAGTTTTCTTTGCAAAAAAAATACATCTAAGAACTCTTCTATGATACAAATAAATTAAAGATTGCCTCTGCCACTTTAACACAACAATTAAAACTTTATCCACCCTAAATTATCGATTGGGAAGAAATGAGATGCATCAAAACTCCCATACTTATCTCAATCACTACACAATACAAATTTAATTTAATGTGTTCTACCAATGATTGCATGCATTTCTCCAATATATCTTTTGGAAGTTATTTCATAATATATATTCTGCAATTTATTTTATAATATATATTCTATAACTTCTTTTGAAATATATCTTAAATTTGCCAAGATGAATTTAATATATGTCATTTTCATCTCCTTTTCTACATTTGCAAACTAGGCTCTGATACCATGTTAATACCTTCATATTATATGTTTATTAGGTGTTGGATCTTGGAAGTGGCCACCAAAGGATCCTATGTGTTAGAATCCAAGTCCCTGTGTAGGCTAGCTCTACATGTGAGTTTTGTAATCAAGTGGAAACATTAATAAATTAATGGGTTATGGGGGTTTGTTAATTCAAATTAATCAAGACTAAGAAAGATGTAGTCTTGGAGTACTTTGAGAGGGGAAATACTATATAGGTCATTAGTTCCTCACTCATGTGAATGATCCCAACACCACTAGTCCATACATGTCATATTGGAGTACTCGGGGAGGAGACATTCTATGTGGAAGAGTGGTTTTCAGCTCATGTGAATGATCTCAACTAAGAGGAATGTATGATGACATCAACTAGATTTGGTTGAACCCCTAACTTTACTTTTTCCTCTAGTTGTCCATTTTCTTTTTAATTTCATTTTGAGCATTGTTCTTTTGTGGGGCTTTATGTTACCTTTGTACTTTGATTTTGGGGTATAATCCTTAGATTGCCTTAGAACCTATGTGGATCATGGTCTTCTCTCTTAGCTTAGGGGAGTGGAGCATTTATGGTAATACATGGTTGGATATTAAAATATTTTGAGGTATTTCTTGAGTTTTCATGGATGGCTTTATGTGGATCATTGTTAAGAAGCTACTGAGAATTGGTTATTGAGGTCTATTTTTTGCATTCCCTTGGGAGAAATCTATGTAATATTGCAATGTAAAATCCTAAAGAAATAACAAGGCATATGTATATGTATCATGAAATGAAAAGATATGTAAAAAGGGTAAAGGGTATCTCTAGAAGAAATAAAGAGAAATTTGAACATATTAATAACACAACTAGCTATACCCCAAGTATTCACTTGCCTAGAAATTGTAATGCTATGGACTCAAAATTATGATAAAAATAGAAAGGAAATTGTAATACAAAACACCCAAGAGGAAATTTTATCCATAAATGAGAGTGAATTTTGCAGTCTGTTTGACATAGGGTTTAAAGCGGATAGCTTTAACATGCACATTGAGTTGGATAAACTAGCACAAGCTTATGCCAAACAAGAAAGAGTTTTTCAAGATTCCTATATTAAGGTTTTAATAAACTCAAAGTCATCTACTGATAATGCTAGTATTAGTGTTGAACTAGACAAAGATCATAAGCCTCCTTATGAATATGATATTTTTGTACCATGAGTTCTGAATACTATTTCATTATTAGCATTTTTCCTAAGATTGGATGGATAATAAGGAAGTGGGCATTGATGTTCTTAAACTGGTTTATAATATTCATTATCAAGGTGGTTCACTTGACAAGGTATAAATAATATATAATTATGTTTATCACATTGTTGACTCTACACAAGAACAATTAGTAATGATTGAACAAGGTTCATGCATGAAATTTAGGTTCATAAGTTACTTGCACTACCTTATTTTACAAAAGAAACAACCAATATTTGAGACTAAGAACAAAAGGCTTGATATTAAGGTCCATAATTTTGATGAGAAAATCCATAAAAAATTAGAGACTCTAAGTCCAATAAATGAGTGGACACGTAAGATGAGGATGAGTGGTAACAATAATAACTACAACCATTTTGTAGACTCTTTTTGGCACCTAGTTACCATAAAATTATGGTAAATTTGATGCCTAGATTACATGTATCTTGTACAGATTACATTCAACTAGGAAGTAAAATTCAATTGGTTGGTTGGCTCTTTGTGAAACGCTATACTATATTAAGGTTTTATGGTTCTATGCTTGAACTATGTAAACTTGCAACGTGTTGAGAATAGATTAAAGGATATTGTTGAAGAAGGAGATTGTATGTTTCAATCATTTTTTTGTCACTAATGTCAAACTTTCTATTTTCTAGTAAGATAACTACTTATATGATTTAAGTACTATCGCTTATTTGATTGATGAAGAGGATTTGATCAAAATATGTAACAATAGCACCTAGAGGAAAGGTTGACTTATTATATGTAAATAAGTATAAGAATCAATTAAGATAGTGATAACATGATGTATTGATAATATACTTAAGGTTACAAAGGTTGGTTACACTAAGTATAGAATAAAAATTTAAATAAAGTTTTTCTACCAAGATTGACCAAGTGGAGAAGTGTCAAGAAAAGTCTGTGCAAGTCGAGCATAAAATTAGTTGGAGAAGAGTAAATGTTTATTCTATTGTATTCCAAGAAAAATAATGGATTCCAAGTAAAGTTTCATTGATGTTGAGCCACAATAAACTTTAGTTCATGTCAAGTGATTCCACCGATGATGTCAAGTAATGTAGTGTGTGTCGAGCATCAGATGCAAGTTAATGCCAAGTGATTGCATTATTTAAAAGATCATGAATTCAATGAATCTAAGCTAACAAGTTTATTTTCTTAGATCTGTGAACTAGGTGAAAGATAAGATTGATGAGTTGGTGGTACAGAATTCAAGGTAAACTATTTTTAGGAAAATTCAAAGATTATTCAAGTAGAAGTTTGTAGAAGAAGATATGGAATGAGGGGTCGATTCATTGTATCCTACCTAATCTTTCCTAACCCTAAATTTGACAATGGAGAATGAATGAAAAGGGATCTTAAATTCCTATTTATAGGAATGGTTGGTCAGAAGAAAAGGTTGTCATGTGTAAGAACCTAAGGAAGATAAGGAGTCAAGGGTTTTGCTTCATCAATTGACCAAAGAGAAGGGTCTACATTGGCATGTTAAGGATGAACAAGATATCAAAGCTAAAATGTATGAAGAAAAAGAAAAATGGAGGACTGAAATAAAGATCTATAATCTATAAATGAAGTTGCAAGTTGTTACCAAATCAAACCTTATTATTACTCTCTAATAATTGTATCATTCTAGGCTAAATCCTTTGGATTAAGCTTGACCTAGAGTCATTTGTAAATCCTTTAACTGGGTGACATTCAAAATGAATGGTCTAAAGTCCTCTAACAAGGCTCACTCTTAATAGGACAATTGAAATCCTTTAATAAGGTCACATTTAATAGTGTGTATTATAACTTTTCACAGGGTTGGCCTTTCACAGGGTATCACTTTAGAAGAGTGAAAAAGAGTAGCATGTTACTGGTGGTTTTCCCAAATTGGGTTTCCACATAAATCATTGTGTCAAATATATTGTTGGATTTGTTATGTTTCATGTTTACATTTCTACAAATTCATTTGATAGTAACCTACAAGTTTTAAGTGATTGCATAATCTTATGGATGCATGCATGATGATAAATGTTTTATGGGTTCACCAAGCTATGAAAAGTTTTATTTATACATCTAGACCTTGGATATCTAATTCACTCCCCCTCCCCCGTAGTTATTCTAAAGTATTCCAATAATTGGTATCAGAGCCATCTCCTTAAGAGGACTAGTTTGAAGGTACTAGAAGCACAAACATCAAGATGTCAAAAAGAGAAGTGCCCAAGCTTAACAGAGATAACTTTCTTGTATGGAAAAGTTTGATAAAGCTATACCTTGGAGGACTTGGAGATCATGCAGAATCTACCATTACCACTAAGCATGTTGATCCTGCTAGAGCCCCAACTATTGAGGATATGAAAAGTAAGAAAGAACATAACTAGGAAATGCTTGAGATTGCTTCTTCCCTAATCTATGCCGAATTTGATGATATCAAAGGTCTTGACAGTGCAAAAAAAATGCAAGATACCTTAACCACCATCTATGGAGGAGACACTAATGTTCTAAGAGCCAAAGAAAAAAGTCTCAAAGGTAAGTTTGATGATATGAGAATCGAAGAAAGTGAAAATATTGCTCAATATGTTACGAGGATAAAAGAATTTGTTAATGCAATAAGAGGAGCTACTAGAAAAATAGATGATGACACTATACTAAGAAAAATTTTAAGAACACTACTGCCCATATATGTTATTAAATTTTCTACAATTCAAGAACCAAGATGTATATCAGGGAATAATCTATGACTTGAAGGTCTGGTAGGTAGACTCACTACTTTTGAGTTATCTAATTTTGATAATTACAAACCTAAGAATATTGAATCTACTTTCAAAGCTAAGGTGTCATTGAAGGAACCTGATGAGGAGAAGAAGAAGAAGAAAAAGATAAAGTATGTATCTAGTGACAGTGATATAGATGAGGAGGATGTAGAAAAGCTTGAAGCACTAATGGCAAGAAGATTCCACAAAGGCAAAGGCAAGTTCAAAGGTAAATTACCTACCATTTTTTTCAATTGCAATGAGGTTGGTCATATTGCTGCTAGATGTTCATAGAAGAAGAATTACAAAGGTGGTGAAAAATAGAAAAGTAGAAGAGATGAAGACAACAAGGACTACAAAGACAAAGGAAAAAAGTCATGCTACATTGTTGAAGAGGAAACAAACGATGAATTTGATGAACATGATGATGAAGTGGTGTATGCTGCAATGAAGGATGAATCTGATGAATATGAGGCAACTACACTTGTAACTTGTGTGAACAAAAATGATAGATGGATCATTGATAGTGGGTGTTCACATCATATGACTGGAGACAAAAGTAATTTCATTACTTGAATTTTTATGATGGAAAGAGTGCAATATTTGGTAATGATGCACCATGTTTCATAAAAGGAAAAGGTTCTATCAAATTCATAGATAAGATTTTATGTGACAATGCTTATTATGTTGAAGGACTTAACTATAATTTGTTAAGTGTGTCACAACTGAATTATTTAAGATGCAAGGTTGAGTTTGAAAACAAGATTGCTAAGATATATGACACAAATGGAAAACTGATTGGAAAGGGTGATCAGCCTAAGAGTAATCTATTCTATCTTGGCATAGAGGATGCTAATTGTCCAGTTGTAAAATGTGATGATGTGTGGCTATGGCACAAGAGGTTATGTCATGTTAATTTTGAAAACCTAGTTAGTATTAGTAACATGAGAAAGGTTAGAGGTTTTCCTAAGTTTAAGAAGTCTAATAATATAATGTGCAAACAATATCAGTTAGGAAAAATGACAATGTCAGTTAGGCAAAATGACAAAGTCAATTTTAAAGAGTAAATCTCATACCTCTAGAGAAATACTAGAGATTATTCATACTAATTTGTGTGGACCAATTGATGTGAAAAGCTACAAAAGAGATAAGTATATTATGATGCTTGTTGATGATTACTCTAGAATGATGGTAGTTATGTTTTTAAAATAGAAATCTGATCCTTTCCAAATATTTAAGTGGCACTTAGCAAGATTTGAGAAGGAAACAAGTAAAAATCTGAAGTGTTTGAGATCTAAAAGAGGAGAATTTACATCAAATGAGTTTGAGATGTTCTGCAATGACAGAGGAATCAAAAGACAAACATCTACCCCTAGAACCCCTTCACAAAATGGAATTGTTGAAAGGAGGAATAGATCCATAATGAACTATGCTAGAATATTCATGATGGAGAAAATGTTGCTTTGAAATACTAGAGAGAAGTTGTACGTATAGCTATCTATACCTTGAATCGTGTAAATGATAAGAAAGGTACTCATTCAACATCTTTTGAACTATGGTATGGATACTCACCAAATGTAAAATATTTTAAAGTATTTGGAAGAAAATGTTATATTCTCAAAGACTTCATAAATGGTAAACTAGATACAAAAAGTAAAGAAGGTATATTCCTATGATATTCCACAAGAAGAAAAGCTTATAAGTGTTTAAATGCTAACACTAACAAAGTTGTGGAAAGTGCAAATGTAAATTTTCATCATTATACAGAAGTATATGAGGTTGAACCTATGAAAGAACTAGAAGAATACAAATCATTTGTATACTTGTATGAAGGTATGCCTACGAAAGAAGATGCTACAAATCAAGCTACAAACCAACAACAACTTTTAATGGCTGCCAAGTCACATACTATGAATGTTGAGTTGCATTCAAGAACTGAGCTACATTTAGATGTCAAGTTACAAAATGAATATGAAGCACATTATGATTCAGAGATTAGTAGAGATGTTGAGCTACCTAATAGAAATGTACATAGTGACTCTGAAGTTGAAAGAACAAATGAAGAAACTAGAGCTGAACCAATATTGTCTAAATATGTCAAAAGACATCATCCTACTACAAAAATTATTGGAGATAAAGATGCTAAACCAATGACAAGAAATAGATTTAAAAATGACACATGTTTGCTAAGCATGAAGGAACTCAAATCAGTAAGAGATGCATCAGAATATGTGGATTGGAGTAAGGCCATGGAAGAAGAGATTGAAAAAATAGATAATAATAATAAAATGAACTCTAGTTCCTAGACCAGAAGACAAAAATGTGATTGGCACCAAGTGGGTATTCAGAAACAAGCTAGATGAAAATGGTGAAGTCACAAGGAACAAGGCAAGATTAGTTTGCAAAGGATATGCACAAGAAGAAGGAGTTGACTATGAAGAGACATTTTCCCATATTGCTAGATTGAAAGGAGTAAGAACTTTACTTGATTATTCTACATACAAAGGTTTCAATGTTTATCAAATGGATTTTAAATCTACATTTTTGAATTAGAGCAAGAAGTTTACATAGAATAGCCAGGAGGATTCGTTTATGTTAACAATAAGAACATGGTATGCAGATTACACAAATCTCTATATGGTTTGAAACAAGCACCAAGAGCATGGTATGAGAGACTTCATAAGTATCTTGTGAAGATTGGATTTGAAAAGACTGATGATAATAGCAATCTGTATGTGGAGACAAAGAAAGGCAAAGGTATTTTTTTATCTAAAATTTTAGTTGATGATATCATATTTGGAGGTCAAGATGCTTTATGTAAGACTTTTGCAAATGAAATGAAGCAAGAATTTGAGATGTCTATGTTTGGAGAGATCAAGTTCTTTGTGGATTTGCAAGTACATTAGATGAAACATGGTATATACATCACTCAATCAAAATATGTCAAAGAAACATTAAAAACTTTTAGATCAGAGGATTCCAAACTAGTAAGTACACCTATGGTGATAGGACATAAATTGTCAAAGAATGATGATTTAGCTAAGGTGAATCAAACATTGTATAGGTCTATGATTGGAAAATTACAATATTTAGTACATACTAGACCTGACATTGCATTATCTATAAGGATAGTTGCAAGATTCTCTGTTGATCCCAGGGAGAATCATTTGATGATTGTAAAGAGAATAATGAGGTATGTGAAAGGAACAAAGAAGTATGGTCTATACTATAAGAAAAATGAGAAATTTAAATTAAGAGACTACACTGATGTTGATTGGTCTAGAAACATTGATGATAAAAAGAGCACTAGTGGAGGAGCATTTTTCTTAGGTAAGAGGCTAGTTACATGGACTAGCAAGAAACAGAACTATGTCTCACAATATACTATTGAAGTTGAATATGTTGTTGCTATTGTAAATTGTACAAATATTGTATGGATCAAATAGCTACTCAAAGGTATGAAGGAAGAGATCACATAACTAGTATCATTACTTGAGAGAATTAGTTCAAGATAAAGAGGTGAAGATGAAATATGTTAACACAAAAGAAAAAATTGTTGATATCTTCACAAATGCATTACCTAAGGATGCCCATGAGTATCTAAGAGGTAAACTAGGGGTTATACCCCTATCAAAGGCTATCTAAGTAACAAAAGCAGTGCCCTGCATCAAATAAGTTAATTTTCATATGTTACAAATTGATGTAGAGGATCTTACTTTAGGAGCTTCCTAAAGTAATCAAAGAACTGACACTTCAAATTAGTCACAAGCAAGGTGACAAAGGAAGAAACTGAAGAAGCTTATATCTAGATGTTAAGATGAAAAGTCTTTGGTATTATTGTCAAATAGGGAGATACTTACTGATCAAGGGAAATACAAGAAAGAGGGACATAGTTATTGATCAGGAGATATGCAAGAGATTGGAGATTTAACAAAAAAAAAAGAGAAATCCTAACATCTACCTAGTAAGTCGGAGATATACGAAGAAATTTAGAGGGAGTTATAAGGATGACACAAAAGAATTTTGTAACCTATTTAGAAGATGGAAGTTGCTGATAGAAGGAGAGATTTCAATACAAGGAATTATTTTCTTTTTGGTATTTTTTTGGTCTTACTATTTTAACCTAATCAATTTGGTTGATCAATTTGGTTTGTCATCAATGCCAAAGAGGGAGATTATTGATAATAGATTGAAGGAGATTGTATATTTCAATCATTATTTTGTCACTGATGTCAAAAATGCTATTTGCTGGTAGGACAACTGCTTATATAATTTAAGTACTATCACTTATTTGATTGATGAAGAGGATTTGATCAAAAGATGTAATAATAGCACCTAGAGGAAATGTTAGGTTACGATATGTAAAGGAGTACAATAATCAATTAAGATAGTGATAATATGATGTATTGATAATCTACTTAAGGTTACAAAGTTTGGTTACACTAAACAAGTATAGAAGAACAAGTTAAAGAAAGTTTGTCTACCAAGCTTGACCAAGTGGAGAATAAGTGTCAAGCAAAGTCAATGCAAGCTAAGAAAAAAATTAGTTGGAGCCAAGTAAATGTTTATTCTAGTGTATGCTGAGAAAAATAATGGATGCTAAGTAAAGTTTCATTACTGTTGAGCACTAGTAAGCTTTAGCTTGTGCCAAGTGATTCCATAGAGGATGTCAACCAACGTAGTGTGTGCCGAGCATCAAATGCAAGTTAATGTTGAGTGACTGCATTATTTAAAAGATCATGAATTTCATGAATCTAAGCTGACAAGTTTGTTTTCTTAGATTGTGTAAACCAAGTGGAAGATAAGATTGATGAGATGGTGGCACAAAATTCAAGGTAAACCATTTTTAGGGGAATCGAAAGAGCATTCAGGGAGAAGTTTCTAGAAGAAGATATCGAATGATGGGTAGATTCATTATATCCTACCTAATCTATTCTAACACTAAATTGGATGATGGAGAATGAATGACAAAAGATCTTAATTTTCTATTTATAGGAATGGCTACTCAAAAGAAAAGGTTGTCATGTGTGAGAACCTAAGGAAGATAAGGATTCTATGGATTTTCTTTATTAAGTGACCCAAGAGAAGAGTTTGCATTGGCATTTTAAGAAAGAAGGCTTAAGGGTATGAATGCTTGAAGGGTGAAAAAGATATTAGAGTTGAAATGTATGAAGGCCAAGCAAAATGGAGGACTGAAATAGAGATCTATAATCTACAAATGAAGTTGTAAGTTGTTATTAGATCAAGCCTTACTGTTACTCTCTAATAATTGTATTAGTCTAGGGTAAATCCTTTAGATTAATGTTGACCTAATAGTCATTTGTAGATCCTTTATCCAAGTGACATTCCGAGTGAATGGTCTAAAGTCCTCTAACAAGGCTCACTCCTAACAGGGTGATTGAAATCCTTTAACAAGGTCACATTTAACAGTGTGTATTGTAACTTTTTAACATAAATGCTTTATATACATATATCTCATATTATACTTTATTTCTCCCCCTTTTCGACATAAATGCCTAAGATGTATGCTACATGGTAATGCCAAAATGTGACAAGAAGTCAGAATGTACCTTAAAAATCAATGCCATTGTCTTGTCCTAATTTTCTTGTAACACCTTGCTTACATGACATGCAATCTACACTTCTATGATAGCTCCATCATGTGATCAGCTATGGAGAAGTTATTGTCATGGATGAGAGTTTTGGCATGTGCAATGTGTTTCTATAATGCATCCATTTTTGGAAGAATCATGCCTTGGATGTCTACAAGAGTGGCCCTGATCCTAGCTTCTTCCCTTAATAATTCTACTTGCAAATTAGTCAAAATTTAATCCTTGAGTAGTGACTAAAACTATAGCTTAGGACAAATGACAACTAGTGTGCACTTGCCTTCAAGTCTTCATCTATCTTATTTTATCTTTGATTTCCTAAGTGAAGATAGATGTATCTATTGGATACAATTGATTAATTTTGTGTTGTCTTTGATGTTACACAAATTTCATAATCATTACCAATCAGTATATGTTGAGCTCACTTAGGTAGTGAAGAAAATTATTTGTGTCTATTGAGCATTCCTATGTTTGCTTAGTTCAGAAGGCAATGTCTATCGAGTTCACTTGGGCATTGAAAGAAAAGTTGTAGAAAGTAAGTGTTAATCCAGTTCACTGGGGTAATGAAGGAAAGTTGGATGGAACCAATGCTAACTGAGCTCACTCAGTTGTCAAAGGATTTTCATAAGTTTGCAGTGTTAACCAACCTTCTATTGGTTAACAAAGGAAATCATTTTAGAGTTAGTTTCTACCAAGCAGTGTTGGCTAATAAAGGATTTTCTTATTTTGTTGTATTAAGCTTAATTGACTTATCTATTGATTCTAGCTGACTAAGGTGATGAATATTGATTATTGTAAGTTGTATTTGAGCCAATTTGACAAAGTGGAAGGTATAAGTACAAGGTCAAGTTGTGATTTAAAAGTGTGAAAAAGGTTCAAGAGAATGTGTGAGTTATGATGATGTGATTGAAGATCTATTGATGAGTAGAGGAAGAGAATCTGAAGGATAAGCAAAGTATCTGTGTGGTGCAACAAAGACTTATTCGATTAGAAAGGATCAAGTACAAGCCAGAATAGAGATCTAAAATCAGCAAATTACTTGCAATCAAATTAGGTCATCTCACTGTTACTCTCCAACCATTGTAGCAGTGATCTAAATCTCCTAATAGAGTTGGCTTAATAGCTATTTGCAAATCCTCTAACAAGGTGGCAATTCCATTAAATTGTTCTCAAGATTGCTAACTAGACCACTCCTAATATGGTGATTAAATCTTTTAATAGGGCCACACATAATAGTGTATTTTTTAATCTTTAATAGGGTTGGCTCCTAACAAGACTCACGTTAAAAGAGTGAAAATTAGTAACTAGTTGCTATTGGTGGTTTTTCCCAAATTGGGTTTTCACGTTAAATCCTAGTGTCAAATGTGTTCATGTTATTTTTTTAATGTGTTTGCAACAAAGTTAAAGTAACAAAAAACCACATATAACATCTAAAGTTTATATGTTAAGCACTTACTAAGCTCATTTAGTTATTACTGAGTTACAACATTTTGTATGTGTTTACCGAGCTTCAAGAGTATTTAGTTATTTGTTTGCATTGTGTACTGAAATCTAAGTGATCTGGAATTTATTTCAGTAGTAACATATTCACCCCTCCCCTCTTAGTTACTCCTCTTATATTTCCAAAATTTTGTATGAAATCTTTTGGTGCTTACAAGGTTTCAAGGACCTAAGCTAAAGATCAGGATATCTTACAAAAGAGAAATTCCCAAGTTGAACAGAGAAAATTTTGCAGCATGGCAAGGACTTATGAGATTACATCTGGCCACCATTAGTTATTCAAGTTGCAAGTATCTTGATGCTGAATATAAGACTCCCAATGGAACATTATCAGTTAAATACATTGCTAAAAAGAAGAATCATAATATCATGATGATTGATATTGCATCTGCTCTTAGTTATGCTAAATTTAATGAGGTAAAAGATTGCAAAACTACTTTTGCAATGTGGAACAAACTGAAAGATATATATGGAGGAGATGAAAATGTAAGAAGAGCCAAAGCATAAAGCCTTAGAGGACAATTTAATCAAATGAAAATGAGAAAAGATAAAAACATTGAAATTTATGTGGAAAGGATCATTGCCAATGTAAGTGCAATCAAAGTATCTGGAGGAGACATCAAAGAGGAAACTATTGTAAATACTCAAAACTCTTCTTCCCATTTATGCAATTAGAGGATCTACTATTCAAGAAATGAGATATGTTCCAAATAATAAGATAGGTTTGGATGCTCAAATTGGAAGATTAACAGCTTTCGAGTTAGACACTTATGATAACTATGTTCCTGCTTCAAAGATTATTGAATCTACATTTAAAGCTAAGCTTTCACTCAAAGAAAAAGGTAAAAATTCAAAATTTAGTCAATTAGGAAGTGAAGAAGATGGATCATCAGAAGAAATTTTAGATAGTGATCTTGAAATTGTTGACGGCCTACTTGCAAGGAAGTATTCCAAAGGAAGAGGAAAGTACAAAGGTAAAGTTCCTCTGATCTATTTTTCTTGTGAAGAAATTGGTCACATTTTTGCTAGGTTTCCAAACAAGGAACTTAAGGATGAGAAGAAAAGAAATAAGTATAAAGGAAAGGACTCTAAGAACTACAAGAGCTTCAAGGACAAATGTAAGAAATCTTGTTGCATAGCTAAAGATTCTGATAATAGTGAAGATGAAATGGTATATAATGTTGTAAAAGATTAATCTGATTTTGAAGGAGATAAGGTGGCATTTATCTCTAATGTTAGGAAAAATGATATATGGATTATTGATAGTGGCTACTTACATCATATGACTAGTGATAGAATGAAATTTTAGCATATGGAATATTATGATGGAGGTAGTGTGAGATTTGGAAACAATGAACCTTGTAACATAAAAGGAAAAGGATGTATCTTGTTGACTAAAGAACTTGTGTCTAATAATGCTTATTGGGTCAAAGGACTAAGGAATAATCTACTAAGAGTGGCACGGCTAAATAACATTAGATTCAAGGTAACTACTGGATGGGAAAGGAAATTTAGTTGGTTTTGGCAAGAAAACAAAAAGTAATCTATTTTATCTTGATCTCAGTGATTATTCATGTTTTATTGCTCAAATAGAGGAAATTTGGTTATGGCACAAAAGGCCATGTCATGTGAACTTTGATAACCTAGTTAAGATAAGCAAACATAAAAGAGTAAGAGGTATTCCTAGTTTGAAGAAACCCGACATGGGTCTATGTAAGAACTGCCAAATTGGTAAAATGGGAAAAACAAGCTTCAAGAGCAAAGACTGTCAGTCAGAAGAAGTCTTGGAAATTGTTCATATAGACTTATGTCCACTATTGGAATAGAAAGTTATAGTGGAGAAAAAAATTTCATTCTTTTTGTTGATGACTACTCTAGAATGATGATAGCAATGTATCTAAAAGAAAAATCAAAAGCCTTTTAAAAAATTCAAGTGGTATTTGGCAAGAGTAGAAAAGGAAACTAGAATAAGGTTTAAATACTTGAGATTAGATAGAGATGGTGATTTCATCTCCCATGAATTCAACAATTTTGGCATTGAAAGAGGAATCAAAAGACAAGTATCAACCCTTGGTAGACCACAATAGAATGGTATAGTACAGAGAAGAAATAGATCTATCATGGACTATGCAAGAACTGCAATGATTGAAAAGAACATTGCTCTGAAATACTAGAAGGAAGCTATCAACACTATGGTTCGTACCTTGAATAGAGTTCAATTGAAGAAAGATTCAAACAAAACACCTTATCAGCTATGATATGGCTACAAACCTAATATAAGTTACTTGAAAGTATTTGGCAAAAAAATTTATATATTGAAAGAATCTAGAAAAGGAAAATTTGATGTAAAAGGTGATGAAGGCATATTTCTAGGATATTCCTATAGAAGTAAAGCATACAGATGTTTGAATTTGTCTACTCACAAAATTATAGAAAGTGCACATGTCAGAATTGATGAATTTGCAGAAAAGAGTGAAGAAGAAAGCAACAAAGAACCTAAAGACTATAGGAGATTTGTTTACTATGAACCTGATACTCTGCCAAATCTATCTAAAAGAAAAGAAGCTTATCTCTCAAGTCCCCAGAAACTTCAATAGTTACCGAGTTGCAGATAGTGCAACCTGAGCTACAAGGACCTGAGTCACAATTAGAGGCTACTGAGCTAGTTCAAAATGAGCCTGATGGACCTGAGTCATAGACAAAAGGATCCAAGCTTAAAATGAAAATTCAAGAAGTAGATGGTGGAACTCATTCAAAGACCAAGGATCTTGTGTTAGCAAGATATGTTAAAAGACATCATGCACCTGATCAGATCATTGGAGACAAATCTATGGAACAATGACAAGAAGCAAATTAAAAGGTACATGTTTACTTGCTGAATTTTAACCTAAAACTGTTAAAGATGCTCTATAAAATGAAAATTGAATGGAAGCAATGAATGAAGCGATAGAATAGATATAAAAGAACAAAACTTGGACTCCTATTCCTAGACCCAAGGATAAAAATGTAATTGGTACAAAATGGGTATTTAGAAATAAGCTAAATGAAAATGGAAAAGTATTAAGGAACAAAGAAAGATTGGTGTGCAAAGGTTATTCTCAAGAATAAGGTATTGACTATGGTGAGACTTTTGCTCTTGTAGCAAGACTTGAAGGTGTTAGAACTTTACTAGCATATACAGCACATAGAGGATTTAAAGTATATCAAACGGATGTTAAATCTGCATTCTTGAATGGAATTCTTGATGAGGAAGTCTATATTGAACAAACAAAAGGTTTTGGAGATCCTAGCAAAGGAGACATGGTTTGTGAACTACACAAAGCATTATACAGTCTCAAATAAGCTCCCAGAGCTTGGTATGAAAGACTCTATAATTACTTGGTATAGATTAGTTTTCAAAAGACTAATGATAATAGTAGTCTATATATCAAGGAAGGACCAGATAAGAAGATTGTGTTAGTAGAAATATTTGTTGATGATACTCTATTTATAGGAAATGATGATTTATGCAAATCATTCTTAGAAGAAATGAGTAAAGAATTTGAGATGTTCATGTTTGGTGAAATAAAATTCTTTGTTGGATTGCAAATACAGTAGAACAAGAATGGTATCTACATCACTCAGTCTAAGTATATCAAGGAGATACTAAAGAAATTTGTAATGGAAGATTCAAGACTAGTTGGAACACCTATGTCTACTGGACATAAGCTTTCCAAAAATGATGATTCCAAAGAAGTAGATAAGACCACTTATAGATCAATGATTGGAAGATTAAAATATGTAGTTCACACAAGGCCTGATATTGGTCTAGCAGTTGGAATAGTGGCAAGATTCTCAAATAATCTCAAGGAAAATCACATAATGGCAACCAAAAGAATCATGAGGTATCTAAAAGGCATTGAAGACTATGGTTTATGGTACAAACATGGAGGCAATCTAGACTTGAAAGTATTTATTGATGTTGATTGGGCAAGAAGTCTTGATGATAGAAAAAGCACTAGCGGTGGAGCATTCTTTTTTGGTAAAAGATTAGTATCTTGGACAAGAAAGAAGAAAAATTATACATCTCAATCCACAACAAAAGCAGATTATGTAGCAGCAAGAGTCAATTTTTCTAACATTGTTTGGTTCAAACAAGTGTTGGAAGGAATGAAGGTAGAAATCAAAGATCTAGTTTTCATATATTGTGATAACACTAGTGCAATCAACATATCAAAGAATCTAGTAATGCATTCCAAAACAAAGCATTTTGCTATAAAGTATCACTTCTTAAAAGAGTTAGTGCAAGATAAAGAAGTTAGATTGGAATATGTGAATACAAAGGAATAGATTGTAGACATATTCACCAAGCCATTACCTAAGAATGCATTTTTGTATCTAAGAGGTAAGCTAGGGGTCATTCCCCTATCTGAAATTCACTAAATAAAGTTTAGTGAATGCATCAACCAAAATTTGTTGAAGATCAATTAGTTGATGCAGAATTGGCAAAGAACATATTACAGATAAATCAATACTTAAGGTACATTGGTATTTATAGAGTTATTGTCTTTGACATGTGTTGTTAAAGAGTGAGAAGTTTATTGTTATATCTCTAAGAAATATTTTTGGAACCAGAATAAAGTTAGAAACTAGAGAGGGAGAAGTCTTCTAATGAAGAAGTATTCTAAAAGAGGGAGTATGTTCCAAATGAACTTGGTAATATCCATTGCAAATAGAATTTAGTGAAAGGAAGAGCTCATACTGACAGAGGGAGTTCTCTAATCTAAAATCTAAAATTTCATTGTGCTATGACATGTTGTGTTACCACCAATGTCAAAGAGAGAGATTGTTGGATACAATTGATTAATTGTGTATTGTCTTTGATGTTACACAAATGTCATAATAATTATCATTCAGTATATGCTGACCTCACTTGAGTTGTGAAGACAGTTCTCTATGTCTACTGAGCATTCATGTGTTTACCTAGTTCAAAAGGAAATGTCTACTAAGTTCACTTGGGCATTGAAGGAAAAGTTACAGAAAGCAAGTGTTAACCAAGCTCACTCAAGTAGCGAAGAAAAGTTGGATGGAACTAGTGCTAACTAAGCTCACTCAGTTGCCAAAGGATTTTCATAAGTTTGTAGTATTAACCAAGCTTCTATTGGTTAACAAAGGAAATTTTTTCAAAGTTAGTTTCTACCGAATAGGGTCAGCTAACGAAGGATTTTCTTATTTTTTTTGTATTAATCTTAATTGAATTCTCTATTGATTCTAGCCAACTAAGGTGATGAATATTGATTATTGTAATTTGTATTTGAGCTGACTTGACAAAGTGGAAGGTATAAGTATAAGGTCAAGTTGTAATTTAAAAGTGTGAAAAAAGTACAAGAGAATGTGTGAATTATGATGATGTGATTGAAGATATGTTGATGAGCAGAGGAAGCGAATCTAAAGGATAAGAAGAATGTCCTTGTGGTGCAACAAAGCCATATTTGATCAAAAAGGATCAAGTACAAGCCAAAATAGAGATCTAAAATTAGAAAATTAGTTGCAATCAAATCAAGTCACCTCATTATTACTATCTAACCATTATAGCAGTGATCTAAATCTCCTAATAGGGTTGGTTTAACAGTTATTTGCAAATCCTCTAACAAGGTGGCAATTCCATTGAATTGTTCTCAAGACCTCTAACTAGGTCACTCCTAATAGGGTGATTAAATCCCTTAATAGGGTCACACCTAATAGTGTGTTTTGTAACCTTTAATAGGGTTGGAACCTAATAGGACTCACTTCAGAAGAGTCAGAATCAGTAACTAATTGCTATTGGTGGTTTTCCCCAAATTGGGTTTCCACGTTAAATCCTAGTGTCAAATGTGTCCATGCTATTTTATTTTATGTGTTTGAAACTAATTTAAAGTAATGGTAATCATAGATAACATCTAAATTTTATATTTTAAGCACTTACAAAGCTCATTCAGTTATTATCGAGTTACAACATTCTATATGTGTTTACCGAGCTTCAACAGTATTCAATTATCTATTTGCATTTTGTACTGATGTCTATGGGATCTAGGATTTATTTTAGTAGTAATTGATTCACCCCTCCCCTCTTAGTTACTCCTCTCATATTTCCAACAATATCACATAAATTTATAAATAATGGATTTACATTATTTGCAGAGGTTTCCAAAGAATTGAGAGTAGTAGACAATTATACTTGATTTATTGCAATTTTCTGTGCAACTTGCTCCAATACTTTGTTCTCAAATTTCCTCTCTACTCTCTGTATCATTTTTTCTTGTCCATTCAAATCTTCATTGAATTTATGGACAACTTCTACTAATTGAATCAAAATATTTTGTGTACTATCAAACGCAGTGTTAAGTACATCTATAAGTATGTTCTTCACATCTTCAAGAACTTCATTTTCTCTGATCTTCTCTTCTATAATCTTATGTTGCTTAGCTCTCTTTTGCAACAATTCACCCATTATGTTAATTTGATTAGGATTTAGAGTATATATATCCCAATTTGGGATAACTATATCCTCATCAAGATTAATGTCTTCTTCTTTACCCTTATCCTTGCTTGAAACTTTAGCACTCGGTTGAGACTTGTTCTCAACTGTCCTTGTACTTGTTATTTTCACACTTGGAATTGTAAAAATGGTAGAAATAGAAGGGCTAGCAAAAAAAGTAGATATTGCACTAACACTAGAAATACCTTGTTGCTTTGTAGCCAAATCCAATGATGGTGGAGAAACTAGCTACTAGTAGATGAAGTTTTGATCACTTCAATGAATATGGTACTCAAGTGAACAAGTGCAAAGATTGGTTGGGTGCATGGTGTTGTAGTGGTTTCCAAAACCAACTCAGAAGAAGCTTTCTTTGAGATTGATGGCATTAAATCTTTGCTTATAGAGTGAGGAAATGAGGCCATTACTGATGTTGCAATCTTCTATGGGTCAATTTCCTCAATACTCTGAATCTTAGGGAGATTCTCCTCTATACCTTCTTGTTCTTGCTCCTCATCATCTATATTTACATCATTTGTTCATATATCTTCTTCATCATTACTATCATTATCTTCCTTGTGATCTTCATCATCCATGTCACTAACATGAACAAAAAAATCACTTGGTTGATGAAGTTTGTAAACATTCTTCCATGTAGTTGTAGCTATCTTCACCACATGTTTAATGTCATTTACTAGTATCATGCATGTGTTGAATTTTAGAGTGATCTTTTCCTCATTTTTCTTCATGGATTCTTTCACCCCTTATCACTAAGGCTCAACATGAACTACCTCAAAGTCTATTCAAATCTATCTTTTGCAATTTTCTTAGAATTTTCCCATCTTGGCTTGATTGCTTGCATAAGCTAATTGGGAATTTTTTGTACAATTTAATCAAGAGAGTATTTCCATTTACCTAATTTTGACATCATCATGTCTTCAACTTGCTTTTTCTCATCTATATTCCTAGTTTCATACAAGACGGACTTGAAATTTGTCATTCCATATCCTTCTTCAATTTCCTTTAATTTTTCTTGAAATGTAGGTGGAGGCTTCTTGAAAATAACTTCTATGGCATCCTCCTCACCTAATTTCAATTTATTTCTTGATCTTCATACTCTTCTTATGAATACTATAGTAGCTAACTTGGTGGGTTGGGTAATGATAACCTTACCCTTCTACCTTATAGGATCTTCCTCTTCAAACTTTGTTTCTTCTACTTCATCTTCTTCCACATCATCTCCTTTTCTTTCTATCAACAAGAGAGTAGAATTTGCTTGCCTCAGTTTGTTATCCTCTTCTTTCCTTTGCTAACTACTTGAGGAAGCTTGATTTCAAGTTCTATTCTAGCTTTGGCTTCATCATATGTACCAAAATATGGGGCCTTAGGATCCACAAATTCATTCAACAATGCCTCAATGATATCCTTGGTTTTATTAATGTTAACCTCATATCTTAGAGGCTTAACCCACACCACTCTAGGTTTGACTACTTGAATGTACACTTTATCATGACCTACCATAAAAAAAACATCATCCTTGTAATCTTCTACAAGTTTCTTTGGGATTCTATATTTGCTATTCATCTTTTCCTTGAATGAATCAAAATAGTTATCCATGATACTAACAAATTTCTCACTCATCTCTTCTATATATTCATTAATTTGATATAACACTGGTACATCTTTCTCCATATGACTAAACCTTTAAAAGGGAAGAATTTTCATAAAAATAAGAATAAACAATTCAAGAGTGAACCAAACTTGCATGGATTGGTCTTTGAAGTCCTGATGCTCTCCATGTTCTTGTTGAATTGATTCATCATTATCTTGGCAAGGTCTAAGGACATGTTGTTCTTCACTACCTTGAGAGCTATATCAACTACCTCACATGACACACTATTGAGATGATTGGAGTTATAGATCTTATGAGCTATCACATGGAATCCAAATTTCAGCTCCATGTTAGTCACATTGCTGATATTTGTTTCTCTTCCATCACATTTGGCAAGAGTCTTATTTTCCAGTTCTACTTGGCTTAGGGTTTTAGCAGTCTTTTTTTTATTCAACATTGGGAGCTCTGTGATTCAATGAATCATTTTCTTTGTGATTTGAATAGGTTGCTTCAACTATAATTTCCCATTATGTACAAGGTTGAGGATAAACCTTATCCATTTTATCTGAAAGTCTCAAGCCATATGTTGAATGTGTGTTAAACCCTTGCTCTCCCAAATGTTGATGCTCAGGTTTCAACACATCATTCACACATAAATTTTTAAGAGTCTTGTTCATCTCTAGGGTTCCAATTTCTTGTATCAAATAGAAAAAATGTGAACAAATATCATTAATGAGTAATACCTTGTGTGGAATTTTTGATTGAGCTCCAACTAGGTCAAGCATTTCTGTAATTGTTGGAATCAACTTGAATTTTGGTGCCTTCCAATCGACTCCTCAAACTAACATCTTGGATCCTTTCTTGGTTTTATTGCTGGAAGATGCCATGCTTGAGTTTTAAGAAAACACAAAAATCTTCAACAAAAAAAAAATATATCACTTGGAAGCACATAAATTTCCATTTGTAAATAGCTCTTCAAAAATTCATGATGATAAATGAATTTGATCTCCTTCCTTTTAATAAAATTACACTTTTTAATCACCATAAATGCTTGGTACGATCGCTCATTTGGTGACAGACTATCTTCCACTCAGTTCAACCTTAATTCTCAGTAGAGTCATTCACAGCTTAGTGTCCATACAATGTTTTAGTGTATCCTAACCTTTCTCGATAGGGTCTTGCAACCTGACCTAGCTCGGTAAGGTCTTGAATTTTCACAATCACTTGATGATCCCTTTGCATCTTGAATGTTGATATGGATGTTTCCTTCTAGCTAGTTGGAACTAATGTAAGATGTCTTCTTTAGAGTCTAAGTTCCAGTCATTCTCGTGGGAGATCAAGTTGAAATTCTTGAGTCACCCAATTCTTGAGTGACATGTGCTTCATGACTCGGACTTACTTTCTCAAAAGATTTTGGAATTCAGTGTTGCCTCATCTTCTTTCTGATATTGTTAGCTTTGGCTTTCTTTTTCATCTTTAATCTTTCCAATGTTCATATAGTTCTTGGCAAGATGTCCAAATTCTGTACAAATAAAACATCTTTGAGTGGTGTCTCTTTTCCTCATGTGATGTTTCACACAATTTTCTCCAATGAGCCCAAATTTTCCACAGTAGTGGCATCTACAACATGTGTTGTAGTCTCAACCAAATGTAGCTTTCACAATCTATTCTATTGGATTAAATATATTGATTTTTCATTCAGAAGATTTGTGTCATTGTTTATTGTACTTGTGACATTTACCTTCAAACTTAGGTTTCTCTTTGCATTTACTTGCTCTATGACCATGTGTATTACAATTGTAACACTTTCCATTGAATTTTTCTATTCCATTACGCCAACATTTTTTTGATGTATGACCTAACTTACCACAATGATAACAAGTAGGCTTTTGATTCTTTTTAGCTCCTTGTTTGCATGATTCACCTTCTTCTGTGTATCCTATTCTTGCTTTGCCTTTATGTCTATATTGACTTTGCTCATTCAACTGATTCATGTGTGCTTGAGATTTCAACATTCTCTCATTACTTCTCTTTTTAGTGTTTAGATCAGTTTGTAATCTTTCATTCTCTGATCTTAGATTCGTGATTTCTTCATTTACATTAGTAAGTTGATCAATGAAGTCTATTTGTTGAAGGGTAGATGTTGAATTTCATTGTTTGTTTCTTCTATCTCTTCATTGGCTTTGTCTTTTTCTTTCATGACTTCACATAATCTTATGGACTATATTTTTTGTTCCCTTTTCAGCTTTCTAACTTTTTCTTGAAGATTGGAATTATTTTCTAATAGATCTTTGTTTATTTCATCAACTTCATCTTAATTTATTTCTGGATAAATATCTTCAATTCTTTCTTTAGTGTAGATATTGTCATTCATTTGGACTGCAAGATCTTTTCTTCTTTTCAATGATTGAGAGAGTCTCTACTTTATTTTCTTTAGTTGCCTAATTGTCAATTCCAAATCTAGCTTTTCATTGTTAATAGTCTTATCTAGTCTGTATACCTCCATTGCCTCTAATCTTTGCTCAAGTTATTAAACTTCTTCTCTAAGAACCACAATGGCTCTGATACCAATTGTTGGAAATATAGGATAGGCTAGGTTACTAAGAGGTGAGGGATGAATTAGGAAAATAAAACTTAATCGTATTTCACCAATTAATCCTTCATATATATTCTAATCTAATTGCATGCATGAAAGACTAAAAGCAATAAAACATTCATAACATATTGATACAAGATATGGTAACCCAAAAACCTTCCAAATAGAAAATAAAAATGGGGTGGGGATGATACCCACAAGCTTTATTCCTACAATATAAAGTTGGTTGGTTAAGGCTTACAATTGATCACTTATGATGATCTGCCCTATTAAGAGCAATAAGGACTACTAGGTCCACCTTGTTAAAGGATTTACAAAACATACAATGAAGTATGCACACGATAAAGAGATTTACAAAATACTTCTAAGTCTACCTTGTTAAAATATTTAACTGATAAACCTATTAGGATGAACCAATGGTTGATCTCTAATCTACAACTCTGATTTGTTGGCTGAGATTCCTTTGAAATGTAATAGATAAAATTTTGTTGCTCCTTATACTACTTGCAGCCTTTTCACTTCACACTTCTACTCTCTATATTTGCATCATATTTCTTTCTTACTTCTTCTTGGATGTGATATAATACATTACATATATACCAATCCAAATTACAATTCATCAAAGTCAACTACAACATAGATTTCCAATAAGATCACAAAGTTAGCTACACTATTGGCACTTAGGTTATGAAGACAAACTTAGTGAGGTTTTGATACTAGGCAACCATTGTCAACACTTGGCATTGTCATGATCTCGGTATATGTAGAAGCTTAGTTCATACAAATCACTTCAAAGTAGTTTGAACTTGATCATCACTAATGACTTGGTGAACACTTCAAAACTTGGCATATAAACTGAATCACTTGGTTGACACTACTTGGCTCAGTCAACACTAACAATGTGAGCTCAGTATAAGCTAAATCACTTGGTTGATGTTCCTTGGCTCAGTCAATACTAGATTCACATCTCTGACATTACAAGCTTGGTAGACACTAGAGACCACGGTTGACACTATGCAACTTAGTTAATACTATGAAGCTTGGTTAGCATTGTCACTAATCAACTCAATAAATATAGCTTGGCATGAATTGAATAGTAATTTTGGAGCTCAGTAGAAACTATAGAACTTGGTAGAACCTATATTACTTAGTTAACATAGTAAACTACAAGATAAGATTGATAGTTGTTCAAAAAATTGACTACATGTGAGTCACTAATAAATAAACTTTGATGATAATGTCAACAACTCCCCCATTTGAGAAGCATCAACATTCAATCCAGGCTAACAACTCTTTAGATTATCTACTTAGAAATATGTAGAGGCATAAACCCAAGCATACCTCTCAAGTACTCAAATGTATCCTTTAGAAAAGGTTTCATAAAGATATCTACAATTTGATCTTTAGTACTCACATACTCCAATCTAATATCCTTTTCTATTGCTTTCTCTCTTGGCATATGATACTTAATAGAAATATGCTTAGTCTTGGAATGCAATACAAGATTCTTACACATACTCATTGTACTTGCGTTATCACAATAAATGATAAAAGATTCTTCAAACTCAATTCTGATATCCTTTAACATCTTCTTTATCCACATAACTTGATTACAGTTATTTTCTACTGCAACATACTCTGCCTTAGCTATACTCTGAGAAATATAATCTTGCTTCTTGCTTAGCCAAGAAACCAATCTTCCTCCAAGAAAGAATGCACCACCACTCGTGCTCTTTCTGTCATCCATATGACTTTCCCAATCTGCATCAGTATATGACATAGAGTGAAATCACTCGATCTATCATACCAAATTCCATAGTCATATGTTCCTTTCAAATATCTAAATATTCTCTTTACTACTGCAAAATGATACTTCTTAGGATCAACTTGAAATCTACCTACAATCCCAACTATATTTTCTATATCTGGTCTAGTGTGAGTCAGATACTACAAACCTCCAATCATGGATCTATAATTCTTCTACTCTACTAAAGGTGTTTCATCTTTTCTAGATAACTTGTGAGTAGTTATCATAGGTGTACCAACAAGTTTACAACTTTCTAAACCAAACCTTTTCAACAAGTTATTCAGGTACTTAGCTTGTGAAATGAAAATACCATCACTATTTTTTATAATCTGCAACCCTAGGAAAAACTTCGTTCTCCTATCATGCTCATTTCAAACTCATTCTTCATCACTTCAATAAACTTATAAATTGCTTCATCATTACCTCCAAAGATGATTTCATCAACAATTATTACTATTATTAGTAAACCATTCTCAACTTCTTTCAAATACAAGTTACTATATGTCGTACCTTTAGCAAATCCAAGCTTTAACAAATAATTGTCCAACCTTGCATACTAGGCTCTAGGTGCTTGCTTCAAACCATATAGATATTTCTTTAGTCAACATACCATGTCTTTTTTTTTTCATAAATGAAAACCTTCAGGGTGCTAAATAGATACCTCTTCTTCAAGTTCTCCATTCAAGAAAGCCGATTTGACATCCATCTAATAAACCTTGAACTTCTTATTTGTTGTGTAAGCCAAGAACATCCTTACTACTTCTATTCTAGATTAGGTTAATATGTCATCTAATATTCTATGCCTCCTTTTTGTGAATATCCCTTGCATACAATTCTAGCCTTGTTCCTCACAACTTCACCTTGCTCATTCATCTTGTTTCTGAATACCCATTTGGTTCCTATCCCATTGTTGTCTATAGGTCTAGGAACTAAATCTTATGTATCATCCTTCATAATATGATATAATTCTTCCTTCATTGCTTGAATCCAATGATCATCTTTGCGTGCTTCATTTGTGCTCTTAGGTTCAACTTGAGATATCAAACATATATCCTCATTTACTCTATTTCTTGTCATCACACCTTTGTCGTTGCTTCTAATTATATGCTCAAGGGATGATTATTTGTCAAATTCCTATTAGAGGTAGGATTTTATATCTCAACTCTTATCTCTTCTCTAGGTTTAGATCTCTTCTCTCTCTCTTTTCTCAATAGTTAGCACATCATTCTACAAATCATTGTTAGTCTCAAAGGAAACTTCATCATTTTGTCTAAAAATTCTAGAATTATCTTCTTCTTTATCTAAATTATAATCTACCATTTTTTCCTTAGTTCCAAACTTTTCGTCAATCCTTGCATTTGCACATTCAACTTGTGTCTTACTTCTATAGTTAAATCATTTGTATGACATGTTTTTCAATGAATAGCCAAGAAACATACCTTCATTACTTCTTGGATCAAACTTACCAATGTCATCATCTCTCTTAATATAAAATTTGCTCCCAAATATTCTAAAATACTTAACTGATGGTGAATGACCAAGCCATAGTTCATAAGGTTTTTTATTCATACTTTTTATGAATTATACTCTATTCAGAGTGTATATTGTTGTATTGACTACTCTCCAAAATGTCTTAGAAACATCATTCCCAAACAACATTTCTCTTGTTTCTTCTACTATAGACTTATTCCTTCTTTCAGCAATCTCATTATGCTTAGGTGTTCTAGGTGTAGGCAGATGTCTTTTGATTCCATTCTCTTCCCAAAATATGTTAAATTCTCTAGAAGTGAATTCTTCTCCTCTATTAGATCATCTCAAAAACTTTATCTTAACACCAAATTAATTCTCAACTCTATTATTAAATATCTTAAATTTCTCAAAAGCTTTAGATTTCTTTTTAAATTTACCAAATGTGTCATTTTAGTAGGATTCAACTAAAATACATTACCTCTGGATCTTGTGCCTATTCCAATCAGCTTACTATCTTTGTCTTTAATAATGCA
This sequence comes from Cupressus sempervirens, assembly GCA_028749045.1. NCBI lineage: Eukaryota > Viridiplantae > Streptophyta > Pinopsida > Cupressales > Cupressaceae > Cupressus > Cupressus sempervirens. The sequence goes on from CM053784.1 coordinate 590,345,776, forward strand.
GGTCTTCTCTTTGAATTGCAATTGATAACCCTTGTCCACCAACTGTTCAACACTCAACAAGTTATGCTTGAATCCATCAATAATGTAAACATCATTAGTGTTAGTTTTACCATCAAGATTAATCGATCCAATTCCTTTTATATGATAGGATACATTGTTACCAATGCTAACAATACCTCCATCATGATCTTGAACTTAACAAACTTATTCATATCATCAATCATGTGATGTGAACAACCACTTTTAATTATCCAATCAAATTTCTTTTCCAAATGAGAAATTAGATCTCTTTCTTCTCTAATTTCTCTATCAAGATCATCTTCCTTGATAGCCACAAATCTCAATTCATCATCACTTTCACTTTGAACTTTCTCAATAGATTCTTCATCTTCATTTGCATACAAACAATTTCTATCTCTATCTCTTCTAGGATTATACTTTTCCTTATACTTTTTCTCTCTTTTAGGACAATTAGATGTATAATGACCGAATTCATCACAAGTCCAACATTTAAAGATTTACTTACCATCATTTTCTCTTCTCACAAGAAAGGGTATTCCTTCCTTAATCTTCTCGCCTTCATCAGATCTTCTACTACCAACAAAATCTCCTCATGTGCTTGTACTAATTGTCAAATTAGGTTGAATGTTTAGGGTATTGATAGTTATTTTCACTCTACCAAGATCTCCAGACTATCTTAGATGTACTTTTGAAGATTCTAGTCATCCAAGCAATGGTTCCTTTGTGAAATCTTTAGTGCATGACATTACTAATTGAATCATTTGAGTTGTTTTCTTAAATAGTGGTGTCAAGCTTTTCAAAATCTTCCATATTATTTGATCATCTTCATTGGTTCCACCAAGATATATAATTCCTACAATTTTTGATATTCTACCAATATAGCTTCATACAAATTCATCTTCCATCATCTTAGCATCTTGAAATGCACATATCCATTTCTACAATCTCATTCTTTTTGCATGGGTATCACCTTCAAAAGTATGTTCTAATGCTTTCCAAATTTCATGAGATGTTTGAAGTGACTTTACCTAATTGTATTTATTCTCTGGAAGATTTGATAGTAGAGCTTCTCTAGCTCTCATGTTACATCTGAATGGATCTCTCTACTTTAGTTCATTGTTCAAGATGTTATTCATCCACAATCCTCTTCTCACTCTTTATCAAGATCCAATAACATGGACCCATACACAACATATGAGTCTTCATCTTCTCCTTCCAACTATTATAGTTGGCCCCATAATATCTAGGATTACCCTTTCTAAAAATATTTTCCATCAATCTCCAAAAGTTGTCAAGCTTATCCTTCAAGGACCTAATGCTTTGTTACTAATTGTTAGAATATATAGTCCACTAATACTTAACCATATGAGCAATATAAACTAAAACCACAACAAGATTCTCATACACAATAACATCAGATATGTTAACTAGGTAAACCCTTGATCAGAGAGAAAACCTTAGTGGGGATGGTACCCACAAGATGATGTACTAATAGAAATATTCCTTGTTAGATGATGGACCTTGTTAGGAGTCTATGAATACATTCAGTACATATGAGTCCCTCTTAGGACACTTTAAATACATGTTGGGATATTCCAACCCTGTTAAGAGTTATGCCAACCCTATTAGGAATTGTAGAAGATAGTTGGACCCACTGCCAAAATAGCTTCAAGGGAAAGACCAGTGAACCCACTATCCAAATGATCTTTGTATTATTACTTGCAAAATAATAGAAATGAAGTGTACTTCCTTCCTCTTCCTCTGTCCAATCAATTGGACCTTTGCTCCTTTCGATCTTGTAACCAGATCACAAATCTTACATCCAATAAACCCTTGGATTGCTTACTCGTATTCAGTAAGCACTCTACTCCTTTTTGCACTTTGCACTTAAATGGATTTTCTAAACACATTAGAATAAAGGAAAACATATTTCCTTATACCATATCTTCAAAATAATTCCTTGAGTTGACCTTGAGGATTTCCCAATTAAATATAATAAGATAATTAATTAATTATAATTACAATAGCACTTTCAGCTCATAGTTTATACAAAATCTCACATTTGTGATATTAGGGCTTGTACACTTGATAACATCACCAATAGACTATCCCCTATCACTATCTAACTATGCATCTTCTCATTACATCTCATATGTAAGATAGAAGATAAACTAAAAAGAAAGAAAATAGGTTCTCTTCTTAACCCTAATTTCCAAAAGGAATGATACAAATTGGTTAAGCACAACAAAGTGAACAATGCAGAAATGGACCATGTAATGGAGAATAGGGAGAAAAAATTTCTTATGGTCTTTCTATTTTGAGCACTATGTGCTTAAATTATGAAATAGATAAAATACAAAATACTAACCTTGAATCTGGAAAGTCTTGTTATCTAATGTCTATGTACAGTTTCAAGGAATTGTGCAACCTATTTCGGATTGGAAATGTCAAGATGCAAAAAACCTAGAAATATTGTGTCCTTTTGAAGGGAGGTCAACCTTGACCCTAATAGTGGGGCACAATCTTACCCTGAGGCACAATTGCACCCCGAAAAGTTGACCTTGACCTGCACTACTCCAACAAAATTTCAATGCATGGATCTTGCAAATTTGACAAAAAGGGTATCCAAATCTACTCTTCAATTTGATGTTCCACAACTGTATCTGCAAGAAAAATGGTTTGTTTTTTTTGTATGTGGGGGTTTTCCTTGGTCAAATCCTAGTTTTGAATTAACTTTTAAATTGAATTGAAATTGCAATATGTATAAACAAGTAAATGGAAATTCACTTTCCTTATGTTGAAATTATTGTGGAGGATTTGAATCCTTGAATCTAGAATGACTGATGCTCCAAATGAATGTAGAAATGTATGTGGGATATCTCAAATCAATGGCATTAGATATTCAACATCAATCTTGAATGTATCCTTACATAAGAAAAGGCTTGGATGAATATGGATGGAGAAATCTTCAACAAGAGGGCCCCAATGAGATTGAATCCTTCAATAGCTAACAATGGATGTCCTTGATGAATCTTGAATGCTTCGTGGATAGTAGATCTTCACTTCATGTAGGTTTATGCTTACATAATAATTAGATGTCAAAATGAGGGAAGAAGGCTTCCCTATATAGAGATCTAGAGCACTAACTCCTACAGAAGCCTGACATTGGAGCATTAAATCCCATTTAAGATTAACCCCTAGAAGTGGACCTAGATTAAATGTAATCTAAGAGTCTATAATTTAAAAACTTGAAATAGTCAACCTAGAAGCAGGAAAAGAAACTTTCCAAAGCCTGAGATCCCAAAACTTCCAAAGATTGAAAAATAAACCTTGGGTTAGGGATGAGGTTGACCCTACCCTAGGTTAGGGTTGAGATCATCCTAGACCTAGGTCAAGGTCAAGGTTGACCTTGACCTAAAAAATTTATCCTTGACCTAGGTCAAAATTCTTAGTTTCATAGAGCAAGTTGTATGAAATAGGCTAGAGAGAGAGAGAGAGAGAGAGAGAGAGAGAGAGAGAGAGAGAAGTAGAATAGGGGAAAAATAACTAGATCTATGCAAAGACCCATTCAAGGTACTTGACATGAGTCTAGACTACTCTAGACTACTTACTCAGAGGGCTAAACACTCTTAACATAGAAGTGCTTCCATTTTAGGATGATAGCCCCCACTTTAGCAAGAGTATGGACTCAATGTAAACTGTTGGTAAAGGAGATCGTAATTAAAAGATAATCTTATTAAAATCAAAGGGGAAAAGAAATCCTCAAGCTCCTAGAGACTCAAGTCTTCATCAATTATAAGATCACAATAAGAGAGACATCTCTAGAAAAAAAGTGTGGTTATCTCACCCAATGAGAACTTATGTCTCATTGTGAACCACACAAGGAAATTGTGCAACTAGAAATATGGAATTGAACCACCTAGTCAATTTGGCTACTCATTAGTCAACCCATCAAGGATTCACTCTCAAGAATGTTCTATTCTATAAGAGTAAAACCAAAAAGTAAAAAGAGATCCACTCTTAAGGACACCTTCAACCTTAAGGGATCAAAAATAAATTCAAAATTAGAGAGATCAAGAGATCTTGAAATATAAATCCATGCTTTAAGGATTAGTAACTAATCCAAAAAGGGATAAAATGTATCTTGAAAAATAATATATATGTATTGAAAAGTGTGTGTGTGTGCAATAAGTGAGCATAGTGTATGCCCCCACATTAAAGTCATTATTTTTGAAGTTGATGAAAAATGAGAAATCCTCCCACATCTCCCAAGAATCACATTTATGCAAACACTTGTCGCAAAGAAAGAGAGGGAAAAAAAGCTATGGAGGCTAGAATTGTCAGATCCATAGATGAGACATTCTTGATGAGCAAAAAAAGAAATTTCTATTATCAAAAGTGAATGAATAAATTAAAAAGATATCAATCCTTATAAAAGGAGATCAAAATCCTAACAAGAATCTAATGCATGATAATAATTAATAAAATAATTAATTATGATATGCCTAAAGATTAGCTTAAGTAAACTAGAGATAATAAGTGACTTACTAATTAAATCAATGCTATTTAATTAATAAGAAAATATATTATTTTTCTAACACCCACCCTAAAGATAAGCTTAGGGAGTAGCTAAAAACCTAGAAGTTACTACTGAAAGGAAATTAGGTCTCGAGAACAAGGCCTGAAGAGGTACCCAAGCACAACCAAATCTCTAAAAAGAGGAAAAATGGAGAAAACCACATGGGAAAAACCCTACCCTAAAAAGAGATGGAAAGAATGTTCCAAAACATAGGAACAAAAGGATGATCATAAAGAACACCACTGAAGCATGAAGCTACAAACACTATCAAACTATTGATCTAAAGAACTTGCACTGTATAGAACATGACCAGTTAGAAAAGACTATGTCTAGAGAGTTGATCAATCAAAATGGAAGGTATCTTCATAACCTCCAAAAATAGGAATAAAAGAATGTTTATTGGTAAATGATCAATCTCACCAAAATGCATAGGTATCCAGCCACTACAATCACCCAGTACATAGGATCAAATATTGAATGCATAGCTCACTCCATCGAACCAAGAAAGGAATAGAACCAACATAACTCCCCTATAAACTGAGAGGTAAGACAACAACACTAAAACTAAATGCAATATCTCATGCAGAAAGAAGAACTAGGAACATTGATAGTGTATCACCTATTTTAGTAATGCAAATGGAATACTAAGATTAACAAAGCATTCACAATACAAAATAAATGAGCTCTTAAGATAACATGAAGGAGCACCATCGAAGAAAGCAAACCAAAAATGGTAAGCTCCTCTAGAGTAGCCTTGGTATTTTTTATGTGTCTATATGTAGATGGATGTATGCTCAAGAGTCATTTAAGATTCAATGGAGTATTTTAAAGGGGTGGATGGGTGGATGCATGGCTATGGTTGTGAGTGAGAAATATAGATAATAAGGATGTAAACTGTTGAGATAATGGGTGTTGCACACATTGCATAATATTGTTATATTGTATTATTTTATTTTATCATGTAATGTTCCACCTAGATGGATGTGCAACATGTAAAGATTCCCATGGGATATACTTGATGAGTTATATTGTAACATTGTGATAATATTTCATGTAATTATTTAATATTGGGAAACTAATTAAATTTCTAATATTAAATGTGGGGTCAATGGGTTAGGTAGCACATGGTTTATGTAATACCACTTGGTGGTTTTGTGGGACTTACTACTATATAAGAAGCCATAAGGGTACTTGTTGTGCAACAAGATAGAATGGAACAAGGCAAGAGTCAAGTGGGACAAGGCTTGATAGGTTAGCCAAAAGGAGCATTTGTGAGGGTTGCAAGCATGGCATGGGATGTGTGGATTCATGTTTATTCACATGGATTTCTTAGTTGTGGCTATGGCTTTGAAGGCTTCCATAGTTGTATTGTAATGGTATTTTTGCTGAATAATACATGGTGATGGATGCTTTTGGAGGTTTGGCTTTTCGATCAATGAGGGTTTCCCAAGGTATATCTTGTGTCACATTTTTGTGGGTATATTTTCCATCCTCTTGTATGTGGATTTTAATTACATATTTATTTTAGATCTATTATGGGTTATGTAGAAACGGTTGTATTCTTTTTTGCAAGTTTCCTTACAAGTGGTATTAGAGTTAGGTTTTATTGTTGTAACCCTAGATTGAATCCATGGGAATGCATGAGAGGATAAAAGAAAGGGCAAGATATATGAGTTGTTTATTGTAGATCTGAGGGTTTTGGATTTGCTATTATGATGGGATGTTGGTAGATTTTGGGCATGTGAAATTGTTGAAAAAAGAGTTTTTCAGATGTTTCATTTAAATGAGGGTTTTAGGAGGGAGCTTGCACAAATGACCTCCTATGTAAAAACAAACCTCACCATTGGATCTAGGTCAACATTTCCATAAATTCTAATATATAATATGCCCTAGTTTGGCCATGTTCAAAGGAAATAAAAGATTTATTTAGTTTCAGCCCGAGATGGCCATCAAATTTAATCTCATAAAAAAATGTCACAAAATAAAAAATTAAACATTGTAGTGAAAATGGTAAAAAGACTATCTTATTAAAATGGCCATAACTTTCTCTCAGGATATCAGATTTCAGACTTCTTATAGGGGTTGGAAAGCTAATTCAGAGAACTACAACTTGGTATAGGTTTGGTTCTATGATTTTAACATTTTTTTAATTTTTAAAAGCCTAAAAGTTAGATGTTTTTAATTTTGAGCACAAATTAGAGCATAACTTGGGCATATGGAGTCAAATTTTGGACTTCAAGTAGTCAAAGGAAAGCTCTTAGAGAGCTCTACACATTGGTTTAGACTTGGTTTAGGTTTGGCATGATTTATTTGGTGATATATTAATCTGAATTGTTTATGGTATATGTTGACTATGGTAACACTATGATATTGCTATCAAGATTTAACTATGTGATTTTTTAGTCAAACTCATTGACCCATGTTTCATGAGTAGTGATTCAAAATGAATCCATCTCTCATGAGAATAAATGGAACACTTAGCACTCATTGGATCTAGGTGATGCTTAAATGGGTGAAGCACTAGGACTTGACATTGTATGTTTGGAGATTTAAGATTTGATGTCATTGTATACTCAGTTCATATTTCAGATTAGTATCATAATGTTATGGTTATTAGTGTTTGGTTTAGATATGTATAATGACTTGTTGGGTCTACAAGTTGTGCAATTTTATAAGCAGTCTATATTTATAAGTTGCATTAATAGCTTGGATATGGGTTGTCTCTGTCCATTGATCATTCATTATTGATGCATATTCAAATTGGTGGCTTGAATTTTGGTTGTCTATGCACTAAGTCACATCATTTGTAGATTTTTCTTCATGTAGAAGGGCTGAGATGTTGGTACTAGGTATAGTTATGGTGCAAGGTTGTAGTTGACTATTTTATGTTGAAAGGTTGGACAAATTGAGAGTAAGATGCTCGGTTCATGGATGTGATCATAGTGCCATGGATTTTGGCATGACATGATTGGGTGTATAGGTACATCCTTAATTTTAATTATTTTGGATTCATGATTTGGTTATGGCGCTATATCTTCTTGGTTGAGGATAATGGTTATTTGGTTTCTTTTGAGGAGCTCATGATGTGCACATTGAGTTCTTCGATGGTTTGATGTCTTGGTTGATTCTCATGGTTAGAGGATAGTTTTTTCATCATGATGTTATGGATATCTTAGATACACAATTTAGTGGGAGCTTGTGACAGTAATGAGGTGACAGTGTAGGATTATTTCCTAGTTTGGCTTTGTCGGAAATATAGAAGGAGTAACTAAGGGGTGGTGAATTAGTTACCACTAAAATAAATCTCAAATCCCTTCGATGTTAACAATAAAACTAATTGCTACTGTTATTTGGTAAATACACAAAAAAATGTTGTAACTCGATAAATACAAAGTGTGATTTACTTTTAACTGATCTTAAAAAATTAATAGTGATTAACTTGCAAACATAAGAGAAATAACATGAACACATGAGACACCAGGATTTAACATGGAAACCCAATATGGGAAAAATCACCAATGTGACTAGTTACTATTTTAACTCTTCTGAAGTGAGCCTTGTTAGGAGCCAACCCAGTTAAAGGTTACAAAACACACTATTAGGTGTGACTTTGTTAAAGGATTTAATCACCCTATAAGGAATGGTTTTGTAAGAGGTCTTAAAAAAATTCAATGGAACGGTCACCTTATTATAGGATTTACAACTAGCTGACCAACTCTGTTAAGAGATTTTAGATCACTGTTACAATGGTAAGAAAGTAACAACGAAATGACCTAATTGTGATGCAACTTAATAGTTGATTAAAAATCTCTATTCTACTTCATACTAGATCCTTCTTGATCAAATAAAGCTTTTCTTCTCCATAAGGACACTTGCTTATTCTTCAAGTTCTCTCTCACTCTTACTTTCTCAATTCAATCAGCATATTTGCACACACACTAAAATCTTAACTTGACCTTTCATTTATACTAACTAGTTTGTCAAGTCGACTCAATTAAAAATTACAATGACCAATAATCATCACCAAAGTCGACTAGAAATAATACTTAAAATAATTAAGCTTCTTATGTCAAAACAACAAAATCCTTCATTGGTTGACCCTGCTTGATAAATATTGGTTTTGAGAAAATTTCCTATGTTAACCAATAGAAGTTTGGTTAACATTGCGAACTTGCAAAATCCTTTGGCAACTAAGTTAACTCAATTAACACTATTTCCTGCCAGAATTCTTTCGACACCAGAGTGAGCTCGGTAGACACTATCTTCGCAGAGTAATCTTCAGGAATGCTTGGTAGACAAGGAAAACTATCTTGTTGACCAAGTGAGCTTGGTAAGCACTAACTAAGAACTGATATGGCATTTGTGTAACATCAAAGACAACACACAATTAGATAATTGTATCCAAAATCTCCCTCTTTGGCATTGATGGCAACACAACATGTCATAACATAATGAAATTTGAGAACAAGACTTTTTCTGATAGAAAATTTCTCCCTCTTAGATTTTTTGCCAAAAACTTCTTTTATTTTATGCAGTAATCTCCCTCTGTGAAGGAATTACATAACTTATTTGATACTAGACTTCTCTCTCAAAACAAATTTCAAAAAGATATGATAGTAAACTTCTCCCTCTTTGACAACACATGCCAAATTTGTATCAATGTACCTTAAGTACTAATTCATATACAATATTCTCTTTTCACTATGTTGCATCAATTGATTGATCTTCAACTTGGTGCATGTTGATGCATCACTAAAACTTTATTTAGTGAGCTTTAGATAGGGGAATGACCCCTAACTTACCTCTTAGATACAGGAATGTATCCTTAGGTAATGGCTTGGTGAATATGTCTGCAATTTGTTCTTTTGTATGAACATATTCCAATCTGATTTCTTTATCCTACACTAATTCTTTAACAAAATGATATTTTATAGCAATGTGCTTAGTTTTGGAATGCATCACTAGGTTTTTTTGATATGTTAATTGTGTTGGTGTTATCACAATACATGAAAACTGGTTCTTTGATCTCAACTTTCATACCTTCCAACAACTGTTTAAACCAAACAATATTAGAACAATTCACTACTGTTGCAACATATTCTGCTTCTATTTTAGATTGGGATGTGTAGTTTTGCTTTTTGCCTATCCAAGATACAAACCTTTTACCAAGAAAGAATGCTCCACCACTTGTACTCTTTCCATCATCAAGATTTCCTACCCAATTAGCATCAATGAATAATTTTAGGTCTAAGTTTCCTCCAAGTTTGTACCATAAACTATAGTCTTTAGTACCTTTCAGATTTCTCAAAATTCTTTTGATTGCCATCATATGATTTTCTTTGGGTTTAGCTGAGAATCTTGCCACTATTCCAACTGCTAAAGCAATATTAGGCCTTGTATGAATTACATATTGTAATTTTCCAATCATTGATCTATATAAGGTATAATCTACCTCTTTTGAATCATAATCTTTGGCAAGCTTTAGTCCAGTACACATGGGGGTTCCAACTGGTTTAGAATCTTCCATTCCAAGTTTCTTGAGTATCTCTTTGATAAACTTAGATTGAGTAATTTAGATACCATTCTTGCTTTGTTGTATCTAAAGTCCAACAAAGAATTTTATCTCACCAAACATGGACATTTAAAACTCTTTGTTCATTTGTTCTGAAAATTCTTTACATAGATCATCATTCCTTGTAAATCGAGTGTCATCCACAAATATCTCTACCAATACAATCTTGTTATCTAGTCCTTCTTTGATGTACAAACTATTGTTATCATGAGTTCCCTAAAAACCAATCTATATAAGGTAGTTGTGCAAGCTCTCATACCATGCTCTAGGAGCTTGTTTTAGACCATATAATGCTTTGTGTAATTTGTAGACCATGTCCTTTTTGTCTGGATCAACAAAACCTTCCAGTTGCTCAATGTGGACTTCTTCATCAAGAATACCATTGAGAAATGTAGATTTAACATCCATCTGATATACTTTGAATCCTCTACGAGCAACATATGCAAATAGAGTCCTAACACATTCTAATCTTGCAATAGGAGAAAAAGTCTCACCATAATCAATTCCTTCTTCTTGAGAATATCCTTTAAACACCAGTCTTGTTTTGTTTCTTGATACTTGTCCATCTTCATTTAGCTTATTTCTGAATACCCATTTTGTTCCAATCACATTTTTATCTTTAGGCCTAGGAACAAGGGTCCAAGTTTTTTCTTCTCTATTTGCTCTATTTCTTCATTCATAGCCTCAATCCAACTTTCATTTTCCAATGCATCTTTAACATTATTAGCTTCAAAATCGACAAGTAAAAATGTACCTTTTAGCTTACTTCTTGTCATAGTACCTTCTAATTTATCTCCAATAATCTGATCAGGTGCATGATGCCTTCTAACATACTTAGCCAATATAAGTTCTTTTCCTTTTGAATTAATTCCACTTTCTTCATTTTGAATTTCAACTTTTGGCTCTAGGTTCTCAAACTTGGTAGCCATTGGCTTGATAGCTTTAGAATGTACCTCGGGTCCCTATGACTCTATTTCAACTTCTTACAACTTGGTAACTGAGGAAGACTTAGGAGTAGAAGTCTCCTTATTGATAGATGTGTCTATCAATGTATCAGGTTCAATGTAAATAATTCTCCTTTAATCTTCTAGTTCCTTTTTGCTTTCTTTTTCAGTCCTTTCTACAAACTCATCAATTCTCACATGTGCATTTTCTATGATTTTATGAGTAGAAAAATTCAAACATCTATATGTCTTACTTCTACAAGAATATCCTAAGAATATACCTTCATCACCTTTCACATCAAACTTTCCTTTTCTAAATTCTTTCAAGATATAACATTTACTTCCAAATACTTTTAGGTAGCTTACATTGGGTTTATAGCCATATCATAATTCATAGGGAGTTTTATATGAGTCCTTCTTCAACTATACTCAATTAAAAGTATGAACTATAGTGCTGATGGCTTCCTTCTAGTATTTGATAGCAACATTCTTTTTAATCATTAGAGTCCTTGCACAATCCATGATAGATATGTTTCTTCTTTCAACTATTCCATTCTACTCAAGAGCACCAGGGGTTGATACCTATCTTTTAAATCTTCTTTCAATGCAAAAGTTATTGAGTCCATTGGAGATGAATTCACCGCCTCTATCTAATCTTAAGCATTTCAATATTTTCCTTGTTTCTTTCTCTATTCTTGCTAGATACCATTTGAATTTCTCAAGTGCTTCTGACTTTTCTTTAAGATACATAACAGTCATCATTCTTGAATAGTCATCAACAAAAAGAATAAAGAATTTTTTTCCACTATAGCTTTCTATTCCAATGGGTCCACATAGGTCAGTATGCACAATTTCCAAGACATCTTCAAACTAATACTTTTTGCTTTTAAAACTAGTATTTATCATTTCCCAATCTAACAATTTTTGCATAAACTAATGTTTGGTTTCTTCAAACTAGGAATACCTCTTTTCTAAAATTTTTTATCTTGACCATATTATCAAAGTTTACATGACATAATATTTTGTGCCATAACCAACTTTCTTCCATTTGAGCAATAGAACATGAACAATCACCAAGATCAAGATAAAATAGGTTACCTCTTGTTTGTTTGCCTGATCCAATCAGATTGCATTTGTCATCCAGCAGTCTTCCCTTGCCATGCATAAATTCCACCTTGAATCCAATGTTGATTAGTTGTGTCACACTCAATAGATTATGTTTTAGTCCTTCAACCCAATAGACATTGTCACATACAAGTTATTTAGTTAATGAGATTTTGTCTTTCCCTTTTATGAAACAAGGTTCATTATTTCCAAACGTTACACTACCACCATCATAGTCTTCAAAGTGTTCAAACTTTGTTTTGTCTCCAATCATATGATGTGAACATCCACTATCTATAATCCATGTGTCATTTTTACTAATATGAGAGATAAGTGTCATCTTATCTTCTTCTTCATCAGATTCATCTTTCATACCAATGTATACTATTTCATCTTCACAATTATCAGAATATTTAGCCATAAAACAACTCTTCTTACCTTTGTCCTTTAATGATTTGTGATTTTTGAAATCCTTCTTGCCATTGCACTTATGAATTTTCTTCTCATCCTTGCTTTCTTTTTTTGGGCACCTGGCAGTAATATGACCAATTTCTTCACATGAAAAATAGATTAGGGGAACTTTACCTTTGTATTTTCCTCTGCCTCTAGAATATTTCCTTACAAGTAAAGCTTCAACAACTTCAAGATCACTATCAAAATTTTCTTCTTATTCTTCTTCACTTTCTAAATAAATGTCCTTTATTTTCTTGCCTTTCTCTTTAAGTGAAAGTTTGGCCTCAAATGCAAATTCAATATTCTTGGAAACTAGAACATAATTGTCATAGTTGTTTAGCTCAAAAGCTCTCAATCTTCCTACTAAGGTATCCAAAGTTATCTTGTGATTTGGCTCACACCTCTTTTCTTGAATAGAAAATACTCTAATTGCATAAATAGGAAGCAATATTTTGAGAACTTTACTTACAACAATTTCTTCCTTGATTTCTCCTCTAGAAGTTTTGATTGCACTGACACTTTCTTTGATTCTTTCCACATACTTGGCAAAATTTTCATCTTCTCTCACTCTCATTTGATTAAACTGTCCTCAAAGGCTTTTTGCTTTGGATCTCCTCACATTGTCATCAGCACCGTAGATTTCCTTTAGCTTGTTCCACATATCAAAAGTAGTTTTGTAGTCCTTGATCTCATCACATTCATCATAGCTAAGAGAAAATGCAATATCAATCATCATGGTGTTATGGTTCTTTTTTTCAGCAATATCTCCAATAGATAATGTACCAGTAGGAATTGTGTATTCTTCATCAAGGTATTTCAAGCCTGAATCACTAGTGGAAGTGAGATGAAGTCTCATAAGTCCCTGCCATGCTAAAAAGTTATCTCTATTAAGTTTAGGAATCTCTCTCTTGTAAGACATCCTCATCTTTAGCTTAGGTCCTTGAAACCTTTCCTACAAGCACCAAAAGCTCTGATACCAATTATTATAAATATAGAAGGAGTAACTAAGGTGGGGTGAATCAGTTACCAATAAAATAAATCCTAGATCCCTTGAATTTTAACAATAAAACTTATTGTTGTTGTTATTCAGTAAACACACAGAAAATGCTATAACTCAGTAAATATAGAGTGTGATTTACTTTTAACTGATCTTAAAACATTAACAATGATTAATTTTCAAACATAAGAGAAGTTACATGAACACATGAGACATCAGGATTTAACGTGGAAACCCAATATGAGAAAAACTACCAATGTAACTAGTTATTATTTTCACTCTTCTGAAGTGAGCCCTATTAGGAGCCAACCCGGTTAAAGGTTACAAAACACACGATTAGTTGTGACCTTGTTAAAGGATTTAATCACCCCATAAGAAGTGGCCTTGCAAGAGGTCTTAAAACAATTCAATGGAACTTTCACCTTGTTAGAGGATTTACAACTGGTTGTCAAACCAACTTTGTTAAGAGATTTTAGATCACTGTTATAATGGTAAGTAACAATGAAATGACCTAATTGTGAAGTAATTGAATTTATGATTATAGATCTCTATTCTACTTCATACTAGATCCTTCTTGATTGAATAAATCTTTTCTGCTCCACAAGGATACCTACTTATCCTTCAAGTTCGCTCTCACTCTTACTTTCTTAATTTAATCAGCATATTCGCACGCACACTAAAATCTTAACTTGACCTTTCATTTATACCAACTATTTTATCAAGTCAGCTCAATTAAAAATTACAATCACCAATAATCATCACCAAAGTTAGCTAGAAATAATACTTAAAATAATTAAGCTTCTTATGTCAAAACAACAAAATCCTTCATTGGTTGACCCGGCTCGGTAAATACTAGTTTTGAGACAATTTCTTGTGTTAAATAATAGAAGCTTGGTTAACTCTACAAACTTGCAAAATCCTTTGGCAACTGAGTGAACTCAATTAACATTTTTTCCTACCAATATTCTTTCGATGCCTGAGTGAGCTCAATAGACACTGCCTTTGCAGAGTAATCTTCAAGAATGCTTAGTAGGCAAGGAAAACTATCTTGTTGACCTTGTGAGCTCGATAAGCACTGACTGAAAATTGATATGACATTGGTGTAACATTAAATACAACAAACAATTAGATAATTGTATCCAACAGGTTTGTATCTTCTTTGTTTAGTGCTCTTGGTTTCACTTGGTAATAACACTTTGATTGTGTGAGTGTAGACCTAGAGGATCTTCATGTAAAAGATGAATTTTATGATTTTGTGGGTTACTCAATACCACGGTTGATAGGGAATCGTTGGTGTTAATATATTTATTGAGTGTTTGCAGATGTTGGAGGTTTGTCTTAGATCCTATTGATGTAGAAGCATCTTTGACATTTACATGGTGCACTTGTTATCTTCATGGTGTGTGAAGATGGTTAGATCTTGAGCACTCATGGGGCTCTTTGTTATCTTCATGGTGTGTGGAGATGGTTCTTTATGGTATGTCGAGATGGTTTTTCTTCATGATGTGTGGAGATGATTGCATCTTGAGAACTCATAGGTTTCATGGTAAAGGGGTGGTTTATGCTTTCATTGGGCATGTTATCCTTGTTGTGAGGATGGTTTCATTATTATATCATGGTATACTCTTGATATGCATTTAGACTTTTGACATGTTATAGTATGTTTATATGGAGTATGTTATCTCTTTGATTGAGATGGTTTAGATCATGTTGTCATATTTATGTTCTTGAGGCCATGGTTGGAACTTTGACAATGATCTTGATTTAGTTTCTTGGTATTGAGTACATTGATCATAAGGTAGATACTTCATGATATTTCTATGTTGCATTTGGAGTTGGCATAGATTGATTGGTTACAGATGCTCATGGATACTTAGAGATGGTGTTGATGTTGATTTCTCTTGGATTAGAGAAGTATTTATTGGGATGGTTGATGGTTTCAACAGGAAGATCGATGGGCATTCACCTAATATGGACTTGAGAGGAGATTGTTCTTAGATGAGTCTTGGTTGGAGACTTGGCTATCTTGATGAGAATTCTCATTACCCATTCTTGGTCTACTCAGTGGTTTTCTACTTGAGAGGTAGAACCCATTATTTCTCTCAGGTGCATTATATTTATGCTTTTCTTTCATGGATATGGATCTTGAGCTATGATACATGAGTTAGTTCTAGAAAGTTCATTTGAGAGATGGTTTAGCATTGGTTATCTCCATTTGCATATGTTGTTATGTTGGTTGATTTTGGGAGATGGTTTTATATTGGGCACATTCCTTGCATTAGGAATGGTTTATGAGTTTGATCTTCTTGTGAGAAGCCTACATCCATGATTAGTTATATGGTATGGTTTGGGTGTTTTTGTGGCTTTTTCATTGGGGATTTATGGAGGAGATCATACTTGCACAGTTTACATGTAGAGGTGTGTGTAGAAGGACATGATAAATGTTATGATTTGCATTGTTTCTCTTTGGTCTTGGTTATCTTCCTAGATGCTTAGTTTTTTTAACATATGATTTTATATTGGTTAGAGATTGTGCACTAGTTTGTGTTCATTTATGTCATGTGAGAGATGACATGGTTATTCCTTTATCTCTTTCCTCTGTTAGTTGTGGAAAGCTTGGAAGACTACTAGAATTTTTTTATGAGAGTTGTTCTTGCAGGTTATTGGTGTATGTATTGTGGATGTCCTTGAGACTATATGGATTCACTTCTTTGAGATTTTGTGAGTGGATTGGTTATAGATTTAACATTATCTTTTGCAGTGGGAGCTTCTTGGTATATATGTGGTAGGTATTGCTCTTGAGGCTTGTGATTGTAGGTTACAGATTGGATATGTTGATGATGTGAGATTCACTTGGTGTATCTTTGGAGGTATAGATAGTTTGATGGATTTGGGACCTGTTGTGGGTGCTATTTCAGCTATGGATATTTTTACAACTACATATATATATGATTACCTTTGGATCAGGTTTTTTATGCTTGAAATTTCTATTGGTATAGGATTTTATGATTGTCTAATGTGACATGCTGGGTGGCTTTCTCTTTGGATGGCTTCGATGTATGTTTGGCGGTAGTGGCATAATAAGAGGTAAGATCATTCATGTTTGAGATGGTGGATACTTTGATTTTTTTGTGGGTACCAAGATGGAGCACTTCATGTACTTTGATCCAAGATAGTGGATGTGCTAGGAGGGATTGTTCCCTTGTTCATTTCATAATATTGCTATATTGTAATATTTTAATTTTTAATATAATGTTCCACCTAGATGGGCGTGCAACATGTAAAGATTCCCATGGGGTATACTTGATGAGTTGTATTGTAACATAGTGATAATATTTCATATAATTATTTTATATGGAGGAAAAGAATTAAATTTCTAATATTAAATGTGGGGTCAATGAGTTAGGTAGCACATAGTTTTAGCACATGGTTTATGTAATACCACTTGGTGGTTTTGTGGGACTTGCAACTATTTAAGAAACCATAAGGGTAGTTGTTGTGTAACAAGACAGAAGGGAAAAATGCAAGAGTCGAACGAGACAAGGCTTGACAGGTTAGCCAAAGGGAGCATTTGTGAAAGTTGGAAGGATGGCATGGGATGTGTGGATTCATGCCTATTCACATGGATTGCTCAGTTGTGGCTATGGCTTTGAAGGCTTTCATGGTTGTATTGCAATTTTATTTTTATTGAATAATACATGGTGATGGATGTTTTTGGAGGTTGGGTTTTTCCCTCACTGAGGGTTTCCTAGGGTATATCTTGTGTCACGTTTTTTTGGGTATGTTGTCTATTCTCTTATATGTGGATTTTAATTGCTTATTTATTTCAAATATATTATGGGTTATGTGGAAATAGTTATATTCTTTGTTGCAAGTTTCCTTACATAAAATGGATGATTGTGGTCTTCAAAGGAGCATTATAAGTTTGTATGAGAATGGAATGATTATTGTGAAGGGTAAGAGTCAAATTTATAGGCCAAGGGGTAGTGAGATGGAGGGTCAGGATGCAAGGATGGAAGAAAGGTGAGGGAGGGCTAGGCTGGTCTAAAAGGGAAGCACATAGAGTGTGCTTGTTTGGAGCCAATCAATGAGTGACACTTGTCACAAGGAGGTTGAGTGTCAGGGGATGGGAAAAATGGAAGGTCAAAGAGAGTTATGAGGTAGGAGGAGTGTGTAAAAGGGATGTAAGAGGCATTTAAGGAAATTTATGGCATGAAAGAACCATTAATGCTCTTGGATAGGAATGAAAGAGGATAAGGGAGACCATTGATTTTGGCTTGGGTTTAAAAGTCATAACCCTTGCTTAAAGTTGTGCATATGTTTAGGAGAGGGATTAGGCTTAGTTTAGAAAGGGGGTTAGGAGGTAAGTGGCTTAGTTTTGATGGGATGGGTTAGTTAGTTGGCTAAGTGAGGTTAGTATGGGTGAATGAGTTGGATTAGGGGTAAAGATAGGGTTTAGGGATTGTTTAGGGGTTTAGGATGATTTATTAAAATATTTATTTAATAAAAGGGGATGTGGAATTAAATTAAATAGATTTTGGCATTTATTAAATTTAATAGAGGAATAGAGTTTTAATTGATAAATTAATTTTGGGTTATCATTTGATTTTAGCAATTGAACTATAGTTAATTTAATTAATTAATTAACTAGGGGATGATGATTAATTAATTAAATAATAAATATTTAATCAATAATGTCTTAGAAGATGACTAAATAAGATTACATAGGGGTGTAATCAGATTTAGGTGTCTACATTTTATCTATCTTTGACATGGTGTTGGGCAACACTATTTCAAATAAGTTTGAATATAAATGATGTGAAGAAGATTTGAAAGCAACATGGTTGCCTTGGTCTTGAATAGAAGAGGATAGAATGGATTTTATGATGCCCCCTTAAGAAGGCGGTAGGGAGAGAAAATGAAGCTTGACAACTTATTAAAAAGTTATTATAAGCTTATTAGAGAAGGGGTACGTAGAAGGAAAAAAAGGAGTGTTAAAAAGACAACTATATTGCAAAAATAACAGGGTAGGAGGAAAAGATGGGTGTTGGAGGGGTCATGGAGTAAAATAAGTCACCATTTGGGGTCTATAAGGGAGGCTAGGAGGGGTAGAAAGGGTTATTTGCTCTCATACTGACATTGTGATATTATTTTTTGGAGCTCTAATTTGGATGACACAATGGCTATGTAGGGGCGATTAGAGCATCAAGTGAATGTGGTACAATGAGTATGGATGCAATAGACACTAGACCAAGTGGTAGGGCTGAAAGACATTTCTTTATGATTTATGCATTTAAATTTATAGCATTCCCACAATTTAGAAAATGCATTTCGACAGGCACAAGTCTAATAGGATCGCTCTAGGGATTGGCAAGACTGTAATCCCATAAAATTGTCTAGAGGGTAGGGGTGAAAGCAGGGGTTGGAAGCCATTTTTGCGAGATCACAAATATGGAAAGCAGTTATCGCAAGAACATGAATTCACCTAGAATTTTATGCGAGATAGTGATTTCGTGAGCAATAACATGTTTCTTTTAGCAAGAACGTAGTCTCATGGGGAAGGGTAGTTTTAAGAGCAGGTCAATGTGGGAATGGGGAAAGGTTGACTAAAAGAGGTAAAGGATTAGGCATGTTCCCCTGGTACTCTATGGCTACAAGAATGTGGAGGTGTAACTAGGATAGCGAGAATGCTAGTTAGGGTTTGGATGAGTAGGAAATGGCTAAGGAGCAATCTCACTATAAAATGTAATGGTAGGAATGTGAGAGTTTATCTTTCATGGGAATGCTAGGAAAGAATAAAGTACAAAATGGGTAGGAAAAGGGGAGGGGGATGTAATAGGGTTAGACTATTTTTTTGGGAAGAGGAAAGAAAAATTGACAAGATTTGTTGGCTTGCATGCAATGGTCTTTGGATGCTCTAGTGTTGCGAGAGCAACGCACGACTATGTTGCGCATTAGGGAGCAATTTACACTGGTAGACTAGATGAGGATTGATGGCATTGGACTGGGGTACCTAGCTAGGTTACCTCATACATAGACATACATGGTGATGGTTATAGCACTATCTAGGCACTAGCATAGTGAGACTGACACATTCCACTTGCCAATAAGGGAGATGACAATTACCCTAGAGGATGTGTATAGGATATTTTGGCTACCCATGTGGAGGATGCTAGTGATGGCTAGTAGGGAGATATTTGGAGAGGCAATGGTGTAGTGACTGGTGGGGCCCAGAGTTTAGTATCATATCCAGAGTGGCCAATTTCCACTAGATGAGCACTTGGATCAAGTGGCAGTAGACAAGAGAATCTACTTTTATGTGTGTGGTTTGGTCTAAGGGTACATTTCCCAAAATATTGGTAGTATAGGAGTGACGTTGGCATTGATATCGACGGTCATGCAAATCACAAATGATGGAGCCCCTACTACATGGGGCTCACTGATGTTAGCTAAGCTATACTATGATCTACATCAAATTATATACCAAGGTATAGAGCATCAAGGGAGGAGTGTGGGGTTCCCTACATTATTACAAGTGTGGGCTTAGGAGCATATTGTGGCATTTAGGCTGATTGGTCAAAGGGAGAGGTAGGTAGAGGAGTCAGTCATGTATAGTTAAGGTGGTCCTCTCACCTATCACCATATAGAGGAGATTGATTACTAAAGAGTCTAGTTAGATGAGATGTGAGTCATCACATGGAGGCCATATATGGGGCTTAGGTCATGGGTAGAGAAAAGGCAGCATTTATTGTACACTATTTTTCCATGTTTCATTTTTGGGTGGTGGGAGTATATTGCAGAGTAGTACCAGCCAGAGAGGGGCTTACAATAGTTCGAATTGCCACAAGTTGCCCTAGGGGATCCAAACTAGTACCAGCACATGACATGGGAGCCAATGACCATTTTTGGGTTAGCACTATAGAGGGAGCGGTTTCTACAAGCATGGTGAGACTTAACACCATAAGACTGGGATTTGCTTGGGGGTGTAGTAGATACAGGCTCAACCTAGGAGTATAGGGATTGGTTTGTGCACCCTAGGCCAGTAGACTAGGCCTAGGTTGCCAAAGTAGTAGCAGTTACAAGAGAGATTTCCCAAGTGATGAGGCATTAGAGATACGTGGTCAGGTAGTTGTAGCATTAGGTAAAGGTGGTGGTATAGAAGGAGGTTCTACTAAGGTAGAGGTAGAGGGTTATGATGGAGGAGAGATAGGAGGATGCTAGGTTGTAGCTAGAGAGGGAAAATGATAGGTAGGAGGAGGAGAGGAGACCCTAGGAGGAGGGGGGCAAGGGCCACATGAGCCAATAGGTGGAGGAGGAGGTGGAGGTAGATCATCCTCAGGGGGAGGGGATGATGGATTGGCTAGTAGGTACACATCACTATAGTAGGCACATGAGGTGACTAGCCAACTGCTACATGATATGTAGTAGGAGAGGGATAAAGTCATGATAGAGCAAGACCAATTCTAGTATGAGTGTGATGTGCTGCAGGGCCACGTAGATAGAGTAGAGATAGATTTGGGGACACTACAGATGGAGTCAGGGTAGTTAGAGGGAAGGGTAGAGGTGATGGCTTTGGAGAGGTAGACATTACAAGGGAGGATGGACATAGTCCAGGAGGAGAGGGCTAGGCTCATGGTGAAGGTGGTTACACTGAGGGAAAAGATGGTGGTAGGAGGAGGATTGGAGGAGATGAGGTGACTGAGGGGGGAGGTGGAGGATTTGTGGGAGAGAGTGAGTTTTTACCATGGGAGATACTATGCAATGATGCTAGTAGATCAAATAGAGCATTATAGACAGTCAACATAGTTAGGCATAGCTAGCACACATATAGACATGCATGGAGGGGGAGAGAGTGGATGGAGTAGTAGGGGCTGTCAGAGGATGGGTGAGTCTTAGCACATAGGGTAGAGCCAAAAGATAGGTGGGCGGAGGGATGAGGTAGAGAGATCAGGTGCTAGAGGAGGAAAAATGAGGTCACTACCACCACCACCACCAACACTAGGTGTAAAGAGGGACCCTTATTAGTCTCATGAGAAGGAGGAAATGGATGAGGATGAGGAGGAGTAGAGATATGTTGCATTTCGTATAGTATTTTTGGATGTATTTTTGTAGGCACAGACCTAATGTATTCGTATCGGGATTTGTATTATATGTATACTAGATTTTCAGACTATGATGGAATTTGATATTTTTCAAGGATGGGTGATGTATTCTTTATTCTTTGTGGGTATGATATATAGATGTGATCAGTCTTTGGGGTGGGATATGGATGTACTTAGTACTATATTGTGAGATGTTTTGATGTGGATGTTTGTATGAGATGACTATGGATACACGTAGGAGATAGAGTTACATGGTTTTATGTAGGATGTGATGTTTTGATGTTTATGCATGATGTTAGTGACACTTTTTGATTCAGGATGTGATATTATGATGATGAGATGTATGACATGCATGATGGTACTAACATGTTTGTGATGCAAGATGTGATGTGCTTATGATAGTAACATTCTATGATGTAGGATATGTTTTTGTTGATTGTATGATTTTTAAAGATGAGAACTAAGAAAAATGGATAGCTATAAAGTGATTCGAACAAATTTATGATGAGAAAAAATGGATAGCTAACATTTTTATGATAATGAAAAGGAGTTAACTAAAATGTGATGATAATGTAATTGGGTTTTAAAATTATGATGACGAAAACGAACCTAAGGTTGTGATAATGGAAAATAACATTAAGGCTATGCTAATGGAAATTAATCTAACATTATGATAATGAAAATGAACTTCTAAAACTATGATGATCAAAATGAATCTAAATTTATGATAATGACAAATAAACTTTAAAACTATGATGATGGAAATGAACCTTAATTTATGATAATGAATGTGAAACTTTTAAGGGTATGATGATGGAAATGAACCTTAATTTATGATAATTAAAGTGGAACTTCAAGGTTTTGATGATGGAAATGAACCTTAATTTATGATAATTAATGTGGAACTTTAAGGTTGTGATGACAGAAATGAACTGTAATTTATGATAATAATAAATGAACGTTAAAACTATGATGATGGAAATGAACCTAAAAATTATAATAATGAAAATGAATTTATGACTATGAGAATGGAGATGAGTTTTAAGTTGATGATGATGTTGATGGGTGTAGACTACAATAGTGATGAGTAAAAAGGAACCATAAAATTATGAAAAAATGAGAAGTAGCATGAAACTAAAAGATTTATGATGATGCAAATGATAAGAAATAGATAAAAATAATAAAAGAGATCATGGTGATGTAGTAATGGATGAGTGTATATGATGTGAAATGCATGTGAAATGATAGGAAAATGTATGTGGGGTTAGGATCTACAACATATCATTGATCAATTGCAGTCTTTAGTTAGGGAGGGGGGGAACAATGTGCATAATGTTAGGCATATGGGTTGTGGGATAGGGGTTTAGGTGAGGTGATGGTTGTTAGGAATGATGACATGAAGAAATAGAAGTCTTATTGGCCCTTTTTGTGAACATTTGTCTATAACATAATGAACTTTATCATCTTTTAATATAAATGTTTTAAACTTTTGATGTATAAAGTATGGACATAGGGCATAAAAATGATAATCAAAATTATATCTAAAAAGGGGTTCATTTTGTGGTAAAAATATTTTTTCATGAATGTTTGATATGGGTAGATCTTCCTACAGCTGAAGAGATTGCAAAAACTATTAATTGAATAATTAATGCCTTTTCTTTATAAACTAATAAATGTAAATAAATGTTTGCAGGAAGTCTTGTGAGTATTAAATGTTGATTGTAGGAATACAAGCTGAGCAGGAGTTAATCAAAAACAAACTACAAAGGAATAGTGCTAAGGCATTGATGGTATTAAAGAGAAGCGTTATGACACCATTGCAGCTGGAAGACTTGGCAGAAAAGTCAGAATGGACCTATTTTAATGAATAACAAAGCAGGACCTGATGAAGTGGCTGAGCAAGGAAGCAAGCATCAAAGTGATCAATTAAACATGCAACGCACAATACTTGGATTCCTGGAAGCTGTTTAAAGTTAGATAAAAGAGCAGATCTAGCATTTGCTATTATCTATATTTGTGTGAAATTTAAGGGATAATTAATGTCTTTACAATTGCATGCTTGAAGTCTTAAGTTGTAACTGACTTTCCTTCATGAGGAAGTCGTAATTATAGGAGTTTGTTGTTTTTCCTTCCTTTTAAATAAGACCTTGTCTATATCTATGAGGTTAAGTAGTGAGTAGACAGAAAAAGTCAATAGACGTCTTGTTGTTTTTCCCGAGTTATTGTAATACTACATATTTGAATGAATACATGACTTTGCTGAGTTTCTACACTTTTATCTAAGCTTATATTTCCTTCATTATTTTGTGGGGGTCCACACGGAAGGTGTAGTTTACTTTAGTAAGGAGGAGTTAGACTCAATTTTCTAAGTTAAGATTAGAATTGTTGTTCCTATAGCCACTAGAAATAGAACCAGTCATTGTTCCTGCAGCAATAGGTGTATAGATGTATGGTTAAATAATTAGAATTTCCTTCCAAGTATTTGATAGTTGTCTTTCCTTTGGATAAACTGGATTTCCTTAATGGTTATTGCATTCAAGTTAGTAGTGACTTTTAGCGAAAACTAGAGCATATACTTTGCAAACATCATCTCAAGTTCACGCTCCCAAATTGACATTTAAAGAAAATCAGCATAGTACTTTAGTAGTAAGGGATGTCCAATCCTGCAACTAAAAAGGTGTTATATTGATTAGACAAGGGAGTTATTGAGGTAATGGGACAAAGTGTAGATGGGAGGATAGGGGATGTAGGGATGCTTTTTATCGAGGTTTTCTTTTTCTTTGTATGGGTACAAGGTGATGGTAGGATGGAATTATGCTTGAAGCTTGAAGGTGTGGTACTTCATAAAGAAGTACCACCATGTAGTTTTGAGCACTTAATTTGATATAGGAATATTAGTTATATGCCAAGGTTACTAAGGACATCAAGGATTCTACCCCAATATTACATAGGACTAACTCAAATGAATACGCAAGGATCACCCCAACATCACACGTGAGTCCCAAAGAAATTAGCATGGAAATGATATTGACTAGTCCGCAAGAAAATGATATTTCCCAATTGCATCATGTGATCACGAATGAAAACATGTTTGGAATATTCAAGGGTCATATCCAACTGACTCACAAGCATAAAAAAGATTTGATCAAAACCTTTCTTTCTAATTGCCCCATTCATAGCACATCATGATATAAAAGATCATAGCAACCATGAGGAGGGAACAACCAAATTTCTTGAAAAAGATACAATTTTAAGGACCAAAAGGTGAAATTCAATAAGAGCAAGAATAAAGCTATATATAAAAATGTAACCTTTTGCCAAAGAGATCGATAGGACTAGATATTGATGGGCCAAGGTGTAGACACATGGATGAATGCATCTTGTAAAAAAAAACATATTGGGGATTTCACTGTAGGGTTCAAAAAAGTGTCATCTCTTTGAAGAAAAATGCGATGTATGGTCAAAAAGGGGGAACATCAAGAATGTACAAGTGTGACTATACAAACTTTCTAACATTTTAGATATTTTGGTAAAATGTGTTAGTGGGTTTGTATATGATGGGAAAAGCTCAAGGTGAGGAGGTAGCATGATGTGTATAGTACATTATTTTTACAAGGGTATGATGCATGGATATTGTACAAGAGATAAAATAAAACTAATATGATACATGTGGTAAGGTATAGAGGTAAGATAGATGTGTGAACCATGGTAGAATACACTATTCTGATGAGTTTTCCAAGCTAACAGATAACAATAATATGTCATGATTTATGATAGTATGGGGATGAAATCCTTGGAATACCTTTGGAAAATGGAAAAATGGGTGATGAGATGTGGAGGATAGTGTAGGAGGTGTAGAGTGTTGATAGATAATGAACAAACCAAGTACACATGGTGCCTATTTGCTAGGTTTTTACCAAGGTACCTATCGAAGGTGCTTGAATTGCCAAGTTTTCACCATTAGATGGTTACTTTCTTTTAATTCCTTGCTCTTTTTTTGTCTTTTTGGAGCCCTTTTTTTATTTTCTTGATTTTATTGATTTTTCCATAGGAGTAGCGAAATACGCTAAGGTGCTTTTTAGGCATAGAATTTCTTGAAGTGAATGATGTTGGTGGGATCATTCTGTATTTTTCCCTCAAGTGTTGATAGTTGATATGCCCCTAAGACAAAAGATGTTGTGACAATATACAGACATAATCATGTGGGCTTAAATTTTCCCTTCTTCTCTTGGTCTTCTTGAACCTTCATGTTTTCCTTGAGGACCATGTCGCCTACTTGAAATTGGCATGGTAGAACCTTCCTATTGAAGTTGTGCTTTAGGAAATTTTGATAGACCATGAGATGATCATAGGCCTATTGCCTTTTTTCATCAAGTAGATCTAGCTAAGTGAGTCTAGCTACTCTATAATCCTCATCTAATATCTTCCCTCAAAAGGAAATGTGCAAGGATGGGAGTTTAACCTCAATAGATAGCACTGCATTGGCACCATAAACCAAGGAGTATGAAGTTGTTCCTATGGATGTATAGAATGAAGTGTGATAAGACCATAGGGTGGGGTTGATTTGAAAATTCCAATTGTGGTTGGAATCATTGACAACTTTCTTTAGGATTTTGAGTAAAGTTTTGTTATTTACCTCAGCTTGACTATTACCTTATGGGAAGTACTGGCTAGAAAAATGGTGATGGATACAAAGGGAGGTGCACAATTCTTCCATATTGAGGTTTTCAAAGTTACCTCCATGGTTAGTTAAAATGATAGTTGGGATTCCAAAGTGACATATGATATGATAGAGGAAAAATTTGGAAAATTGAACTCCCATGATGGTGATAAGTGGGGTTGCTTCTACACATTTAGTGAAATAATAAATTGTAGTGATTATCCACTTGTGTCCTTCTAAAGAGAGAGGTGTTATAACACCAACAAGGTCAAACTCCCAACATGCAAATGGCCATGGCAGTGTTAGGTTGAATATTTGGGGCTTGGATCAAATTGGCATGTTGTTGACATGGTAGACATCTTTTGATAAAGTCTCATGCATCATGCTCTAGAGTAGGCCAATAATATCCAACTCGAAGTATCTACTTAGCTAAGACTATGTTGCTTGTGTGAGCACCACAAAATCCAACATGTACTTCTTTGAGAGTCATTGTAGCCTCATTTTGGTCTAAACACCAAGAGAGAGTTTCATGATAACCATGATCATATAGGGTGTTAGCTATGATAGTGTAATGGGATGCTCTATAAATAAGGTTCTGGCATTGGGTTCATGTGAGATGGGGAGATATGATACCATTTAGTATGTAAGCATGAATTTTGTGGTACCATGGGGATTAGGGACCAACCAAGAAGCATACCCATGTTGATTCATTTTTCTTTTATGCAGTCATGTGCAGCTACTCAACTAAGAATTTATACTGTGTAGCCTCTTGAGGGATCTCCAAAAGTGAATCGATTGTAGCCATGACATCTACAACCTTGTTTTGTAATCTAGGTATTTGTGTGAATTGGATTTGAGTAAATTGTTTCTTCAACTAATCTACCAATTCTTTGAAAGGCTAAAGCTTATCATCCTTAGTTTGATATTCATCCAAGACTTGCTTGATAATAAGTTATGAATCTTTGAAGACTTGTAACTCTGTGATGTTCCACTCAACCATAATTTTGAGCCCTACAATAAAAGCTTCATACTCTGAGATGTTGTTGGTGCATTGGAACTAGAGTTGAAAAGACTTAAGAATGTGATCACCTTGAGGGGTGACCAAGAGTATGCCAGCTCCAGAACCATGGGATGTGTAAGATCCATCAAAGCATAATTTCTAGGATGGTTGTTCCTCTATTAGGCAAATGTGCTTATCTAGAAACTCCATAATGAGAGGGTGATCAGCAACCAAGGGCACATTGGCCAAGTGATCTACTATAGTTTGACCTTTGATAGCTTTTCTATTGACATATTGGATGTTGAATTCACTTACAAGCATGACCCACTTGGCTAGATGCCCTGTGAGTACTGTGCATGACAATATATATTTTAGTGGATCAATCTTGGATATTAGTTGCATAGTGTGACTCAACATATAATGAAAAAACTTTTGAGTGGAAAAGACCACAACTAAGCAATAATTTTCCATTGGTATGTAATTAAGCTCATATCTGAATAGAGTACAGTTGATGTAATAAATAGCCCTCTCTTTTCCTTCATCATCAAGTTATGCTAGAAGAGCACCTAGTGCTATTAGCATGCTTGTGTTGAATAATCTAAGTGGTCATCCCACAACTGGTAGAACCAAGATAGGAGGGTCAGCCAAGTATTGCTTGATCAGTTCAAAGTTACATTGGCAAATAGGATCCCACCTAAAATTTTGATCCTTTTTTAGCAAGTGTGTAAATAATTGACACTTATAAGTGAGTTGGGAGATGAATCTTCTAATTGATTATAGTTTCCCTTGGAGAGAGTGAAGTTGTCTGAGTGTCTTAGGAGAAGCCATATCCATGATGGCGTTCTTTAACCTTTTTAGGGTCTATCTCAATACCACATCATGATACAATGAACCCTAGGAGCTTTCTAGATGTGACGCCGAAGACACACTTCTTAGGGTTGAGCATGAGACAACATTTAGCTAGCCAATAAAACACTTCCTCAAGATGAGATAAGTGATCAAGGGCATTAAGAGACTTGACTAGAATATCATCCACATAATCCTCAAGAGTTTTGTGGATGAGGTTATAGAAGATGACTGTCATGGCTTGTTGATAGGTTGCCCTAGCATTTTTTATTCTAAATGGCATCATGTTATAAATAAATTCTCCAAGGGCTGGTAAATTTTGTTTTATGTTGATCTTCTTTTGCTATCTAAATTTGATTGTATCTTGAGAAACCATCCATCAATGATAAGTGCTCATAGTTTGTGGTGAGATCAACAATCATGTCTATATTTTGCAATGGGAAATCATCCTTTGGGCGAGCTTTGTTGAGATCTCTAAAGTTTGTGCAAATCCTAATATCACTAGAAGGCTTTCTGATAGGTACCATATTGGAGATCTAATCTAAATAGTCAATTAGGTGAACGATCTTTGCATCTTGCAATTTTTCTAACTCTTTTTTAACCAATAAAGCAACTTTGGGATGCATTTACAGAGTATTTGCTTGACTAGTATAGCCTTTGGATCTATGACTAAGTGGTGTACCACTAACTTATGGTCCAACCCCGACATGTCTTGATAGGACCGTGCAAAGAAACCAATATTTTCATGAAGGACTTTGATGAGAAGTTTTACTTGTTCAAGTGGTAGAGATGTCATAATATATGTGATTTTTGTTATCTCTATTAGACTTATATTGACCAGCTTGGTTTCCTCTGTCAGGACTAATGATATTGTGAGCTTGTGATCCTATGGAGAAGGATGAAATCTCCATCCTCAGGTGCCTCAAAAATATTTTCACCGTTGGATGCATCCTTTATTTTCTTTTCATTTTTTGAGTCATTTAATGGTGCTCTAGAAGAGTTTTCACTAGAGAATGCCTTGCTTTATTTCTTTGCTTTTTATTTTCTTTTCTCTGTTCATTTTTGTGACTAGAGATTTCCTCCTCCCTAAAGTAACCTTTTGGATCTAACTTGTAGACATAAGCTGACTGTGGAGGTTATTTCTTGTGTGGTGTTTCAGCCCCCATAAATCTGAGGAGTGCATGCTCTATGGAGAACTCATCAATATGAAAAATACTTGGTTGGTTCCAATCAAGGAGTTTAGGATGCGTGAGTGGTATGTCTATGAGGTTAATGTAGAGTTGGTAGAGTACAGAGGCTCCTAAGATAAGTTCGTCAAGGAAAATATCATTGTAAGATTTCTTCTCAACTTCCTCAGGAATGTCTTAAACCTCTACAGGATTGTTTTGGATGTTCATGAAGGCATAACCATCCTTTTTGGTGCCCCCAGTCATGGGGAGTCCATAACTTAGGCCTTTCTTCTTTTCTTCCTTGTAGGCTTATATAGGCTATCTAATGTCTAACTCCTCTTGACCCAAACCACCTCCTTGATAATCCCATTGTTCAGTAGCAAGGTGATGTGCATGTGGGTATTTTTGTTTAAAATAGTCAAGGAGTTCTTCACTTTTGGGAGGTGGATCCTTGTATAACCATGTACTAATATCAGGAGTTATTTCCTCTCCATCAAGGATCCCATTAGCAAAAAATGTGGTGTTCCAAAGTTTTGTGAGCTGGGGGGCTATGTCTAGCTTTGGCCCCTAGTAGAATGGGCACCCTTTAGTAAGTGGATCAAGTGGTAATGAACCAATAGCAAAAGCATCTAAAATATTGTATTCTCCACAACCTTGGTAGTTGATCTTAATTGTGGAAAGAGTGGAGGCTAAAATGGTGTCCAAATTGTGGCATGTGCCAGAGGAGCTAGCCATGGTGTTGTCAATCTCGATCTTAGGATAATGGTTGGTATATGAAGCTTCCACTACATTGCAATAAGTAAAGGGTTCTGAATTAGCATGGATGTTTATCTTAGTGCCATTATGTGTAAATTTGATGCACTGATGATATGTGGATGGAACGACCTTCATGACATGAATCTATGGTCAACTGAGAAGGATGTTATATGGAAGGTTAAGATCAACTATGTGACAAAATATTTCTTGAGTGGCTAGGCCAACTCTAATAGGTAGAAGGATAGTCC
This sequence comes from Cupressus sempervirens, assembly GCA_028749045.1. NCBI lineage: Eukaryota > Viridiplantae > Streptophyta > Pinopsida > Cupressales > Cupressaceae > Cupressus > Cupressus sempervirens. The sequence continues at coordinate 590,376,227 of CM053784.1, forward strand.
TTTCAATGGTTTATTCTAGATTGTCATATGCTTTGATACTGATGACCTCATTTAGGATATTTTCCTTAGTGTATCCCATTTGTTTGATGAATTTTAAAGTACAATATTCAAGGCTGATCCATTATCTATTGTGACTCATTTGATAACAAAGTCAGAGACCATGACCATGATGCAAAGTGGAAGTATATGATTAGGTACAATAGTTGGGATGTTTGCAATTTTTAAAGATAATGCACAAGAGATGGATAGATGGCCTATGAGGTTGTGAACTTAGTGGTGTTGATGTCAGTAGGGACATGTGACTCATGAAGAGTATTGTCAAGGATCTCTTGATAAAGTGAGTTTGTGCATAAGAGATCCAATATGGAAATTTGAGCTAGAATATTTCCAAGTCGTTCCAAGATAGTATATTGTGGTCTTGATGGGGGTGGTCCTAATAGAGGGGTCTTGATGGGGTAGATACAGATGGTCAATTTATGTTGATTCAAGCTCTTCTAGTGGTGACTTCACATTGCACTTCTAAGCCTTTGATATTTATAATATTTATAGAAGGCTCAACTTGTGATATGCATCTGATTAGGTTTCCATAGTCCAAGTAAGCTGATGTATAGTTTTGAGACTTGTCTCGGTTATCACCTTGTTTGTTTTGAGCATTGTTTGGTTTGTTGGTGACTGAGTTGTTTGTAGGAGCTTTACCTCTATTGTGTAGAGGAAATTTTTTTTGATGTATTAATAATCATGTGTTTGGTGAGGCATAGGCCCCCACAGTGATCTATTTTTGGTCAATAAGATCTTCAATATAGTCCTTGAGCTACATGCATTTAAGGGTGGTATGCCTCTTAACATGATGGAATTTGCAAAATATGTTCTCTTTATACCAAGATGCTCTAGAATGATTATGTTCTAATGGTTGTGTTTGGGGTGCTGAATAAGGTTATCCTTGGCCAATTTCTCAAAAAAAGTATCAAGGGGTTCACCCAACAGGGTGTACACTCAAGGTTTCTTTTGAATGCATGGTTTTGATCCAATTGAGAGTGTGATAGCATTGGTCTAATTTTGAGTATATTGATTATTTTATACATGTGGTTGTAGATAAATTTTTTGTTATTGTTTATAATATTATTTTTGACAAAATGTGTTAGGTCTATTGGATGTTGTCCCAATTGCATGAACATGTCGAGTGTTTGTGGCTCCATCGATAACTACGTTTTTATTTTTGTTCCAGTACCATGGTTTGTTAGTGTATTGACCTCGATCTTGGGTGTTTTCCTTTTAGATCTTAATGACATCATCTTTAATAAGTCCCTATTCAAGACCCATTCCCTTTTCCTTGATGTCCTTTGAGGTTTGGAGCCAATTTATGACCATGTGATGTGCAAGACTAGGATGGGCATTGTTGATGAACATTTTAACGAGGTGACACTTTGGGATAGTACAAGAAATCCATGTTGTGAGAGTTTTCCATCTTTTCAAGTAGTCTATAAGGATTTTTACCCCCTTTCATTTGGCATGAACTAATACAACTATGGATAATTCAGTTTCAACTAGGTGATCATACTCGGCTACAAAGGTTGTTGATAGTTCAAGGAAAGTTTTGATGGTGCCATGAGGGATCCGACAAAGCCACTCAAGAGAAAGCCCTCCTAAGATTTTGGAAAATAGATGTATGAGGAATATTTCATTGTAAGCTACTTCTTGGTAATACATGTAAAATTCATTGATGTGCATAATTTTATTTCCTTTCCCCCTAAATTTATCAAACTTAGGAACCTTGAAATGCTTGCAAAATGGTGTGATCATGGTTTTCTTGTCGAAAGGATATGGATAGACTATTGTTAATTTGAAAGTTTTGGAATCTATCTCATCTTTGAATACCTTGAGAACATTTTCATCTCATCCCATTCAGATTTGACTGGTGTTGATGTTGGTGCCCCCAGTGTAGGGTATGTCTCAGATTGTGAGAGTAACTATGGATGGTTTTGTTGGATCTATTATGGTGGCTTAAGTTTGGGTTGAATGGTGTTTTGAGTAGGATTTATGGTCTATTGGGGTAGTGGATAGACATATTTTCACATCTACTAAGAGGATTATTGTTGAGGTGGGTAGATATAGGATTGTTGTCTAGATAGATAACAATGTGTTGGTGCTTGGACATACAGTTGTTGGGTTGGTTGTTGCTAGAGAATTGGTGGTGGAAATAGTGAGTCTATACTATGAGAGGGAAAATTTGGCCTAGAATATGATGGTTGTGCTACGATATGAGAAGGCAACTGAGTGGTGATGGGTGCCAAATAGTTGGTGGAGGGAGGTATTCCTGCTAGTGTTGGTTGTTGTTGTGGGATTGTTTGGTTACTTTCTAATGGTGGCATAGTGAAGTAGTTAGTGATAGAGGGTAATGGATTGATTGGTGGTGGTATGGGTTGATGTGTTTGGAAATTTGGCATGAAAGGAGCACTATATGAAAAGCTTGTGGTAACCCCTTGTGCTTGTCCAAAACCACAAGGAGCAAGTGAAAATGGTGTAGTGGTATTTGGCATAGATGCAAATGGATTTGAAGAAGTGAAAGGTGGATTGGTAGGCCCAACTGATGGCATTCCTAAAATGGGTTCTGATGTGGGTTGAATGTTTGACAGACATGTGTCAGATGTACTAAGAGTGGAGATGGGAGAAACACTTTGGGAAGTGGAAGATCCTACAATATTGAATGGAATGGATGTAAATGGTGAAGTAGTGGTAGCAACGGTGTTAGAAATGGTAGGTTGTTGAGGTGTTGTATGGACTAATTATTGAGCGATAGCAGGTTGATTATTGGGTGGGATTGGAGCACCGAGTTAGGTTGATAGGATATTAGGGTCCATAGGTTCTAGTTGGGTTGTTTGATATCCCACTTGTGAGATGAAAAATGGGTCATTTTGGTTAAACAAACCAATGGGTGGTGGAAATCTACTAAATAAGAGGTGAACAAGATTAGATATAGCTAGAGGTGGTGGTCTCCCAAAACCAAAAACACTAACATTATCCCTTAGGAAGTTTTCCATAATGGTTTCTCTATTTTAGTCTATGATGGCATTAACAATAGTTGCATGTCCTTGTTGGTTCATAAACACATCTATATCTAATGAGGGGCTTGATTCTTTTAGATTTTGTGGTGGTGGATTATGTGTGACTGAAGATACCAGAGGGGAAGTTTGTGTACTAGTTGAACTATCACTAAGATTAGGATCCATGTTCTTCTTCTTCCTTTGGTTCTTAGTGAGATGTGTAGTAGGTGGCATGAAAGAATGATGTTTCTAAGGATTAAGTGCAGGATGTTTGTGGGAAAATGAGTGCAAGTATACGTGTATGGATGTTGTTGCTAAAAGTGCTTAAGGGAAAATGACTAATGGAACGGTGCTCTAAAATATGAAATATATGATAGACGAGTGGAAGTGATTTAGTAAAATGAGATCTAGGAAGCCTAAGGTGTAGTGATGTGGTGTCAAAGTAAAATAGAGGATTTTTTCCCTATGCGTAAAGCTAAGATGTGGCAGTGATATCAACCCTAAGGTAAACTTATGATTTTGTACAAGACAAAGATGGTCAAGTGCAGAGCCCAACCTTTTGCTCAAGGTGATGAGGGACACAAATGACTAAAAGGTGAGTACCCTAAACAATCCTTAGTTTTAGGGATAACCAAGACAGTTTTGTGGATGTAAGATGAAGGATAAACAATTCTCAACAAAATGACACCAAATTCTTTAAGTAGAATGGGGGGTGGAGGATGTTTGACCTATATTTGTTTTGAGTGAATTTGGATACCTAAAGTATATGACCTAAGAGATGATGAGTCTAAAAAATGCCTAAGGTAGGATGGGAATCTAGATGAAGACCTAACTCTATGAGATGATAAGTGCAAAGTGTGTGTGGAAGAAGAAGAACTTAATCAAAGTGGGTATAGCTTGTGTACTCGATAAGGCTCATGTTAACTCCATGTCTTAGGTTTAAGTTCTAAATTTTTTGATCCCACTTGGTTTGAAAAGAAACTTCTACACCTTCCTTCTCAATTTGATCTAATTTGGTAAGCCTTGGATTAAATGTATAATTTTTGTATTTTGCATCAATTTCCCTCTATTGTTTGAGGAAGTTTAACTTTCTTGAACTTAGGCTTTGGTAGATCTGACATGAGATATCTCAACTAGGTTTGTTGAAATTGTAGGTTAAGTTAGTGACTATGCTAAGTATACCTTTCACTTTAGTTTGGGAAGTATAGATTTGCTTGGGTAAATAGGTTTCAGAAATGGTGTTTTATCAAAAGGAAAAAGTGGCTTGAGTTAAGCAATAAAGGATAAAGTGGAATAGACTAGGCCTAAGATTGTTGCGAATAGACTTGCTAACAATTATTTTTGGGATAGAAAGGGTAAATTTGAAGATGGATTTTTTTGAGTGTATATAAAAAAGAGGATTTTTTACCAAAAAGAGTAACAATGTTTTTTTTGAAATGGGTTAAGTAAAACCTAACTAGCCTAAAGTTATTGCAAAGGGACTTGCTAACAACTTTTTTTCTTAAGGGTAAGACTCTTTTAGATATGGCATATTGTGAGAAAGCAATCTCTCAAAGGAAAAAGCAACTTTGAGAGAGACAACAACCAATCTCTTTAGCAAAAGGATTTGATAGTAACCATAAGATCGTGTATGTTCAACAAAAAAAAATCATAGGTCTTTTGCACAAATAAGACAATTCAAACACACTTTTTATCCCTAAGGTCAAATTTGGTTTCAATATGTTATTCAACAGCCCAAAACTTGATGTCTCATGATTCTAGTGCAATATGTCCCTCTAATCAAAGAGGTGAGTCGATACAGGAGTCGATCGACAAATGATACACATCAAAGAATCTTCAAGGGATGGCAAATAGAAGTCCCACTTCTACAGGGACAATGACTCTTGGAGATGAAACCCAAGTAGCCCTATGCCTCTACTAGGGGAGTATGATGGTTAGTAATCTTGAGGGATTTTATTTCTGTTGCACCAAAAATTAACATACCAAGGATAAAATCATGATAACTAAATTGGATTGTAAATATGCCTATGGAGTCAACCACTCAGTTTTTACATACGTGATCCACTTAAGAATATATTCTGGACATGCTAAAATATGGGAAATTTTTCCCACCTCAAGCTACCCCCAAATACACACCGCCCAAATGTCCCTAATGGAGTGAGAAACTTTACCCTTCTCCTCATTTATATATCACAAAAATTTTTACTAGTTTGAGCTTCTCACCAAAGGGGACACACTTTCTAGATGTGGATGAACTTGCTAGAAGTACTCCTAGGTTGTTGTTGCTAACAACTTTCATACATGCATCATGTATCTAAGGGTCTTAGTTTGCAAAAGTAGAGAAGATGGAGATGTGCTAAAGGGCACAATCTCAAGACATAAAAGGCACTTTATTCATTTCTAATTTGGATGATTAGTGTATCTTAATAGCTATTTTGAAAACACATGTGATTTTAGCATACAATGTCCATTTCCAACTTACAATGATGGTCAACATAATAAATTGTTTCAACAAAAGAAATTGAGTGTGTGACAACTTTTAAAGCGATGGGAATAAGGACGAGTTTTCTTAAGGCATTCAAGATTGACTGAATTCTTTCTAAGCCCCAAAGTTGAAGTATTTTCACATAATGTTCGTTTGTACTTTAAAACTGAATGTTTATCGCATCAGTTCATTTTTAATGTTCGGCATTCGAGATTTTGTTTACTAATTATCTAAGTAATCATCCTAATGAAAAAACATGTTCTAAAGATGCTAACATTCATTCCATTAAAATATTAAAAGTTTTTTCCCTTAAACATTCAAGATTGAGTTTTCACAATAATACTAATTAACTCTACAAAAGGAATTATTAGGATTCCACCTAGTTACTCTTGTAAAATAAAAGTTAGAAAAATAGAGCTAGTTGGTTAAACCAACAAACCCATGGGTGTTAACCTATGATCTCGTCATGTGGGAAAGTAGTCACAAAATGTAGAATCATGGTGTACAAAACTGGTAAAAAATAAGGGAAAGTGGACCGCAGGAAAAAAATCACTAAGTGATCTCATGGTAGCATGATCCTTTGGTTTTTAGGATGGTGTTCCCACTGACAAGTGTATTCATGGGTTTGAAGATGAAAGGAAAAACTAGATTTCTGGGTTTGCTTGTTTTGGTCTGCGGGAATGTTAGGGATTGGTTTTGATGCCACATGGTGATGAAGGTTTATGGTAAACATGTTCCCACCTGCATGGGTTTGCGATCTCATCGATTTGTTTTTGTGAATTTGTGATTGTGGGTTCGCGAATATTGCATGTTTCAAAGATGGTCTAACAGAAAATTGATTGGGTAGCTAGGAGTGTACTTCTTGGTTGGAAATTTTAGCACCTGTAAGCAATGTTAAAAAACCCAATACATACAAAAGAAAGCACAATATGTCAGTTTGGTTAGTTAACAAAGTAAATGAAAAATATGATTAGAATGACCCAAATGTGGGGTTCCACTAAGCATGCCAAAATGCATCACCTATTTTAGTAGTACAAATGGAATACTAAGATTAACAAAGCATTCACAATAGAAAATAAATGAGCACTTATGATAAGATGAAGGCAAGCACAATGGAGGAAAGCAAACCAAAAATGGTAAGCTCCTCTAGTGTATCCTTGGTATTTTTGATGTGTCCTAATGTAGATGGATGTACACTCAAGAGTCCTTCAAGATTCAATGGAGTATTTCAAAGGGGTGGATGGGTGAATGCATGGTCATGGTTGTGAGTGAGAAATATAGCATAACAAGGGTGTAAAATGGATTATTATGGTCTTCAAAGGAGCATTATAAGTTTTCATGAGAATGGAATGATTATTATGAAGGAGGGGAGTCCAATTTATAGGAAAAGGGGTAGTGAGATGGAGGGTCAGGATGCAAGGATGGAAGAAAGGTGAGGGAGGGCTAGGATGCTCTAAAAGGGAAGTACGTGGATTGTGCTTGTTTGGAGCCAATCAAGGAGTGACACTTGTCACAAGGAGGATGAATGTGAGGGGATGAGAAAAATGGATGGTCAAAGAGAGTTATGAGGGAGGAGGAGTGTGTAAAAGGGATGTAATAGGCATTTAAAGGCATTTATGACATGTAAGAGCCATTAATGCTCTTGGATAGGAATGGAAGAGGATAAGGGAGACCATTGACTTGGGCTTGGGTTAGCAAGTCTTAACCCTTGCTTAAATTTGTGCACATTATTAGGAGAGGGATTAGGCTTAATTTAGAAAGGTGGTTAGGAGGTAAGTGGCTTAGCTTTGATGGGATGGGTTCATTAGTTGGCTAAGTGAGGTTAGTATGGGTGAATGGGTTGGATTAGGGGTAAAGATAGGGTTTAGGATGGTTTAGGGGTTTAGGATGATTTATTGAATTATTTATTTAATAAAAGGACGATGTGGGATTAAATTAAATAGATTTTGGCATTATTAAATTTAATAGAGGAATAAGGGTTTAGTTAATAAATTGATTTTGGGTTATCATTTGATTTTATAAATTGGACTATAGTTAATTAAATTAGTTAATTAAGTAGGGGATGATGATTAATTAATTAAATAATAAATATTTAATCAATAATGTCCTAGAAGATGACTAAATAAGATTACATAGTGGTGTAATTAGATTTAGGTGTCTATAGAGTGCAAAAGAAGTACAAACACCTACACTGGCATGTGTCATCATGAGGCTAATGTCGTCAAAGGAACACTCACTTGACAAAGGAAGATGATGAATATGCCCAACATAAACCCCCCAAAGCACTGTATAATGTAGTGTGAGTACAACAAAACACAAAGAGGTCCAAGATCCTGAAATGCAATAGAGTGGCACTTTATCTTAGTGTGTTTGCAAAAATAATACAAAAGCATGTCAAAAAAGATCAAAAGAGACATAAGGCTAATACAAGAGATAATACAACTCATGAAAAATCATCTTAAGAAACAAAATCAATCTCCAAACCTGAAATAACCAAGATATCCATCAAAATACAAAAAAACAAAAAACTGAATGGGATGTGCCTAGAGTAGAATCTAGAAAATAGAATGTCTCAAGATATGTCTCTCAAGGTGAAAAATATAACCTCTAAATTTGACTACATAAACCAAAAACAAAATAGAATCAAAAGTCCAAATAAACTATACCATCATGACAAACTCAAAATCATCTTTTTGGCACTTCTTTCAGATTGAAAAATAGAGTCCAGATGAGCAAGTTATGGCCAAAAAACACATGTAGGTCAGAAACGTGTTGAAAAGAAAAAAAAATATTGCCTTGGGATCCCTGTCAAAATTCCTCAAAAAGTGTGCCAATCGGTACCAAAAATTACCTCAAGAAGTATGTCAACTCTATACAAAAATGTCTCGATTTGTATAACAACAAAAAATTTTGACTTTTGTGCCCAAAATCACAACATCAATACCTCGAGAAATGTACCCAAAATCTTGAATTGCGTAAAAAAATCAAAAAATTATTGCATTGAAAAATGTGCCAAAAAATTAGAAAATCATTGCCTAAGGAAACATGCCCAATCTGGGAGCAATATTTTTTAGCCTCAAATTCCACTGTCCAAATTGAACAAATTTTATATGAAAATAGGAGTTTTTGGGTGCTCTAAGCTCAACGGTGATGTCTATTTGGGCTCAAAGTGCACCAAAAAATGGTGACCCCCTAGATTCAATATAAAAAAAAAAACTTTGAAAAAATGAAACCCTCTAAAAGAAAAGGGAAAAAAAAAAAACACAGATCTGAGAGCTAAGCCAATCTTCTCATAAACAGAACAAGGGCATGAAGATTTGGAGCTCTGATACCATGTTGATGTTGATGAAAGATGATCAACCCCACAATTCCCAAGAATCACATGCATGCAAACACCTATGATAGAGAAAGAGAGGATTAAAAAGCTATGGAGGTTGGAATTGCCAAATCCATAGATGAGACATTCTTTATGAGCAAAAAAAGAAATTGCTATTATCAAAAGTGAATGAAAAAAATTACAAAGAGATTAATCCTTATAAAAGGAGATCAAAACCCTAACAAGAATCTAACCTAGGTTGCATGATAATAATTAATAAAAGAATTAATTATTATATGCCTAAAGTTTAGCTTAAGTAAACTAGAAATAATAAGTGACTTAATAATTAAATCAATATGATTTAATTAATGAGAAAATATCTTATTACTCTAACAATTGATAACACTTGAACAAGAGCAATGGCTTTTTCTGAAACATAAACAACTCTATTGTTTACGTTTCGACTATGAGATGTCCCCAGACAAAAACAACTCAAGGGAAATAGTACATAAACATACAAATAACACAGAAGGGATCTACCTATTGTAGAGTCAGTATGATCATAATATTATATATATGTGATATTATTGCAAATGAATTGACATTATTCCCCAAAGAAAGTAGAACTACAATCACAAAGGAGGAAATATTACATATGAAATACAAAGAAGAATCTTTTCAGACTATGACGTGGAGACCAAAAGGAATTAGTGCTACCAAGTCACAAATCCAAGAAGATTTACACAAGGAAGCATGTACAAACAATAGCACAAGTACAACATAACATGAAACAACATATGGAAGAGAGAGATACATATAGAGGAATAGTATAACAGGTTTGATTCCTTTATCACCTTGAACTAATAGAGCAACAAAGATTGCATAAAATAATCTAATAACATTTAGCACACACATCATGGGAGAAATATAGTACAACAAACAAACACACAAAGGATACCATGAAGGACTATCCAATCAAGCGCATCACGTACTCTCCCTATCTCATTGTATATCATTTAGGGAAGGTGGGTAACTCACAAGAGGGACTGTATCCAACATAGTAGGAATGATAGCCAATTCCAAACAAGGATCCTCTTGAGAATCACAATGTCAAATACTAGGTGTAATTGTTAATTGTGAGGAAAGCATATTAGGTAAATCAATGTCAATGTCAATAGTTTCAAATTTGGCATTAACATCATCAAGAGTATCTTCTTCATCTAGATTAATCAAAATAGGATTTAAGATAGGAATATGATCATCAAAATCATGTATCTTAACATCATTATTGGCAAAAACTTCTTCTAACACATCATGTATAGTTGTATCAAAAGAAGGTAAAGATTTATGAGCTTTAACTTGAGAAGGACACTTTTTATGGCATTCATTAGCAAATCCATTATGTTTTGTCTTACTTGAAACTTGTTGAGAACTAGGCAGAATAGTTATAGGATCCTTCATAGGTTCTATAGGAGCATTGTCAGCAGACTAACAAGCAATATGAGGAGCTTGATTAATAGATGTAGAAGTCATAGATAAAGGAGGTATGGAAGGTGTAGGAAAAAGACCACGGTTAAGATCCACACAAGGTAAACTTAACTCAAGAATCTTATGATGCTTATAGGCTTGATATGAGTGAAAAAGATGATCAAGTATAAAAGGACATGAATTAGGTAATGAAAGCCAAAATAAGTCAATGGTAGCAGAATCCATGGGCCTAGAAGTATGATATAAGCTATGATTAATCATCTTCACTTCGTTATCATAAACAAACTTAAGACATTTATGAATAGGAGAAGCAACAACATGCATGGCATTTAACCATGGTAAATCAAGCTTAACTTGAAACTAATCAGAAGTAGGAACAACAAAAAAGGTAGTGTTCACAATTTTTCCACAAAGTTCAATCAGTAAATCAATAGAAGCAAATGATGGATAAAGAAAATAATTACAAGTTTGAATCTACACATCCAATGTATCATAAAAATCATATTGCAAACCTTTCATAAAATGATTTTCTTCTGTAATTAGATTAACTAAGGAGGTAGAATCAACAAGACAACCACGAGTGGGTATCTCAGAAATTTTAGCATCAATATAAATGGGACCATCACGAGCTTTAAAAGTCTCAGAATTGCCAAAAGTAATCAAAATTTCTCGATGTCATTTTTTCTTAGGTTGTTGTCGAGGTTTAGGTTGAGGCTTCAATTTAGGCTTAGGTTTCAATTGAGGTGGAGCTAAAACTTGAGATTGAAGTGGACGTTGAGAATAAGGTGGAGATATAGATTGAACCACATGCTCCACTTGATTAACAACATGATTAAGATCATCCATCTTTGAATTATACGCAATATCCATAGAAGATGTCCTAGCAATAGTATTAGTATCATGTGTAGGTAAAGAATTCATATAAATTTGTACATTTTGATTAGGAGAAACAAAATTATTCCCACTCCCATCAAAATTATCAAGTGATAAAGTATTAGAATCAATTAAGTCCTAAACTTTATGTTTCAAAGAATAACATTTCTCAATATCATGACCATTCTGACAATGATATTGACAAAAAGCTTTCAGATCAAAAGATTTAGACACCATTGTAGTAGGTAAAAGAGGTCGAATAGGAGGTAAAGTAATCATATTAGTAGTTAGCAACCTATTCATAATAGAATGTAAAGATTCAGAGAGAAGAGTAAATGTACAATTCAATTAAAAAGAAGTGGATGCAGAAGTGGCATTATGGATGCAACAACAACTTGATCAGCAACTACATTTGCTTATTTATTTATCTTGACATAGTTGTTGAATTTTTTAACTTTATTTGAATTAGGAGCATCATCACTTTTATCAACAGGGACAGGAGCCATTAGAGTGGTTATCTCAAATTGACTCACTTGTAATTGATAATGATGAAGTGTTGCACAAAGTTGTTGAAAAGAAGTAAATTCAGTAAGAAAAATCTTATCTCTAATATCCTTTTGCAAATTTTAAATAAACATATGTTGAATATCAATATTAGGAATAGGATAGGAAATCTGAGCATGCAAATGCTTAAATCTACCAATAAATTCAGTCAATTTTTCCTTAGAATTTTGTTTACAATACATCAAATTAGTCAAAGACACTTGCGGGACAATGTTATTTTAAAATTGTTGAATAAAAGAATTATCAAGTTGAGGAAATAAATTAATAGAATAACGTTTCAAGGAACAAAATCATTGTAAGGCCTTGTCATGAAAAGTTTGAGCAAACATTTTAGCTACAATCCTTTGATCATGAGCATAATCACTACAAAGGATTTGAAATGTTTCAACATGATGAACAGGGTCTCCCTAACCATTATAATTCTCAAGATGAGGCATATTGGCTTGTTGAGGAACGAGAGTACAAATGATATCCTAAGACAAAGGACTTCTCATATCACAAGTAGGAATACTAAATTTTTTTGGAGTCAAGGATGCAAGCTATTGTTTTAAAGATGACACAATTTGAGCCAAACTAATAATTTTAGAATCACGAGAGTGTTAGAAATAGTAGTTCACCAATATAACTGAGAGGGGGGAGAGGTGAATCAATTATGCAACAATCTGAAATATTAGACTTCTTAAACAATTCTTAATCATTCAACTAAAGCAAAAAAAACCATAAAGAAATGCACATACATAATTACACTAGATATGTTGACTAGGGAGACCCTTGATCAGAGGTAAAACCCTAGTGGGAATGATGCCCACAAGATAATGTACTAATCTGAAGATTCCTTGTTAGAGGGTGGACCCTATTAGGAGTTTATTACAATGCTTAGTACAAAGAGTCCCTGTTAGGAGACTTTGAATCCCTGTTAGGAGATTCCAACCCTATTAGGAGTTGTAGAAGGCAGCTGAACCCACTGTCCAAACAGATTTAGGATCAGATCAACAAACCCATTGTCCAATTGAGCTTGGTGCTATTCCTTTTATAATAATAGATGTGTGATAGTCTTTTACTTCTTCCTCTATTTAGTACATCGAACTACTTCACCTTCAGATCATGCAATCAGATCTAGAACTATGAATCCATTGATAGTAACCCTTGAGGTCACTTACACACATTAGCAGATTGCTCTGCTCCTCTACATCACATTTTGCAAGTCTTATTTTCTTCTCAATCTCAATGATGATAATTAAAACTTGGAAAACATCTTTCCTTTATACCACACTTAACATTAATTCCTTGAGTTGGCTCCATACTTTATTATAAGTTAATTAAATGAAATACATATCGATTAAATGTTGTTGGGCCACAGTTATTTATAAACTTTCACACGTGCAAATTTTGTACCTATGTACTCACTAATGTCATCAATAGTCAGTGTACTACCTCTAGTTAACTATGCAACCCTTCATTCTAAACACAATGTGTTATATCAATCATACAATAGAAATTGTTTTCCCAATGCTCTGTTTCCCTATAGTTCTCTGTAAATCATTAATATCTTTTTTACATTGTCAATTCAAATTTTGCACACTTGCCCATATTTCAAATACATGTTTTAGTATATGCTAGGAATTGTACATAGGTAGATACGCAATGTGATGTCTTAAATGCATGAATCTCAGTCTATTGCTCTGTTAGTGTTTTGCAAACTTATTACTATGTTGTCATCAATGACAAACATAGTCATAACACTATTCTAAAATGCTCCAACATAGCATCAACATCCATGCTAACAGGGAGGAAATAGGAGAACTCGCAACATTAGAAACACTAGGTAAAGTGTACAAAGCTACAGGAATAGAAGACACAAGTGGAGGAATACTAGGAACTACAGTTGGCATAGGAGTAGATTTAGTAAAAGGAATAGTATGATAAGAAGGTTGTGATGTAGGAAGGAACACAAGAGGAAGACTCATAAGGATAGAGGGAATTGTCACACTCACCAAAGAAGGTTCTACACTAGTGACAAGAGGAAATAACCTAAATCTTGAGCTTCTTGTGCTAAAGGTTTAACATTGGAATGCACAAGGTGAGTAATACTATACAAAAGATTAACATCTTGATCACTATCATGAAGAACTTTCTTAAGAGCCTCAATAGCTTGAATAGAATCTTGATTATGGTTTGCTTGAATAAGCCAATTACCTATTTTATCAAGTTCACTTGAAATTTTTTGGACTTGTTCAAGAGGAAATCTTAAAGCATCATCCTCATCATGAGATGAGTGAGAAGAGTTTTCCTCCACAAGAGGACTAGAATCAGGAAGAATCAAAGTCTCATTTGGAATCCTAAGGAAAGAAGAAGACTCATGCTCAAAGGTATCCATAAGTCTATGATTTCATCTAACCCGAAGATTAGGAGTAGGACTAGAAGTAATAAAGCTTATAAACCAATGCAATGTAAATGAACTAAGCTAAGAAAACATAAAGCATAAATATATTTTTATTTTGAAAGAAATTTTGCAAAAAAAATAAATTGTATTTTTAAATTACAATGCAAGAGCATAAACAAAATCTAATCTTAATGCAAGAAAAGACCTAACAAATATAAAATGAAATATAACACTAAAAATCACAATAGAGCATCTAATTCCACAAAAGAAAAGAGGGTAAGTCTGTTGGGTTCCCCAAAATGAATAGAAATAAAATAGGTTCTCTTCTCAACCCTAATTTCCAAAAGAAATGATCCAAATTGATTAAGCACAAGAAAGTTATCAATGTAGAAATGGACCATGTAATGAAGAATAGGGAGAAAAGAGGTCATATGGTCTTTCTATTTTGAGGAGTATGTGCTTAAATCCTAAAATAGATAAAAGACAAGTACTAACCTTGAATCTGGAAAGTGTTGTTTTCTGATGTCTATGTATAGTTTTAGGGAATTCTACATCCTGTTTTGGACTAGAAATGTTGAGATGGAGAAAACCTATAAATATTTTGTCCTTTTAAAGGGAGTTCGACCTTGACCCTAATAGTGGGGCACAATCTTACCCTGAAGCACAATTGTAACCTAAAAAGTTGACCTTGACATGTACTGCTTTGACAAATTTGTTGTTCATGAATCTCGCAAGTTTGATGAAAAGGGTGTCCAAATCTTCTCTTCAATTCATTGTTCCACACATGTATCTACAAGAAAAATAGTTTTTTGTTTGTATTGGGGGGTTTCCTTGGTCAAACCCCAGTTTGAAATTAACCTTGAAATTGAATTAAAACTGCAATACGTATAAACAAAGTAAAGGGAACTATTCACCTTGCTTATGTTGAAATCCTTGTGGAGGATTTGAATCATTGAATCCATAATTACGGATGCTCCAAATGAATGTTGAAATGTATGTAGGATGTCTCAAATCAATGGAATTAGATCTTCAACACTAATCTTGAATGTATCTTTGCATAGAAAAAGGCTTGGATGAATATGGAAGGAGAAATCTTCAACAAGAGGGATCCATAGATATTGAATCTTTCAATAGCTAACAATGGATCTCCTTGATGAATCTTGAATGCTTGAATACTTGAACACTTGAATTCTTGGTGGATAGTAGATCTTCACTTCATGTAGGTAGATGCTTGTATAATAATCAAATGTCAAAATGAGGGAAGAAGGCTTCCTTATATAGAGATCTAGGGCACTAACTCCTAGAGAAGGCTGACATGGGAGCCAGGGTTCACTATAGTGGTGAATAATCACAAAATGACAATTGTTTCCCAGCGACCAACGTCAATTTGGTGAAGTTTTTACACATTGCAGGTTGGTGCATCACCCCAAGTTTATCAAATATAAGTCAAACCCCTGGGCCCATCGCCAAAGGATTTATGTCATCAGATTGCATTTCAAAATGAAATAGCCAATTAGAAATATTTTTGGTACATGACAAATTAAGCACTTTCGCTTATGATTTCCCACATGATACTTTTGGATGGCCTCAATTTGCACTTGGTTTTAAAAAATGTTTTAGGAGAGGGATGACATTCACCCCCCAAATATACAGATGCGTGGCCACACAAATTCAATTTTTTCATCTATATTATGCATGGTTGTATAATGGATGAATCATATTCACCTTGGAAATTCCAAAATATAGGTTTTTCTTATTTAGGCTTCACCAAATATTTGGTACACCCTATAATATTCCCATAGATTTTACCACAAAAGAGTGATATAAATACATTCATAGATAATTAGGTTGTCTCAATTCCAATTAGGACTTAGTAGCAAAGTCTCAATTTCTCATACTGTTGAGATCATTATCAGGTGAGCCGCAAGTGTGATGACTACATTTTAGCCAGAGGTAAGTAACTCAAACCCCTATTCGTCTATTCTCTATAATTTTAGTTCGTTCTTATATGTAGTAGATACAAGTTAGACTGTTAGTGGTCAGTTATAAATTAGAATCAATATAGTAACCAGGGAGACTTAGGACATCTATATTTTAAAGTTTAGGTCCTACAAAAAATGAATACTATTCAGATAAATATATGTAATAGACTATAGTCAATTGTCAATTTTTGAATAACTTGAATTTTATGACAACCTATATTTCTTCGAAGATTTCAAACATGAACAAGGATAAGAGTCCTATGTGTGGTGGAAGTTAAGAAAGGCCAACCAAGTGCACTCACACATTGGCATCATATTTTGGTGGCAAAAATTAGGAAGCAACATCATTACAAGTGCATTTACAAGATTCTAAACCACTACCACTACTAGTTCTACTGGCACATATTGAAGAAGTTGAAAAACCTAATATTCTGGTCATGATGAACTTGAAGAAGATATTTAGGTAAATAGCTAGAGTAGCCAAGATCTCCAGGTCAATAGCCAGAGTAGCTAGAATAATATAATAGACTTGGATAATAATTCCAAAGATGGTGACCAGGGAAGGGAAAAAGGAAATATAATGCAAAAACTAGTGTGAAATCCAACATAAATCAATATTGGGATGTATCAATCAAGACTTTTAAAATAGGTTGGCCCTCAAAGTATCCATTCATTGAACCTATATGCAATACAAAAGAAGGTGAATCTCTGGTAGTATGTAGATGTACGATATGCTCAAGGATAAATAAAAAGGAAAAGAGGTTGTAGATAAAAAGTGACACAATAGAAAAGCATAGGGATAAAGTTTATGAGAAGCAAATCATAGATGGAGGGGAAAAATCAGTTACAAGATGGAAAATCAATGAGGAATTTCAACATTTTAAGAATGCAAAAATCTTAGAATTTCAGGAGAAAATACAGACGAAGCCTACTAAAGTAAAGGGCTCTATGGAATCTCTTATTGGAAAAGCAATGGAAGTTCAAGAAATGGGTAAATTTTTTTAGTTAAGTGTTGTCTTCTATATTTTAAGCAAAGGGTGTGCCATGACAGACTATCCATCATTAAGTAATTTATTACACTTTGAAAAAGTTTGTTATTATGCGAGGAGTCACTAGTCAGTAAACAATAGATGGGAATGGAAAAGTTGTCTTGCTAAGGTTGGAAAGGAAGTTATCAGAGCAAAAATTAAAGAGTCAAATTTCATTGCATTATCTTTAGTTGAGGTGATAGCAATAGACAATACTTCTTGGGTATACATGCATGTCTATATTGTACACAATTTTGTTCACCAACCCAATCTACTAATTGTTGTTAAAATGAAGGATAATTCAATGATAGAAAATACATTTGAACTAGTAAAGAGTTCCCTAATTGAATATGGAGGTATAGATGAAATAAGGATTCCCCAAAAGTTGGTGTGTGTTAGAGCAGATGGAGCTTCAGTAATGCAAGGCCACAAGAATGGTCTTGTCATAAAGTTAAAAGAATTTGTTCCACCTTACATTGGTGGCATTCACTACATGGCCCATAGAATGAATCTAGCTTTTGGAATTGTCAAAAACTCTCCACAAATATACAGAGTTGACGTTTTAATCAAACAGATCTATAGGCACTTTTGTTGAAGTCCTAAATGACTCAAGGAATTTCAATAGTTTGTTGAGGGCCTAACTAATGGGAGAAAGTTGCTTAAGGATAATGATACCAAATGTATCTCTTTGGATAGACCAGCTCATCGAGTTTTTTCTGAATATTCATCGTTGCTTGGTACAATGGAATCAACTCACAATGATCAAGGTGCTCAACAGAAATATGGTGATCTACTTGAAAGGTTAAGTAATGTAGAGACACTCTTAATGTTAGCAGTCATTCTCCTTGTACTAGAGGAAATGTGAAATACAGTGAAGAAGATCCAACAAAGATATATTCATATTGTAGAATATAATATGCTGTGTAAAATGACATGTGTGGCCCTTGATAATCTCTAAAGAAATTCAGATTCATTTTCTATGGATGAAAATTTTTTAGGGTGGATGACAATTATAGATTTGGATAATCCTGATAACTTTTTAAAGATTGATGCAAAGGAGGGATTATGTGCCAATATACGAGGTGTTGAGATACCAATGCACTACTATGGAAGGCTCATGTCCACAAGAAAAGGAAACAAACCCACACAGTAAAAATTAACTGTTACAAAGGAAGTGTTTGAATAGATTGTTGAATTTGTAATGAATTCTGTGAAGGATAGCTCTTATAATCTTTCCTCAGAAATTAGAGAAATATTTTCTCAACATGAATTTTTTGAACCAATGTCTGTTGTGTTTCCCCATTACTGGAGTTTAAGAAGTGCTAAAGATTTTTGAGATAAGTTAATGGTTTTGATAGATCAATTTTCCAAAAGCAAAGAAATCAATGGGGTAACTATAAATGGAGTTTGAGATGAATCTTTTTTGAGAGAGAAGTCACGTTGTTTTTCTTGTACAATGATGGAATAATATGATCTTATGTGGAATCGTAGAGAAGAAGGATCAGTAACCAAACTTTGGAGAAATATAGCTCAGAGCAAAGTGTTGTGAGATTCAATATTAGAATTTTTCAAGCTTGTTGAATTATGTTTGACCATGATATTGGGGTTTGTGGAGGATGAGAGAGTCTTCAGTGCTTTGGGTTTCCTAAAATCAAAGGTAAGAAATAAACTAGACAAGAATTTGGAAAATTGTTTGAGGTTGTATACATCTAGATATGAAATCAATACTTCTCCTCACGAAAGGGCACTGAAATTGTGGATGAACAAATGTCAAAGAAGAGGTTTGGGAAACATTTCAAACAATAAGATCAATGACTGAGGTAGTGGTGCTGGTAGTGGTAGCATTGATGTCGAAGCTAAGGATTACTATCAAGATGACAAAGATATGCTTATTGGAGATAACATGGAGCATGATGGACTGTTTGTACTTGATGTCGAGGAATTAGAAGATTTAGATGATAAGATGATGTGGCAAGTTTAATAGTTATTGTATGATGTACCACGTTAATTCTGAATTATTATATAAATCTAATCATGATTCATCTGTTATGCATAATAATTTATATCATTTTTTAAATATCTAATGTCAAACAAATAAGTACATTTTAAGTTAGATGATGTCATGATTCACGAATCAAAATTCATTCAAATTTTGCCATTACTATTGTTTTTTATTTGCATTATTATGCTCATATGATACATTGTTATGGTACAATGACAATCCTTGATGATTTTTGTGAAAATATAGCAAATCAAATGATAAAATTCAATCAATTTGCAAAAGTTAAATTTGAATGCCCAATTTCATAATAATGAGTTAAATAGACTAAATTTACAACTAAAACATGTAGCGAGTGACCCTAAATTCCCTTCTATACAAATATAGAAATAAGGGAGCAACAATAGCAACAATAGCTTTAGGTCATTTTGCCTCATGGGAAGAGTCTTAGACTCTTAGGCTAGCATCAAATTCAGTATTAGTTACATTTTTTTCCTTTGCATTTGATAGGCCTGGTAAGAAAAATAACATTTTAATTCTGCTACATTTATCTTGTTCAAGAAATAAAGTTCAAACTTTAAAATCATATCAAACAATTACAAATTGAAATAAACTAAATGCTACAAAGATGATTAAAATCACTTTCCAAGTGTCACATTATACATACTCTAATGCCTAATGGATGTCTTATGATATGACTGAAGATTCGGTCAGCTTTTTTAGGATGTTGAAATTTGCTTTGTTTGGTGTTTTAACATTTGTTATGTTATAGTAGATGACATTTAACTTTTTCATACTTCCATAATTAGAAGATCTACTTGAAATAAATGCTACATCTGATAGTGCATTCAAATTCACCAATGGTTTGATGCAATTCAAAATGCCTCCAGGAGTTGAATCCTGAGGAAACATGACTACTTCAGACATCATTTTGGCCTCCAACTCTTTTTGGTAAGCTTCCTTGCCAATGAATGGCATTGATAAATTACTAGAGCAAGGAGTAGGCAAACCAAGACTTATCATTAATTTTTCTTTTTCATCCATCTTGGTGAGTTTTCTCCCAATTGAGTTCAAATATTCCTCTCCTTCCCTTATACTTTGGCATTTTTGAATGATAGATGATGTCTTTACTGATGCACTAATGTAGTCATGAACTCCTTGGTTGGCCAAATACCTGTCACTATGTGTGTTGATTATGTGTATAAGTTGTCTTGCAGTCTTCCTAAGCTACTCTTTGATACTCCCACAAACAACTCAAAAAATTTGATGCAATTCAAACCAATCACACAACCTATCGATATTTTCCATAATTTCCCCACACATTTTTTCTTTAATTAGCTTGATAGAATTTTTTATTTTTTCATTTGACTCAAAGAAGTTGTTCTCCAAGATTTTGATTGTTTTATTAGCCTTTTGTACCTCTTGTAAGATTTGTGACAACTGATTTTCAGTTTGTTTCTTTATTTCCTCTTCTTTCTCTTCCCATTGTTTTGCTTTTTCCTTCTCATTGTCCAATTCCTTATTTATGTTACTAATTATATGTCCACTAGACACCCAACTTTTTGAAAATATCTACCATATATGCTCTTTCATCTTTAAGTTTTTTATTTGTTTATTGCAATTTATCCCCAAGTTCTTTGAGTTTTTCATCAGCTTCCATATTAACATGGTTCAGAGTATCACTGAGTTTCTTATTGCTCTATTCCAATTGTTCCTTCAACATCTCAAGATCTACTTCTCTCTCCACATTTACATCAAATAGATTTTTATTGCTTTCTTCCAATTGTTCCTTCAAAAGAATTATTTCTAGCTCCATATTTTCTAGATGAGGTTGTGCACTTGGTCCTTGAGAGGAAGCACTTTTAATCCTTTTCTCTATTTTTTTGCACCTAATGTCTACTGCTTTCTCCTTTTCCTTTGCTTTTGACAAGTATGCTTTTAACTTTTCAATTGCCTTCTCCAACCCTTTTTTCTCTCTCTCCACCTTGAACAATGAACTATAGACCACAGAGTTGGTCTTTTTTGCTACACTAACTTTGTCCACATTTTGTACTTTGGATAAATCCATAGATAGTGTACTAACATGAAAATTTGATAGATTTATCTCACTCTCTGGTGGATTATTATCTAGCTATGGGGGACAAACAACCATAAACTCCATCTTTTCTTTATTGGTTTAATATGTTGGAAATATCCTACTCAATGCAAGTTCTTAAGATCGAACCACCTCAAGTACATCCTTCTTGAATGCCTTATTATTTTTTCTATTCATCTTTGTGGTTTCTTGAAAATTTGATACAAAATTATTGAATTCAAAATTTGCGTCTACTAATGCAATACAATGCTTGAAGGAGAAAGAGCACTTAAAAACATTGTACTCGTCTCCACCAATTCTTGAGGTTGTAATAATTGCATTTTGAGGATTACCAATACCAACGGCATCACCCCTTCCTATTTCTACCTCGTTGCCACTAACAAGTAGAGTTTATGGACTATTATGAAGGTTTTATGTTGAGGGAGTTGAGACTGGCATTGTATCAGTATCAATATCTGAAGCCTTTTCCTTCTTTGCATAGTGACCTTTAACTCTAGGGGCATTGATCTTATCAAATTTTAGTCTCATCATACCTTTGCAAAGGAAACAACTTGGGAGGTTATATATCCACCTAGGATAAAAAATTTCTTGGGTTCTCCTTTTCTTGAACCTGATGGGTCATCTAACTAATCTCCAATGTTTGGTTTATGACCATGTTTCAGTAAATCTAGTATTGGGAGTTGATACCAATTTCCTTGACCTGTTATGCCTAGTCCACCATCACTTGGATAACCCATTTTTTCTATCATATTTTCCCCTATGCCATATTTTTCCCTTGTCTATTGATTGAGTACAACATATTGTCCAATTGTTGCTGAATCAAATGTACTACTACTTGGAGTAGTGGATTCAGTGGAACTAGTGGCAGTTTTTGTGGCTATGGATGAAGGATCCTTACAAACCTCATACTCATTGCCTTCATCAGCTACATCACGTTGTGCTATTGCTACATCTGGATTCTCATTATCTCATAATTTGCTAAAGTTTCATCCTCAGGTAAGTCTTCAAAATCTGCAAAAGTGTTGGGTTCACCGAGATTCTTCCTCATCTCCCAAAATGCATTTTCTTTTATCAACACCACTTTGTAGCTGCACAATCATGATTTATGGCATCTAAAAGATGTTTTTCACTTGGATGATTCACTTTCTAGTAGAGATCGTAGGATGTCATGGGCTACACTTTTTCTTTTTGTCTGTGCAATTCTTTAATTTGTGCTAACAATTCATGTATTGAAATATATTTTTCACTGGAGCATTTTTCCATCTCTACTATGATCTCTTCCCATGAGTCCATATTTTTAAATCTTTCAATTAATGGCACACTCTCATGTTGACATTTGCTTGCAGAGTTCTCATTTTGTACAAGCTTTGTACCAATTATGTTTAGTGGGTCATACTTCCAATGCCTAGCAACATCAAATTTAAAAACTACAAACAATTCTTGTACCACATTGAATGCTCTCCTCTCAAATGTGAACCCTCTACATCTGATAGGCAAGGAAGGAAAAATGGTTTTCTTTTGCTGACCATGAAATAGTACATATGTGCTTTGCATCTGTCATACATATTCCAATGCAAATACCCTCTTTTTCACATGTATAGAAAGTTTGTAGGGTTCTACAACTGAACTATAAAATCTCCATATAGTGTACTCTTTCATAAAGTACCAGTCAGCCAATTGAATTTTACGTCCTAGTTGAATTAATTGTTTACAAGACATAGGCAATCTAGGCATTGAAGTGCCTATAATTTTATGATAAAGTGGTGCCAAAAAGAAGTTACAAAGTGGTTGTAGTTTCCTTGGGGATCACCCATCCTAATCACAGTTGTCCATTCAAATATTGGTTTACTAAAATTAAGCTGAAGCTTGTTTGTGTAGGACCAGAAAAATGGGTTAGAAGCATAACACACTATGACCAAATCATAAACTCAATCAACATGTATTAGCACCCACTAGTCTACCATGAAAGCCAAACTAAACAAAAGAAAGCAAACATAATCAAAAACTCCCTTTACCATTTGTAGCTCCCATGTCCTTCTTTCTTCTCCAAATGATTGTAGCTCCAATTTGTCTATAGTGCACACAAGATTGAAGCAAAAGCCTATGATAGGGATAAAGCCATGAGAATACTTGAAGTGTGATTTTATTGTGAGAGTGAGAATGCAAAATGCAAATTAGTAGAGACTCAAAAACTCAAAGATTCAAGGAC
Organism: Cupressus sempervirens; assembly: GCA_028749045.1. Taxonomy (NCBI): domain Eukaryota; kingdom Viridiplantae; phylum Streptophyta; class Pinopsida; order Cupressales; family Cupressaceae; genus Cupressus; species Cupressus sempervirens. The sequence continues at coordinate 590,399,690 of CM053784.1, forward strand.
TCAAGAATTAAGCATTCTCGATTCAAGGGAGCCCAAATGAGAGAAAGAGTGTTCATTTTATAATTTTCATGTAGGGTGAGAGCATTGGATTTTTCACCCATAGACATGCGATGTGGCAAGAGATTCCTATGACGCATATGATAGAATAAGCCAAATGTAAGATTCTATGACACATGAGAGTCAAATTTGGCTAAATGTGGAAGAGAATCTATGACGCGTCATAAGATTCCTCAACCCACTTAAAGCCAAGAATCTATGACGAATAAGCCAAATAGGAACATGCGTAAGAGGTAATAATAATTTCTATGACGCATATGACAGAATATGCCAAAAGTAAGATTCTATGACACACAAGAGTCAAATTTGGAAGAGAATCTATGACGCATCATAAGATTCCTCAACCCACTTAAAGCCAAGAATCTATGACGTGTCATAAGATTCCTCAACCCACTTAAAGCCAAGAATCTATGACGAATAAGCCAAATAGGGACATGCGTAAGAGATAAGAATATTTGATTATGACAAATCTCAGCCAAGTGTCAAAGGAGGATCCACGAGGTGTCACATCAAAGTGTCATGATGATGCAATATTTTATGGAATATTTGAATTAAAAATCCTCTTATTCCACAAAATAAGAATTAGTAGAAAATGGAATTAATGATGGAAAATGGAACTTAGGAAATTAAGAATTTCCATGGTTTGCTGATGATGAACCAATTAATTAATAAAATTAATTAATTAAGGATTATAATTAGGAAGAATCATTAGAAAGAATAGGATTAAATTATGGGTTATTTAATCCTATAGAGAAAATTAGCAGATGATTGGCCAAATTGATTGAATGAATGTGATTGTACCCTTTGATGAAAATGTGATGATGATATAGATCGAATAAGATGATGACCAGTAGATCAAATCCATGATCAGATTGATTGATTGAAGTTGATAACATGCCAAGGACACATGAATTGGTTGATATGTAACATTTAACCGACATTGTAAATGCTACAGGATTGAAATTGATTGATAAGGTTTGATCATAATAACATCGACAGACATTGTCAATGTTATTAAAATGGTTGATGATGCCATGATCTGACATTGAAAGCCTCAACAATGTCAAAGATTGAATGACATGAATGATAGTTTGACCTAGCACTGAGAGCCATGACAGTACTAAGGTCATATTGATAAGATTGATAAGTTGATAGGTTTCCAAGACACTGAAAGCCACAACAATGCCTAGGAGCAGATAAATGATGATTGATTTGGGATGTTTGATATGTTTTGGGTTGATTAGGAATGATTTCGAGTGATTCCAAGTTGATTTGGGGTGATTTCGAGTTGATTTGATATGATTTCGAGTTGATTTCATATGATTCTGAGTTGATATGAAATTGATGTGAAAGGGGATACAAATGACAAAATATGGTCAATCTGGCCAAAAGATCGAAGTTAGTAGAATGAGAAAATGGGACAAATTAGTATGAAGAAGTGATGAGGTCATGATGTGAACCATTTTTGAGCGTCTACAGTTTGTTTCAAAAATTTGGTGATGCTTTGATAACAGAAGATAGCACAAGTAGGTTGTGTATCTAAATGTCTTCTATGATAGTGGGTCAGCCCCTCTTTTAAGCATTAACAATTGTTCATTCATGTGATGTACAATGTGCCCAATATAATTATATCTTATAGGTTATTTTAGACAATGAATATTTAAAATAATTTCCAAAATGTTGGCACCCACTTTCTCATTACTTTCCAAACCTAAACACATTGATAGTTGACAAACAGTATCCTGAACCCACTATGAAAAAATATCCAATTCATAAGGAGGCTTATGATCACGAGGCAGATTGAATGCATCTACTAAACCCCTAATATAACAATGTTTTTTATCTGAACCTGACTTGTCATGTGTTTCTGCCAGTTTTTCCAGTCAGTGTGGGTTGGGTTTTGGTCTTCAAACCCTAGGTCCAATAGTCTACCAAATTCACTCTACGTGATATACAAAATTACCTCTTGTGTGTTTCGATTCACAATTGCCTTTCTAATTTCATCATAATTTTCAACACAAACTATTACAAATTTTGTACAAGGGAATACTTGAGGGAACCCCAAGCAAGCAATTTGACTAGTCCACGTTGCAAATTTGTTTACAATGGCCCCTATCATGGTGTTCAATTTAATATATTTTGATTCTTTTTGTTCATCATTCCACTCATCTTAAATTGCATATTTGATTGCCTTAATACTCCTTCCATTGATAACAGGATCCAAAATATCATGGAATTCATCAGTAAAACCTGGCATTTTAACAAGTTTGTGCATGTCAAAAACTAGTTTTTGGGTCCCATGTATTTTCTTTTGGGTTGCAATTCCACTGCCAGTGTCATTCCTTTTGTATGTTTTCATCATCGTTGAAAAATTTAAGGAACTATACACAAAAAAAAATTACAATTTATAGACATGAATAACATTTAAACCCTAAATTATATTTGTAATTTTCAACTTTTCAAGTTACCTAGCCACTAAGAAGTAAACAATTTGGGTTTACAATGCATGATAAATTGGAAACTAAACCCTGAATTTTACAGTCGATACTAGTTACTAAACTATCAGTAAAAAATATGTTCATGAACTAGGATCTTAGTTCTTATCCAGAAAGTTGAAACTATAATTGATAACTATTTTCTATGATGTTGTGAGTTGTCAAAGAAGACTAGGTTTATGATGCTTGTAGCTCTGCTACTTCTATTGAATCTTGGTCCTTGGATTGGTAATTTGTGCACACAGCAAAAATCCAAGTTTGAATAATGAAAACTAAACCTTACAGTACACACAAAAGCAAATTACTTGAGCATGTTTGATATTAATTCTAACATACATTGTATAGTGAACAACTGCTATTATAATTATTTGTGAAACCATAAATGTACGATGTTACATTATAATTTTGGATTAACTCTAATAGTTATCACTAATTTATGAGCTCTAATAGTTATTTCTAATTTATGAAGACTTCTTTTTGGGGGAAAGTTTGAAACAAAATTGAAGGTAGCCATATTTGGCCCGAAATAAATATCAAGCCATTGATCTTTGATGCTCCAATGGTATTAGTAATCAATATTTAAATGTCTTGTTACCACAACATGATCTGCATCAATGCCACATGTCTTATTTCTAACCCAATTCATGTATGGCATGTGTCTTCTTTTTGCAACATTTGAGAAAGCAAGACTACTCTAGCCAAAATTGGCCTAAAATACAACTAGGGTCATTTGATCTTTATTGATCAAATGGTGTGTATCATTGTAAAGGATGTGAATGTTGCAATAGATGTTACATCAAGTATGCCACATTTCCTCTTCCTAGGGAATATGTGAATACAAGTTGACTATTTTTGAAATCAGCTCAAAATTCATTTGGAGTCATTGATCTAAGTTGATCAAATGGTGGTTGGCTTGATTCCCTGTCTCGCATATTAATATGATATCCACTGTCCATGACAAATGATTATCAAATTATCACTAGTATCGCATGCATGCCACGTGTCTTCTCTCTAGAGTGATTTGGGAAAACGAGTTGAGTGTTGCCCAAATCGATCTGAAATACATCTCGAGCTATTGATCCTTGCTCATCCAATGGTAGTGGTGGCATCCCCTTTATTATATTAACACTTGTGTCATCATATTAAATTATAATTATTATTATATTATAATAAAAATAATATTATATTAAAACTTGTGCATTTGTGCAATGTGCATTGAATTTCAAACTAAACCATTTACATTATTAAAAAAAATAATCTTATTTTATGCTTTTGAAGATACTTAAAATATAATTAACTTTAAGGACCTAATACAGTATAGTTAAATTATTCCAATTCATATAGCATACTTAAAGTTTTATTTAAAATTAAAGTTCTAATAAAAAGTGATTACAATATGAATAGTTGAGCGTTCTTGTATAGCAGATTTATTAGTTATTATAGACTAGACATGACACATGTCTTTTTTCTGGTTGCATTTATAAAATTGGTTGAGCGTGCCTCACATTTGCCCAAAAAAGTATCTGGTCGTTGATTTAACTTGATCAAATGGTGCTATTATGTGCATAGTGATTTCACACTTGATCATGTTTGCCAGATGTCTTCTTTCTGGGGCTTTTAGAAAAGCTAGACAGTTATTGTCAATTTGGCCCAAAAAAAACCTGAAGCAGTTGATCTATGTTCATCCAATAGTCATCGCAACATGATCTTTTAACTTTATAATATTAGTAACATAGTTCTTAAATATATTAGAATATTTCTAATTTTAAAAATGAAATAGTTTTTCAATGATACTTTAAATTTGATTGTAAAATAAGCCTATCAAATGGAGAGCTAAATCTGATTGTAAAAGTAACTATCGATTAAATTGATTGTTAAATGTGAAACCTCAATAATTTAATTTTAACGTAATGTTAAATGTTATATTTTGTTTCTTAACAATTTGAAAGAAAATTTGGAAAATGACAAAATATTGCATAAGCATAACAATGAAATACAATTTTATATGGAACTCTATAAATTTCATTGATATTCATTGTCACTTGAAAATTACAATCTGTAGTAGAGTCTAGAGAATCTAGAGGCATGTACAGTGATTGTAATTTGATAAAACAAAATGGAAAGTGAAACCAGACTTCAGGGGAAAACCCTATTACTAATGTACTAGTTATTGTAGAAAGCACAAGACCAAACTAAGATTGTGAATTCTTCTAGCAATGGGTTGTCCTATGCCACTTCATCTAGGTTATACCATTTTCAAAGAAAATACAAGCCAATTCATGCCCATTTCTTATGGTGCTTCAACTGCCTAGCAGTCAAGCCCAACAAAAATTGTTGCAGGGCCACATTCTGGCCAGGTTCCAAAAGCTTATGGATTTCACCCACTCAAGGGATCCCCACCCCTAATTCTGCATGAGCAACAATATCAATGTCATCACCCAAGTCTTCTACTTTAAAGTCTTCCTTTAGGAGCAGCAAAGTGTCAACCTGTGCTTCTCCAAGGTCAAGTGGATAGGCTAAAAAATGGGATGTAATATACATGGTACCTATTCTCATTCTCCAAAAATTGACACCCCAAAACCATTTTCACAGCATGAATAATTAAGTTCACAATAGTAGTTGTAGTAGGAACAACCTCATTGCAGATTGACAAGAGGCTTTCATCAGGGACTTCACCTAAAAAGACCTTATGTTCCTCTTCCAATTTGCATGTCAAGTGAATTGGAGTGGCCATCTTGACTATAGAGAAAGGCCTACCACTCTACCAGACTACCACCAAGTAAACCAGACCAGAATTGAAAGAGTACTAAAAGTATATACCTATTACCATACTATTGACTACTAAAAATGAGATGAGCAATGAAGAAAGAAGTAGCTCAGTTGCCGATAAATAAGTTGAGTGGCTGAGAAATGGTCCTGACTCCCTACATATTTGTCCATCTAGCTTCCAGTCCATTTATTTTAAATTATTAAATCTTTTTAAATCTTCAACATAAATACAATTTCATTCCAAAAAAGTTGTTATGTGTGTGAAGCCGATGGAAGAGGGAATGCCACTAACAGTTACAAAGACATGTATGTACTATCCACTGCAAGTGGTACATGCTGGAAGGAAATCTCTCACCATTTTGGAGACTTGAACAAGATCAAGGCTTCATTCTAGACATTTGGCCCAAAATAAACCTTCAACCTTTGATATATTATCATTTGATAGATGATAGTCTATAAATGGATGTTACTTGTTACACACATCTGTTGGAGATATGAAATGATATTAGAAACATTTCCCAAAAATCCATTACTGCATACGTCAATTCTTGGTTGCATGCAACATGTGCAGTATGTATTATGTACTACTACTAACTAGTAAGTACTTACTTAAAAGTGAAATTATGATTCACATAAATTTAGAAAGTAAATTTATGATTACTATAAAATAGCTAGAGCCCAAAAGAAAAACCATGCCCATTGAAATTTCAATTGTCAACAAAAATGGTTTTACTTTGCATTATATTCTTTACATCTACTTTACATTTCATCTTCATATATATATATATATATATATATATATATATATATATATAACAGTTGTGGTTTCCCCCAAAAAGGGAAGTGACAAAGCTTCAAAACATTACATTTCAAAATCATACACTTTTGATAATATGTTTTTAAAAATAATCTAATGATTCTTTGTGTAACACTTCTTTTATCCTTCAAAACATCCCAAAAGCATTGAAGATCTAGTTTTTTTGTTCCACTGCATCTATAATTTGATCTTCAAAATTAGCAGGGTCAAGACCCATTTCAACAAACATCCCTCAAAGGTCTACCTTTTCCATCTCCTTTTCAAGCTCTTTGAGGGCATCCTTGGGATTAGCAGAGAAAACTTGTGAAGCTACAATATGCCCAATAGTAAGATCACTTTGTTCCTCATCCTCCTCCATAGACAAATCTAGGTTGACAATAGGGCTTGGATTTTCATATGACAATCCCTCTTCCATAGACAGTCCCATTTTGGAAACCAACAACTTTTCTGATAATGGCAACCATTGAGCAGGATGTCTACAATTTAAAGAATATTTTTTTCAAATAGATTCCACCATGCCATAAATGCAATAGGATATTCCACATATGTGTCATCCAGCCACATTCACCAACACATTATATATGTTATTTCAACAGAAAGAAAAAATTTCCTAATCAAATATATATTTTTTCCAATAAATGAGAAAAATCTCCTAATGCAATACCTATATTTTCCAACAAATGGGAAAAATCACCTAATGCTATATATATATTTTCCCAATGAATGGGAAAAATTGCCATGTACAATATATACCCTTTGTATCAAAAGGGACAAAATCGCCTTGATTTTATGAAATTTTGTAATGGTCAATGAATTTTTTTTATCTAACATTAAAATTTTCATGACATCAAAAAAAAATTCCCCAAAAGTAATGTTGGATTTGCCACGAATTTATATATTTTTTGGGGATGGGGTTTCTTAAAGTTGTCCCTAATGGGAGCATTAAATCCCATTTAACCTTAACCCCTATAAGAGTACCTAGATTAAATGTAATTTAAGAGTCTAGCATTTCAAAACCCACAACAGTCAACCCAAAAGTGAGAAAAGAAAATGTTCAAAGCCAAAGATCCCAAAACTTCTAAAAATTGAAAAATGAACTCGGGGTCAAGGACGAGGTCAACCCTACCCTAGGTCAGGGTCGAGGCCATCCCTAACCTAGGTTAGGGTTGAGGTCGAACTTGATCTAAAAGGTCATCCTTGACCCAAAAGTCAAAGTCCTCAGTTTCACAGAGCAAGTTGTCAGAAATAAGCTAAAAATAGAGAGAGAGAGAGAGAGAGAGAGAGAGAGAGAGAGAGAGAGAGAGAGAGAGAGAGAGAGAGAGAGAGAGAGAGATCCATGCATAGACCCATTCAAGGTGCTTGACATGACCCCAGACTACTTACTCAGAGGGCTAAACACTCTTAACATAGAAGTGCTTCTATCTTAAGACGATACAGAAACATCAAGAACTGCTTTCCCAATACCCTGTCTCTAAACTATTGTATGTAAATCAAGTATAACTTTTGTACATCTTCAACTTAGACCATTACTCTTAACTGAATTGCACCTAAAAAACTTCTAACTTCTATAACTATACTTGGCTTAGGCCATTTTACAATACATTCAACCTTCGTAGGGTCTACTTTCAATTAACCATCTCCTACAACATAGCCTAAGTACACTAAGGATGTCTTAGCAAATTCACATTTAGACATCTTTACAAAAAGTTTTTATTTTCTCAGTATGTCAAATACTTTCTTTACATGAATTAAATAATCATCCCAAGACTTATTGAATAGAAGAATATCATCTAAATAGACTATGACAAAATCATCAATAAAAGGACAAAAGACATCATTCATGACTCTCATGAATGTAGTTGGTGCATTACAAAGCCCGAATGGCATAACCAACTACTCATAAAGTCCTTGTTTTGTCTTAAAAGTAGTTTTCCAAATATAATTTTCTATAATTCTTACCTGATGATATCCGCTATGTAAATCTAGCTTAAAGAAATAAATTACATTTTTCAACTGATCAAGTAAATCATCAATTCTAGGAAGAGGGTACCTGTTCTTTATTGTTATCTTGTTCAAAGCCCTATAGTCAATGCACATTCTCCAAGCCCCATCTTTCTTTGGAACCAACACAATAGAAGAACCACAAGGAGAAGTACTAGGACGAATAACTCCTTTCTCAACAAGCTCTTGAACCTTCTTTTTGATTTCTTCACTTTGTAGAACTAGCAAATGGTACATACCAATATTAGGAAGTAGCACATCCTGTTGTAACTGAATTTCATGTTGAATCTCTCTCTTAGGAGGTAACCCTTTCGATTCCTAAAACAAGTCATGATAAGTGGAAATAATCTTGACCATTTCATATTTATGATTAGGATCACACCCCTTGAATGCCTCAAATGTTTCATCTTCTTTGGCTTTTAAAAGCATTAATACAAAGTTCTTACTAGAATTGACTAACCTTTTCATTTGACTAGCATTGACTAATGCCAAATTAGTCTTTATCTTATGTGCTCATACAATGTATTCAACCTTATCTTTAAAAAGATGATATTTGTTCTCCCCCCTATAAAAGATAGCTTATTGATTATATAGGTATGGACTCCCAAGCACAAGACCACAAATATCTAAAGGGACTACATCAGCTTCTACCTCATCTACAAAGTTTGCAGTGATAGAAAATCTCAATTTATATTTGCTTAATTACCTATAACTATGCATCATCACAAACCCATCCAATAGGATATGGTTTTGGTTGAGGTCTTGTGGTCAAATTAAGCTTTTTAACAAATTCCTTAGATATCAAATTAACTCGAGAACTTGTATCAAACAAAGTATCAACCTTAGTATGTTTGATAACAACCCGAATATGAAATAACTCATTTCTTTGCTTATCATTCTTAGGAGTAGATTCTTTACTTGTACTTACACTTATACTAGAAGAACTTGTACCTGATGAAAGAGATATACCTTTTCCCTTACCTTGGATCCCGATGGCAATGATCCTTGTTTCATCTCCAAAATCAGATCCAATATCTTGTTGAATTATAGCAGTAGTCTTTTGTTTGCCTTTATTTCCACCATATCTCTTTGGCATTTTTTCTAAGTGCAGCTTCCAACACTTAGAATCATCATGTCCTTCTTTCTTACAATGTGAGCATGTGGGTTTTTCACCCTCTTTCTTTACTATAGTTGTCTTTTTCCCCTTCCCTTTGTCTTTGGATTTACCTTCAAACTTAGATGGCTTCTTTTCAACCCTATCAATGAAAGTACCCTTACCCCTTGACTCCAAGTGTGTTTCTTATACACTTACTTCATCCAAGTTACATGGATTCAAAACCAAAATAGAATGTCTAAGGTAAGAATTAAGACCACCTATTTACTTGAGTAAAGTATTCTGGGTGTATAATGGAACGTTTGATGAAATAGCCTTTTTACGAAATTCAAGGGTGTACTCCTAGACAATTTGACCTTTCCCTTGCCTAAAATGTTGCCAGTTCATCATTAATTTTTGCACATTGCCTAGGAGGTAGAATTGCTTCTTTAAAGCACTAACAAATTCTAACCAAGACAATTTGAACTTACCATGCTGTGAAGTTTCATCCCGAATCCTACTCTCCCACCAGGATAGAGCTACACCACCTAACCTAAGTTTTAAACTCTATAGTAGAATTCTACTTGATGAATCTAATCATCTAATTTCTCAGCATTTAACTCCCCACAATACTTTGGTAAGTCAAACTTTACATCCAACTTGATTCGAGGCTTATGTCCACCCTTAAAAATGTTAGAAGACTCAAAATTGGCAGAAGAAAAAGAAGAGGGGGAAGAAGGAGAAGACAGAGAAGACATAGAAGAGGGAGGTGTGTTTGGAGGATCACAGTCACCTCCTTTCTTTTTCCCTTTGTCCTTTCGAGCTGCATGTCTTCGTATATTTTCTTTTCTTTCCTGTACCAAAACTTCTACCATTGTCTATAAATTATGAAGAGTCTTCTAGATACTCTTATCTTGAAAAACTTGTCCACCACCTTCATCTACCATTTGTGATGATGGTTTAGCCCTTTGTTTTCTAATCTAAGGATTGTATTCCTCGAGCTTTCCTTCTCCTTTCTTGATCATGGATCTTGTTAACATTCAAATCTGCAATACTAGTCGCACAATAGCTCTGATACCAAATTTGCTTTGATTAGGATCTAGGACTATTATAGAGGAATGCTAACTAATTACATAAAGTAAATTTTAAAGCTTTAAATGAAGCAATTAAAAAAATTGAAATAAAGGAACAACACAAATTAAACTGATAGAAGGGAAATTGAGAGATAGAAGACACAAAACAATTTGATCTCAGAGTTTGCCCGTATGGACTATGTCTCTAGGTCCTACTCCAATAGGGGGATCGATCCAATTAACTCCAAAATTAGGTATAAGTGTTTACAAAATCACTCCCTTCAAGTACAACAACATCACGTTGTTCCAAAGTACAAGACTGATCACACTTTCATAATTTCTCTCTCCTTCTCAGCACTTGGACATTCTCTCCATTTCAGAATGAATTCCGTATAGCCTCCTAACCCCCCTTTTATACACAAATTTAGCCAAAAATAAGCTAAAATAAAAAATTACAATAATAGGCCCTTCAATTAATTTCCCTCTCTAAATAACCCTTTAGCCATTTTTGAAAGATTTGACTTTTACCAATTTTTGGGTAAAAAAATAACAACCGACCTTAATTTACTATGGTTGGTGGGATTTGGTTATAATCTAAATAGAAATTCACCTACATCTATTTTTAAACGTTCAAATAGCGCAGCGGTAGTTAAGATTTTGGTTGAGCTGGCCGGTCGGGGGTTCTAACCCTGTTAGTGGCCTCCCTTAAGATTTTGGTTGAGCCAGCCAGTCAAGGGTTCCAACCTTGTCGGTGGCCTTCCTTCTACCATATTTGGTGGTAATTAAGGTTTAAATATAAATTCCCCAACATATGTTTGAACATGACCTGCGGTGCGATGGCCATCAGCTGGGTTTTAGGGGTCAGTGATCAAGGGTTCAAATCCCATTAAGAAATTTTGCCACCCGTTGTCTTGTCCAAATGATGATGTCATGCTAACATCGTCCAAATTTATATTTTTACCTAAATTTCAAACTACCATATCTTTCAACAAAACAAACACTGCTAGAAAGCTCCTGACGAGATCCTCAATTTGAAATCCATTATTGACCACTTTTTAGATATTTATTTTTTCACCTTTTATGACACCCTCTGAACCAAGGTTAGACTGAACTTGACTAGCCATAACTTGAGCATATGGACTCCATTTTCATCTATTCGAGTTGCGTTGGAATCAGAATTTTAAGAACTTTAACATGGTGCCAATTTTTTGAGTTTTTGAAATACTTTAATTTTTGGTGAAAATATCCTTTGGATCAAATACCAAGGGTAGCATGGTTGAGGCCAATGTCCTATGAGGTAAATGTTGATGACATATCAACAACAATCACTACACTATTGGCAAAAGACATTGATTTAAGTGTTAAGCGTTTTGGCACCCATGAAACAGTTATTGTCGAGTTGAATACTAATGTCAGTAGACCTAAGAAAGGAAAGTAAAGAAAAATAAAAGTTGTTGAGGCTAGTAAGATGGAACAAGGAGAATGGTTAGGTCAACCCTCAGAAGCTGAGGAAGGCAAAGGAAAAGAGCTTGTAGTTGTAAAGTAGGAGACCACAAAACAAAGAAAGGTTGTAATAATTGCACCTAAGGTTAAAGAAGACCTCTAGAAAGATACACTAAAGGGTAAGGTGATCATCGCCAGAAGGAGGACATCACAACCTACTATTGAGCCAATATCAGTAAGCCCATCAAAGAAGAGAAAGTAGGCAGATGTGCAAGCAAAACTAAAGAGGAAGTTGATCATTGCACAAGAGGAGGAGGAAGAAGAAGAAAAGACCAAGTCTGATGAGACCAGCAAACTACTAGTTGTAAAGAGACTCCTTCCAATGTTTATGGATCAAGTATGTGAAAAATTGGTAAAATCATCAAATATTTTGGCACTAAAAGACTTACAATATGATTCTTTGAGCAATGAAGATCAAGTTAAACTTGAAGAAGCTATAATTGATATGTTAATTACATTTAGGCTTACACCCATGGAATTGGGAGCACAAGTTCCAGTGGGATTATATAATAGAGTGGATACAAAATGGAAATGGGCATTGACAACAGAGAAGAAAATAAGAGAAACAACATTGGCACAAGCTATGCTAGATTTGGGAAAGACACATATGTCTATAGCCCTTAAAGATTATGTGAAGAAGTTTATGCCGAGTGACAAGGCATACAAAGTCTTAAAGAATAAATCTATTGAAGTTGAGCAAGAAAATATTAGAATCTAGAAAGAAGTATTTGGAGTACTTACTCCAATTGTAGAGGTGAGGGAAGGCCGAGATGCTATAGAATTCGAAGATGAATACAAGTAGGAAGTGGCCAAGTTGACAACAAAAATTAAAGAACTTGTAAATAGATATCAACTAAAGGACACTGTCACAATTGAAGATGACATTGACACCCCTCCACCTAATCCAAATGTACTAACTGAAGAGGAAATCCAAAGATTGATGAAGGACTCAAGAAAAATCTGTACAAATCTAATTATGTTACAGGTAATTGAATCCAACGCTTGAAGTCAAGAAGACTGAAGATGTTATAGTCACACTAGTTATAGAGGCTACAAGTGCTAAGAAACTTGGTAAGGCATTAATTGCATATTCCCCACCAATGACTTGTATGCAAATTTTGAAAAAGGAAGTAAATTTTGAGAAAGATTCAGACCCAAAGTCAGTAGAAGATGAAACTACACAAAAAGAGAAAGAGGCTACTCAAGCTCTCATTTAATTGTCGAGTATAAGGGTTGCATAACCTACATCATTGAAAACTATACAACAAGTGATATCTACACTAATACATCAACCAAAGGAGAGATCAAGTGAGAAAGGGAAGCATTTGTAACTATCACTGTTGAGTGATACACCCTTAAGATCTTAGGTTATGACTCATTTAGAAGAGGATATTGATTAGTCAATGAACCTAAATGAGGTAATTACATTACCTACATATGATTTTAATAATCTTACCTTAGAGAAAATGCAAGAACTACAAATCTTGTTGAGTTGTAAGGAAAAATAAGAACAACTGAAAAGAGAGCAGAATAGATGACAGACATTGCATACTATCAAAGACATTTTTATAAATGCATTTGGTATTATAGATGTAAATAATCAATGTACAATTTTTGATCAACTAGTGTTTAGACAGATGACATAGAGATAAATGAGAAGTTGTTGCAATGGTCTAAAAGGAGAATGGAGCATAAAATATTGCAGAAAGTATCGCATGAACTTGTACAATGACAAGCCGAGTTTTTTACATCTATTACACAATTGGAAACAATTTTGAAGACAATTAATTATTTATAACTCAAATTATGTGATATAGATTTCTTACAACAAATACTACACGTTCGTTAGAGCTATTACATGCAAGCACAAAAGCTAATGTTCACTCACTAAGAAAGAACGCAAGTTCAAGTTCATCTTCTTTCAATGAACTTGCATTCAATCAAATAAGGCTAATTGAGCTCACAACTAAAGATGCAAAAATGTGAAATAAATGGGCACTAATTCAATTTCAATGATTTCCATACATAGATATAACTCATATGGTTATTTCTGTTGCAAGAGAAATTTTGAAGAAAGACACAACTTTTTCACAAACAGCAAGATTCATTGACCTAGCCATTGACCTAGAGATTTAATTCAGATTTTGGAATAGGTACAAGACAAATGGAATAAAGGCTATGCCAATATTGTGGCAAGTTGTCAAAAATTCTTTGAAAAGTTCCAACTCACCCCAACAACCCCAAGTGTCATTGGTGACAAAAACAAGGGGGATAACTGATGAAAGATGAAAATGATAAGAAGGAAGAAGTAATAAGAAAGGGGGAGTTATGAATTAAGGAGAAGATATTAGTCATAGAGCCAAATTTTGGTCTCAAAGGGAGAATACATTGTTGACATAAATGATTTCATGACAAAGTGTTTATTCCACTAATGTCAAAGGGGAAGATTGTTAATCTCTAAGCTTATGTTGTTGATCAGTGACCAAACACTTAGTCATTTTCAAATCATTTGCTAGGTTAGGTTACAAGATCATCACTGGGGCCAAGTTATCTAGTAAAGGCTAAGCAGATAATACTTATACCGAGCAGAACAATGATTGTCGAGCATTCAGTAGAGACTGAGCAGATATGCAATTCGAGTTATATAGTATGAGACGAGCAATATAATAGAGACCAAGCATATTGAGAAGTTATCAAGAGCTAAGTAAATAGATTTATAGAAGCTGAGTAACATCATAATGATCGAGCGTTAGAGCACTCAACTACCGAGTAATTCAATTTTGATATGTGAGTTTGTAATGGCACAAACTCATATGTATTTCATTTTGGCTGACAATCCTATGAAATTTAATATATGTAGAGCCAAATCAAATTTTGATTACGTGTCATTAACATAAGGTAATGATCCCTAGGCGTAAAATTTAACCAATTAGGAAAAGGGGTGGAAATGATAAAAGATGATGAAGATAAACCATTGATCAAGATCTAGAAACTTCACAAGAAGTTTATTTAAGGAGGATTCTAACCCTAGAATCATAAGGAGGATTGAAAGCATGTTGAAATGCGTAAGGAGTATTCGCATATGAAGAAGCAAAAGGTGAAGTTACAAAGATATAACCAACAGAGAAAGAGCAATTAGAGCAGTGAAGGACTGAATAGAATTATCAGATTAGGAGAATCAGGTTAGAGATATAGGAAGGAGGAGACCTAATATAAGGTTACAAAGCATACTGAAAGTTACACACTAAATCAATTATTTTGTAATTGAGTTAGAGCAATTCTCTTAATTGAGTGGTTCTAACAAGCCTATGTAAATCTCCTAACAAAGTCCTTATTGAATTGTAAGTGTCAAATCCTCTAACAAGGTGAGACCTAATAACACTTTAAGCCTTTAACAGGACAAACCTTTCACCAGGTAGATCATATCTTATGATCAAACATTGTAACCTTAACAGGTTAGCTTTATTGTTGCAACAATGAAGATTTGTGGGTTTCATCCCCACCCTAGTTTTACCTTCATCTTGAAGTGTTTCTGGGTAACCAACTCAGTTTGTTATGTGTTGAACTATTACAGATGTGATGTATTTAATTTATGTTTCAGCATTGCAATTTTTTTGATGAATTAGGTATGATTTAAAGGAAATGATTTTGAACTCAAAAAGTTTAAGATCCTGATTCCCCACCTAGTATCTTGTTTCCCATATACATATTCCAACACACGCACTAGTAAAAAGGTAGGCAACACCTGACCCAAAGGAAATTATTTTGTTAGGATAAGGGAAAAATGACATTGTCTAATAAGAAAACATTAGGTAAATGTTGACAAAAATTAAAAAATAAGTGTTTCCTAAATGTATATTACATTGGCGATTGGACCGAGATGTAGGACCAATTACATGTCAACTAATGAGCGATTGGCCTAGGATTTGGACACAAATTATGTAATATCTCGATGATGTGGTCGACCCCATATGTAGGTTTTATTTTCCAAATAATGATTGCCCGCGGAGATGGAATCACTAGTTGATGAAGATTTGCCACTAAAAAAATCTTTGGAATTGGCTTGATCTTCTTCCATACTCCATGGCTAGTTGTCAAGATTGAACCAAAATGAAGATATCTCATTATATTTGATTCCTCAACAAGTTTCATACCAAAACAAAACACCATATGAGAGGACCATGTGACTGATTAGTAATTAGACTATGAAATGACAATGCACATAAATATTTTATTACAAATCTTCATTCAACTTTTTTTAGTCTAATTGCCCTCAACCCAAAGAGAGGTTTTTATGGACTTACAAACCATTGCAACTGATTCCAACCAATTTTGTAATTAATTGGATGTTTGATTAACTAATGAAAATCTTGATTACAAAGTTGCAAAAAGTTGTCAACTTTTGCAACTTTTACAACTTTGTGACCAAATGGCTTTCATAAGACATATAACTTTGCAAATATATCAAATTTCACATAATAAAATATTTTCAACCACCCTTGACCGCTTTGACCATTTCTAGGGCCTTTAGACTATAGGACCAAATCGCCTTAAGGACTACAAAATGCCTCAAATGGCCTTACAAGTGCAATGCATTAGGCAATATTATTCAACTAGTATGAAAATGATGGAGACACAACCCAAGAACAGAATGGACACAACAGAAAGGGAAATTGTATTAACTGAAAAATAAGCTAGTACATTCAGTACAGAGAAAATAAACTTCAAAACATGCCCTAAGGGCTTACAATAGCATAAATGTGGAGATAATTTCTCCTTTCAGTACCTCCTCTCAAACTCCACTCCGAACTGCCTTCTACAATGCCAGGAATCTCCTTAAATAGACCTCGGAGGGTTAAGGACTAGGAATACATTCTAGAAAGTGCTAGTAGGCATCCACCGACCAAATAGAAGGCTCCAGAAGCTGCGTTAGAAGTCGGCACAAATCTAGAAGAATCCAAAAACGTTAACCGAACTTTCAGGAGGCATAACTTTTGAACTGTAGCTCCGATTGACGAACCGTTTATATTTCCAGCAAGCTCTCGAAGCGCTCTATAGCCCTATGGACAAGCTTTGCTCGTCCCCCACTTTTCGGCCCTTTTTGAGGTCATTTAATGCCCCTAACCTGACTTTGAAGCATTCTTAAGAGGTCTCCAAAACCTGAAAAATTGTAATAACTTTCAAACCGTGGGGCCTTTTGACCGGATTCTTTTTTTGGAATGCTCTAAATCACAATTACATTCATCTGGCCAATTCACACCTTCTAGTTTACCAAAATGATGGCCCAATTACATACTCCTATTTTTTTGGGATTTACTAGCACGCTGATAGTGGAACAGTGAGAGTTGGAACCTTTATTTGACCCAAATGGGTGTCCAAAAATGAAAACACATGAAACAGAAACTAAGTCTAAGTACATTTTTTTGGTGACACAAGATTGCCCTTATACCTCTGGATGCTCTTGCATCAGAAAATAAAATCAAATGGTGTCTCAATGACCTTATTACAAAATATTGACCATATTAGTCTTGATGGTCTCATAGGACCATTAATGCTCCTACATCAATTTTATACCACATCATATCTATTAAAGTATGACTATGAAAAAAAACCTACATTTTAAAACTAAATAATGTCAAACCAACATGTTGTATCTCAATTAGTTGAACACGATAGGGGAAGAGCACCATTAGTCATTATAACTAATTTCACACACCTAAGATGAACAATACAATGATTTTTATGATTTTTAGGTTATTTTTGTATGCTCTTATAGCTATTGTTTTGACTTCGAGAGAGCAAAGACAAACATTGTGGAATCTGTTAAGCGCATAATGTTAAAAATTGATAATTTGTAATAACTATATAATGGTAGCTACTTAATGGTGTTTTGATTACGTTACACTACCACCACCTCAAAAATTATCAAATATCATCTACAGAATACTCCAATACCGGTACAAATAGATGACTATTGGTCCATGTGAAATTTATGAATGAACTTTTAATTATTATTGTTTTTATTTCATTCGTATTTGGATAGATGGATAAACAAGAAGTGAATTAAATATGGTCTACTATAGACCCTTTCCTCCAAGCATAGATGATGATATATTATTTTTATTTGATTAATACCATCTCCTGAATTTTGAACTCGAAAATGTGAAATAAGGATGAGATAAGATATTGCATCTATATGACAAAATAGATATCTCTCAATCTCACTAAATATCACATGCTTGAACAATCCTTTTTCTCACAAGATACAATTATTAATCCATCAAGAGTTCCTTTTGCTACCGTGAGAGACGTTCTCAACAATTAAACGCCAGAATTTTTTACCATACTCTAGTTTACACAGCTTCTGCCATCGTAACATGAGAGGGATTGAGTAGCTTGTCGAACAGGAACATGGAAACGAGTAATGACATTTAAACATCTTTTGACTTGATAAATCTCGCTATCCTCTCGTGACTCGCCATCACCGCCTATATTTATGGAGCCCCTTCAACTACCTACCCTTCTTTCAATTCCAACCATACAAATAATCACTTCAACTTCAAACATGTCCATGAAGTTCATTACAGTCCAAGTTATGTCCACCATTATTTTACGGAATTGAAGTTTTTATAGTTACAAGATTAAAAAACAGGCAATCAGACTTATCATCATGCAATCAACTCACTGACGGCAGGATTCCCATCTCTGTAAGGCCTCCTGTCTACACCATCCGGAATTTCATCCAGGTTTTTTCAAATCAGTTAAAAGCAGAGCAGCCTGAACTCCATTAAAAACCAATTTAATGCATCACCACTAGCCGTACTGGGTAGGTACGAGCGAATTAAATATGGGGAAAAGGTTGGATCTTGGAAGAGACTCCATTGACCTCCATACTAAATTTGACAACAAAAATACGGATTAATAACAACTAAAAAATCCCAAATTGAAACAAAAGATATTGGAGTACATTTCAATATTGCTATGCTTGACCTTGTTAAACACGCTAGTGTAGTTAGTCTACATTAATCACTATGCATACCTCAAGCAATGTCTGATGGAAACTCAAATAGTAGTTTTGAAGTCTACATTAATCACTATGCATACCTCAAGCAATGTCTGATAGAAACCCAAGTAGTAGTTTCTCTAGTTCACGGCCTTATTATTATTATATTAATGTCTGATATTAACCCAAATGGCAGTTTTCGTGTTCATGAATTAAAAAATTTGATCTGGGTAATACTGTAACAGTGACTCCACTCATCATTATTAGATTTCCCCCAAAAAGTCATTGGGCATTCAACCACGTATTTAGTGATTGAGTTGGATTTGTGGGGGGCAACTTTTATAGGTGGTCTCATCACAGATTTCACGAAGCTGTTGCTTGGATTCTGTGAAAGAAAGTTAATAATCATGCCATTTTGTATTGTGTGATCTGCCTTTTTCGTTTGTTGTTAGCAAGTCAGTTCCAAAATAGTGAAAAAATTCAACGTAAAGCTGCTTTTGAAAAGATTGTTTCCTTTTTTTTGTGGAAGTCCAACGGAAATATAGGCCAGGTTTATAGATATGATGGGTTTGAATAACTTGACCATGAATGTAATAGAATCAGAGCAGTGCATGTTTGAACATGTTGCAAGGACTCAATATTGATGTGCCCTCGCAGATCAGGGCGAAGGTACGTATTGTGCATTTTCTAAGAATTTCAGGCAGTAATGGGCGTGTAATCGTGAATTTGAAGCGTTTTGGATGGTTTCCCTTCTATTTTTCGTTTTGATTTGACTGGAAATGTGTAGAATTCTGAGTATTTTGTCATCACTAGGTGCTAAAGGTATTCTGGGTCATTCAGAGCTTCAAGTGAGGCTTGTAAATAGTGCGTGTTAAACAGGATGCATAGGTTGGGATGCTGTCGAAGAGACAAGGGACTCAGCTTGGATCTTGAAGAGGATGAAAGTAAACATCTTCAGCCTATTCCTCCAATTATTTGATTCAAATGTTTTTATAATTTGGTAGCGATAAGTGATTCAGTATGTACTGATTGCTAGGCTTAACGGTGGGTTATGATCAGGAAAGATGATGAACATGGGAATAGTAGATGGGGTGCTTAAGAGCTGGAGCATGGACAGTGGGGGCTTCTGTACCGATTCATTGTCCCTCGAAGAAGACGATTCAAGTTGTTCTTCTAGTAAAGATGGCTTTGGTTCATTTTCCACCGCTAGATGGTCTGTCAGGAGGCTGCCAGAAGATCAATGCCATGAAGAATTGTTAGGGGACCGTAGTCCTGAAGAGTATAAATGCGTTCTAGATGAGAAGACTACGCATCACATGGAATGGAATGATGTAAATATGATGAAGGAAAGGTTTGCAAAGCTGCTTCTTGGAGAGGACATGTCTGGTGGAAGTAAAGGAGTTAGCACCGCCTTGGCTTTGTCCAATGCCATTACCAATCTTTCAGGTTTTTTCGCAATTTGTTCTTAGGAGAGGGTTTAGGATAGCTCAGGAAAAAAACCTCCTTTTAGGGTTATTTTTGGGCAAATACGAGGATTGCTGTAATTAATTATTTTTATAACGCTTTGTACAGCTTCTATCTTTGGAGAACTATGGAGGCTTGAGCCATTAGCAGAGGAGCGAAAGGCGAAGTGGTGCAGAGAAATGGATTGGCTTCTTTCTCCTGCTAATTTCATGGTGGAGCTTGTTCCTGCAAGACAGAGTTATTCAAATGGAAGGAGCATAGAGGTAATAAATATGATTGTCAATTTTATTCACCCTCCAAAATCATTGATAATTATGAAAACATTGAAGCCATTCATATTTCATAAGCCTTCTAGTCATTTGCAATGCGTTTTCATCTCAGATTATGACACCCAGGCCTCGATCTGACATTCATATCAATCTTCCAGCATTGAGGAAGCTAGATGCCATGTTGATTGTAAGGGCGCCAACTATTTCATTCTTTATTATAAAATTTGTCTCACAATCAATATGACAAGTTTTCGACCCCTCTTTTTTCCTAGAGATTCTTACATTGTGTTTACTATGTTTGAAGGAATCTTTGGACAGCCTTGGCCAGACAGAATTTTGGTATGTAGGAGGAGGCAATGAAGGAATGAATGACTTGCCCAATGTGAGCATGAAACAGGGGAAGAAGTGGTGGTTGCCGGTTCCAAAGGTGCCGCTGAATGGGCTTTCAGACGAATCAAGAAAAAAGTTACTTTATCAAAGAGATTGTATAAATCAGATATTTAAGGCTGCAAAATCCATTAATGAGCAGATTTTATCTGAAATGGAGGTTCCAGAGGTCTTCTGGGATACACTTCCCAAGGTAATAATTCTCTTGGATTTCACTTGGATGTGCTTGAAATGAATGATTGGGCCACTGTCATGTGCGAGAGCCTCCGATGTCTTGCGTTTGCAATATGCAGTTCTAACAATCTACCGAGTTCTCTCTCCGGATCTTAACGATAGTTACTAGCATCCTCATAGAAGGAATTGCCATGAACCTTTCTCTTGATCACCTACTTTTTAACCGTGAATTACAGGTCACAAACATGGGTTTGATAAGATTCAAACTTATGACAAACTTCTTCTAGCTCTCTTACTATGGACTTTTCTACCACTTAGGGTACAAACCCTCTATTTCTTCTCATGGAGTGTGAAAATTGCATAGTAACACGGAGATGTGTCCCTCCCCGATTTGCCCCTCATCTCAGAGATGGAAATGTACCCGGGACTTGGGGACTCCGTCCCCACACTCCAGCAGCGCCACCAGATTCCACCAACTCCGTTGCTGATGGGGGTATTTAACTATTTATGTTCAATGTTTGATGTTCCAATTTAATGCAATGTTCAAGTATTTACTATTTTACATCTTTATATCTTATATTGCGATACATCTTTTCATAACTAGCATTTTAAGTACAATGTGTATAGTATATACAATCCACCCTGTCCCCGGCCACCGTCCCCTGTTGTCCCCAAATTAAGGCCCCTTTGTCCCCCGTCCCAGAAACTTGTCCCCCTGTTCCACCCTCCCCCATCTCCCATGATGGTGCAACCATGGAAATTTGTTATCTCCAGCATTGAGCCTTGTGTACTTTACATTTTGCCTTCCCCAGGCTAGCCTCCAATGCAAAGCCTTGCTCTGATGCCGTGTGGTAAAAGATAAACTAGCTAATCTCCGTTCTCTGTTTTCTGGCTGACAACCATGTCTACCACTTAGCTACACCGCCCTCAATGTTTCCTCACACAGGGCTTGCAGTGATTTCTTACCAACTTTGTAGACATTGATTTTTAAGAATTCTAGTTTTGCTTCTTTCCATGAAAGTGAGATCCGTCTCTGATGTTTCACTTACTGAAACTCTATTTGTTATCTAATGTTATAATTTCGGTTGATACTATATCTCTGCTGTGTACCTAAGTTTGTATCCATGTACCTTTGATTTGAAGATTTTCAAGTTTCATTACTTGAAATACAGTTTGATTGTAATCTGTTTCTTCTTCTGTTTCAAAATTAACGATGCTGAATTACCTTGGTTTCCAGCCCTGTTGCCTTGTGCAAGGATGGAAACTTGGAATGCCTTTACTTGGAATTAATCTTGAGTTATTAATAATTATGGCATATATCTTACCTACAGCAGCCTAGATTTACAGTATTTGGGTGTTTTGACACTTATGTTTAATAGATCATGATAAATGTAAGGGGATTTATATCATTGGAAAGTAGAACAGCGAATGCTCCTCCACTTGCTGTTTCCTGTACATTTTCTGCTCATTGGAGTGTGTCAAATATAACTGTGAAATACCATCAGCAATTCTAGTGACTTACGCGTCATTCTTCTGCTAGAGTTTATCTCATGTTAATTTTAGTACATTTTTGCAGTGCACATTGTTTTCACTTCTCATAGACGAGCTTTTGTTGTAAATGTTAACCATTGCAGACCGGTAAATCAAGCCTTGGAGATGCTCTGTATAGAGCCATCACAACAGAATATTTATCTACTGAGAATGTGTTCTCGTCACTGGATTTATCAACCGAGCATAATGCTCTAGAAATGGCAAACAGATTGGAGTCGGCCATATATGCATGGAAAAGGAGGATACAAGGTAGGCAGAGCATTTCATTTGAGGAAGGCAAAACTGGTGTCAGATCACCATGGTCACTGGTGAAAGAATCCGAAGCTGAACTTGTGAAAAAGGAGCTTTACATGGAAAGGGCAGAGAATATTCTACTCCACCTAAAGAGCAAGTTCCCGAGCATACCTCAAACTTTCTTGGATATAACTAAAATTCAATACAACAGGGTATGTATGCACATTGGAATTTCCTCCATGGTTTTCATGGTTTTGTTTTCATTGCACGACTTGCATCGCTTGAGATCCTCATTCTATAGGCGTACTGATTAAGGGTTATATTTGCCTGTGCTTCTCATCTGTTTTTGCATTTGTTTCTTCAGTGGTCTCTCTCAAGATAACATTCCTAATCTGATATTCTTGGTAGTATTACAATCTGTGAGCTTGAATTGATAAATCGCATCTTTGAATATTGACATCAATATTGCAGCCTTGTAATCTCTGAAAAAACATTATTTCCTGATAATGTTGCTTAATGTTTTTAGCCATTATTTCCTTGTGTTGGAACAGGATGTAGGACATTCAATCTTGGAGAGCTACTCCAGAGTGTTAGAGAGCTTAGCATTCAATATCCTTTCGCGAATTGGTGATGTTATTAGAGAGGATGATTTGGTCAAGTCCTCACAGAGCAGCCCTCCGGCCGTGAGTTGCATAGATGATGAAAGCATGATTTGTTCACTGCCAAGGAATGCAGAAAAGAGCTGCCCTTTCCCATCAGAAAGCCCTTCTCCTACAAGTCCCATAGGGATGACTCAATCCAGGCAACATTGTCAAGCAGATGCAACCCGAATAGGCGAAGCTCTTATAAATTACATCAGCAGAGAGTCCTGCTTCTCAGAATCAGACTACAAGGATGCCAGGGACGAAATAGCTAGTGTTTCGGGGAAAAACAGTGCCTCCCCTGTTTCTCCCCGTTTAGCCAGCATATGGTGTTATGGAAGAGAAGTTTGTTCTAGTATTTCTTGCCCAAATTCCCCATGACAACTACTTAAATCTGAGTGTTTCTACTGAATGTAAATGCAGTGTCACAGCTGATAGTTCGCTTATGTAATTTGCCTGCTCAAAACAGGTACAATGTAGAATAAGCATTATGTTCAGAGCAAAATTTTATTTGTAACCTCTCTTTCGAATGTGCAGCCCATATCTCCATTTACATAATGTCTCATTGTGCACTTTGACTTCGAAGGCTATACCTGAAATTCCATATTCTGTACTACAACTTGCCGCATGTATATAAGCATTAAGGGGATTGCAAAACATCCCAATTTTAATTTTAATTTTATAAAACTAAAACTATTTATTCTTCTTTTCTTCATTGTTAAGTCAGTCCAGTAAATGTACAGATTTGATTTCTTTTTCCTGTCTCATTCTGATGATATTTTATAAGATGTTTAACACTAAATCCATTGCTGGAATTTAGCAGCATGGATCAGATATGAACAAATGTGTTGGATCTACCAAAGCATTTAGTTAGATTGCATGATTAAGATTTCTTTATCTAACTTTTAAACAATAACTATAATAATGGAGTTAATACACTTTTAACACGTTCCGAGTATTATAGTTTTTCTTTGCAGTATGATTTTTCCTGTAGTTGACTAATACCATCTGGTCTTATCCCTCGCTCTTTCCATCATGCTTTAGGATTTTTTTTCATTATCTTTTTCAATACCAACAAACTGATTCTCATGAGCGTCCGGAAAACTATGCTCAATATTTTTTGGAGTATTGTTTATAAGCTAGATTTACATGAGATTTATTAGAATTACATATTAAGTAAAACAATGATAAAAGTAAACAAAGAACAAAAAATGTTAGAATTAAATATTAATTTTTCAGAGAACGATCAATTGCAGAAGTGAAAAAGTGAAGATTCAGAGGGAGGCTCAGAAAACTCTTGGGATTGCAAAGCAGAGATTCACAACTCCGTTCAAACCAGCGATCTGCCCAACGATGATATGGATCTGAATGAGGAACTGGCGATAATCTGCCGTTTTATTTGTCCAAGATCTGATAAAAACTGTCAGGGCTCGAATCGCTGAAAATAGGAAGACCGAAATTATCAATTAATTTTTCCCTAAAGGATTTATCATTGCCATCTTTGCAACAGAGTTTAGAAAGCGTTAGAGTTCAGGTTGGTCTGTGCAGGATGGGGGAATATAGTACCCTACCTTCGATCTGCTTAAACTACTCTCACATGATAAACCAATTTGGATTTGCTTGTATAATTTCCTTAACCGTTTGGTCCGTTTGGTCCGTTTGGTTGCTGCAATAGGAAGAGAAAATTAGAATGTGTTTTATATATGTTCAATCAGAATCGAGAATAGGAATTGGATACGCGCAATTTCTATGACAGCAACCAAACGGACCCATAGAATATTGATCAGGAATGCGGTGCTCTCTACGCATTTTTATGGATATTGATGCTGATATTATAGAGGGGGATTCATTTTTGTTTGCTCGACTTCAAATAGGTTAGGCAAATTCCGAATGACCTGGCCCTTCGTGTTGTTGAAGATCATTAGCTCCAAGCGGTAATTTTTTTTTTAAAGCAGAAATCAGCATGAAGACGGATGCAATTCAAAGGCCTGAAACTAAGATGCTCTAGAAAAGTGTAAGGGAGAAATGGGGTTTCCTTGTGTGGACAAATTACAAAGCTTAGGTTTACCTTCTCTATCTCCTCTTATATTGGAAGAAAGATGGTTCATTATGTCTTAAAAAGGATGAAACAGTAGGTGGATACATCGTTGTTAAGAGGTTTGTGAATATATGATAATGGATGGAGGATGCAAGATTGTGGGTCAAATAGGGGGAATTAATGATTTTTCTCCTCGTACAAGGGGAATTAATGATAGACGGATAGATTTTGGTAAAAGATCTTATAATAGTATACTATAATTGACTTGCAATCTAAAATTGAGATAGATGGAGGGATTAAGATGTCTTAGGCGACTTACTCTGAGAATTGTGATGTCCCATATGAGTTGTTTTGAAGTATGAACCTATTTTATACTTATAGTAAGTGGGGGTAAATGTAGAATCGTGAATTACATCCCTATGCAATTTCTTGCTCAATTATGTCCTATTTTAGTCTTTTTGACCTTTTGCGCTCAATATGCTTGATCTAGCTCGATTCCATATTTAATTTTAGTTTCCTTTATCCAAATAGGGTCCCATGTCCCAATTTGAGGCCACATTGAGGGAATCAGGGCACTAGGGCATCTCGTTGCTGGGAGTGGGCCAATCAAGATGCACTACTTCCCAATGATCATGCCCAAATTGAACTTGCTCAATGGTTACATTGTTTTAATGGTGATTTTAAACCCCTTTTGACATTCATCAAGTTTTACACCTCAAAATAGTTGGAGGTACTCTCTCTCATTTGATCATTCATTCATCTCAAGTCAAGCTCTTAACTACAATTTCAAGTTCCCAATTCTAAGGCAAGAGATCAATCATCAAGGCATTGAGGACAAGAAGTAATTCAAAGATCTAAGCATTAGACATCCATGATTTTCTTATCCTAGAGTGAACATCAAGATAATTTCAAACATCTACGTGGGATTAAGACGATTTTATGGAAATAAATGCACTCTATTTTTCACATATAGTCTCTACTATACTTCAAAATTCGTTCAATTTTTCTCAGTCAAGGTTAATTCCTAAATTGGATTTTGACTTAAGCAAACACCTTTCAACACAACATTTCCCTTCTTTCCTATGTACACGTACAAATAACAAATACATGCAAAAATTTGTAGAAATATCAAAAGCATTGCTATAAGCCACAACTCATTGGAACTAAAAATATAAAACTATCAAGAACAAGTCATATAGGACACCCCAATTCTCGGAGCATGTCACCTAGGACATCTTAATCCCTCCATCTATCTCAAATTTAGATTGCAAGTCAATTATAGTGTACTATTATAAGATCTTTTACCAAATTCTACCTATCTATTTTCATTCTCCTTGTAGAAGGAGAAAAATCATTAATTCACTCTATTTGACCCACAATCTTGCATCCTCCATCCATATTCATATATTCACAACCCTCTTAACAACGAAGTATCCACCTACTATTTCATCCCTCTTAAGACCTACTGAATCATCTTTCTTCCAACGATGTGTCCACCTACTATTTCATCCTTCTTAAGACCTAATGAATCGTCTTTCTTCCAATATTAGAGGAGATAAACCTAAGCTTTCTAATTTGTCCACATAAGGAAACCCCATTTCTCCCTTACACTTTTCTAGAGCATCTTAGTTTCAGGCCTTCGAATTGCATCTGTCTTCATGCTGATTTTTGCTTTATGCAAAAATCTTCACTGCTTGGAGCTAATGATCTTCAACAACACTCATTAGTCTAAAAGCAAGATAGAAGAAACGAGAGAGAGAGAGAGAGAGAGAGAGATTTGCACAATCTACCAATTTGTATTATGATGGTTAACTCACCTAAAAGGATACCAAGGAAAGCATGGACATTGGACATTGTACCTAGTCTAGCAATTTGTATTGTCTTGGTTAACTCACCTTAAAGGATACTAAGGAAAGCATGAGCATTGTATCCAGTCTAGCAATTTGAATTATGCTAGTTAACTCACCTTAAAGGATACTAAGGAAAGCATGAGCATTGTATCCTAGAAAATTTGCTCTAAAACAATGCAAAAGATATCGATGGAAAGCTTTGTCTCCAAGGAAATCTGCCAAGACAAGATTACAAATCAAAGCACACAATTTGTCAAGTAATCTAAGAAATGATTGCAAATTTTGATTTGTGGTGTGTGCACAATGTGCAACAAAGAGAAGAGTGTATGCCCCCACATTAAAACAATTATGTATTAATTACCAAGAACAATGACTTTAAGGTAACATGCATGCATCCAAATGACAAGTATGTTTCCACTATGATGTCCTAAAACAAAAACAAAATCAAGGAAAATAAAGCACATGACACATAAGGGATACACTAACTCAGAGGTCAATATGAATATTTGACAACTCACGTTTATCAAGAACAATCAAAATGAATTGACCTCATTCCCCAAGGTAGTGGAACTAAATACACAATAAAGAAGAGCACTCCAAAAATGAACAGAAGTATTTTATGGTCAACATTTAGAGACTAAAAAGATAAATGGATTCCATTACTTTGCATCATTCTCAAGAAGACAAAAATAAGGCAAATTTACAATAATATCACATGTATATCATGTATCATATATGCGACATATAGAAGAATGTCACAATAGGTTTGGTCCCTTTACCACCTTGTACAAATAGAGCAACAAGGGTCATACAAAGAAATTTTTACAACGAAAATAATAACAAACAACACAACATAGGAGAAGGCATCCATTTTAGATGTAGAAAGTGGTTCAAGACTAGGCATGTTGAGGTTGAATGAGGGATAGAGAAAGCTAAACTAAAAAAGTCTTCCTCGTGGTGAAAAGGTGCCTCTACTAATCATTACATAGTTCTTAAGGGCTGTTTTCATTTGGATGGGCATGCCAATGAACTAAAGTTGGTCATTGATTGTGGGTCTCCTCTTGATCCCACTATGGGTTCTTCCTCTTTGCATGTTGTTTTTGTTGTTCTTCTAATGATGAAATTGGGGTGTGACTATTGTCCCTACTAAAAGTAACTTTGTTGACTCAATTGTAATGTTGTCTCTACTTATCCTCCTACCCCTTATAAGGAGCTTGTTGTCCTTGTTGTTACTGGAAGTGTTGTGTCTTCTATAGGTGTTGGTTCTTCATCTAATACCCTTGGACAATCTGTTGTCCCTGTCATTGCTAGTTCTGATAGTTTTGTGGATTGTTTGGATTGGCAAGATGAGGCAGCCAAGGTTGAATAAGGATGGATTATGGTTAAAGGAAAACATTAAAAGAACCCTTCTCCTTCTTTTGGCATTACCCTTAGGGCCCGTTTGGTAGTAGGAATTAGATGCGAATAGGAAAATTTGACTACAAGAATTTGGATATTTAGTGTTTGGTTACAAAAAGAAAAAATATATTTAGAATTTATTAACTCCAATTTTAGCCCAAAATGGGCATGGTCGACTTCCCACTTTAAAAGGTGGAATATGAATAAACTATTCTTATTCCATTTTTTCGTAAACCAAATTTAATATTTGGTTCATTCCACCTACATGAGCTAACTTTTTGGTGGGATGTGAAGTTGCATTTTAGGGTGCCTATATTGTTCTTGGTCTTGCCTATGAAGTGCCCATTTATGTGTAGGTCCGGGTTGGAGATGAGGCAGAAGTTTGAGACCTTTTCCCATAGAATCAAAACATTATTTCATCCCTACCTATGAACCATGGGTCTTGGCACAATGCCCCCAACTTTTCATTGGTTGCAAGGAAAATTTATTAGGACATTAGTGAAGTCTACTTGGGGAAATAATCTGTAAATGTTACTATTGTGGGGTCATGGTTTTGGATTTAGTTGTGCAAATGTTAATATCACGGGGCATGGTTTTGGATTCAATAATTAGGATTAAATTTTGATATGAGGCAATTGATGTGTGAGAGGGGTAAAGGTGAAGGTGAGTGGAGATATAATAGGGACAAGGGTTTTAGAGAGTGGTAGATATACGTCTAGAGCTTGAGAGAGAGGTGAGATTGATATAAAATGCATCCAAATTCCAATACCAATTCCTTCAACCAAACACTAAAAATGCATCTTCTAGGTCAACCAAACAGGTTCAAGTGATATTCCAGAAATAATTTATGAATGTGCAAATTCTAGCATAGTTGATTTCCACATTCAATAATTCCTTCAACCAAACAAGCTCTTAGATCCAACGATCTAGGACCTAAGGGGAAATCTTAAATCTTGTTGTTTTTTTCCATTGCGGGACAGTCTGATGATTGATTGTCTTGTCGTTTCTTGACTGTCAAATCGCATTTGAGGGGGTAGTGTGTTGTATGGCTCCCCTTTCTTTGTCTTTGTCCCATTTTGTCCTTGTTACATTTCTCTTAGTGGAGCTTATTGTGTATCTTACAACATGGTTTTCTATCCCCTTAGTGAAAAACCCATCTTGAATTGGGTTTAAAGGTTCCTTCAAAACATGTTGTCGATTAATTAAAAACACAACATAGGAGAAACACATTATAAACATGCAAGAACACAAGAGAATCCATCAGTAGAGAAGTTATTCAAGTGTATAATCTTATTGATTTTTTTTCTAGGAAGGAGGACAATGTGTGAAATGAACAACTCCAAGCATGAAAACTGAAGCCACTACGAGTTTCAAACAAGGACCGTGTTCTAATAATGAATCACTTTGCTCATCATAAGGAGTGAGAGTTAAGGCTTGTAAACACTTGAAGAAAGATCATGATTGATTTTAATAATCTCATACATATTATTATAATCATTAGGATCAACATTATTATTTACATCATTGATATTATCATCCATATCATCATCAAGATTAACCACAATAAAATCCTTAATACAAAACATAATAATTATCATGTTTAGACAATACAACGTTTAAAAAACCAAACTTACTCCCTTGGGCTAGTTATAGATTGGTCAAATGAGATTAAAGAATTAGGAGATGTTAGGGGAGGAAATGATTTGATAAGAAAGCTCACAAGCTTTAGCACAATGATTACAACCACTACAAATTCTTTTGGTTTTGTTTGAAAGTTGGAGAAGTTTAGGATCAATCATGGGTTTGATTTTTTCCTTTGTAGGAGGAAGAATGGATGGAGCCTCAGTAGATTGAGAAACTAAGAATGTTGATTGATCATATGATATAAGAGGTGGAATTGAAGCATAAACAAGAGCCCAATGGAGGGTGTAGAAAAGAGTTAAAATTTAGGTTGAGGAGATGGAACATCCTTAAGTTTTATTAACGTAGAAACCATTGCATGATTGAATTTTTTGTAGGATAAGAAGAAAAAATCTTATCTAGATTGCAAGCATTGAGATATTTGAAGCCAATAGATGTCAAGTTCAATTTTTTCATGACTTGTGAAAGGCTTGTAGAGACTAGATTAGTAGTGAAAATTTCTCCATTTTGGGGAAACTTCAAAAACTTATGGATGGAAGATGTAACATCTTTCATAGAATTTGGCTATGGAAGTCCCATTCATTCTTAAAAGTATTCAAAAGTTGCGATAAAAGTCACATCTAAGCATTTTCTACCAACTTCAATATGAAGGGAAATAACATTGGGTAGGACAAGTAAAACCATTAAACGTCCTAATCATTACATTAGATTTATCATAGACATATTCATAAAAATTTATTGTAAATAGATGCTCTTCAATTCTAACATTTATCATATGCACAAGATCAATAAGCACTCCTTGAGAAAACTTACCATTATTCTTCACAAAAATGTATAATGACCCATCAAGTGCCTTAATAGTTTCCTTAGGATCAAAGGTAATGCAAGTTTTATGCTTAGGTTTACATTTGGTTTTAGATTTAGGTAGCTCATTAAGGTTGAAAAAATTGTTGACCACTTCACACAAATTATAAAGGCTCATAATTTTAGTGTTACTAGGCTTAACAATACTAGTCTAAAAAGGAGGCAAGGGGTTGGTAGGATTGATTGTATCGGTACAATGAGAAGTTAAAGGATTGGTATAGACTTTCAAATTTTGATTAGGGGGTGCAACAGATCTATTGCCATTATCATTGACACCCTTAATGGGTAAGATATTGGATTTTATGAGGTATTGAAGAAGGTATTTCAGCTTTTAAAACTTTTGAGTATCATGACCAAGTTGACTGTGGCATTGGAAAAATGCTTTGAGATCATAGGAAGTTTTCAATGATTTATAAGGGTTAATTGGCTTAGTGGGAATAAGCTTACAATGACTAGCATTACAAAAATTCAACACTCTACAAAGATTCAGAAAGAGGTGCAACATTATGAGATGGTTTAGAAATAGATGACAATGGAGCCCCACTAATTTTGCAACTACTACATATGCATCAACATTGTTTGATGAATTATTTATCTTGATGAATCCTTCCTTTGACTTTTGAAACTTTTGGAAATGTTATTGAGCAACTAGAGCCATTGAAGTAGATGGTGTAAGCTTTCTCAATTGAAGCTATTAATTAAGAAAAACTCTAGATAATTGGATAATAGAAGTAAACTCAGAAGAAGAAAAAACTTACCTTTAATTTATTTTTAGTCAATAGAAATAAAAATTCTTTTAACATCTATATCAATCACATGATAAGATATTTCAACATGAAAATATTTGAATCTACCAATAAAATTTGTCACGATTTTTCCTTTAAACCTTGCCAATAATGAATCAAATCAGTTAATGAAAGATGATGACCAGAATTATTTTGAAATAATTGAATAAGAGCATTATTTAACTTTTGAAAAAAGTCACTATAATAAGGAGGTAAAAAAACTAGTGTGGCCTTTCCTCTAGATGTTCATGCAAACAATTTAGATTTGAAAAATATCTTAGGATGATAAGCAAGTAATATCAAAAGTAGGGGTGTTATATTTGGTGTTGTGGAATCTAGTTTTTACTATAAGGATGAAATATTTTAGGCTAGGTTATTAATGGTTGGTTTGGTATATAAGTTGGTATTGTATCTATTTGATAGTGAATGATGAGGAACATTGTGGGAAACAAATGGAGCATTGTAATATGAAAGTGGGACATTGTGGTAAGTAGCTATAGGTGATGGTTGGGAAATACATGGAACACTCATTGGAGAAGGTAAGATAGGAATAGGAATTCCTCTAGACTAATATGTGTAGGATTGATATTTTGAAGAGATATAGCCATAACAGGTGGATTATAGGTCGACACATTAGGTAAGGATGTTGGAATGAAAATATAATTTTCAACATTATTATGGTAATTGGAAAGACAACTTCAACACATATTTTCGTAGATGTAATATTATCATTGATAATATGAGATATGCCATATAAAAATTCCACACCATGTTCATCATTTTGTAGCATAATTTTCAACCTTCAATCAAGGATATTGCCTTACTATTCAAATGTTTTTAACCCATCCAATGTTTAAGCTTTTCCATTTATTTAGAAGAAACATGCATCATGGGGCCATTCTCATCATGTGAAGTATGATGACAATGATTTTCAACAATGTTAGGTATTTCATGTATTGGCATAGACATATTACCTAAATTACCATTGAAAATGCTCTTCAACTCAAGCTTTATACCCTTAAAGATATTCACAAATCTACAACTTATTCTCACAAGATGTTAGATGTAGGGCTCAAGGTCAGAAAACTCATGCAAAAAGACATAAGAAAGGGAGATGTCTAAACAATATAAATTATTAACAAACTGACCATTTAAATACTACATAAAATGAAAATAAATTAAAATATTAAAATATAAAAAATGTAGGAAATAAACATACAAATAAGATGTAGACATCAAAATCATATCTAAATGTAAATATTTAGGATTACCAAAATGTATGTCTTGGTGAACTATGTATCTAAATGCATGAAATAACAATGATATGATGCATAAAATGGATATAAATATCCAAACCAAAATTTAGATGTAAAAATGTGGGTTCACTTTGGTGAAATGTGTCTCTAAATGCATAAAATTAGTGGTGATATGATTCATAAAAATTAGATCTAAACATCCAAATCAAAATCAACATGAAAGGAGTTGGGTTAACCAAAATGTAAGTTTTGGTGTCTGCCTCTAAATGTAATAGTGATAATATCCAAATCTGGATAAAGACTTAAGGATTTAAGTTCTCCAAAATGTAAGATAGGATATAACAATCACTATGATACATCTAGACAAATTAGTAAGCTTAGCCCTATGTCCTCTTAAATTGTGATGTAGGAGCATCTTGGATTCTTTTTAATCTTGCATCGTTTTGTTTTTTTTTAAAATTTCTATTCATGTTTCCTTGTCTAGTTGTTTGCGTATGTGATTTTCGATCTTATGTTCTAGTGTGTGTGATTGTGACTTGTTAAAGAGGACATATTATGGATCAATTTTTTATGATCACACATATTACAATTTCATATCATTTGAGTTCCAATTCATTTATCGTCGAGTAGTGTGTTCTTCATTGATGTACATAATTTCAATTGTGCAATAATAATTATTATGCATGATGATTCATGGCTTGTCATAGTTATTCATGGATCATGTGTTGGATCATGTGTGGACCTATATAATGGTTCATGCATCCTTATATTCTTAATTTTAAAATTTCTCATCTTATCTTTGAGTGTTAGACCTATTTGTGTAACATGTTTCCTAATTATTGGAAATTGTGATTCTTCTGAGTCAACCTTCAAGTCATGATGGCTATATATGTAATAGTCACAATGTATCAAGTAGGAAAAACATAATAGAAATATCTAAAGGTTAATTTTTTGTGTATTTTATAATCACACATTGGAATTAGTCAGTAATTGAAGGCTACAACTGGGTAGGCCTATTGTCTGACATGTGTGTAGGAAAATTGCTATTGGATCTAAATATAACAAATCAAAAAAAAAAATTTAAAAGAAAAACAAAATCAAATTTGTTGTTACTCTCAGTCCTTGTTCTTCTTTTTTCAATGGGTTTACTCTTGTGTCTTGGTTTCCATTGGACATCTCCATTGGGGATTTTTCCATCCTTTGTCTATGTTAGGTGGCACTAGAGCAAGGTTTTTGATCTCTTAGGAAGCTAAATAAGTTGGGATCATGTGGTAAACTCTATTTATTTGGTTGTAGGGTGGAAGATCTCATATCTAACCTATAAATTGTAGAGGGTATCAATCTTGCAAATCCCTAATTGGATTGGTTATATGACTAAAATTTTGTATTTCACGTATAACTTGCAAAGGATTATAAATATGGTTTGTGGAAGAGGAAATGTAGATCTTTCTACCATGGATATGTTGAGACAAATTTTAGCTAGGATTGAAGCTGTTGAGATAGATCAAAGAGGAGGAAGACCTATCAAGGATGTTAGTGAGAATGAAGTCAAGGAAGTGGAAGAGAAAATTCCCAACCTTAAGTAAGGTTATTAAATATTTGTAAGGGACTTGACAAGAGTGAATACCAAACCACATTTTAATCCTCTTGATTATGATGGTAAGATTGATGCTTAAAAATTATTAAACTAAATCTCTAACATGGAAGAGTCCTTTGAGTATGAGTATACACCAATTGTTAAGAAGGTGAAGATTGCAAGTACAAAGTTGAAAGGGCATGCATCACTTTGGTCAAAACATTTTCAAACTACTAGACATATAAGAGGTAAAGAAAAAGATCAAGACTTGGGTTAAGATGTAGTGCCTCTTCCATTTGACTTCTTTAAGTCATCCCGATGGATGTAACCTTGTTGATCTTTTGTTGTGATGGGATCATGATTGTGACCCTGAGTGGTCTACACCATCAAGGTGTTTGGATTTATGTTTCTGTATTAGTTGCTTTGATCATGCTTTTGACTGATCTATGAGATTGTGATTTATGGTTCACTGAGGTTTGTGCCAGTGGTTACCAGGATCGATGTGGTATCATGAGGTTGTTATGTGATTACCTTGAGATGTGTGCAGAGATTGCACTATGTACGATTACTATGCTACACTGGACTAGGTTCCTGTAGCAATGGTTGGTCATGTTTATGACTATGGTTGTTTATGTGTTTTAAATGCCTTTTTAATGCAAAGTAATCAATCATTATTAAATGCTTAAGTAATTAAATGGATTGTTCATGTTGGATTCTTTGGTTATGTATTGCGAACATTTACCTTGTTACACTTTGATATGAGAGATATCTGTTCTTATGTGATGCTTTATATTTGAGAGGACCTGAGTGTCAGATGTTACACCTTGATTCCAGTATCATAGATTTTAGACTAGTATGATGCTCAGTTGATCATATTGCATGACAATGCCATTTTGAGATGACAGTGTGTTTTATGATGATATCTGGTTATCTGGTATTTGGACATACCTCTGATTATGTTATGTGATGGATTTAATGCTATGGTTATTTACTTCATTCCTATGTTGTTATGATTTATGTGAACGTGAGTGATGTAAATAGATTATTTTAATATAATTAAATAAATGGTTAAATTAGGTGATTTAATGCATTTATTGCTTTGGCTATGTTATTATATGCAATTGCACTTGATCGTGTTGTTTAGTGTGCATGATTTATATCCCTGGCAGTGGTAAATGGAGTTAGTTATTCAACCTTTTATATTTTACCAATGTCATCCTTGTATGGTCGATGTATCCTTAATTAAATGTTTAATTTAAACCTTTCTGTGATTATTAAATCCGAACTCATTTGCATTATGTGATTTGACTAGTGAGTGTGTCTGTGCATTTAGAGTTTCGTATTGTCGAAAAAGTTGTTAAGGAGATTTCTACGTTTTTGGATTTTCGGGCTTTTAAATTGATTTATTTTAATTTTTGGCAGCTTTGCCATAGATGAATTCCTATGTATAGGAATAGCCTATTTTCGTTTGGGTCAATTTAGGGTTTAACTAGGTTGGCTGGTTATTTGCCCTAATCGATTATTCACTCGAAAGTGAATAAATATCCAAAAAGGAATTTAATTCCTCACTTCTCAATTTTGAATTAGAAAGTTGGAGAGTAAAACCCAAAATCCTCTTCATGAGGATTTATTGTTTTGTTCGTTGTGGGAGCTACGAGCATGGGATTTTTGAGAGGTTGGGTTCGTTGGATCCATCTCGGGAAAACTTTGGATTGCCTCGATTTTCAGCTACTTCTGCGAAATATTTATTTTATGGTTCAAATTCCTGTTTTGCCCTTTTGGCTGTGAGGTAGGGCTTTCCTGTTTTATTGTTTCTACTTTTGTTTTTGGTAGCCGTTTGTTTGGAGGTTGAGAACTAGTGTTCCCCTCCGTTTTTGTATGTTAGTTCTACCTAGTTGGGCAGGTATGAACATTTTCCTATTTTTGGGATGAGGGTTTGGGGTTTTACGCCGTTATGCTGGCCATTTTTGCATATGTTGTCTGATTCCTTTTATTTTTGGATTTTTTGAGTTTTTGAACCCAAAGGCCAAATGGGTTTTAATTTTGAAGTTTTCCAAATTTTGGGGTTTTTACCTCGTTTTGTGTGCCTCCCTGTTTTCTCGAGTTTTCTTGGCACAATGTGGATCGTGGACCTAGATGATCTGTTTGGATATCAGTCAGACCACTATTGCACTTTTTTTGCATTGGGATGCATGTCGCACCCATACTCTCGACTTTGTGTTTGGTTGAGTGATTTTATACCTGTTGTCTTGGTTTCGTGGACACTAGGATTCGTGTAGAATCCATACTCTTGGATTGAGGCTGGTGGAGTGAGTTCATGACCTTTGGTCTTGTTGCATCATTGGGATTTGTGTAGAATCCATACTCTCAGATTGAGGCCGGTTGAGTGATTTTATGATGTATGGTTTTATTGGCTTGGGATTCGTGTAGAATCTGTCCTCTTGAGTTGCCTTCAGTTGGGTGTTTTCTTTGCATTGTGTTCTCATCTTGTCCTTGTGTTATGATCTTCGTGATGGTGGTGCGCCACACAAGAGTACGTGCGCGTACGTTTGTCGGAGGACTTGGGGGTCTCGACCTTCCATGTCTTTACTGGAAGTTTTGATCATTGGGGTTAGGATGAGAGTATGCATGCCCATAGGCACTTGTCGTAGGATGAGCATGGGTAGGGTAGGGTAGGATAGCATCTAGAGGGGGCTTCTATCTCGCAGCTCGATGTTTATGGTGTCGAAGGTTGACAGAGGATAGGAAGTTTTAAATAAGTGATAACTAAATTAAAATCTATGAGTGTTAATAAAACATAAGATAATGAAAAGATCTTCATTCGTGTGATGGTTCCAAGGGAGTCCCTTGAGAGTGTTGCCACACGTGATTCGAGCTTGGGCTTTTCGATGCCAAGTGACTCTCCATGATGTCAACCCCTACTTAGTAGCCTTTTGAGTGTCTCACCAGGACCTGTACTCCTTGCATTGTCTTAGGTTCTTGGTTACAGCCATCATACTATTTGGCGTGAGTGTTAGCCATGGATGTTGTGCTTTATGTGTGTTTGTGGTTGGATCTTTATCTCCATCAGCACGACGGGTGTGGACCTACGGGTTCCATGTGGTTGGGAGGCGTAGCTACCTTCACCATTGCTAGGGACCAGTGTACAAAGATGATCTTTTGTCCTAGTGCGACCATTGATGGATGTTTTCACTTGGTACTTCAGGTTCTAGAGTATGCTTTCTTGTGATTTATGCTTTCATTGGAATGCTTGGATTCATGTTTAGATAATGTTAGTTTATTTGACGCATTCTCATATTATGATGTTTAGCATATGATTAGATGATGTGAATTGTTGTAGTAGCATATCTATTGCTTATTGATGTTTAGCATGTGATAGGTGATGTTATCTACTGTAGGATTATCTTATGCTTTTCTTCTAGCATGTTAGATTCCCTTATGCTTTTGGTTATTTGCATGTTTAGTAGTGACGTCCCTATTATGATAGTACCGATGATCCGATCAGTGACTTGGGATGTTACGTATGGGAGATGGCTAGGATCCATGATGGTCTTATGATGCTATTGACGATTGGGAGGAGCCACGTACTTAGTTTGGTTGTTTTGTTGCTGAGATGTATTTATGTTCATTGTGATGTTGCTTTTATTCACTGTAATGTTTATTTCAGTATGTTCCTTACTATTATGGTTTAGATCGATAGATGTTCCTCTTTCCTTGCTGTTAGTGAACTCAAGTGTTCATTCCTTGATTTACATGGATCCGATACTCCTCGGTGTGGAGGTTTCCTTATTTTTAAGCTTTTCGTTTGCATTTTGTTGTCGCGCTAATTTGTTTTCTCGTGTGGAAAGGTAGTTCTTCGCGCGAGAATGTATTTCCTTGCACGAGAGAATACACTTCCTCGCACAAGAATGTAAATCCTCACGCAGTGTGCAGGGAATCCTTGCGCGAGAGTGAAAGCCCTCACATGATGCTTAGAAGTCCTCGCGCGAAGCTGCGCACTTTCTCGCACGCAGCGGTGAAAGATCTATCACGAAACTCAAGACCAATTTTCTTTCTTGTGCGAGAAACAGGGGCTATCTAGGCTTGCCGGATGAAAGTTTGAAAGTTGGTTTTGGACACCCTTTTGGTTTTTATACCTTCCTTGTTCAAAACAGATTTCGTAGGGGTTTAAAATATATTGTTTAAGTATAAGTTGATGTATATTTTAATATATGTGACAAATCTTTTGAGATAGGTTTCAGACCTCTCAGAGACAAGTTAAGGATTCTAGGAAATTTCAAGGCTTCAGAAATCTAGACTTAGCCAATTTTCAGGGCTTCAGGATTTTAGGCTTGGCCAAATTTTAGGTTTCTACATTGTACCCCAGCTTGGTGTTTTGTTGATGAGTGGTCATTTCTTGAGCCCTCATCATGTGTGTTGTCGTTGTTTGCTTTGGTTGTGTGTGTCAATTTGGTAGTAGAGTTTGGAGATTCGTTGGTTGTTAGGATTGTGGTGAAGTCTTCTGTTGCGATCTTTGTGATTCCTAGATGATGTTGTCATGTGCATTCATACTTGTAAAAAAAAATTTCTTGGCTTGTATTTCATCCTTATTTCCAAGGATCTCTGGGCGAGACATTACATAAGATGGTTGGTAAGTTGAATGGTGAATTGCTTCATGGTGATTATCAAGTTTGTTTGTTGAATAAATTGTACATCTTGAAGAAAAAGGACATGACTATGAAGGATTGCATTGAGAAATTCTACAAATTGGATATTAGATCTAGACAGATTGATGATGAGGTAGAAAGGGTTGCTAGATACTTGATTGGACTTAGGACTTTTATATAATATGAAATCAATTTGGTCAAGATAGATAGTATTGAGGAGGTATATCTATTTGCATTGAAAGTAGAAGAAAATATGAATAAGAGGCATGATAAGAGGAAATGAGGTAGAGGTGGTAGACTCCCTAGAGGAAGAGGTAGATCCTATGGATGTGAGAGTAGCAAGTCTATTTCAGATTAGGATAAGTCTAAACAAGACAAAGACAAACTAGAATGGAAAGAAGATAGTTCATATAGAGGTAGAGGAAGTTATTCAAGAGGAAAACATGAGACTTATTCAAGGGGTAACAATCATAAGAGAGAAGATAGGAATTGGTTTAAGGGTACTTTTTTCAAGTATGGAGAAGAAGGTCACCAAGAATTTGAATGACCTAATTCAAACAAGAAGGTTTGTAGTAGTAGCATAAAGTATTGGTGCAAAAAGATTTACTTTATTTATTGAATAGACTAGAAGAAGAAAAAAACTTGATGGTTAGAAGAACCTGTATACGTGAAAACCTAACCTATCGAGAGCATGCATAAACAAGAAAACATTAGTTGTGCATTTATATCAAGATTCAAATAAAATCAAAATACAACTAAACTACTCGAGTTTTAAAACTATGCAACTACAAGATAAGAGTCCTCATGCAACCTCAAAGTAGCTCAAAAAGGGTGCCCACAAGTGGCCTTGTTGGTGTGCTCAATGATGAGGGATGTGGATGTGCTATCCTCACACAAAACTATGAATGAATCCCTTCAAATTGATCGAATGAATGCATGAATGCAAATATGAAACTATGCTAAAATGTATATGGAATACATTCAAGAAAAGTCTATGAGTAAGCCAACCTCAAAAGGATTCCAAGAATATGAATGTGAATGCAAGAATTAAATCTAGTGATGCAATACTAAGTGCAAATGCAAGAACAATGCAATAAATTGAACAACTACCAAAGAGTTAGCAATAATCTCTAAAAAGCTCTAAACTTAAACTAGCATGATAACAATGCAATGGAGGAGATGAAAAATTCTTGAGACAAGGGCTCTATTTATAGGCTTGAGAGAGGCCTTGACGAGGTGGCATCTATGTGGCATCCACATAGGTGCCACAA
Organism: Cupressus sempervirens; assembly: GCA_028749045.1. Classification (NCBI taxonomy): domain Eukaryota; kingdom Viridiplantae; phylum Streptophyta; class Pinopsida; order Cupressales; family Cupressaceae; genus Cupressus; species Cupressus sempervirens. The sequence goes on from CM053784.1 coordinate 590,440,546, forward strand.
GGGAGACACATGGGCTAAAAGGACAAGCCATGCAAAGGTCAACATAAGCCTTTTTGTGATTAAGATGGCTCAAGGTGTGCTCACACAAGTGTGAGCAACCTTGGAGAAAGGAAAGGGGGACATATGTGTAAGAGTGTAAAAGGCTTTTTGGAAGAATTAATGAAAAGGGGGATTTTCTTGGATTTTGAGTTGCTCACACGTGTAAGAAACCACTTAGAGACTAAAAGGTGTTTAGGAGGGTATTTAGGATAATTGAATGGGATTAATTAGTGGGTAGGCTTAGAAGGATGAGAGTGACGGATGGTAGGCTAGGCTTTAGGTGGGATTAGGATTAAATTAGATAGAATTTAATTTGATCATAGGATTAGAGAATTCAATAAAGTGGAGGGAATTAAATAAATTGGAATTTATTTAAAAGGGGATTTATGGAGCACTATGCATTAAATAAATTCAACACATTAGAGGGGATGTATTTAAATTAAATTTAAATACTTTAGGGAGGTGAACCTATTTAATCAAATAAAGTATAAGAACATGACAAATATAATTCATTAATAAATAATCAATTATAGTGTCAAGGGAAATATTAAATACATTAGTATAGTGTTTGGGACGATTTTAAGCATCTATAGAACCATGTGATATGAAGAAGTTGTTGAAGACCTTGTGTTGAAAATAAACCTATTCAAAACTAGGTGTAAGGTTGTAGGTAGATGCTTTAAAGTAATCATTAATAGTGGTGGTTCTGATAGTTTGGCATTATAAGAGTTGGTTACAAAGTTATAGTTGCCAAGGATAAAGCACTTGAATCCCTATCAAATTTTTGGATCAAAGATGAGAATATGTTATTATTAAGTGAACAATGCCTTGTAAAATTCAAAATCGGGTCATATTATGATGAAGTCATGTGTGGTGTTATGCCTATGGACTGTTATCACATTTTTTTGGGTAGACCTTGGCAATATGATATACACATTTTCATGATGGTAGATTGAACTAGTATACTATTGTGGCTAATGGAAAAATATTTTTTTTTTTGTCTTTGATTGAAGAGTCCAAGGGTGAGAATTGTACTAGTTCTAGAGTCTATTTGGTTGAAGGAAATCAGTTCATAAAGTATTTGAAGAAGAAGAGTATGCATTTTTCCTTGATTCCCAAGAAGATTGGAAAGGGAATTTAGGATGGAGAACCACAAGAGATTAAAGATTTTTCAACATATTTCCAAGGTATCATCTCAAAAAATGTACCTAATGGATTAACTCTGGTAAGAATTATTAGTCATTTCATGGATTTGATACTAGGATCTAGTTTTCCTAATAAAGCACTGCATCAATTGACACTTGCAAAGATTGAATAGTTGAATAGACAAGTTAAAAAACTATTGCAAAAAGGATTTAATAGATAAAGTTTGATTTCTTATGCAATACTAGCTATGTTAGCACCTACAAAAAATTGAGCATGGTGTATGTGTACTTATTCCAAAGCTATCAATAGGATTATAGTGAAGTGCAAGTTTCCTTTTCCAAGAATGAATAGTATCATGGATTGCTTGAGTGGATCAAGGTATTTCACCAAGATGAATTTTAAATGTGGGTATCAGCATGGGTATCATCATATCAAAATCAAAGAAAGTGATGAATGTAAGACTACTTTCAAGACAAATGAAGGTTTGTATGAGTGATTGGTTATGCCTTTTGGTTTAACTAATACATCTAGTACTTTTATGAGGTTGATGAATCAATTTTTGAAGAAATTCTTAGGTAAGTTTGTGATTTTCTATTTGGATGATATTCTAATATTCAACAAGATTTAGGAAGATCATCTTATGCACCTATAACAAGTGTTGCAAAGATTAAAAGAGGGATTTTTTTATCAATCTTAAGAATTGATCTTTTATAAAAGAGGAGATAGTGTATTTGGTTTTTTTCATTTCAGTTGATGGATCCTGAGAAATCTAAATTAATTTTGGAGTATCCTACACTCGAGAGTTTTGGTGAAGTTATATCTTTTTATTAGTTGGAAAGTCTTTTTAGGGAGTTCACTAGGAATTTTTGTTTAGTTTGTAACCATGACAAAGACAATGAGAGTGATAAGCAACAATTCAAGTGGACATATGGAAATGATAGAAGTTTTGAGAGATTGAAATAGAAGGTAGTTGAATTACCTATATTATATTTGGTTGATTTTACTAAGGTATTTCAAGTTGATTTTGATGAAAGTGGAAGTGCAATTAGGGCTGTATTAAGTCTAGAAGGTAAACCTATTGCTTTCTATAGTGAGATGTTAAGAAAAGGTACATGCTTCATGATCGATAGTTTTATGCTATTACTCAAGTTTTGAAGAAGCATAGAAATTACTTAATGCCTAAAAAGTTTTTTTGTATACTGATCATAAAGCTTTGCAATATTTGGGTAGTCACAATAAGTTGACTCAGAGACATGTGAAGTGGGTTGAATAATTACAAATTTCATATTTGCGTTGAAACATATGAGTGGTCAATCTAATAGAATTGTGATGCATTGAGTAGAAGGAATTTGTTAACTAAAATGAGAGTTGAGGTACTTGGGTATAGTAACTTAAATACCTTGTATGAGAATGATCCGAATTTTTCATAACCTTGGAAATATTGTAAGATATAGTAACAAATAATCAAGGTAAATGGGTTGATCATTTCATTCAATAGGACATGTTGTTTAAGGGTATTCAATTGTGCATACCTAGGGGTTAAATGATGGACAACACTATCAAGGATAAACATAATGGGGAACTTGTAGTATACTTTGGTGTTGATAAGGAAGTAAGAAATAATAATGTTTTATAGTATTGTTTGTGTGAAGTATTTTGAATCAATACCTCACACAACCAATACCTAAAAATATTATTATCACTCTAATGGATTTTGGGAAATTGATGTTCTTAAAGGAAGTAAGTTTCACCAATGAGAAGTACTTTTGGCCTTAGATACATAAGGATGATCAGTTTTTTTTATAGAAGTTGCATAGTATGTCAATTTGCTAAATGAGTTATCCAAAATGTGGGATTGTATACACCATTAACTAATCCTTTTAGACCTTGGCAAGACATTCGCATGGATTTTTTTCTTGGGTTGCCAAAGATATAAATGGATAATGATTTGAATTTTTTTTCTTTTGTGGATATATTAAAATGATGACTCATTTCATACTTTGTATAAAGACATCAAATGCAATGCATGTAGTTGTATCATTTTCCAAGGAAGTTTTGAGATTGAATGGATTACCAAAGAGTATTGTTTTATATAGAGATGGTTAGTTTGTTGTCTATTTTCAGAAGAATGAAAGAGAGTAAATACTAATTTGATGTTTAGTTTTATATTTCATCCACACACTAACAAATGAATGGTAGTTGTGAACAAACATTTGGGTAATATTATAGTGCCCATCCCTAGTTTACTTTTCTGTTATTTTTGTCAAACTCTTTTAAGCCATCTTTATGATTATGTTTGATGATTAGTGGTATTTGATTTCCAGATTGTTGGATATTATTTCATACTAAGTTAATTATATGATGAGTTAGCTTGATACTAGTTATTTCATGTATGCATGATTATTCTTTTGATGATGATACCAGTATACAGTGTTCTCCAAGATTGATCTAAAGTCAAGATACCATTCACTTCGCATTCATGATGCTGACATTTACAAGATCACCTTTCGCACTCGCTATGCTACTACGGGTTCGTAGTGGTCCCATTTGGGTTGATGAACACTCCATTGGTTTTCTTGTATCTAATGAATGGGGTGTTTTGTTCTTATCTTGATCAATTTTTGCTTGTCTTCCTATATGATATTTTGATATATTCTAGATCTCAGAAGGATCATTAGGAACATCTATGATTGGTTTTGCAGTGCTTGAGAGATAATCAACTTTATGCCAACTCGGCGAAGTGTGATTTCTTTCAATCAGAGATACATTATTCAGGGCATATCATATCAAGGGATGGTATCTTTATAGACCCTATGAAGATTCATGCAATGGTACATTGGCTTGCACCCACTACTATGTTGGAGATTCGTAGTTTCATGGTTCTAGCTAATTATTATCGCAGGTTCATCTAGAACTTTTCCAAAGTAGCACATCCTATCACTTCCCTTTAGAGGGAAGGACAGAAGTTTGTTTGGATAGAGAAATGTGAGGAAGCATTTAAAAAGCTCAAGGAGCTTTTGACCAATGCATTGATCTTAGCAGTGCCTAATCCAACATGAGACTTTATGGTGTATACTGATGCTTCCCTAGAGGGGATTGGAGTAGTATTCATGTTGGATGGATAGGTGATTGTTTATGAAAAGCACAAAATCAAGGATCATGAATTGAATTACCCTACGCATAATCTTGAGTTAGCTACAGTAGTTCATGCCCTAGTGAGATGGAGACACTTCTTGTTGGGACACCATTTTGAGCTTCATAGTGATCACCGTAGTCTACAGTACATATTTATGCAACCTAATTTGAATGTTGGACAGAGGTATTGGATGGAGTTTCTTTATGAGTATGAATTTGAAGGTGAAGTATACTCAGGGAAAGGAAAACATGGTAGCTAGCGCTTTGAGTCATAGGAGACATGAGAGACTATCTATGACTCTTAGTGTGGATTTGAGGAGCCACATACTTCAAGCACTTCCTACATATACTTGGTATCAGGAGGCAAGCATGGAGATAGATTCAGGCAAACCATTGGAGGGAAGGTTTTCAGGTTATGTTTTGGAGTCAAATGGCCTTTTACGCTATCCAGGAAGGATCTATGTACCACTACTAGATGAGCTTCATACATTGCTCCTATCAAAGGCTCATCGTGCACCTTACTTGGCACATCCAGGTGTCAAGAAAATGCATGCAGATTTTAGACGTCTATACTTTTAGACAAGGATGAATCGTGATATCACTGATTTTGTGGCTGTGTGTCTTGAGTGTTAGAGAGTCAAGGTAGAGCACCAGCATCTAGCAGGGCTTTTACATCATAATCTCACTCCTTCAAGGAAGTGGGATATTATCTCTATGGATTTCATTGTATGATTACCTATGACTGTTCATCATAATGATGCCATCATGGTCACCATTGAGTAGTTGACTAAGGTGACACACTTTTCGCCTATGAGGTCATCCTACACAACAACTTTAATAGCTAATGTCTTGATGTGTGATATCGTGAGATTGCATGGTATTCCCTAAAAAATCATTTCGAATAGGGATCTTGTATTCACATCTTCATCTTGGACATCACTACAACATGATCTTGGAGTATAGTTGAACTTTATCTTAGCTTATCACCCAGAGATAGATGGTTAGACTGAGAGAGTGAATCAGGTTCTAGAGCATATGCCAAGGATGTATGCGATGGATAGATAGACTCTTTGGGAGGACTATCTTTACCTAGTAGAGTTTGCTTATAATAATGGGTATCATAGTTCTATTGGGATGGTACATTTTCAGGCTTTGTATGGTCATCCTTGTCATACACCTTTGAGTTGGGACAATATAAAGGATCACATCCTATTGGGTCCTGAGATGCTTCAAGATATGGAGCAACAAGTAGTACACATCCATGAGCACGTATCTACAACACAGGATAGATAGAAGAAGTATGTTGATGCTCATAGGACAGATAAGCATTTTACAGTAGGTGAGAAATTTTTCTTGAGAGTGTGACTGTGGAAGAGTTTGATATGTTATGGAAAGGGTTCAAAGCTAGCACCTCATTTTGTGGGACCGTTTGCGATTCTTGAGAGGATAGGTCCAGTTTCCTACCGTCTTGCATTGTTGCCCAACTTAGCTTGTGTTCATGATGTTTTCCATGTTTTTGTTCTTAGACAGTATATTCCTAATGCGATACATGTTCTTGATTGGAATGCATTATAGGTAGAAGACAAGCAACTGGCTTTGGAGCTGGTTCGCATTCTGTAGCAATAGGATTTGACTCTCAAGTGTCAAACCATAGAGCAGGTAAGGGTCCAATGGGACCCTATTGATACATGTAAGGATGCATTCGGTTTATGAGATTTATACCCCTACTTGTTTATAGGCTTCTAAGAGTAAGCCTGAGTCTAGGGGGGTGGATGTAATGCCTACCCCTAGTTTACTTTTCAGTTATTTTTGTTGAACTCTTTTAGGCCAACTTTATGATTATGTTTGATCATTAGTGGTATTTGATTTCTAGATTGTTGGATATTATTTCATACTTCGTTGATTATATGATGAGTTAGCTTGATAATAGTCATTTCATGTATGCATGATTATTCTTTCAATGATGATGCCAGTATATAGTGTTTCCAGATATTTCGTGATGATAGTTAGATGGATTATTTATAAATGTTTTTATGGATACTTACCCCATACTTACATGTGTATGGTGTATCTATATGTTTTACTTTATGCATGATGTTTCTGATATGGTTGAGGGAGGGAGTTGTAGTCGTCTGCTAGTCGAGATCTACATGATGTACCACTTCCCACCATTGCCTCTTTAGTTTAGATTATATGTGTATATACATGTGTGGATTTTATGTAGATTGTAGGTATCGAGTATCAACTTCCCCAAATTGCCAGGATGAGCGTACTGTATCACAATATTTCAATGGTAAAAGAGGGAGATAAATTCTTGAGTCCAAATCCTAAGCTCAAGCCAACTGTCCTAGACAATAGGACAAGTATCTGAGTTGTCTACCCTTCTGAATTCATCCAATGACGTAAATTCATGATTTTGACCCTTGAGTTTGATCTTGTATTTTTGTACTTTATAATGGGTTTTCATATTTAGTCTTATGGGTCTATAATGATTTTCTATTTTAATTAAATCAAATTAAAAGAGTATTTAATTATTTAATTTAATGTAAATTTTATAAAGAATATTCAATATTTAATGATATTTAATTAATTGAGAAATTAATTAAATTAAAGAATTAAATTTAAAGGTGTAGTTAAAATTCTAATTTTGGAATAATCATATTTATTTAATTTAATAATAAAATATTTAGGAGTTTCATTTTAAAAATTAACTCTAAATATTATTATTAGTTAAATTAATAAATATTTTATTAAAATGCATTGAGAATTAATTAAAGAAAGAAAGAAATTAATTTAATAAAGACATTTTAAATAAATTGCAAAAAGGTGGCACATGAAAATTAAAATATAATAAAATAATAAAAGATAAAAGGGTTTTCGCATGATTGCACGGTCAAAGCCCTAAATTGGAGGAAAACTCTTTATTAGAGATTTAGAGATCATTTTTCGATAACTAGGGTTTTGGAGAAGCAATTTCTGAGAAGGGTTTCAAAAGAAAAGGGAATACTTGTGTGCTCGTTGTGTTGTCATATTAGCATCAGATTTAGGTAGAATCTTGTGGGTTATTTGCACAATAGTTTTTTGTTCTTCAATTTCTTGTCTTCTTCGTGTTTGGATAAATCTGTTTGCATAATTTTAAATTGGTTGAAACCCTTGTGTTGAAATTTACTGGTCTATGTTCTTGAATAAGTCTGTGAATGAATTAATTAAATTGAAACTCTTGTTGTAAATTTTAATTGTTCTTTGCTGTGAGATTATCTGTATATGAGAATTGAGAATTAGAAACCCTCATTTTGTTAATTTATAGAATGGTTTTTTAATTGGATAGGGTTTGGAAAAGAAATTGATTTATAAAATACAAAATTTGTTTATTTATTTGGGTTTTCCCTATCAGATCTGATTCATAGTTTTATAGAAAAATAAAATATGTTAATAAATGTAGACACCTAAATTTGATTACACTGCTTTGGTAATCTAATTTAGCCATCTCTAAAGGCATCATTAATTAAATTCTTATTTAATTAATCCTTTGCCATCCCTAGTTGATTAATTTAATTAATCATCTATAGTCCTAATTGATAAATCAAATAATCTATTATTTATCAATTAAATCCTTTTCTCCTATCTAATTCCAAAAATCCCCATTTATTAAATAAATCTATTTGATAAATGAAATCCTCAAATTCAAAAACCCCTAACCTATCTCTAATCCTCCATTTAGCCTAATCCACCCCATCCACCCATACTAACCAAGCTTAGCCACTAACTCACCCACCCTCATTAATGCCATCCACTTGCACATCTCTAACATCCCTAATCTAATCCTAAACCCAAGCCTAATCCACCCCCTAATGTTGTCACATTCCTTAAACAAGTTTAAGACTTTCCTAATCCAAACCAAAGTCTCCCCTCAAAAAACCCAACCACTAAGTCATGAGTGCTCTTACAAAACATAAAAGACTCTTACAAGCCCACTCATGACTCTTACACCCATCTTCCACACTCTTCCCTCTTCCGTACTCATTCCTCTTACATCCCTCTTACATACTCAACCCCACTCATCATGCCTTTAACCAACCCTTTACCCTACCCTCTCACACTCATCCTCCTTGTGACAAGTGTCACCTTCCCATTGGTGCTAAACAAGCACAATCCATGTGCTCTCCTTTGAGTGCATCCTAGCCCTCCTTAAGCCTTCATCCATCCTTGCATCTAAGCCCTCCATCCCTCTACCCCTTAGCCTATAAATTGAATCCCATCCCAAGCCATTTCATCAACAATCTTTGAGCTAAAGTTACCATGCTATTTTGAGAACCAAAGCCATCAATCTTACCCTTATAATGCCAAATTGAGAGCTCACAAAGCTACCAATTTGCCATTACCTATCTCTATTGAAGCAAGCTTTTGAGCATCTTGAGCATACATCCACAACAAAATGACACATCTACAGAATCAAAAAAGCATGAAGTGTTTTATCTTGTGAGGTTTGCACTTCTTGTTTGTTTTCTTTGTCTAAGCATATATGTGAATTTAGTTTTTGGTTTGTGAATGTTTACTTTATTTGTTAATGTTCTTTGCATACTAAATCTTGTTCTACAATAAAAACTACCATAGTAAAATATTTACTATGATAATTTTCATCACATATAATATATTCTTGAAAATTGTGAAATTGAAATTTAATGGTGAGGCAAATTTTTTTGTTTGTTTAAATAAAAAAATTATATATATATATATATATATATATATATATATATATATATATATATATATATATATATATATATATATATATATATATATATATATATATATATATATATATATATATATATATATATATATATATATATATATATATATATATATATATATATATATATATATATATATATATATATATATATATATTGGAGGGAGGCAGGCCACCACATCCCACCTCCCCTCCCCATTTCTTCCTTACCCCGACAGCGTGATTAAGCATTGTTGTGCAGTAAGTACTGCTACAGTAGCAACAGTACTATGTATTGCTGCTGTAACAACAGTCTACAACAATAACATATGCACTGCAGGCCAATGAACCTTTAAACATGCTGATATTTTTAAGAAAAATTAATTAATTTATTAAATTTTTTTAAAGTATAGTTTTATTAATTTTTAATTAATTTAATCAATGTAGTTTAATTTTTAATTAATAGAAAATATTATTAAATAAGTTTAAATTAAATTTTTATTATATTATTGCTTAATAATTATGGTTATTAATAATTGTATGATTTTATTAATAATTCAATAATGATTATTTTAATAAATTAATAATTATTATTTAAATTTTTTTATAATATTTAATAGAGGCATTTTGTTTTATAGAAGTTAGCAATAATTATGCATTCGAATTTAGAAGTGAAAATGGGTTCAGTGGTAAGGGGAAATTTGTAAACTTTATTAAAGTTGATCACTTACAACTAAATGAAAACTTGAACCTTACTGTTAAACCAAAACTATATGTTTTCAAAACCAAGCAAAAACTATGAAACTACACTGCCAGTTGTATGTTCTCTTATATGTTGGGTTTGGAGTTGACTAGTTTTGGGATTTCTACCAAAGGCCAAGACTTATTGTTTTATGATGTCATGTGATGTCATGGTTTTGTATATATGCACTTGATTTTGGATTAGTCCTATTAGGATGATTGTATTGGTGAAATATGTGATTTTTGATTAGTGCTTTCTAGTTGCTTGTTTAAGAGCTGATGTGTGATTTATGGTCGCATGAGACCTTCTGCTTTTACTAAGCTTAGGGTCGGTTATCTGTATGCCATGTTGGAAAGTGGCTTGTAATGGAGGCTAGAGCCCTAAAGAGGCTGCCTAAGTAACCCATTGTAGGTTATGTTAATAAGTGATAATATTTTAGTAAATGAGAGTAAAATGAATTAATAAGAGCATTGGTTTTCCTTGCCTATGCCTCAAGTGCTAGTACAAGCTAGGATGGGAGTAGAGAGGATGCTTGGTTGTGACCTTGCTTCATTAGTATGTCTTGTCAATACGAAAGGATACTAGTGCCGCATAGAGTCACTAGGGGGCTGGAGTCCAGTGAGGCTACCAGGGTAACCTTAGAGTTGGCTCATGTGATGACACTTGCCCACTTACATAGTAGATTTCCTACGTGTCATTGTTGCCTCTAGGTTTAGATATCATTTGTATCTTGTTACCTTGAGTTAGATTTCTTTCAGGGTTTCCTTTACCTAGATGATGATTTTGACTTTTGGGATTGTTATCCTATTTGGGACTTGAGACTATCTCATCAGCATAGTGGGAGTGGACCATTTAGGTTCCACAAGGTCGGGTGGTAGTTCTTTTTACTTTTACCATTGAGATTTGACAGTTCGATGCCATGGCTGGAGTTCCTTATTTTGTATTTCCTTTCATTCTATTCTTGTGTGCTATGATGAATAGTTATACCTATTGTATTGTATTTTATTTCATGGATCTTAAGAGATGGTGTAATCTATTTTATGACGTATATTCTTTCAACCTTTCATATCCCATGACTTGCATAGTAGATGATTGTGCATTCTAATTATTGCCAAGTGGTATTCAAGAAAATTGTATATTATTTAAATGGATTCGTACTTGTAGTTATTCTTTAATGTGGATGTGTTATATATTGGTTTTAGTATTAATTAAAATTAAATGTGATTCAATGTCATGGGACCCTTAAGAAATGTAATCTATTTTATGGTATGTGTTTATGTGTATGTTATTGCTTCCGCTATATTATATATGTTGTTGTTAAGTTATTATCTTTCAAAAAAAAAAGAGTTTGGCAAACTTAGTGAAACTTTAGGTTAATTCCTTTTGGGTTCCCTAGTAGGGCATTACAAATATATTGAGATTCCTAGTTGGAGACAAACCACGTAATTGGGATCTATTATTGCCACAAGAAGAGTTTTCATTTAAAAATTCTATAAATAAGAGTATTATGAGAACACCTATTAAGATTGTTTCCAGTATGCATCCCAGAGTGATTGCTAAGGAATCTTGGTCAAGAGGAGAAGAGAAGTTTTGAAGTAGAGGGTTATGTATATTTCATGAAGACTTTGCATTATGAGGTGAAATATAATTTGGAGCATAGTAATTAGAAGTATAAAATTATAGTTGATGGGACTAGGAGACATAAGAATTTTATAGTAGGTTTCCTATTAGAACCTATAAAAAGATGAAGATGAAGAAATTTGGACTGTAACACCCCTCCTTTACTATCATTGTAGACTTCATTTTTAAAGTCCTATCTGACTCTTTAGTGGACAATTAGCCCTTAACTGATATTTGATACTTGATATATGTGGCAGTTGATTATGCTAGATAGTAATGGTTACTTGTAATGATGATACTTTTATGTGTTTATTTGATGATTATGATTACCTTCATAATGATGATGCTTTAATTACTCTTGTTAATCAATTTAATTTCTTGCATAATGATGTCATATGATATGTCTTTAAATAATGATGATGAAATTGTTTATATTAGGATATAATGCTACTTGTGATTAATTGATTTTACTTACCCCATATTTGCATGTGTATGGTATGTGTGTCTGTTTTATATTTATGTTTGATGTGCCTAATGCGATTGAGGAAGGGAGTCGTAGTCACCTACAAGTCAAGATCTACATGATGTACCAATCCTTGTCATTGCCTATTTAGTTTATATATATGCACATGCACATGCTCATCTTTTATACAGGTTGTAGGTACCAAACATCGACTTCCCTGAATCACTAGGATGAGTGTGCCCATCACAATAAGTCAATTGTAAGAATGAGGAGATAATGTACAAGTCTAGTCCTAAACAAAGCCTAATTAATGTTCTTGAGAAGGAGTACATGCATCTAACTGTGTACCTTTTTTAAATCTGCAAGTTTTCTTTCTGTTGTTTGATTTTGATTTTGGTTGGTTTTGCTTATGTTGTTTTTATGTGGGTTTGATGATGCTAGATGCTATATAAATAATTTAATTATGATGCTTGGATTAATCTTATGATGTTCAAATTATTAAATATTATTTAATTTAAAGAGGAAATTATTAAAATATGATGATATTAAGTAATTTAAAATTAATTAAATATGTGCTTTAATTTAAAAGAGTTGATTTTAAAGTCTAAAACATAAAATTGAGTAAAAAGAGAATTAAAATATTAAATAATAAATATTGATTTATTATTATTATTTAATTAATAATAATTAAATTAGAGTTGCATTTAAATAATGAGCTTTAATTATATTACTAATTAGAATAACAAATTATCATTCCAAAAGTGTCATGCAAAATTAAAAAAGTAGAGGAAAGAAAAGAAAAGAATATTTTAAATTCAAAGTACTTTGAGTGTGCATGAAAAGATTTAATAAATTAAGTTATGTAATATTTAATTCAAAGTAAGTGGCTTTTATTAAATTAAAAATTAGGAAACCCTAATTAGGGTTAGGGCTCTTTATTAGAGGTTTTGTTTATCATTTTAGAGGGAGACATGTTACTGGAGAGCAATTGGGGGAGAAAAGTTATAGATTTTTTTATAAGCTTAGGATTATTTTAGATTGCTTTAAAAACTCCTTTTGAAAAGATTGTCTCCTTTGTGTCTGTCAAGTTATGCTTGGTTTATATGTTGAACATTTATGAATGGTTTTGTTTGTGTGAGATTTTGAAAAAGAAATTAGTTTTTGGATTTTGAGAGTATTGAGAAGAAGAGTTGTTGATTTTGGTTGTATGAAGATTCTCATAAAAATCCATATCTCAAAACTTTAGATTGCATTGAAGAGATAACTTTGTTTGTGTTAAAGCTAATAAAACCCTAGGTCTCTCTTCAAGGAAATTTTAAATGCAAATAATTAATAACTGTGGAAATTCAACCAATTAGATTTTTTATAAAATCTAGATAAAAAGCTTTTAGATTAAGTCAATTAAAGATCATGTAATCACAAAAAAGGATTTTAGTAAAAATATATTGCCTATTAAAATATGTATATATTTATATATGCACACATTAAATAAAAGATTTATGTAAACAAATATAATTGTGAAAATGAAAAAATGCAATTGCACGGTGGCCTAGTTTGCACTAGGATCTGTGTTCCCTAGTCAGACCTGTGTCTGGTGTCTATATTTGTGCTCTCTGGTAATCTTTTTTGTTGTTGTTGGGGGGACATCATTTTGTTGGTAGGGTCGTGCATTGGTCGAATAGTGCTGTTGGCCATTTTCCATCCAATGGGTGGGCATTTTTAGTCTGAGATTTGCCTTTGGTGTGTTCTCAGTGGGGGGCCTGCAATGTTCTACAATTGTGGGGCTCATGCCTTGTCTCTTTCCCATTTTTGATGAATCCTGGTTTGTTTGCATGGGGGATCGAGGCATAGCCTCTTCTCAGATTTCCTTCAGAGATATGGAGATGGGTGAGCCATCTTCTCTATTGCATGTTAGCAATAAGGATCTGATTGGTAAATCCCAATTTGGGGAAGGTTTCCTCTTTAAAAGGGATGTTTCGATTAAGAAAAGTTAACATATGTTTGTAGAGATCCAAGGATCGGTCAGTTTTGGTTATTCAACCTGCGCAAGTTTTGGAGGATGTCAAATACTGGCGCAATCATGCCCTTATTTGAAAATTTTTGGGCCTTCCCTTTCTTTTCCTATGCTAGAATCCTAGGTACGTTGGGTGTGGAACCCAAAAGGAGATATGGAGAATTTGTTAGTGGCTAATAATTATTTTTTGATTTTCTTTTCAAGCATGATAGATAGGAATAAGGCATTTGAAGGAGGCCCTTATTTCTTTAACCAGGTGGGGCTCTTCATCAAGCCTTGGCACATGGGCTTCAACTCTGCTGAAGAGATCCCCTCATGAGTTCCTGAGTGGGTTCACTTGCCAAGGCTTCTTTTGGAATTCTAGAGAAGATATTCTTCACTTGATCTCTTTGCTTCTTGGAAAACCTATGGGTTTGGTTACACAAACTCAAGATTGTAAGCTAATTTATTTTGCCCGCATTTATGTAGAAGTTGATTTAAATAGTCTGTTGCCAAATTCTATGGAGATTTGCATGGGATCATATTCCTAGATCCAACAGCTAGATTATGAGACCCTTCCATTTAGATGTAGAACTTGCCATGAATATGGTCATTTACATCGCAGATGTCCCTAGAATAAGTCTTCCCGCCTTGGCTTCTCCTGAACCTCCTAGGGTGGACAAGGGGAAGAATCCTTTATCTAATGGACCTGTTGATAGCAAGGGAATTATTTAGGTTAAGTCTCATTACAAAGGTAAAGGTAAGAAGAGAACCTGGATGGACAGATAGACTAATGGCACCTTTAACAGGTTTGATGCTCTTGGTGACTTGGTCTAAGAGGAAGTTACTCCAGTTGAGCTCTCTTCTAGGGCTAAAGGTCAGGATGAGGTACAAGTCAAAGATGTGCAGAAGGAGGATCATATTCTATCTTTAGGGGACCAATAGGATGGATAGTTGGCTATTGATTTGCCTCCTCAAGTTTAGGATTCTAGAGACCTTCGAGGGTCACAGGGTACGAAGGGCTTAGTTCTAGTAGCTCCTAATCCCCTTACTTCTAAGGGGACTTCAAATTTTATAAAGGGTAATAAAGCTCCTCCTATCTTAGGCATTCAATAGAAATCCTTCAAAAAGGAGCCTTGAGATAAACCAACAAAGAGTGGTAGGAAGATTGATCAAGAGAAGGTGAAGATCATGGGTGATACTTTGGTTGAGTCTGGATCAATGAAACCCATTAATTCTCACTTCTCCCACCCCCATAAATGATTGTTTTGTCATGGAATGTAAGGGGGTTGAACAACATCCCCAAATAAAAGGTTATTCATAGATTAATTGAATCACAGTCTCCTGATGTGGTCTTTATTCAGGAAGCTAAGCTTACAATGGATAGTTTGTCTAATTGTGCTTCATATATCTGGCCCCAGGGTTCTTGGTAGGGGGTGGGTGCTTTGAGTAGTTCGGTGAGGGGGGGGATAGCTTGCTTCTGGAACCCAAGGAAAGTTTCCCCCTTATGGTGGATTTCTAGCTAGTCCTCCATTTCATTGGTTGCCTCTAGTTTTGAGACTAGAGAAAGGTGCCTTTTATCCAATATTTATGTTCCTACTGACTTTTTAGGTAAGTCCTATTTATGGGCTCATATCATATTCATTTGATCCCTAGACCCATTTCTCCCATGGATTATGGCTGGAGATTTTAATGTTGTTACTAGTCTGGATGAAAAATGAAGGGGGTTAGCTAGGTTGGACTTGTCTTCAAATATGCTCAGGGATATGATTGGTTCCTTGAATCTCGTTGATGTGAAGCCAACCAATGGTGTCTTTACATGGAATAATCAGAGATGTGGTGTTGAGGCTATCTCAGAAAGGTTTGACAAATTTTTGGTTTCCTTCTATTAGATGAACAACAGGTGGGTCACCAGTTCTGAAATTATTGACTGGAGAGGCTCTAACCACTGGCCTATTAAGCTCTCTATCACCTCTTACAGAGTCACCAAAAATCCCTCTTTCAAATTTTAGTTGATGTGGTTAAGATACCTATCTTTACTAGACCTTATGTTGGATTGGTGGTATGAGGGGATGCTTGGCCATGGCATGACCATGTTTACTTTTAGTAAGAGGCTTCAACATGTGAAGTACAGGCTTAAGAGATGGAATAAATAGTATTTTGGGAACCTACATGCTCAAAAGATAGCTGCTTAGTCCAAGTTGGATAATATTACTCGTTAGATTCGAGACCAAGGGTTGACTTTTGATCTAAGTAAAGCTAAATCCTTGGCTCTTAAGGGACTTGAAGAGTGGGAGCTTCGGGAGGAGATTTTCTAGAAGTAGAAATATCCTATTGATTGGCTTCAGGAGGGGGACAGGAACACTATTTTCCTTCACAACTCGGTTAAGGCTCGGAGGTAGGGGAATTCTATCTCCTCTCTTATCTCAATTGATGGATCTCAGATCTCTTCCTATGAAGAAATTTCTAGGGAAGCTGTCAATTATTTTTCTAATCTTTTTACTAGGGAGGATCTTACTGTTGGGACTAAGGAGCAGGCCATCTTGGATTGTATCCCCCACCTAGTTCCTGCTAAGATGAATGGGGTTTTCTTAAGTCCTATCTTATTACCTGAATTGGAGAAAGTTGTGTTTAATATGAAAAAGGTAAGGCCCCTAGCCCAAATGGTTTTTTGATTGAGTTTTTTCAAGAATTCTAGGAAATAATAAAGTTTGATCACCTAGATATGGTTCAGGAATCACATAGAAACAAATAGATGTTGAAGTATTTGAATTCTACCTTCTTGGCTCTCATACCTAAGAAGGAAGGGGTTAATCAATTAGATAAATTTAGGCCTATAGCATTATGTAATGTTGTCTGTAAGATCATCACCAAATTGATTGCTGAGAGACTCAAACCACTCCTTGGTTCTTTGATCTCTGTTGAATAGGGTGGCTTTGTTGAAGGAAGACAAATTTTGGATGGGGTTGTGATAGCAATGGAGTTTGTTCGCTCTATGGCTGCATCTAAGGAGAAAGCTATGCTCATTAAACTTGACATGGCTAAAGCTTATGATCGGGTGAGTTGGGAATTCTTACAAAAAATTCTTTTGGCTTTTGGGTTTGATGAGGAGTGGGTGAATTGGGTTCTTAGTTGTGTGACCTCATCCTCCTTCTCAGTTCTCATCAATGGGGAACCTTTAGAATTATTTGGTGCTTCTTGGGGACTTCGGCAAAGGGACCCTTTATCTCCCTATTTATTCATTATCATGGCGGAGGATCTTGACAGTTTTATAAAATCTCAAGTGAGGTAGGATCTTATCCAAGGTTGGAGCTAGAAAATTAATTTTCCTTCCTACTCTCATCTTTAGTTTGTGGATGACACTGGGTTGTTGGGCATGGCTAGAATCAATGTGGTAGTGAATTTCAGGAAAGCTTTAGATATCTATTGGAAAGCCTCAGGTCAGAGAATTAATGATGATAAGTCTTTCATTTATTTCTTTGATACTCCTTAGCTAATTCAGAGTAGGATTGCTAGAATTCTTAGATTTCAAATTATTTCCCTTCCTTTGATGTACCTTGGGGTTCCTTTGTCCTTGGGATCTCAACATAGAGGCTACTGGCAGGGGATTTTGGATAAATTTCGTAGTCAGGTTGGTCACTGGACTTACAGATGGTTATCTTCTGCTGGGAGAGTGGTTCTCCTTATAAATGTGGTGTAGTCTCTCCTCATTTTATAGGTGTTGTGTTCAGGTCCCCCCTTCCAAATTTGTGAGTCATTTTGATGTGTTATCTCAGCAATTTCTTTGGTCTAGCAGCCTTCTATCCTCAAAGTGGAGCCTAGTCAAGTGAGAGTCTATGTGTAGACTGAAGCATGCTAGAGGTCTTGGTCTTAGATCGATGGTTCTTGTTGTCATAGCTTTGGCTACCAAGCTATACTGGCAGTGGTGCAAAAATCAAGATCAATATTGGGCCAAGATTCTTGCCCACAAGTATTTTCATGGTGTTGATTGCCTTGATGTGCCATGACTTGCTTTGGTGGGTAAAGGTTCTTGTATTTGGGACACTCTCAAGAAGGGAGCTCAACTCATTAAGGAGGGTCTCTTTTGGATTTTTAACAGAGGCTTGGATGCTCTATTTTGGTAGGACTCTTGGATGACCACCCTCCCATTCTCTCTAGCTTACCCCAACTTCAGTCTATTTGTCATGTTTTTACTAATGCCAGATTTTTAAGATGGAGCATTTTAAGATTATCAAGTGTATGGGTTAGGTGAAGGTGACTTGATGGAAGGACCCACAAGAGTGGTTCGTGGGTGGTTTTGATGAGGATCGTGTTCTTCTTTCTAAAGCTTTGGAGAGTAGGTTTTGCAGCTCCCTTAATGTGAGGGACGTTTTGGTTTGGAGTCCTAGCCCAAAATGGTAAATTTATTGTGGCTCAAGGCTATGCTATACTTGGACCAAAACTTACATTGTCCAGCTGAGGTGCACTAGTGGAAGAAGGTTTGGAACAAATTTTGTTGGCCCAAATGTATTTTTTTCTTATGGTTGTTGGCTCAAAATAAATGCCTCACTTGGGAGAATCTTTGCAAACGAGGTTTTCTGGGACCTTCTGTTTGCTTCCTTTGTTCAAACAATGAGGAATATACCTCTCACTTGTTTTTTCTTTTCCCTTTTTTGAGAGAGATATGGCATAGATGGTGGGAGGCTTGGTGTCATGGTTGTATTCATGCTACCTCTCTAATTGATTTTTAGGAAAGTTTGGGCAGACCTCCAGTGAAGACTTCTTTACTATAGGTATCCTGGATGGTTGGGCTGATTTTCATTCTATGGAACCTTTTGTTGTGGATGAATTCCAAAATTTTTTGTGACTCCAAATTAAAAAGTTTTCAATTGTGAAAGATGA
Source organism: Cupressus sempervirens (assembly GCA_028749045.1). Lineage (NCBI taxonomy): Eukaryota > Viridiplantae > Streptophyta > Pinopsida > Cupressales > Cupressaceae > Cupressus > Cupressus sempervirens. The sequence goes on from CM053784.1 coordinate 590,459,297, forward strand.
TTACTAGTAGGCTTCAGGAGACTATTTTTGTAGAGCGTGATATGTGTGAAAGTATTGATCCTAGTGATCATGCTATTGTGAGGAATTTAAACCTAGGTGATAATAGACAAAGATGCACTCTTGGAAAAAGACCTTGTCATGTCAAGCAATAGGTTTGTCAAGATGGGAGGTGGATTCCTCCCCTAGCTAGGATCTTGAAGATTAATACAGACAGTTCTTCTCAGGGGAACCCTGAACATGCTAGTATTGGAGGTATAGGTAGAGGTAATGATGGTGGTGCAGTTTTTCTCTTCTCTATTTACAAAGGTCAACACTCTAATAATTTGATGGAGGTCCTTGCTATTAAGATTATTGTTGAGAGAGGATGTTCTTTAGGCTAGAAGGGGATCATCTGTGAGTCTGATTCTCAAATTGTTGTGGATATGTTGAATAACCAAAGTTTTGAGGATGTAAGTTGGCAATTAGCCTCTTTAGTGAATGAAACTCTAAGTCTTTGTAGTTCCTTGGACTCTGTCTTCATTCATCATATCCCTAGAGAATGGAATAGAGTGGTTGATTGTTTGGCCAAGTGGGCTTCAGAGAATGTGGATGGTTGGGATATATATTAGTGGTAGGGATGACTTACCTTTGAGTATCATGGGACCATTGAGCAGCTATTATTGGAAGACAAGAATATGTAGTGTTGTTGTGGGCCTTTGGCATTTGCTCTATATCTTGGATTTGATTGAATAAATTTTTACCACTTTTTCAAAATAAAATAAAATTGTGAAAATAAAATAATTTATTTGAAAGAAAACCATAAATTATTTTATCTATTTGAAAGAAAAAAAGATAGACAGATAGATAAATAATAGATATTTATCTTTATAAGAAAAGTATATACATGTTAAAAGGTTGTATATGTAAAACAATACATAAAGCGATACATGCAAATAAATCTAATTATTTTAAAGAAAAACAATTTTAAAAAATCAATATAAACAAAAATCTTGAGCGGCAATAATGCCTTCCCCATTATTTATAAGTTGGGCATGTTTTATTACAATTTCCCCTTTTTATATTTAGGAAAGTAATAGTTGAAGTGGGGGCCACGTGTATATATATATATATATATATATATATATATATAAAATTCTTTTTGAGATGAAAACAAAAATTAAAAATATATATATCTTAATTTAGTTTTAAACTATGTTTTTATAAATGAATAATTAGTGGTTTAATTTAAAATGTGAATAGTTTAAAATAGAGGATTATTTATTTATTTATTTAGTTTTGATTTAATTAATAATTAATTAAATTTTATCTTAAATTTTGATATTAAGAATGTCTGAGTTCAATTTATAAGTTGATTTACTTACAATTTAATAAGGTTTAAATTATAAATTATTTAATTAATTTATAATTGAAGTTCGGTTATAATCATCTTAGGCTTTAATTATATTATGTTATCAAATGGAAATGTATATTTGGATATTGTTGAGTAAGGGTTGATTGCCACTCATTGGTAGAGCATTGCCTTAGTTGGTACTTTATCTTTGAGAGTTATATTATTATTATTATATTTTCATTGTATGTGATTTTATTGCATTTTCTTTTGGTAGTTATTTGGGGGTTGAGGTTTACCCTTAGGAATTATGGGCCAGAGGCTATGAGATTTTTATTTTCTATGTGAAATGGTATAACCATTTTTATATCTCGATTAGTTCATGTATGGTTTGGAGTGTAAGTGTGAGTAATCCTTCTTGATTCGGTCATTATGTCTTTTAACCAAAAAGGGTGACAACCATTGTTTGGTTAAGTCTGATTTACCTTGTCACCTTACATCATCATTTATGTTGATGCATGTTTAGGATGATTGTGTTGTGTATTATGTTACTTTATTATTTATTCTATGGTTATATTTATGTGTGATGTACTCTATGGTGGAGATGGATGTTATTGATAATGGTTTATTATTGCTCTCGTAATTATGAGACTTTATGGATTGTTATTGTGATTATGAGATATCCATTATGGGATGGATAATTTTATGAGATGTTATATTGAGATGGACAAAGAATCCTTGTGTGGATGTGATATTATTTCCTTGCTCTATTAATTTACTTGGTTGACTTTCATGATTATGGTTTATGAGATTTTTTTGGTATTAATTGGATTATTTTGAATGGAGCATTAGGGTTAGGTTATCAATGTGTATATGGGGTAAGTGGCTTGCAATGGGGGTCAAGGCCCTAAGTGGTTGTCAAGGTAACTCATTGTATGTAACTATATTAAGTGATAATATTGCACATTAAATGGGAAGTTTTGAAATGAATTAAAAAAATATTATGTGTTCCTCGCTAATGCCTTGAGTCCCAGTATAGGCTAGGATGAGAGTGGAAGAACATGCTTGTGTGATCTTGCATAGTTACTTTCCTTATCTATATGAGTTACTAGAGGCTAAGGTCTAGAGAGACTATTAGGGTAACCTTAGAGCTGATCCATGTGACTACACTTACCTGTATGTATCTTAAGTTTCCTTCCTATATATATAGTTTTGGGTTACCTCTGGAATCGTCTTTTTGTATGATTAGTACCATTTGTTATAGAGAGATTTCAAGATCTTGGCTAGGATTTGTGTTGTTGATTTTGTGGTTTGATTATCCATATGTGGATTGTGCATTATCTCCCCTATAAAGTGGGAGTGGAAGCATGATTAGGTGACTATGTAGTTGAGAGGTGGTGGCTTATTAACATTTGGGCCCCCCTTAGATTGGCACCAATGTTGGATGTTCCTTTGATGCAGCTGTATCATTGTTATTATTATTCTTATTCTTATCTCTTGGATACTTAATTTTAAATGATTCATCTATATATTCATGTATCATGTATCTTGTATCTTGAGATCCTGCAAGATAATCTATTCTATTCTATTCTACTTGTGTGTGACTATTACATAGCCTACAACATGTGTAGTGGGTGTTGTTCATTGGATGTACTAATTCATTGTATTTATTTTCACTTATGTATTTTCTTATGAGATTATGTATCTATTTTCATCATGACTATGTATACTGTACTTAAGGTTAAAATAATTAATAAAAAATTCCTTAAATGTGACTCAACATAAAGGAACCCTTGAGGAATAGAAATTGTAGTTGTAATTTATTATGTGTACTTGATGTGTATGTGTATAGTGCTTCCACATAGTTATGTTATGTTGTATAAACTTTAAAAACAAATGTTCACTAAAACATTGTAACATAGTAGGTTAATTTCTGTTAGGTTCTCAAGTGAGGTGTTACATGGACCTTGTAGAACATTAAGGAGATTTGATAGTGGTAATTCTTTTGAAGTTGAGGTTCTCGATGACATGGATAGTTTGCCAATATTTAAACATGATTTATTTTTATGAGTATCATGAACATGATGGCAAATCAATTGTAAAACAAAATTATCTTAAGAAGTAGAAGGATGACATTGATAGGATTTTGGATAGAAGAATTATAAAGATTTCAAATCTTAAAGTTCCTCATATGCCCCTCACAAAAATTTCAAATCTCAAAACTTGAAGGAAGCCAACAAGGTTTTTACTTTCTCACTCATCTGATGATATGTACCCCCAATTCAAATTTTGAGGAAAACATCAGGGAACAAGTCAGTTGGGATGAATTAGTCTCCACATTTATCTAAGATGAGTTTTTCCCTCCAAAAGAACTCAAAATTTAGAGCATAGGTCCTATTTGGAGAGAGGATGCTAGAATTGAGAAGTGAAATTAGAGCCCACATACAACAAATTAATTCAAGGGCCCATGCATGCTAAATGTGGTCAAGATAAATGGTGAATTACATAGATATGCAATTCTAGGATGGTACAATTCCTTAAAATGTCAAATTAGTAATGGCTATCTACTCTATAAAATTTGACATTCATCTATTTAAGAAATGCTCTATGTTTGTACATTGTAGAGCCTAATAGTACAAAGTTCAAGGGCATTGAATGTCACTGTGCTAAGGAAGACACAAATTTACAAAGGTAAAAAGGATTTTCAAGATTAGCAATATAAACGAGACTATAGATGCTTTCATTGCAATAGTAGGAAAATATTTGTAGAGTTTGGGTCACATCCAAAATGGGCTAGTGTACACCAAAATGTTTGAGAAGGTGATTTAAATTACAAGGGAGAAAATATCGGGGCCTTTTCTTGTTGAAATGTTTCCTTTGGAAGATGAGATAAAAAATGGAAGATAATGCAAATGAGATGGAGATGGGGTCTTATATTTAGATATTTTATATTAGAGTGACTACAAAAGGAAATTCTTATAGTTAGGATATTTGACACTATAGTGGTTGTAAAAATAAACCATATGACTAGATAGACTTTGGTTTTATATAGAGAAGGTCTAGAGAGGAAATCATGTGTACCTTTAGACATTTCATCAAGATGAATAAGGATCTATTTTCTTATGCCCAGATAGATAGGGTCTATGAATTTTCCTCTAACATAATGTATCTAACACAACAACAAAACTCCTAGGTTCAAACCTAGGTAATTCTTTGTAATTTTATGTTTGGGTGAATAAGAATTTCCCCTTGGAAGTATTTTTCAATAATAATAAGAAAAAAGTTTAATTTTTTAATCAAATGAGGTTAATCCTACAATAGGAATGCTAATTACAATTAGAAATAAATGATAAGTAGAAAGGAAAAGATTAGGAGGTGGGTGGATATGAATCGTACTTTTTTTCTCATACATCAATGTGATCCTAAGTACCCACAAGAGAGTCTCATCGACTTTTTATATATTTCTCATTAGTGGGAAGGATGTAGTAGTTCTCCATGTTCCAAGAACCATTTGTTAATACATAATAATTGAGAGTCCATAAATCTTTTTCACATGTACTCATAGTTTTCCACTATTACATTTGAGGGAAGAGTAGTTATTAACGCCAAATTTGTACACCTTGAGGTCCTAAAAAGTATGTCAAATTTTGATGATTTCTTGGTTATCTTTTTTTATCACCTCATAATTACATTATGTTTTAGTCAAAGGATAAAGGGGCTTGAGAAAAGTTGATCTTATTCATAGGATATTTTTCTTGATTTTACATAAATTAAGGTGTTCAAAAGGGATGCACTCTAGAAGAATGTGGTGTGCTTCTACAATTAGTCCACTTTTATTGGTTGTATTAGGATGTAGTCAAGTGAAATTAAAAAATTAGAACTTGCTCCTTTTTCAAAGGTAATGGATCTACCCTTTCCATACCATTGAAAGGTTGGGAAGATCATCTTGAAACTTTTCAATTGATTTGACCATCCCCTTATTCACAGTCTAATCCTTGATATATTTATTTCATCCATTCTAATTATTTATTCTAACTCAATGATAAATCTTTAATCATCATTATTAGCTATAAAGTTAAATATCTCTTTAAGTAAGGCATTGAAGTGTTTTAAGATTTATGAGATATAAAAAAATTAAATATAATTCTAGGAAACATATCAAAGTCCATGTTAACCTTTTACATTAGTCAATTATAGAATTTTAGTAGTTGTGTTTCTAAACTAATCTATATTTGTGTCCACATCCTACTATACACTTATATGGAAGAATAGAGATGGAATAACACCCACAACATATGGTAATTGTGTAGGCTATCTATAGGAACTACAACATTTGGGGTCAAATTGCAAGGACAAATTGCGATGACAGTGTAATTTGTGGTCATTTCATTTTTTTTTTTGCAATTGTCCCTGACGTCATCGTAATACCAATGTTCGCATCATAATTGCCACAGCCTTACAAGAATAAAACAAAAAAAAAGAAACACAATAATAATTTTCCATTTGTTTTGATTTTGGAAAGTTGCACACGAAAGAGGTGGAGAGCTCTAGACGAGGGTGGAGAGCTATGAACATTTTCATGGCCCTTGTGATCGATGCATTTGGTTGTTGTGCCCTCATGATCTCTACATTTCGTTGCCATGCCCTTTCTCTATGATTTCATTTTTGTGTCATGCCCTTGCTTTTTGATTTCATTATCGCGTCATGTCCTTGCTCTATGATTTCATTATTGTGTCATGCCCTTGTGATCTGTGTGCACTTGTTGTGTGATTTTCTTCAAGGGAGAGAAGAGGTACGCATGTAAATGTTTTTTCTTTTCCTTGTAAATATGTATGTCTTTATATTTCCTTGTAAACATGTATTTGTTTATATATTTAGAGAGATCTTTTTCAAGGTGCTTGTGACATATATGTTCCACTTGCATAAATATTCCAGAATCCAAATAATAAAACAATAAAGCTCACTTAACTCATGTTAAGTGACTTACCTCAATATCCTACACAAAGATAATGTAGACGATGAAAAATGGGCAGAATTCACAAGAAATTTTACAAAAACATATCATAGCACATATTTTTAGAAAGAAACAAGCCATAACCTAGTTTAATTGGTCTAGTTGTTGATTAGCTGGGTTGATTACAAATTCCTATAGATCTTTCATTAGATTAGGTACAATAAAACAAACAATCAACTTTATAAAAAATGATTCAGCTGTATACATATTCCAGAATCCAAATAATAAAATAATAAAACTCACTCAACTCGTGCTAAGTGACTTACCTCAAGGTCCTATAGAAAAAAAATACAAACCACAGAATATGGCCAGAGTTCATAAGAAATTTTATGAAAACATATTATAGAAGATATTTTTTGAAAGAAACAAACCATAACCTAGTTGAATTGGTCTAGTTGCCGATTAGCTGGGTTGACTACAAATTGCTACAAAAATGTCATCAGATTAGGTACATATCCTAGAATCCAAATAATAAAACAATAAAACTCACTCAACATGTCTTAAGTGACTTACCTCAAGATCCCGCACAAAACTAATGCAGACCATGACAAATGGGTAGAGTTCACAAATTTTTTAACAAAAACATATCATAGCATACATTTTTAGAAAGAAACAAGCCATAACCCAGTTAAATTGGTCTAGTTGCTGATTAGGTGGGTTGATTACAAAATTCCCCTTTCACTAGGACTATGAAATGATGCTCTTCTTTGGTGAGTTGTAACACTAATGAATGTTTTTAGAACTTTGGCCAATATTGAAACAAGGGTGGAGAGTTGTGAATGTTGTCATGCCCTTGTGATCAATGTATTTGGTTATTGTACCCTTGTGATCTCTGCATTTCATTGTCATGCCTTTGCTCTGTGATTTCAATGTCATGTTGTGCCCTTTCTCTATGATATCATTGTCGTGTTGTGCCCTTGCTCTACAATTTTCTTTAGGGGGTGAGAAGAGGTACATATGTAAATAATTTTTTTCTTTTCCTTGTAAACATGTATGTCTTTATATTTCCTTCTAAACATGTATATGTTTATATAGTCAGAGAGATCTCTTTTAAGGTGCTTATTACATATTATCTCACAACATAAAAATGATCCATTTGCATACATATTCTAGAATCCAAATAATAAAACAATAAAACTCACTCAACTTGTGCTAAGTGACTTACCTCAAGATCGTGCACAAAAATAATGCAAACCACAAAAAATGGGTAGAGATTTACAAAAATATATCATAACAAAAATTTTTAGAAAGAAACAAGCCATAACCCAGTTAAATTGGTCTAGTTGTTGATTAGCTGGGTTGATTAAAAATTCTTGTAGAACTATCATTAGATTAGGTACATATTCTAGAATCCAAATAATAAAATAATAAAACTTACTCAACCCTTGCTAAGTGACTTACCTCAAGATCTTGCACAAAATAATGTAGACCACAAAAAATGGGTAGAGTTTGCAAGTAATTTTACAAAAATATATCATAGCATATATTTTTAGAAAGAAACAAGCCATAAGCTAGTTAAATTGGTCTAGTTGCTAATGAGCTAGGTTGATTACAATTTTTTGTAGAACTATCATCAGATTAGGTACATATTCAAGAATCCAAATAATAAAACAATAAAACTCACTCAACCCATGCTAAGTGACATACCTCAAGATCCTATGCAAAAATATGCAGACCATGAAAAATGGGTAGAGTTCGCAAGAAATTTTACAAAAACATATCATAGATGATATTTTTAGAAAGAAACAAGCCACAACCCAGTTAAATTGGTCTAGTTGCTGATTAGATGGGTTGATTACAAATTCATGTAGAACTGTCATCAAATTAGGTACATTTTCAAGAATCCAAATAATAAAACAATAAAACTCACTCAACTCGTGCTAAGTAACTTACCTCAAAATCTTGCACAAAAATAACGCAGACCACAAAAAATGGGTAGAGTTCTTAACAATTTTTACAAAAACATATCATAGCAAATATTTTTAGAAAGAAACAAGCCATAACCCAGTTAAATTGGTCTAGTTGTTGTTTAGCTATGTTGATTGCAAATTACTTTAGAACTATCACTAGATTAGGTACAATAAAACAAACAATCAACTATTCCTAGCTAGCAGGATCAAATACATTTTTTGAAGGTGATAAAATTGTACATGTAGATGCATCACTTGCATGCCAGACATGAAGTGCATTCCCCAACTTATAATGAATGGTTTGATATGAAGGCTCCATACATTGGCGCAACAATAGAATCCAAGGATGTAACCATGCATGTATTGGAGTCTCCTCGCGAGGATCCTAGGTATCTAGTTCCAATTTTAATTATGGGTGGCTTCATATTGAAATGTGGTTTGAAGGTAATGGTTTGTAAGCATGGGTACTCTCTTTGTTCAACTCTCTCTTTTTAGTTCTTATGCATAGCTATATCTTGAGAGTTGTTGGATATCATTATGTATTTGGATATGGCCTATTGGGACCCTTCCTTTTTCAAAACTTTATGCAGGACATAGGTTTTCCAATTAAGTCTTTTGAGTGAATGAGATACATATAAAACTAGTGTAATCTTTAAAATTAATAGTATGCTATTCTCTTTCTCATCATCTTTTTATTGATTTTGGTGTGGGCTAAAAAAATACACATAATGATATTACAATGTAAAGATATTATGTTTAATTCATAATTATAGTTAGATACTATATGACTCCTGATTTGAATTTTGTTCTCTCTATTTATTGCTTAAATTTTATGTACCAAGATCTTACTTTGTGCATACTTTGATCATTATAAGTATACGATGATTAGCTAGTCTAGTATTTCATTAAATAGCATTGGACACACAAATTATTTATTTAATTAAACTCCTTTTTGAGTTTTTTATTCATATATTTGCAACCACTTTTCTTAGTGTTATCCTAAGATGATATGGGCTTTTCTATGCATCATAAGAACATGGAGAAAGAAATTGAAAATATATTCTACAATATATAACAATAGAGATATAATATAGCTAGGAGAAGCAAGGATTTTGGTTAGTTGAAGATGGAGAAATAATTTTTCAATTAAAAATAATTTGAACAATCAGTTGTTCCCAGCTAGCAGGATCAAATATAGTTGTTCAAGGTGATAAAATTGCATATGCAGATGCATCACTTGCATGCCAGGCATGAAATATATTCCCCAACTTATAATGAATGGTTGGATATAAAGGCTCCATACGCTGGCCCAAAAATAGAAGCCAAGGATGTTGATGAATAACTTCAGTAAAGAGTTGAGTGAAAGGAGTTGAAGAAGCAAATTCTACTTCTATGTAAATGCCATAATCACGAGGCTCATTCTCTTGTAGAAGCCCCTGCCATAATAAATTACCTCTAAACCTTTAAACATGTTGAGAGACATTTTTTGGTCAACATTGAGGCCCTTTTAAATGATGATCAAATAGGGCTCTAAGGCGCAAATGTCATGGACATTAATTTGAGCACCCAAGATCGTGATTAAGGACTTCAAAGTCATGAGGATGAACAAGGTGAGATCACCTCCCTAGCATGGCTATCAAAGTGAATGTGATGGGGAAAAATAATAATAGCCCAACCCATTAGGAGTTAGCAAGGTAGATCTAATATCAACACCATGTTCTTGCTTCTAGGCCAATAGTCCTTTAAGTGCATTTTCTTGTAAAACATTAATTTTGTTAAACAATTATAAACTCTTAGAAAATGCATTCTTATTTTCTATTATCATTGATGGGCTTCCCTTGGAAAAAATCAAAATGAAGAGGCATAAATACACCAAATTTTTCTTTCAAAACCATATGTTCAAATATAAACATTAAATACAACATGTCCAATATTTTTGCAGATATACACATTAATTACACCAAATTTTTCTTTCAAAACCATATGTGCAGATATAAACATTAAGTACAACATGTCCAATACTTTTGCAAATAGACACATTATTTTACACCAATTTTTTCTTTCAAAATCATATGTACAGATCTAAACATTAAGAAGATGATACTCCTAATACAAATGATGCTGCTACTTATCCTGACGATGATGCTTCTATTGATCACGATGATGAGGAGGAGGAGGGTGAAGATGATGGTGATTATTATAAATTTTTACTATTTATAATTCATATGTGATGCTAATATTCAATGTTACTTTAAGTATATGTTTCATTAACTTTTTAGCTAACATAAGACAATTGATTTACTATTGCAGAAATGTGAAGCCCTTTCACGAGCATCCCACACAATCTCATGGATCATTAGGTATAAGTTAGTACACCCCATAGGCATTAATGTCCTTTACCATTTGTAAAATATCTCTCTCATTGCCACCTATCTCTCTTATTTCATGGAGTGCAAGTACCAACGAATAGGTATTTGTTACATTTGTCTTCCTCGAGTGAGGAAAATGTACAAATGAAAGAAGAAAGTGAGACATTTAGTATTTCTAAATCAAGGAGATCGACTCAAGGTCAAAATATCAAGAAACAATTCAATAAACACATGAAATTTTTCCTTGCTCAAGGGGGGTCATGTTCTTATAATGATGACTTCGATGTGCCCTTTAGGTACACACATCTACTGAAACAATGGGTCCCCAATGAACTTCCTCCAATTAACACTAATTTTTGTGTTGGAGAGAGGATATATCGCATAGCACCATCCTCATTACATGGTTTGGGCCTATTTCCATGGATGGCACAAAGGTCTCTTAGAAAAAGGTTGTTGAATTGATGGAGTATCTTGGACCTTGCTATGATTACAGTAGTTGGATGCAAATTGTTAGATATAAAAAAGTATGTGTAGGTATGCACTTGCAGAAAATTATATACAACAAAAACTTAGTGAAAAAAGTAAAAAATTCTTAATATACATTGACAAAAGGCCAAAAGTATTAGGGAATATTGTAGGTTTTATAAATAGTACATGACATGTGTCAACTAAGAAGCAACCCAACTACATATTTGAGGCACGTGAGGGAAATCAGGTATTTGTATGTGCGATAAAATCAATACGTGGAAGTGAAGAGCTTCTTATTGATTACAATTTGAATCACATAGATACAAACAAAGTCACTATCATCGGCGAGGTGGTATGTACTATGAACATTTAAAATCAACTCCAAGCAATAAAGATAAACACAACATTAAATTTGTATTTTTTTGCTAACTTAGAATAATAACACATGTGTTTTAACATGTCTTAATGATTTTTTTCTAAAATGCAGGGTTACAATATGGATCAACAAACATAGGATATGCATGGCGGCAATTGCTCTTTTTCTTGATAGGTAAAACTCATTGTTGTACAAATTAGATTCAAGAAATATGTTAATGTATATTTTTTATTATGTTTTATTCTTCACTATTTTGAATATAGAGCTAATAATATTACTCTCACAAATGATTGTTGATTAGGAAAAGGGAAACGAAAAAGTAGTCCATGAGGATGAGAAGCCACGCCATGATGAGCTAGCTAAATTTATTATTGGTTTTGATTCAACCCTTGATCCTATGGTTGCATTGAAAAAGTTGATTAATGATATAGGAAATTTTTTTATCATAATTGACATTAACTCAACCTTAGACTCCTACAACACAAGATATGATTAATAGGTTGGTGACCGTAGTTTGCACATATATAGTAAGCATTAATGTAGTTTTTAATTATAACAAAAGTTCAATAATTGTTTTTATAGTATACTCTTTTATTTATGTCATTAAAAAAAATGCATGTGTTATTTTTTTAGAGGAAGGTAAGGATGTTAAGGGGCGATCCCCTAGATGGTGATACTTCAGGTGGTTCAAGTACATCACATGTTCTATACTACACTTGTGTTTTTCTCAAACAATTTTTTTTTAATAGCTCTAACAATCTTGTTTTATTGTGCTCTAACAATCTCATTTTTTAGCTCCTACCATTGATCCTCTGTTCACTACGCCACTTGCTATAAGGAATAGAACCGAAAGGCACTACCAACTACAAATTTGGCAACGTGTAGCTCGATGACAAATGCGGTGGAACCGCCTATTGTTAAGTTGATTCCTCTTTTTCTCTCTCATTTTTCATGTGTTTATTTTACTTGAACTATTATTTGTTAGGGGGCATTTTGTAATGTTCGATTCATTTTATGCAGAAGGCAATGAGGACTTTCCTAGGTGTTCCCATGTTAGATGTACATGAACATTAAAGAATTGTGATCAATTGTTTTTTAGCAATGAAGATGGTCTTCCCCTAAAAGTAACCCAACTTCTAGGTACTTTAAAGATTGATCCTTTCTTTTACTATACAATCTTATACTCATAATCAAATACACTAACTTCTCATGTCGTCCCTTTGAATAACTACTAATCACATTATTATTTTGCAAGGAATAATACATTTTATGAAAAACTTAATGATGAATGTTTGCATATATTTGGGCCGACCATACACACATGGTATCATATTTTGATTTCATTGCTAGATCAAGTTTCCTTAATTTGATCAATTCCTTCAAATAAATTAAAAGGTATCTTCAGTTCATTTATGAATCTAATAGTTTTTTCTTTTTTTTAAAGGTGGAATTTGCAAGCGAAAGAGTTAAAGGACCATCTCATTGATGCCATGACAACACTTTTTGGACTCAACGTATTTCAAAGACTTAGGTTCCTTGAGAAAGCAGGCCAAGCTTTGAAGTATATTAGGTTTAACTATAAGACCCAAATGAAAAAAAAAAACCTTTCCTATCAATGGTCCCCCTATGTTCCCATTATTGACTAGGAGAATCTTATAAAGGATGTCACTGTGAAAAGAGCATTAGATGATGGAGAAATGATACCACACAAGGAAATAAGGTATGTCATAATATTAAGAATAAAATTATGTAATAATTACTCTTAATACTTATGTGATCTAACATATTTCAAACTTCACATACGTTTCCTGACACGTCAAAGACAATCAAAGTAAGAAATTAGAAACACGTGCAACACAAGCTTGACTCGAGTGGATATTCAAAACTTACTGCATGAGTTGCAAGTATAAGTAAATGAAAAATTATATGCAAATATTTATAAATTATAAACAATTTGGTCTTAATGGAATTGATTACAAAAAAAATTCATGATACCAAGCAAAAATGTAAGCCATGGAGTTTTTTTTTAAAATCTTTAAAGAGGACAAGAAATTAACCTACATAAAAGGCTATATAGTTGTGGCTAAACGACACCAAGCAATGAGTGCGCAAGGTTGTTCTACTGGATCTATCAATGAGGTAAATAAGTCAATTGATTTTTATTTCAAATTGAATACTTTAGCAATTACTATATTTGATATTAAGTTCTAAAAATATAAGTCATTATATTTGTTTAAAGTAAGGAAATAATGATTATATATTTGTTTAAAACTATAAAGTGAATATATTTATACGTATTAAAATGAATGATTAAGATTTCTCAGTATTTTTCTTGTATTTATATGTATATATTACTAATAAATGCACTAATTATTTACATTGGATTGGAACCTGCTAATCCTAATACAATAGTCGAGCACCATGGTGGCGACGATTCAAATGTGGATCCTAGTACTCAAGGTATATATTTTCTATTTGATTTTTGATTTTTGAATTATTAACACAAGTAAAAAAATTTAATTGAATTTGGTGTAGTAATACAAATTTAACTATAATGTGTTGGGATTAAGAAAACATCTTGTATTGCAGTTGCAAGGGATGCAAAGGTTGTTCTTGATGAGCATGTTGAGGTCCAAGCCGACAGGCAAGATGATGTGGTTGGACAAAGTAAAGAGTGCTACAATGTTCTTTAAAATCTTTAAAGCCTCAATTTTTCTAAATTTAACCCTTTTATTTGTTATTGTAGAGGACCTTCCTTTTCAAAGGACATCAAGTGCACGTTCACGAGTGAGAAGACATATTGATGACAACATGGATATGCCTATGCAACAGTATAGGGAAGGACAAAAAATAAACAAGAAATGATTCATATAACTTATGTAACTTATTTGATAATGATTGATTTTTATTTATGGATTTTTTTATTTATGTTCTATTGAATGTTCTAATGAATCTTATGTTTCAATATCAATGTCAATGTTCTAATGAAACTAACATGTTAATGGATGTTATCATGTGATAATTCATAAATGTTACATTTTATTAATAGAATGAATTAATTTTAGATGTTACCAGGGAATTTAGATGTTGGGGGATGGTGGGGCCAAATGAGCTTCCGCCTTCATGGGGTTGGCCCTAATTAGTAGAGAATATTAAACTATTCTTAAAACCAAGTGAAGCTCAACATTAACCTATGATTGTATGATAACTAATTGTGTGAATCTCTTAGTTTTAGGTAATGCAGAAGGACGCCATACTCAAACTCATTTATTTATGAAATTTAGTTGTTGTGGATGAAGTATTTGAAAGAATGGCTTACTATGATATTGCCTCAAATTATTCCTCTCTAAGGTATTCTATTGTTTCTATTTATCTCCAATCATGTTTAATTGCATTTGATAACTTTTGTTGTAAATTGGGAGACATGAAGAAGAATTTGAATAATGGAAACAAATAATATTTTATGATACTTCATGCTTTTCTGTTGGTCAATTTGTAGGCCATTCTAGTCATTTTCTATTGTCCATGCTCATTAACATCTTGATCACAAGAATGTGGTGCAGCAACCTCAAATGCAAATTAATATCATAGAAATTTATGCTATCCTTGTACAACAATCAAAATCACAAGCTTCTATAGCAATGGTTGATGACATGTCCGATCTGGCTTCCAATCTCAGTGATGATATAAACAACTGGAACAAGTCTTTTTAGGCTACAATTGAAGAGTGTCTAGTGCAATTTGCAAAAAAGGTAAAAAAAAGTAATAGTTCTTTTCCTTTCTTGAATGCACATGTTGTTAGATGATACATATGAAATTAGTATTAGATATCCACTAATATGTAGAGTTGGTCAATATAATGCAAAGTTCAACTTGTTTAGATACAATCCTAAAGAGGTGCTGGCCAAGAAATTGTCTAAAATAATAAGAAATGCCTATATACAAGGAAAGTGGAGTTTTTCCTAGCGAAACATAGATGTTAGATAGTAAAGGAGTTTCAACCTCCTGAACACATTATCCAAGGTTGCTTCTAATGTAATTTCAGAGTCCCTCTAAATGTTATTTTACATATGATAATTTAGACCTTTTCAGTCCTTGGGATGCCACTTTCTCCATTGGCTAAGTACTAAAATAAGAGTACTGCATTCTGATATTTAGTCATTGTGTTGGCCTCTGATATTTCTAGAAATAATGATTTGTTGGTGACTAACATATACCAAACCAATTACAACAATAATGGATTCAATATCAATATGATGCAGAAGGGATTGTGACTTAACTAACCAAACATAGTTTTTCTTAACAAGGTCTTAATGACCATCCAATAGTCTACTCATGAGTGACCTTCCTAAAGAATTACTTAGGACTTGTTCTCCACCTTCCTAAGGTATCTAACAAGACAATCCAACAATTCTTGGTAGAATCAAATTAGAATTTCTCATAGAGAATGAATGTGTTTATATGTTACTTAGACCCAACATGTAATCATAGATACTTTGGTTCTTGTCCACAAAAAAACCCACAATCCAATTTTCTATAGTAAGGGCTAAAAGAGAGATGATAAAATTAGCCCTCCTAATGAGGTATTTGAGTTTATTCTCCTACAAATCCTAAATGACCCCCAAATTAAATTGCATATTTAGAAAATCATTTTAGGCTATGAAATAGTATCAAGGAATGGGAATTTGGTTTTTCTCCTAACTCCCTTCACCTAGACTGAGCAAGATTAGGCCTGATTTGCAGATCTAGGACCAACTCACTCTATAAGTTACTATTGAAAATATTCATTGGACATCTCTGTTACTAAGGACAAAATGCTATACCCTTGATGGTATGATTTTTATATATTTTCTTTGTTGGTCAAAACCTTTATATTATGTTGTATGGCATAATGAGAAGTGTTATCAGAGAAGCGTTACTGATATACTTATAATCTAGTCCAATTTCCACTAACTTCTCATATAAATAGATCATTGGATTCTTCATCTTGTATTTACATTCTCATTGGGAGTTCTTTTTAGTTTTTTATTGATCGTTCATCATTATAATTTCTAATTTGTTTCCAGTGCTTTCACTTCATTCTTTCTTTGTTTCTACCCAATTGTCTATTTGCTATCATCTCAAATGCATCCTTTTGGCATAGGGTGAAATCATTTGTTAGACAAAGGATTTGTATTTTGTGGAGTAATATGTTTACAAACACAAGAAATAACTCCTTGTGTTGTTTCCATTGTAAAAAAAAATGGCATCTTTGATCTCACACAACCCTTCATCCAATATTTCCTTTTATCCCCCAAGTTTTTAGGATGGGGAGGATGGTAAGGGACAATAATTAAAATAAGGAAATTGATAGAAGTATAGAAAATTTATTTTTTAATTCCAAACAAAAGAATTATTCAGTTTTTTTTACTTAATAGTTATTATAAGAACATATAGATGTAAAAATTTAATGAATGTGATCATTACTATATTCAAACATTATATAGATAATAATAATAATAAAATATAGAGAGAGAGAATTCTAGTATGCATATTAAAGTCACCCTGAAATAATTTTCTAAATAGTTGTTAATGTTTTGTCAATTCTGACATTGCGAACAATTACTCCTTGCTTGTTAATTTAAACCAAGATCTCATCATGACTCGTGTCCTATCAATTAATTTCCCACACTTCAACTAATCATCTACATGAATGTAAATTCATCACCTTCTCTTTAATTTAAATCCCTCAATTTGATTACAAGATGTCCTTCCACTGAAACAAGCATATCATGCCATATTGAATGTTGTAACCTACAAAAGCTAAGTTGAAGACTAGGTTTATGTTGTCACTGAGGTTTGCACCCTTGTCCAAAGCCTATGCATGAGGAAAACCTAATGAAACATGGAAACAACCTCCAAGCTGTGGGACTTGAACTGTGAGGTTGAGTCTCCGGAGAAGGCTGGCTTCCTCTTACTATCAGGATGCACCTAACTACTCTTGGAGAGGAAAAGGGAGAAAGAGAGCATGAAAGAAAATCTACCTAATCTAATCTAAAGAGGTGATGCACCAAAATAGAGTGTTAAGACCAATCTTTGCCCATATATGCACTTTTGAACCAGAATGAAACTAAGGATATACACATTCAGACTTGCTTTAATCTAATAATCACATGTAGATTAGAAGATCAAGATGAATGACACAAGGAAAGAGAGATTCACTTATATTATCATTCATAGGCCAAGGAGTTACAGTCATGCAGATCATAGATCTCTAGAAAACACCAGTAAGAGAAAAAGAGTTCTTGCACTTTCATACCAATGGCTGAAAGAGATAAGACATAAAATCATGTAGTTCAGAGGCACAGGAGAATTTACACTGAGAATCTGTAGAGTAGTAACAGAGAAAACAGAGAAAGGTCGACCCCTTCAAATTTTTTAGAAGTTTCCTTTATAGGTCAAGCATAACTGAGATTTCCTCCAACTGAATTTACTCACCAACCACTACATTTAAGTCCTACAGAGAACAACCATGGGAATCCAAAAGAAAATTTGATTTAAATATAGCTTTTTAGTACCATGAAATCTGATTTTTAACTAAAATAGGGCCTCGAAAAGATAGAAATGATGCCATAACTATGCTCTGACTAGGTAGATAGGTTGGATCGGGGGGGTAGAGAGTTCCTCTTTGTTTCGTATTTACTCCAGGGTGGTTGGGATCGATCATAAAATCAGATTATGCAAAAAACCTCAGTATCCCCTGTTCCCAATTCATGAACTAGCGTGGTCAGCAGGTCAACATAACCCTGGCACTGGAATGAGCCATGTGGACCAATGATCTCTTTTCACTTTGCCACCCCACAAGGTCTTCCCGAAGTTGACCAATATTACTTTACTAATTGCGCCAATTCCTCAAACTCCAACTATGACGGTCACATTAACTGCCAGCGCATCTAATCGTTACTGCCTCCATCAGACCCATTGGGACACGTGGCATAATGGTGATATGTTGCTATGGGTAATCTCTAAGCAATTTCTCTTAGCAAGATAGCGCCCACTGTCGATCTTAGACTGATTTGATGATCATGAAGACTTGCCATATTATTCCACTTTGCCCTTAAACTTCTGGATCCACGAACCAACTCAGCACACTTGGCATCCGACTTGGCCTGAGCTAGTACCATCCCTATGGTTTCATAACACTCGGCCCCACCCTGCTACATGTCACCGAGGCGCTATGTCTCTATGGGTAATATCCTCACAGCTTTCCATAGCGAGATAGCACCTATCGTTGATTTTTTGAGATTTGGTGATGAGCAAAATGGATCCGACCTATTAGTGTACTAACCAATAAGAAATTGGCCACATGCCAACCTGTCTGACAAGTCCTCATAGTTTCATCTTACGAGAAAGCGCTGATCATTGATCTCCACGAGATCAACAATCTTGGAAGATCCTCATAATACTGTGCTTGCCTCCTCAAAATTTTGGGCCCATGAAACACTTGGCAACCTCCTAGTGCAACCTGGCATCATTGATCCACATGGCACAATGGCACTATTTCGCTATGGGTAATCTCTGAGCAATTTCCCATAGCGAGATAGCGCCTACCGTCACTTTCCTTAGATCTATGGTGATCAACAAAATTGTACGAATGCACACCGAGTTGGCTAAATGAACCAATGAAATATCACCATTGTACTATGACCCACTTGACAACTGCCACCAAGGATGAGCCGTAATATTACTTTAGAGAAGGGCGGGCCCATTATGTCATCTGTGCCACGCGTTGCTGAGGTGCTATGTCACTATGGGTAATATCCTCATAGCTTTCCATAGTGAGATAGCGCCTACCGTTGATCCAGACTGATTCAAGGGTGAGGAAAATCTTCATGCGTTCAAAAGGGGCATGGGTCTAGGTAACTGTTGACATCAACAAACTGCCCAACTGGTGATGAATCAAAGCCTCGTTCCAAGAACACTCATCCGTCCACGTTGCCTAAGGTCCCACTGTGTGTGCCAAATTTCATCACTGATATCTGACGGGGCATGCTTGGGACCCACCTTCCTTCTGATGTTGCCGTAGTAACACTTTTCTTCTGGGCACTATGTCGTTGACAGCAAGGAACATAGATTTTACGATAGCACCATAGTGCCCTCTAGGGATCCATCAAAACTCAATGCCAAAAAAATAACAAGGAAAGGGAGGACCCACCTGACACGTGGCCAAAAGGTGCTATGTCGATATGGAAAAACAATGTGCAACTTCCCATAGCGAGATAGCACCAACCGTGGATATTTCTTGATCCGACGATGGGGACTTGCGGGCCTGCAGAAACATTAAAATGTGCAGGGAAGAAGTATCATAAGGTTAGCATAAGGTATTTGTGCCCCCTTTTGAATATTTGAATAGTTAAAACTTGTGAACGTTACTACGTTGAATTCAAATATGGTGATTATGGTGGGAAGGCAAAAAATGACCAACAAATCTAGCGACTTAAAGGGGACGCAAGCCAGCTATGTGTAGACTAGTGACCTCATGCATCCACTGGGCTACAAAGTCAAAAAATATGTGGATCCTATGTATACTGTGAAATCCTAATCCTACCTCTGAGAGGAAAAACCCTGAAACCCTTACCTCTGCAACTGGAACCAGAGACCAAAACCTCCTTCTGCAACCTTCAAAATTTCAAAACTTGCTATCTCACAGAGACAATCTTGTGCTCGTGCACTTCTTGGAAAAGCAGGGAACACACTAGAAATGAAACTAAGTTAACTACACACAGAACCTTGACCCCTGTCAGAAACATGGCTTGAGATAGATTCCATTGACTAGGATGGGAAAAATTTCACCACCAGGCTTACTCAATTAGAAAGCATTGGCCTGCTTGCAACTAACAATCAGATAGGGACCACTCTATAATGCATCAAACTTTGAGTTTCTTCCTAGTTTTTCCCTATTTGCATCCCATTTCAAAACCAAATCTCCCTCTCAGAAGATTTTGACCCTAGCCTTCCTGTCAAAACTCTTTTTTACCTGCTGATGGTGTGTCTCTAGGGTCTGCATGGCTTTATTTCTCTTTTCTTCCAGCTCCATCAGCTCTGCCATTCTTACTGTCATGGCATCATCTTCAATCAACTCCAACTAATGAGCTAGCTCCAGGGATGGGATCTCCAATGAAATTGGAAGTCTTGCTTCTCTACCATAAACTAACAAAAATGGTGAATTCCCTATTGACCTTTTAGGTGTTATTCTGTCAGCCCACAGTGCAGTCTTCAGTTTTTTATGCCAACACCTCTGGTTATCTTCTATTGTCCTTTTCATGATCCTGATCAGGTTCTTGTTGGAGGACTCAGCCAAACCATTAACCCGAGGATAGTAATTTGAGGATGTGCTCAAATAGATATTATGATCCATTGCCCATGCACAAATCTGAGCTCCAACAAAAGACTTTGCATTATCTGAAATAATGGTTGAAGGGGCACCAAACCTGTTCACAATTCTGTCAAGGAATTCCACAACTAAAGATTCAGTGGCATCCTTCAATGCAACTGCCTCTGTCCATCTGGTGAAGTAATCTATAGCAACTAAAATCCATTTGTGACCTGAATTAGAAGGAGGATTGATAGGGCCTGTCAAATCCAATCCCCATTGGGAAAAAGGCTGGTCCACCTGAATGGGATGAAGGGGAAGAGCTGCAAGTCTTTGTTTGCCAGAGAAGAAGGCATATTTTTCAAACTTCCTCACATACTTATGAAAATCATGAAACAGAGATGGCCAGTAATGACCAGCCCTCATGATCTTCATTGCAGTTGTCCTTGCTGAGAAATGACCACCATCGGGACCATCATGAAGTTCTTTGATCATTCTTTCAGCCTAGTCTGTATCAAGGCATCAAAATAGGGCTCCATTAAAATATTTTCTAAAGAGGACACTGTCAATTATGACATAAGGAATTGACTGTAATCTATACTGTCTCCTTTTAGTTCTATCTAATCCTTGAGGGTATCCATTGCCTAATAAGAAATTCATCATATCATCCATCCAACTCCTTGGGTTGCTATTTCTTACCTCTTGTTGCTTTGTCAGTATCATAGCAGATTCCTCATCAGGTTCTTGAGATGATAACATCTGTTTACACAACCCCCTCCCTCTTACCAGCTTGGTAATCTGAATGTCAATATGATATTCCATCACTTTAGTAATCCAGCTAGCTCTTTTCTCACTAATATCTTTGCTCAAAAGAAAATCCTTCACACTAGCATGGGGTACTAACAAATGAATTTTATTATTAGACAAGAGGTGTCTAAATTTCTTTAAAGCTCTAATGACTACAAGGGCTTGCTTCTCTACATAGTTGTATTTATCTTTATATTCTTTAAGCCCTTCACTAAAGAAAGCTATGGGTTGCTCGTCACCTTTATCATTTCTTTGAGTCAAGATAACAAAAATGCTTGACTCACCACCTAAGGTATAAAGAGTGAAATATTTCTCAAAATTTGGATTCATGAGAGTAGTGGCTGAGGCTATGGTTGTCTTGATCTCTTCAAAACTTTCCTTCCCTTCCTTGGTCCATGCAAAGACCATACCTTTCTTGAGCATAGCTGTAAGAGGTTTTACCATGGTAGAAAGATTAGGGATAAATCTTCTCACAAAATTTATCCTACCTAAGAAACTTTGCAGCCTTTTCTTGTGTTTAGGAAGAGGGAGGACACGTATTGCTTTTGTTCTCTCTGGATCAATGGTTAAGCCATCCTCAGATACAATATGTCCTAATAATTTTCCTTGTTTAGTAGCAAAGACACACTTGCTTGGGTTAAGGGAAACCCCAAACTCTCTACATCTTAAGAATACCTATCTTAGATGATCAAAATGATCTTTTGCATTCTTAGAATACACTGTAATATCATCAAGGTAAACTAAGACAAACTTGTCAATCAATCTTTTGAAGGCCATCTCCATTGCCTTTTGAAATGTAGCACCTACATTGGTTAGCCCAAATGACATCTTATAATAAGCATAGGTACCCCATTTAGTGGTAAATGTAGTCTTGTACCTATCAGACTCTTTCACTAGCACTTGATTGTAGCCAGAAAGTCCATCAAGAAATGAAAATCTCTTTGAACCACTAACCTTGGACAAAATCTACTCCATAGAAGGGAGAGGATGGTGATCTTTAAGGGAAGCTTGGTTAAGGTCCCTAAAGTCCACACACAATCTAATTTATCTATTCTTCTTCCTAACAGGGACAAGGTTTGCTACCCATGATGAGTGTTTGATGGGAAAAATTATATTGGCCTCAATCAACTTGGATAGCTCCTTTCTCATTAAGGGTTCAATTTTAGGATTCACTGGCCTCTGCTTTTGTCTTACTGGTTTGCCATTATCAACTAAATCTATAGTATGTTGAAATAACCTTGGGTCAAAACCCTTTAAATCATCATATGTCTAGGCAAATATATCATTAAATTCTTGACATAGATGAGTAAAATTTTCTTGTTCAATTTTAGAACATACCTTCCCCATGTTTAAGGACTTTTCATCGGCAATCATGACTGGAGTGTAGTCATCTTCATCAGCAGCTAGGTTCATGGCCCTGCCTCTTGCTTGGTCATTAGGATTAAAAACACTCTCTAAGGTAATGAGACCCTTAGGCAATTTTTTAGAACTGAGATGAATGATCTGATCACCATACTGATCCTGCAATCTCGACTGATTTCTCTCTGAAAATTCTACCTCATTCTGCAAGAAGCTCACAATTTTCTCATTAGACTCAAACACTTGCCAATGGATTTTGTTAATAGGGATAGCAGGCCTTACTACCACTCTGATTTTTTGCTTCTTCTCCTCCTCAAGATTCGCTGGCACATCATCAGATGCACCTATTGCTGCAAGTCTATCAGCATATCAATTTTCTTTTCTAGGGATGCTTTGAATATTAATTGCATTGAAACCTTCAAGAAAATCCCATACCCTATTTTTATAAGAATTGAGCAAACCATTCTTGGTGGTATTCTGATTTCTCACTTGATTAACCACCAACTCACTATCTCCATCAACTCTTAAAGCTTGAATTCCTCTTTTTTGAGCAAGTAGGAGACCTTGAATCAAGGATTCGTACTCGGCCACATTATTAGTGCAACTAAACTAGAGCCTAAAGGAGAAATAGTACCTTACTTGTGCAAGAGAAATTAACATCACACCAACCCCTGATCCATTTTTATTCCTTGATCCATCAAAGTACATACTCCATATCCCACTCATATCTTCTTTAGTCTCTACAAGATTGGGAACTAGAGCATCTTTCTCCAATATAAAATATATATTGAGACCTGTCTCAAGGGTTTCTGGCATAAGATCAAATTGATATGTGCTAGCCCACTCATCCAAGAAAAAATCAGGTATCTCTACTAGGGAAGTGGTGGGCTCATCCACTATGTCGTTCTCATCCATCTCTAGAATAGGGCAATTTATGTTGATGGGGTTGGGGGTGTAAGATTCAGTATGATGGAGGGCTTGAGGCTCTACTCTAATTGAAGCATTTGCTTCATATCTCATTTTAAAAGGCATATATGACCAATCAGAAGATATGAAACCACCTATTTGGGCAGTAAAGTCTCTTGACAAACAGATGGCAAAATATGGCTTGACCTCAGCAACAGAGATATCTTGGGTTACAGTACAACCAAGGCATGCATGTAAGGCCATCTCCAAATTCCTAAGGATCCTTATAGTATTGAAAATACTACCATCCAACTATAATACATCCCTAACAATGGCCTCATATTTCATTCCCAAAGCATCAACAACACACCTAGGCATCATTGAACTGCTAGCCCCTGAATCAATCATGCAATTATGGACTAGTTTTCCCCCTATAATTAGAGAAACATAGAATAGAGAAGGTCTAACATTTTTACTTGTTTCTACCTCCCTTGATGGTTGTACTAGGCTTGTGGCACTTTCCATACTAGGTGGCTAATCCTTTGGTTCAATTCTTTCCAATTCTTGCTGCAACAACCTCTTTTGCATGGGTATAGTAGCAACAACATCCCACATGGAAATATTCACATTTGTCTTCTTCATTTTCTCTACCACACTGAATGGCATAGCAAGTGTTTTGGGAGAACCATTGGGAGCTACGATTGTATAAGGTTGAGATGGAATAACCTGAGTATCAATTGCATCCTTTCTGCCATGATTTTGCCTTTGCTGCTGAAAGGTACTTGATTGATTATTTGCTGCTTGCTCATGAGATATCGCATTTGAAGTTGAGGCCCGATTGGGAGGAGGGGGGGACAACATCTTCCATAGCTCTTCTTTTGCTCCTAGTGTTATGAGCAATGGAATCCTGGTTTACATTACAATGCTCCTCCATCTGATGATTCATAAAAGAGCAATCGCCCTGTCTTTGCATATCTGAGGCATCTTTAAATTGGTCCTCCTTGTATGATTATTTTGTTGCAGGTTCTTGGACTGTCAAAGCCATAAAAGATTCAGCCTTTTGACACATACAATAGGCATAGGAGTAGTTACAGGAGGGACAAAAATCTTGATCTTGAGCCATATTGTTTTGAGGGACTATGGCCTTACTTTGGTTTACATTTAAGGTTGAAGCATGACAACCCCGCCTACTCTGATCAAAAGAATTGTTCCAATGATTAGGATTTGGAGGCCTACCACTACTTGGGGTTTGATATTGTAATTGATGAGGCTTACTACTTTGAGCTTGCTATCTTTCTAAAGTCACCACCTTGTTGCTTACTTTCTGCATCATAGAGGATTTATCCTCTAGCTTCTTCCCATAATCTTGCAATCTTTTCTCTGGGTTCTTTTCTTTTTTATCCATGTTCTGCATCAGAGATTGCATCATCTCTTTGATTTCATCCATCCCATTTGAATATGTGGAAGCTTGAGGGACTGGGACAAGGGATTGTGATGTAGAAGTTGTGGGAAGAGGAGACATTGTTGGTTGATGATTTGGAACATCAGGGAAGAAAGGCATAGGAGGCCTTGGAGCTAGTTTACCTCCTTGTATTAGGATGTTCTCTAATTTTATTGCTATGTCATAAGCATTAGGCAAGGTATCTCCTCCCATAGTTTGGATTGTAGTGGCAATATCACTGTTAAAAGCTCTAAGGTAATGTAAGAAGGCATTACCAAGGGTAGGCTTCACTAAACTAGGTATTCTATCCCATGTCTTTTGAAATCTATAATTAAAATCAGTCATACATTCATGGGGGGCTCTTTTTATAGTAGTCAACTGCTCTAAAAGTGACAAATAGTCACTTTTATCCTCAAAATGTTTGCACAATCCTGCTCCTAATCAACCATGAGCTAAACCTCTATACCATTGTAGTGATTTTCCTTTCAAGAATGAGGCTAGGAGCCTAACTGCAACATCATCCTCTGTAATACCATGGATATTGCAAACATTTGTAACCTCTTGAATGTGTTCCAAGGGAGAGATAAAAGTTTCACCAGTAAACTCTAGTATACTTTTGAGGGCAGCTACTAGTATGTCGTGTCTTGGGGCTAATAAGAGAGGGCTCCCACCATTAAAGGTGGCAAAAGTATGAGCTCTAGGCAACGCCATATAGACAAGTGATCTATTGATATGTATTGATGGTAGTCTAGGCTGAGATGTAACAGCAGGAGGAGTAGAGATAGATCTTGTAGATGTATTTTTTACTATTGCACTCCTAACCGGTGATAAAGATATTCTAGTCTTCCTTCTTCTAGTGTTGTAAAATGAAAGCTCTTGATACTGAAACTTACCTCTAGAAGATGCCCTTGTTTCAGCTCTAGGCATGAACCATTGCAACTTTGGTCTGGAACTAGATATGTATTTGAAGCTCAGAGTCGCCAAGTACTTTGAAGAATGAGCCTCCTAAAGGCTTAAACATCAAAGCTAGTACTATTTCCTCGATATTGATCTTGAAATCTTCCCTTTTGACACCAGTAGGCTTGAAATTTTCTGAAAAGTTGTCCCACTGGGCATGCCAAAAAATTGTTTTCACTGAGGTTTGCACCCTTGTCCAAAGCCTATGCATGAGAAGAACCTAGTGAAACATGGAAACAACCTCCAAGTTGTGGGACTTGAACTGTGAGGTTGAGTCTCCAGAGAAGGCCGACTTCCTCTTACTATCAAGATGCACCTAACTAGTCTTGGAGAGGAAAAGGGAGAAAGAGAGCATGAAAGAAAATCTACCTAATCTAATCTAAAGAGGTGATACACCAAAATAGATTGTTTAGACCAATCTCTGCCCATATATGCACTTTTGAATTAGAATGAAACTAAGGATATACACATTGAGACTTTATTTAATCTAATAATCACATGCAGATCAGAAGACCAAGATGAATGACACAAGGAAAGAGAGATTCACTTATATTATCATTCATTGGCCAAGGAGTTATAGTCATGCAGATCATAGATCTCTACAAAACACCAGTAAGAGGCAAAGAGTTCTTGCACTTTCATACCAATGGCTGAAAGAGATAAGACAGAAAATCATGTAGTTCAGAGGCATAGGGGAATTTACACTGAGAATCTACAAAGTAGTCACAAAGAAAACAGAGAAAGGTCGACCGCTTTAAAAAATTTAAAAGTTTCTTTTATAGCTCAGGCATAATTGAGATGTCCTCCAACTGAAGTTACTCCCAAACCACTACATTAAAGTCCTATAGAGAATAATCATGGGGATCCAAAAGAAAATTCGATCTGAATATAGCTTTTTGGTACCATGAAATCTAATTTTTAACTAAGATAGGGCCTCGAAAAGATAGAAATGGTGCCATAACTATGCTTTGACCAAGTAGATAGGTTGGATCGGGGGGGTAGAGTGTTCCTCTTTGTTTTGTATTTACTCCAGGGTGGTTGAGATTGATCATAAAATCAGATTATGCAAAAAACCTCGGTATCACCTGTTCCCAGTTCATGAACCAGCATGGTCAATAGGTCAACATAACCCTGGTACCAGAATGAGCCACGTGGACCAATGATCTCTTTTCACTTTGCCACCCCACAAGGTCTTCTTGAGGTTGACCAATCTTTCTTTGCTAACTAGGCCAATTCCTCAAACTCCAATTGCAACGATCACATTAACTACCAATGCATCTAACCGTTATTGCCTCCACCGGACCCACTAGGACACATGGCACAATGGTTCTATGTCACTATGGGTAATCTCTAAGCAATTTCCCTTAGCGAGATAGCACCCATTGTCGATCTTAGATTGATCTGATGATCATGAAGACTCGCCATATTACTGTGCTTTGCCCTTAAACTTCTGGACCCACGAACCAACTCAGCACACATGACATCTGACTCAGCCCGAACTGGTACCATCCCTACAGTTTCATAACACTTGGCCCCACCCTGCTACATGTCTCTGAAGCACTATGTCACTATGGGTAATATCCTCGCAGCTTTCCATAGCAAGCTAGCGCCTACCATTGATTTTATGAGATCTAGCGGCAAGAAAAATGGATCCAACCTATCAGTGTACCAACCAATTAGAAACTGACCATGTGACAACCTGTCTGACAAGTCCTCATAGTTTCATCTTATAGGAAAGCACTGATCTTTGATCTCCATGAGATTAATGATCATGGAAGATCCTCATAATACTGTGCTTGCCTCCTCAAAATTTTGGGCCCATGAAACACTTGGCAACCTCCTGGTGTGACATGGCATCACTGATCTACATGGCATAATGGTTTTATGTCGCTATGGGTAATCTTCGAGCAATTTCCCATAATGAGATAGCGCCTACCATCGATTTCCTTAGATCTATGGTGATCAACAAAATTGTACGACTGCACACCGATTTGGCTAAATGGACCAATGAAATATCACCACTGTACTATGACCCACCTAACAACTACCACCGAGGATGAGCCGTAATAATACTTTAGAGAAGGGCTGGCCCATTACGTCATCTGTGCCATGCATCATCAAGGTGCTATGTCGCTATGGGTAATATCCTCGTAGCTTTCCATACCGAGACAACACCTACCTTCGATCTAGACTGATCTGAGGGTGAGGAAAATCTTCATGCGTTCGAAAGGGGCATGGGTCTAGGTAACTGCTGACATCAATGAACTGCCCAGTTGGCGATGAATCAAAGCCTTGTTCCAAGCACAGTCATCCTTCCACATATCTTGAGGTCCCACGTGTGTGCCAAATTTCATCACTGATATCCGACGAGGCATGCTTGGGACCCACCTTCCTTCTGATGTTTTTGCAGTAACACTTTTCGTCTGGGTGCTATGTTGCTAATGGCAAGGAACACAGATTTTTTGATAGCGCCATAGCACCCTCCGGGGATCTATCAAAACTCAGTGCCAGAGAAACAACAAGGAAAGGGAGAACCCACCTGACACACGACCAAAAGGCGTTATGTCGCTATGGAAAAACAACGTGCAACTTCCCATAGCGAGATAGTGCCAATCGTGGATATTTCTTGATCCGACGATGGGGACTTGCGGGGCCACAGAAACATTAAAATGTGCAGGGAAGAAGTATCATAAGGTTAGCATAAGGTATTTGTGCCTCCTTTTGAATATTTGAATATTTAAAATTTGTGAATGTTACTATGTTGAATTAAAATGTGGTGATTCTGGCGGGAAAGCAAAAAATGACCAACAGTTTATAAGAAATTATTAGGGGTTTTTTGGCACCAAGTATTTTTCTCTTTGTGTTGCTAGGCTTTCCATTTTATTAGCACTATTTTTTTCAATGCCAATGGGTCTGTTTCATATTTCTTCTTAAACACTATTTTTTTGTCATCTACATTTTTTGATGTTTCAATTGGTTTGA
Organism: Cupressus sempervirens; assembly: GCA_028749045.1. Taxonomy (NCBI): domain Eukaryota; kingdom Viridiplantae; phylum Streptophyta; class Pinopsida; order Cupressales; family Cupressaceae; genus Cupressus; species Cupressus sempervirens. Next base: position 590,488,565 of record CM053784.1, read on the forward strand.
AAATGTGTTACAATGTTTAACATTTTTTGAGTTTAATTGTGTAAAAAAATATTTTGTTATCAAAATATAAGAGAGCTAAGAAGTTTTAAAAAAAAAATCCTTCATCCAAGCACTAAAATCAAGATCAAAAAGTAGTGAACAAATTGTAATATAAAAGCATTCATTTTTTGGCCTGAAAGCAATAGGAAAAGTTCATTTATTCAATCATTACTTTGTTGTACTTATTTTTCTTCTAGTTCTAATTTATCTACATGTAATTACAAGAAGGGAAAGATTTGATGTTTTGTTGATTTTAGAATTAGATTTTTTTTTGGTTGTAAAGCATTTCCTTTCATGCAAGCATGAATACAAGAACATAGAAAAGAAGGTTTTCCTTTCATGTAAAGTCACTCTGACTCAAAATTCCACTTTAATCATTCATCTATGACATCTTTGAATTTTTTTTCACTTGCATGTAATCTTCCAATGGAAAACATGATCATCAAAGTCCCGAATGTGCTTGGCCATTCTCACAGCTCGGGTGATATTCTTAGCTTGCATGTTCAAACATTTTGTGAAAAGTCACAATTGTGGACCGAAAATTCTAAACCAAACCAATTTGATTTTTGTTTTTCAACAAAAATCAATTGATTCTCTTGATGAATCATGATGAAAAGGGTATTTGGGAATGATGATTTTGGTTCCTATATGGAGTAAGAGTTGGTTTTTGGAGAATAGACCAACAATAGGTCATCTAAAGGAAAGGGTCAATGTTCTTTTCTTCAACCTTCATGCACATTGAAGATAAAATGAAACACATCTATGTAAGGATTTTTTAAATTTGGATGAAATGAGTCAAGTGAAAATTTTAGATTTGTGTTGAAGTCCCTACACTTGGTCGTCTATTCTAAAAATACCATCAGCCAGAAATTGACACTAATTCTCATGAACAGTACTATGCTAGCAAAAGTAAAATAATTTTTAAAAAGAAAAGATTAAATCATAAGTCCAATTTAACTATAAGTCATAGATTTTAGAAAATTCATAACACTAACCTTCAAATAGCTATCAATTTTAGTCTTGAAGATATATTTAATGTTTTTTGGATCCACAATGAAAAAGAGTCTGAAATCTATGGGGCTCACCTTGAATGTGGGCATTTGCATTATAGGTTTGAGGTCCACAACATCATTGTTTGAAGGGCCATCCTCCACTTCCTCTTCTAGCAATTTAAAAAAAAAAAAATTTTAGTAGGTTGTCGCAATTGTGATGACTCAACCTGATACAATGACATTGGACGAATAACATTTTCACCAGACCACCGTTGCCATTGCAATGACTAAATCCTACAAATATGTGTCACACCCATGGCACTATTGTCATAAACCATCACAATTGTGATGCCAACTCTGATGAAAGACTGTCAACCTTTGAGCACAGGTGTCACTATTGCGATGACATAGTGAAACTATCAAATGTTGTAACTACAATGGTGGCCCATCACGAGTACGACAATGTCACGGTGACCTCTTGGCCTTGTCTTCTGCCAAATATTAATGACTTTTTGTATTGCAATTGCAATGGACAAGCTTATCATTACAATTTGTGATGCCAAAAGTGCAACATTCATCTGACGGGAGCCAATTCTTAGTACCATCACTTGGGTGACAATTGGCCATCGTAATTGCAATGGCCTACTATCGCAATTTGGGTCCAAATGTAGTAGTGAGGTAATTCATTTCTCCTATCTCCCTCTCATTGTTGTTATGATGAGCCTAATTAGAATTAGTGGTTAATATTTCCCCACTTAATTTGATGTAGTTTTCCCCCAAACTTTACTATAATGGTTTGGGGGCATCACCCCCATTCTCTAGGGGTCAAGGGGAAATTCCCATCGTGGGGTCCTGGGGAAATTCCCATTGTGGGGTCCTAGGGTAGTGCCCTAGGTGTGGTTAGGGATTTTATAATGTATGATGATTTAGTAGCTTCTTGTGGTAATATTGAGTCGTAAGGGATTCTAGATTGTAATCAGGTTGAAATCACTCGATAATAATAATCTTGGACTCACCGGTTGGTGGACCTAGCCTAGAGATTAGGTGAACCAAGATGAATATTTGTGTCTTGTGTTCTCTTCTATGTACATTATTTATTTCTAATATTGGTTATATTTACATGTAATTGTCATGTCCACATCCTACTATACACTTTTATAAAATACTAGAGTTGGAATAACACCCACAACCCATGGTAATTTTTTAGTCTATCTATAGGCAATTCATTTCACCTATATCTCCCTTTCATTACATATCAACATCAAGTGGAACTTTAAAATTCAACCAATCTCAAGAGATAGAACAAACTTATCCTTTAAATTTAGAAGTTTAAATATGATTCATAATCTCAACTCATCAAGTGGATTCTAATATATGTTAAAATTGGTATTGGAATCTAACTCAAAATCCTATGCCCCCATCCAACCTATTAGGATTAAACCACAAACATAAATAACAATTACATGCAAATATAACCAATATTAGAAAATAATAGATCACACAGAACATAACACAAGACACCAAGATTTAACGTGGTTCACCCAATCCCTATGCTACATCCACCAAACAATAAGTCTGATATTATTATGACCCAGTAATTACAACCTGATTACAATTCGTAATCCCTTATAGCTCAATACTGCCGCAAGAACCGATTTTACATCACAACTATAAAATAATCCCTAACCCTAAACTCTTTTATACAAGTATTTTTACCACTTTAGGGTTATAATTAATAATTACATGTCAGCCAAAAATCTCGATAAAATAGAGCCCAAAATGTTTTTTTTCGAGGAAATTCAAGCCCCAAAGAATTTATGAAGTATGTACAATAATTTCTTGATCAGTCACCATAATCTAACAATCTCCCACTCGGGACTGATCAGGCTCCACACTAAACAAAAAATCTCCCACTTGGAGATTGATCCTGTAGCTATGCCGCTAATCCATGAGGCTCCCACTAGATCAAACCACCCTAGACTCTACTATTCTTTTATTCATGTTCAGTCTAGAAGACCAACCAGAGCTGAAGAGGAGTTCAACTTCTCTCTTGTTACTACCTTTGTCAACATATCTGCTAGATTGTTACAGCAACTCCATTTTCCTGTGGAGTTCTTGGAACAGTTTTCTATCTATGAATACCATTAGTGGAGAAATAATCTTAAAATTCATGATTGCAATACTCACCACCATTATCAGATCTAAGACATTTTAATTTCTTTCCAGTCTTATTTTCAAACAAGCATTTCCATTTCTTAAAAGTTTGAAATACATTAGATTTTTATCTAAAGAAATAAACCCATACTTTTCTAGTTGCATCATCAATAAATGTCACATAATAATGAGAGCCACCAAGGGAAGATACTTGAGTCGGTCCCCATACATTGGTATGCACAAGCTCTAATTTCTCCTTTTTGTTTTCCTTCCCAGTCTTCATAAAAATCACTCTCTTTTGTTTTCCATACATGCACCTTTCACAGAAATCCATATTAACACATTTTAGACCTGGTAAAACTTTCTTTGAATGAATTACTTTTATACATTTCCCACTCATGTGCCCAAGTCTATTGTGCCACAGTGTTGTATCAGAATTTACAATAGCTATTTGTTCTCCCTGCTCAACTGCAACAACTGTTTCTAAACATTCATTTTTCTTTGAAACAATTAAAGTAGATGGAACAATATGACCTGTACAAAGATATAAGGTGCCTACTTTCACACCTTTTGCTAACACAAGGGAACCTTTTGAAAACTTCCAATTTTTATCATTAAAAGTAACTACACAACCCTCATCACCGAGTTGCCCTGCTGAGATTAAATTCCTACTCAACCTTGGAACATGTCTTACCTCATGTAGTAGCCAATGATTCCCATTCTATAACTTAATTTAACATTTCCCTTTCCAACAATCTGAAAAGGTTCATTATCCCCCAAATAAACAAGTCCAAAATCCCCTTAGACTTAATCAATGAAATAACCTCTATGAGGTGTAGCATGAAATGAAGCACCAGAATCTAAAACCCATGAATCATCAACACTTTCTAAAGATAGAATCAAAAAATCCTCTTTAGATTTGTTACTTACCACATTTTCCTCCTTGTCTCCATCTGGTTTATCTCCTTCATTTTTCTTTCGATTCCAACAATCTTTCTTTTTGTGCCCTAGTTTCCCATAGTACTAGTAGTCGTTCAATCCTCTCAATTGAGACCTCCTCCCCTTTGACTTTCCTCTTTATTTCCCATGATTTTTGAAATTACTTCCTCTCTTAGTCGTTCTACCCTTGCTTTGTGCATTCAAAGCACTTCCTGATGTAGAAGCACCTAAGGTTATCCTACGAGTTTCCTCACTCAAAACAACACCGATCACATCATCATATTTTAAGGTACTAGATCCAGGAACATAATTACTCACGGCCATTACCAAGCCATTCCAACTTTCAGGCAAAGAAAACAAAATCAAGAGAGCCTTAATTTCTTCATCGAAATTGATACCCATAGAAGATAACTAACTAGTAATAGTATTAAACTCATTTAAATGATCTACAACAAATCCACCTTCTGCCATTTTCATATTAAATAAACGCTTCATGAGAAACACCTTGTTTGAAGCGGAGGGCTTTTCATATAGTTTCGCTAGGGTTTGCATTAATTCTTCTATTGTCTTTGCTTTTTTAATATTAAATGACACTAATGGTGCCAAGCATAATTGAATGCTTCCAAGTGCCTTTCTATCTAAAATATCTCATTCATCATTTGAATAGATCCTTGATTCTTGGCTTTTCCTTCCAATGGCTTCCATAAATCCTTTTGATAAAGATAGTCTTCCATTTGCATCTTCCATAACTGGAAGTTCTGCCCATTAAACCTGTCAACCCTCAACTTACCCTCATCTGCCATTGCTCCCACTCAACTATGAGACTTTCCTACAAAGGATAACTAAAAAAAAACCTCGCTCTGATACCACTTGTTAGGATTAAACCACAGACATAAATAAAAATTACATGCAAATATAACCAATGTTAGAAAATAGTGGATCACATAGAAAAGAACACAAGACACCAAGATTTAACATGGTTCACCCAATCCCTGGGCTACGTCCACCAAACAAAAATTCTAATATTATTACGATCTAGTAATTACAACTTGATTACAATCTGCAATCCCTTACAGCTCAATACTGCCACAAGAACCAATTTTTCATCACAACTATAAAACAATCCCTAACCCTAAGCTCTTTTATACAAGTATTTTTACTTCTTTAGAGTTATAATTGATCAGGCTCCACACTAAACAACACAACCTAACTTTATTGTGTTAGATTTAGTTTTATCAAGTAAATGTTTTAGCTTTGTACTACTACCCAAAAACTAAGGCTATCTTTCATATTTTCACTTTTCTCTCTTTTTCACTAGATTTCTCTTGGAAATTCACCCTTCTCCTTTCCACAATGTATTATCCCATGCTTAAATAGAAACCTGATCCTCAATTTCATGTATTAGCCCATGCTTACATATAAACATGATCCTCAATTTCAGCTTAAATTTCTCTACTTGGTTGGTTTCTCTAGTATTATTTTTCTTTGCAGATTGAAACTCAAACACTTCATGCTAATTTATGTTTGCAAGTTATGAATTCTAGTTATATTAAAGAAAAAAATGAGGGTACAAGTTCACAATATTTAATCCTAACTCCAAGTCAAAGAAGAAAAACAATGATGGTACAGAGACCCAAGATGTTATTATTGTCAAACGTTTGTTGTAACTTGCTATATTTCATGTGCCAAAATTTGTGTGTGTACAAGCACATGCGTACACATATAAATTTGTTTAAATTTCATTCTAAAAATTTTCTTTGTTACCATTTTAAATCTAAGCTATTACTTCTATAACATTTTCTTTTTGATAGGTAATGGGAGCAAGCCAATATATTTACTATTTTATTATTAATATTACTTTTTTGAGATTTATTATTATTATACGTTAAGCTCAAGTAGACTTGAACTCAAGATCTCCCAAATGAGAGACTCATAATTTACTGTTGTGTTGTAGACTCTTTCCTTATTACTTCTATAACATCACTCTTGAACTATTCTAACAACTATTTCATATAGAATTTATCATATTTAATTTAATACTTTGTAAGAAATAAAAATATACTATTTCAAATAAAAGAAAAAATATCCAAGTCTAACTAACACTTTTTTGATCATCACCAAAATATAATCTAAAAATATGTAAAAACATCTATACATTTGTTTATTAATCTGATTGTATTACTTAAGAAATACATCCATTTGTGTTCTTGTTATCTTTACTTTATACACTTCTTAAGTTGGAGGGTATTTACCTAAGTTTTCAAGTACTTTTTATAATTTTCTTGTATGAGATTATATAGCATGTGTCAAACATATCTTTCTAGCCGTGTGTTCTTAATATTCGTACAAATTATAGACCTAGGCTTTTTGGAGTACATTTTTCCATGGGTGTATATATAAAGACTATACTTTAGTAATATCAAATTAAACCCTATACAAATAGATTTATTATCTACTTTACTATCAATATATTTTGGATAGAAACAATTGAATTGTGTGTGTGTGTGTGTGTGTGTGTTGTGTGTGTGTACACATATATACATACATGTATACATCTATGTATGTATGTATACACATATATGTGTATATACATGTGTGTGTGTGTATATATATATATATATATATATATGTATGTATATATACTTGTATATATATGTATATAAATATATGTGTGTGTGTATGTGTGTGTATATGTATATATGTATATCTATATCTATATATGTATATGTATATATGTATATGTATGTATGCATGCATGCATGTGTGTGTCTGTATGGTTATATAGGAGCATCCTTGGGTTGTTGGAAATCTTGCATCACCCAAAAAGACATTTATTGTTTTCTATTTTATAGTTACCTATCTGACAATCTGATTTGGCAAAATCTTGTTTGTTATTTCCATATTTTGTGAGATTTGCTTCATATTGTGGACATATCATTGTTATTTATCCTAAGTGCACATAATTTAATGTGATAATTGCTTCATCTTCTTGGGTGTTGATTTCATATGTTATTCTTCATACGATGCTTGGTATTTAATTTTTTGAGGTTCTATATTTAGGAGTTAGCTTACAAACTCTTAGATCTAAGTATTTTGTTAATGTGTGGACCTATACCTATATCTACACACATACAATGATGTAGGAACATCGTAGGTGTAAGGGCAATCTTGCATCACCCAAAAATATTTCTATTTTTTGTTTTTGTATTTTTAAAAGGGCTATTCCTGTAAAAAGTTTTTATTTGTGGGAGCTTGATAATTTTAGTAAGTTGGTAATATGTGCTTAGATTGTTCTATTCTTATATGTGGAGGCTCAACTTTGATATATCATCTTTCCAGATGAGTTTTATTGTCATATCATATGCATTGGTATAGTTATTGCAGATTTTTTGGTATGAATTTTGGCTATCCAAACTTTAGGTCTAGTAGTGAAGGGATAATTAATACAAAATGAGGAAAAATCTCAACTAATGAATGCTTGTACAATCATCTGCTATAGATCGCTACTTGAGGATTTCAGAATGGGGTTATAACAACCCATCAATTCAACCATTTTCTATTTATGGTTTTTAGAAGTGGACCCATCTGAAAATGTAATTTGTAAATTGTCTTGAGTTGATCTTATGTAATAAAATGTAATGAAATGATATAATATGAGGTTGGTCAGCGTCAAGGGTTAGGGATTAGTGTCTAGAACCTTCTCAGATGATTAATAGTGCCTATATAAGGAAGGATCATAGGTTGTCTAGGGCAATTCTGGGTGATAATCACAACTATGTCTTGTAGGTTGTTGTAAGGAAGATGCCCATGTGACTTTGCATATTGTAATTATGTAATTCTACATTTGTGGTGATAATAAGAATCCCATATTTTTTTCTCTCAATTTGTGTTGTTTTTTGTTTCTATTGTTTATTGTGGTATTAAGGAAAGTACCCTTAATTAACTGGTATCAGAGAAGGGGTTCTTGAGTGTGTAAATAAATCATCGATTGGGAGGCAGTTTGCACTAGGATCATGTTTTGGGCTGAGTGTGTAGATATATCACTGATTGTGAGGTAGTTTGCACTAGGGTTTTAGTGGAAGCGTGAAAATGCCTCCACAAAGAGAGTGTGGTGGAAGAGTCATAGGTGTTATGCCTAAGGGTTTTAGAGCCCTCTAGAGATAGATGCAAGAATTGGAAGAACAAGTGCACAAAAGATCAAATCTTGCCATAAGAGATGAAAGTGAGGATGAATAATAAGAAGCAATTGTTGAAGAGATCATTTTGAACCTAGAAGAAGAGAGGATTTTTAGGGCCATTTCTAACGTTGGGAAAAGACCTAAGTTTGAGGTTCCCACATTTGTTGGAAATCTTTACCCTAGTTGATTGATTGGATCAATGAATTTGAGGAATACTTTGAGTATGAAGATATTAAATATCTAGACAAGGTAAAATTTGCAAAGGAAAAATTGAAGGGTCATGCAAAGATTTGGTGGCAGGAGATCCAGTTGGAGAAAAATACAAGAGGAAAGGACAAAATCATGAGATGGGACCAAATGATAGCCAAATTGAAGCGAAAATTCATTCTTGTGGATTATGAGCTTGATCTATTGAAGAAAATGAAAGGGTTGAAACAAGAAAGAAGATTTTTTCAAGAGTATATCAAATATTTCTATTGAGTTCTCATCAGAATAGGCCATGCAAAAGCTGACAAGGAAAAATTTGCGTTATCTTAATGGGTTGAAGCCAAGCACTTAGGAGGAATTTAGTCTTGTCCAAATGAATAGTATTGAAGAGGCACACCAATTTTACCTAAGAGTGGAGGACAAGCTAAACAAGAATTTTGGTCGAGAAAATAGTGGAAGAGGTCATGGTGAAAGATCTAGTGAATTATCTTATGGAAGCCAAAATGATGATCAGAAGAAAAAAGATGAGGCCAATAGTAGAAGTCAAAACTAGAGGGGAAACAATTTCAATCATTTACATGATCAAAACAATAGAGATCAAAGAGGAAGAGGAAGAGGGAAGGAATTTGGAAGAAGAGGTTTTCATGGAAAATGCTTTCACTATAGAGAAGAAGGGCATAAAAAAATTGAGTGTTCTAGTGCCATAGAAGGACCGATAGAAGAACAAAATATAAAGCAAGAGTTGCACATGTTGATGAAGATGCCAAATCATCACAATTTAAAGATGCAAAAAGAGGAGAAATCCTAGTTAACATAAGAGTGTTGTTGAGAAGTGAGAATGAACTTGATCAAAGGAGGAGCTTGTTTCACACTAGGTGAAAATGTGAAGATAAGTGTTATGATGTGATCATTGATGGTGGAAACACTAAAAATATGGTGTCAAAAAAGATGTGTTAGCATGAATGTTGATGGTATTCATTTGGAGGAGTACCCTAAGCATTGCTAGAATACTTGGGAATATTGTTAGCATGATTGACATGTTGCATTTATGACTATGTTTGTCATTGATGTCAACATAGTATTGTTTCTATAAAGATTCACAGAGTGGAAGATATAGAATGAGATCATATGAACTTTGTATAGATGATGAGGTCAAGAATAGTTGAGGATATGTTCCCCATTGTGTCTTGATGAAGTGGACAAGTGCACATGCAAAGATTCAAAGACATGAGAGAGATATTGGTGATTTACAAAGGATAATGTGCAGACAAAGTACCTGAGAAGTGGGTTCTAATGTTTGGATTTTATCTCTTAACAAAGATAGAATTGTGATGAGAAAAGTTAGATAGTGATAGTAGACAACCTGATGATGACATGAGCGAGTGGGCAAGGTCAAAGGTCACATGTGTGAGAAGTTTTATTTACTATGAGATGACAATGTTTTGTAATTGCAAAAAGATGTAATGAATTGTAACATATTAATGAAGTCCTATTATAATTAATTGATAAAACCTCAAGGCCAACTTAGAGAATTATTTTAAGGATATGGTATAAAGGAAGGTTATTTTCCTTGTGGTGAATATGTGTGTGAATGTATGCAAGTGTAAGAAAACTTGTATTGGAGATGTGAAGTTAGTAAATACATGTAAGCAATCAAAGGGATTGGTTTAATATAAATTTGAAGATCTGGTATTGAGATTTGTGAAGGTATTTGGTGCGGTATTAGCATAGTAAGAGGACAAAGAAAGAGTTCATGTTGAGGAGATCAATTTAAATTCTATTATTTTGAAAGGAATAATATAGGGACTAGTTGGACGGTAAGTTCGATGGTCTTGCCCCTGAAGTTGTTTGGACAGTGGGTTCATTGGCCTTCTACAAATCCTAATAGGGTTAGAAACTCTTAAAAGGGATTCAAAGTCTCCTAACAAGGATTGATATGTATTGAATGTATTTCATTAACTCCTAAGAGAGTCCACCCTCTTACAAGGAACTTTTACATTAGTACATCATTTTGTGGGTTCCTTCCCCACCGAGGTTTCCCTCTGATCAAGAGTTTCCCTAGTTAACATATTTGGTGTTATTGTGTATGTGCATTTTATTATGGTTGTTGGTTATATTGTTCACATGTTTAAAGTTTAATAAGGTTCATAAAAGTTATATTGATATGATAACTGATTCACCCCCCTAGTAATCTTGGTGGACTTTACTTTCTAACAATTGGTATCAGAGTATCAAGTCCTTGAAGGAAAAACTTAATAAATTAAGGAGATCAATGGTAGGTTATTTCACAAAAGAAAGTCCTAAGTTTGATGGAGTTAATTTTGATTTTCAAAAGATGGAGTTCCTCAATGAGATATTAGAATTATGTATAGAACATAACATTGAGTTTCTAGACCCATAATCATTTTTTCATACAAAAGAATAGACCTACTTTATCAAGGACTGCAAGTACAAGTGAAGATGGATCTAGACCTGAAGAAGACAAAAATATCAAAAAAGATTTTCCTTGCTTATGGAAAGAGAAACAGATGGTATAAAATTTTTTGTTTGTTAGACATGTAAAGAATTTGGTCATTTTTCATCCAAAGTTCTAAGAGAGTGAAGAAGACTAGAAAATCAAGAGTTCCTAAGGATTGTATTTTTTATGAAGAAATCTATGCAAGATTAGAAGTCTTGAATGATAGTAATTATAATGAGCTTGAATTGGTTGAGAAAGAGGAAGTGAAAGATGAAGAAGCTAATCCTAAGCCTATCATAGAAAATGTTGAAACTTTCTTTGAGGCTAACAATGACTTGCAAAATGATATTCAAGTTGTGGAACAGAGAGAGGAATCAAGATTTGAACCTACAGAAGAAGTAAGAATTGAGTCAGTGACACCTACACCTAACAAGAATTTGACAAAGAATCACCTTGCTAATTAGATTATTGGAAGAAAAGAAAAGGGAGTTATGAAAAGAAACATAGCACATGAAGAATTATGTTTGATTTCTCAAGTTGAACCAAATAGTACAGATGAGGCATGCAAGGATGATCATTGGATTCAAGAAATGAAGGAGGACCAAGATCAAATTGTGAAGAATAAGACATGGGAATTGGTTCCTAGACCTAAAGATAAGAATATTATAGGGACTAAATAGGTTTTAGAAACAAGATTAATGAACAAGGAAAAGTTATGAGAAAAAAAAAAAGATTGGTATGTAAAGGATACTCACAAAAAAATGGTATAGACTATGAAGAGACATTTTCCCTTGTTGCTAGAATTGAAGCAATAAGGATGATCTTGGCTTATGTAGGAGGTAAGAAGTTCAAAGTGTATCAGATGGGTGTGAAGTCAACATTTTTGAATATAGAACTTGAAGAAGAAGTCTACATTGAGCATCCTGAAGGATTTCCTTTGTCAGCAGAAGGAGACATGGTATAAAAATTGAAGAAAGTGTTGTATGGATTAAAGAAAGCACTAGAACCTAGTATGCAAGGTTAAACAAGTATTTGACAAAATAGAGATTTGCTAAAGGTACTGAAAATAGTAACTTGTACTTGAAATAAATTGAAAATAAATTATTGATTATTGTGATATTTTTGGATGACCTAATAGTTGGAGGTAATGATGAAGCAAGTGATAAATTTGCTAATGAAATGAAGAATGAAATTGAGATGAGTATGATTGGTGAGATGAACTATTTCTTAGGTTTACATACTATACAAAACATTGATGGTATTTTCCTATCACAGACTAAGTATTTGAAATATTTGTTGAAGAGATTTAGCTTGGAAAATTGTGAGTTTGTTGGTACATTGATAATAACTGGTCACAAGTTATCTAGCAAAGATGAGACACCTATAGTTGAGCAGAAGAAGTACAGATCCATGATTGGAGGTTTGTAATATATGACTCACACAAGACCAAATATAGAAAATGCAGTTGGTATAGTTGCAAGATTTCAAGCATACCCTAAGGAATCACACTATGCATCAGTGAAAAGAATATTCAGATATTTGAAGGGTACACCTGATTTTGGCTTTTGGTGTGACATCTCAAATGGATTTACTCTATGTGCATATATAGATGCGGATTGGGTAGGTAGAATGGATGATGAAAAGAGTATAAGTGGTGGAGCATTTTTTCTTGGAGGAAGATTGGTTCCTTGGCAGAAAAAGAAACAAGATTGTATTTCACAGAGTACAATAGAAGAAGATTATGTAGCATAAACAAATTATTCTAGTCAGATCATGCGGATGAAACAGATGCTAAAGGATATTGGGATAGAGTCTACAAAACCTATTATCATGCATTGTGAGAGAACAAGTATAGTGAGTATGCCTAAGAATCCTATGTTACATTCTAGGACTAGGCATATATTGATTAAGTATCATGTTTTGAGAAAGAAAGTTGTAGAGAAAGAAATTAGATTAGAGTATATGAATAGGAAAGAGCAGATTGTATATCATATTTATATGAAGCCTTTTCCTAAGGACACATTTGACTATTTTTAAGGTATGCCTTGGTTTATGCCCTTGCCTAATTCTAAATAGATGATAAAGAGAGTGCATCAGTACAATGTTACAAAGCACTATTGTTTATCTAGACTGAATGCTGATGGTTCCTATATGGGAGAGTATCTATGGTTGAGCATAGTCATAAAGGATTCTTGGTAGTTGGTATGAAATAGTGTCTTTGGACACTTGATTAGGTTGAAGACTTTAGTTAGATGATTAACATAATGATGCCTTTGTCATTGATGTCACTGTGGGAGAGCTTGCATAAAATATATCTTCTGGTAGTATATGGGAGATGTATCTATGGGGGAGAAATGTTCATAATATATTGATGTCAATGGGAAGTATATCAATAGGGAAAAAGTGTGTCCAATTGATGTCATCCATGTAAGAATGAGAAAGCATAGATGGATAGTTGTTTTTACGAGTTTTAGATTTGATTGACGAAGAGGATTTGAAAATAAGAGAGCAACAACAAAAATAGAGTTGGATTTGGTATACTTCATTTTAGACATTTTTCATCTATGTTGCCATCAATGCCAAAGGGGGAGATTGTTAGCATGAACTTTGATGGTATTTCTTTGGGGTAGTATACTAAGAATTTCTAGAGCACTTGGGAATATTGTTAGCATGATTGACATGTTGCATTCATGACTATGTTTTTTATTGATGTCAACATAGTATTGTTTTTGTAAAGACTGGTATAGTAGAAGACAAAGAATGGGGTCGTGCAGACTTTGTATTGATGATGAGGTCAAGAGCAGTTGAGGATATGCTTTACATTATGTCCTAATCAAGTGGAAAAGTGTACATGCAGAGATTCAAAGACATGTGAGAGATATTGGTGATTTGCATAATATGATGTGTAGATAGAGTACCTAAGAAGTGGGTTCTGATGTTTGGATTGTATCTCTTAACAAGGATAGAATCATGATGAGAAAATTTAGATAGAGATAGTAGACATTCTAATAATGATGTCACTAAGTGCATAAAGTTAGAGGTTGCATGTGTGAGAGGTTGCATTTACTGTGAGTTGAAAGTGTTTTGTAATTGTGAAAAGATGTAATGAACTATAATATCATAATGAGGTCCTCTTATAATTAATTGAGAAAGCCTCAAGTTTGACTTAGAGAATTATTTTGAGGATATGGTATAAAGGAAGGTTATTTTCCTTATGGTGAATATGTGTGTGAATGTATGCAAGTATAGGTGAACTTGTATTGAAGATGCAAAGTTGGTAAATGCATGTGATGAGGCTAATTATTGCCTCTATTTCATGATAGTTTTTAACCACTTTGTTAATACTCTGTTTCATTTTCATCAAGACATTTGTGGATCTATGTTTACCTAAACCAATGATTAACCTATGGGTAGATAGTATGTCATCTTTTGCCAATATCATATATATGATGCAATATTTCATATAATTATCAAAATGTGTGTTCTTATATTTGAATTTAATTTGAAAATGCTTATTTGCAATTATCTCTGCATTATAACTAACCTATTAGCAATGAAGTTGAAGATGATTGGAAGAATTCAAAGATGAGCGTGAAGATAGCCAATAGCATTCAAGGAGAAAAGAACATTGAGGTGTAAGCATAGTGGAGGAAAGTCATAACAATACCAAAGGACACAACAACGAGTATGGAGGAGCTATGAAGACTTACTGCATTCTCTACATTTATTCTTATGGCAAGTAGATGTTTAGACTTTATTATTCCTGCCTTAAGCCATTATCTCTTCTTCCTGCCTTGAGTTGTTATTTTCCTTCTTTCTCTCCTGTGGATTTATAGCTAGGTTGTTTACTTTTTTGTTTCGGAATAAGCGTCGATCTCCTATATATAGGAATCAGACCAAGTGTGTTAGTTTAGTTAGAAGGAAAAATTTTATGAGAACAGACTATTAACTTTTACAATGAGTTGTGTTTTTACAGTTCTATGTGTTGTTTCCATGTAATGAATTTTTGAAAGATAATGAAATTGTTTTTGGCTTCTATCCTGTGTTAGTAGTTTAGTTGAAGCTGACCAAGGGGGCCCACTTGGAAGGTGGATTAGATCAAAGATAGTATAGATTTATTTCCAAGCATTTTTAGTATTGTAAGTAGAATTTGTAAGTTCATTCCTGTAGCATCACACTTCGTGAATGTTCCTACAACATCTATGAGAACAGTTATAGTGGATGAACTAAGCTGGAATATTTGTTAACCTTTCATTGTATTTCCAATATTCATAGAGTTAAGTGTGTTAGTTTCCTGTAACAATAGTGTAAGTTCTTTTCCTTTCATTTTACTTTCCTACAACACAAGCATAATGACTCATTAAAAGACCTAGTGCACATACTGTGCCAACCATTTCAAGTATACATCCCTGGGTTGACAAGATTAAATGCACCTCATATTGGGAAAAATAGTCCTTAGATTGAATATATTATTCGTAAGCATAGCCCAGAGCATGACTATGATACACCTATTGTGAAGTGGACTAGCGTGTAAGCAATCAAAGGGATCAATGTGATACAAATTAGAAGATCTGTTATTGACATCTATGAAGGTATTTGGTGTAGTATTGACATAGTAAGAGGACAGAGAAAGAGTTCAACTTGAGGAGATCAATTTCATTTCTACTATTCTGAAAGGAATAATACATAGACCAATTGGACAGTGAGTTCGGTGGTATTTCCCCTGAAGCTATTTGGATAGTGAGTCCACTTGCCTTCTACAACTCCTAATAGGGTTTGCACAACTCCTAACAAGGTTGGAATATCCTAATAGGGATTCAAAGTCTCCTATCGAGGATTGATATGTACTGAATGTATTTCATTGACTCCTAACAAAGTTCATCCTCTTACAAGGAAATTTTACATTAGTACATCATTTTTTGGGTTCCTTCCCTATTGGGGTTTTCCCTCTAATCAAGGGTTTCCCTACTTAACATATCTAGTGTTATTGTGTATGTGTATCTTCTTATGGTTGTTGATTATATTATTCACATGTTTAATGTTTAATAAGGTTGATAAATGTTATATTGATCTAATAACTGATTCGACCCCCACCCCTAGTTATCTTGGTGGACTTTACTTTCTATGAAGATGGTCACGAAGTTAAATCTCAAGAGGTAGAACAACATGTGTCCATACCGTATTGCCTAGGTGCAAGATGACCACAAGGTCATGGTCAATGTGCAATGCCTAGTGAAGTTCAAGATTGGGAGCTAGCATGACGAGGTTTTGTGTGATATCATACCTATGGACATATGTCGTATGTTGCTAGGAAAGCCATGGAAGTTTGACATGCATGCTATACATGATGGGCATGCAAATACCTACACCTGAGAAAGGATGGAGTCAAACATAAGTTGAAGCCATTGAAGGAGAAAGAAGAAAATGTATGCAGTACTGTCAGAATATGTTTTACTAATGCAAAGGAGTTTCTCAAGAATATGAGGCATGAGCAAGTGTTTTTCTATAATTCCAAAAGATGGTAAAGGTGAAGTAGAGGAGGTACTTGCTGAAGTTGTAGACTTGCTGGTAGAATTCCCAAATAATATGTTAGATAATGTACCTGATGGATTACCACTAGTGAGGAAGATCAGCCATCAAATGGACTTGATTCCAGGAGCTAATTTTCTAAACAAGGAAAAACGCATAATGACACCATTAGAAAGTGAAGAGTTGAATTGAAAAGTTCATGAGTTATTACATAAGGGTTTGATTTGAGAGAGTTTGAGTCCATGTGTTGTACTAGCAGTATTGGCACCAAAGAAGAATGGAGCTAAGTATTTTACAAAGATAGATCTAAAGAGTGGGTACCATCAAATTCACATTAGAGAAGGAGATGAGTGGAGGATTGTCTTCAAGACAAGGGAAGGATTGTACGAGTGGTTAGTCATGCCTTTTGGGATAACCAATGCACCAAGCACTTTCATGAGGCTCATAATATTTTGATCTTTAGTAAAACATGGAGGAGAATTTGATACACATTCATAAGATGTTTGATAAGTTGAGGGAGGAAATGTTGCTGATAAATTTGAAGAAGTGTAGTTTTGTGAAGAAAGAGTTGGTGTACTTGAGATTTGTAGTATCAACAGAAGGTATGAAAATGGACCTTGAGAAAGTGAAGGCTATCTTCAAATGGCCTACTCAAAGGGGTGCAAGAAAGGTAAGATATTTTCATGGATTGGCTAGTTTTTACATAAAGTTTGTCAGAGATTTTGGTGGCATTTGTGGACCTTTGATGTATAAACAATAAGAGGAGATAGGAAACAATTTAAGTGGACTGTAGGTACAGATAAGAGTTTTAATTTGTTGAAGTAGAAAGTTATAATAACCTATTTTAGCACTTCTAGATTTTAATAAGGCATTACAAGTAGTCTGTGATGCTAGTGGTACTACAATAGGAGTTGTTTTGAGCCAAGAATGTAGACCTATTGCTTATTTTAGTGAGAAATTGAATGATGCCAAAAGAAAGTATTATGTTTATGATCAGGAATTATATGATATAGTCTAGGAATTAAAGAAGTGGAGACTTTATCTTCTTTCTAAGGAGTTTGTTTTGTATATTTCTCATTAAGCTTTGCAATATTTGAATAGACAAGGAAAATTGAATCAAAGGAATTTGAAGTGGGGTTGAGTTTTTGCAGAGTTATACATTTTTTTTGAAACAAAGGAGTGGGAAGTCTAAAAAAGTTGCAGATGCTCTTATTAAAACACAAGTTTTGCTTACAAAAATGTAGATTGAGGTGGTTGGGTTCAAGGAACTCAAGAATTTGTACTTGGAGGATCCTGATTTTGGTGAGGCTTAGAAAGCTTGTACAAAAACCATTACACTTGAATGGATAAAGTGGTTAGATTTTATAATCCAAGATGATACGTTGTTCAAGGGAAGTCAGTTGTGCATTCCCAAAAGTTCCATGAGAGAGAATCTCATCAAGGAGAAGCATAGTGGAGGATTGACTAGACACTTTGGTAGGCAGAAGACTATTGCTTTGCTTGTTGAGAATTATTATTGGCCACAGTTACAACAAGATGTGAAGAAGTTTGTGTAGTTTTGCAAAGTATGTCAGATGGTGAAAGGAGTGAAGAAAAATATGGCCAGTCATTACTTGTACCTGAAAAGCCAAGGGAAGGTATCAGCATGGATTTTGCTCTTAGTTTACCAAGGACACAACGTGGGAATGATTCAATATTTGTGGTGGTTGAAAGATTTTCAAAAATGACTCATTTCATTCCCTGCAAGAAGACTAGTGATGTTGTTCATGTGGTGGAGTTGTTTTTCAGAGAAGTGGTTAGACTACATGGTCTGCGAAAGAGTATAGTTTCTAATTGTGGTACCAATTTTGTTGGGTATTTTTGACATACATTTTGAAAGAAATTGAAGAAAAATTTGAAGTTTAGTTCATCACATCATCATAGACTGATGGACAAACATAATTTTCAAATCAAAGTTTTGGGAATTTGTTGAGATGCTTGGTTGGAGATAAGCCAAAAGATTGGGATCTAATTTTACCATAGGAAAAATTTGCATACAATCATTCTGTCAATAGGAGTATTGGTAATTCACCATTCTAGATTGTATATGAGAGTAGTCCCATAAATGCTTTTGAATTGAGGCAATTGGCTAACAAAGAAATAAGTAGTGGTGAAGCAAAATATCTTGCTAAACATTTGAAGAACATCCATGAGGAGGTGCAGAAACACATTACAAAGACAAATGCGTAGTATAAGGCTAAGATTGATGTGAAATGGAGGTATATGTAATTTTATATTGGTGATGAAGTCATGCTTCATTTGAGGAAGGAGAATAATCCAGTGGGTACATAGAATAAGGCAAAAATGTAGAAGTTTGGACCATGCAAGATAGTGAGCAAGCATGATTATGGAAATGCTTACAAAGTAGAGTTTCCAATTGAATTGAATATTTCACCAGTGTTTAACATTTCAAATTTGACAGAATATTATGATGGAGGTGATGGAGATGATATTGCAAGAGTACAATGGAGTATTTCGGCATCTACTTCAACTACAAAGGAGATTGAGGAGATATTGGACAATTGTTTGGGAAGAATCACAAGGAACATAACATATGAAGAGTATCTAGTCAAATGGAAATGGAGACCAGATAGGATTTATCATGGAAATGGAGGTTGACCATCTTGGTTTTCCTCTGACTACTTGAGATGTGACTGGGTCACTTCTCAAATTACCTTGGGTGCATGATGGAAGAGCATTATTGGGTGTAAGGGAAATCTTGCATCACCCTAAAATATTTCTATTTCTAGTTTTTCAAATTTTGTGTTTTTAAAATGTCTATTCCTGTACATAGTTGTTATTTGTTGGAGCTTGATAATTTTAGTAAGTTGGTATTATGTGCTCATATTGTTCTAATCTCATATGTGGATGTTCATCTTTGACATATCCGCCTACTAGATGAGTTTTATTGTCATATCATATGTATTAGTGTAGTTATTATAGATTTTTGGTATGAATTTTGGCAATCCAAATATCATATCTAGTGATGAAGGCCTAAATGGCTTTGAAATGAGGCGAAACCATGGTTGATGGACATTTGTGCAATCAATTGTTGTTTATCGCTAGTTGAAGATTCTAGAATGGTGTTATAATAGCCCATTGGGTCAACAGTTTCCTAGTTATGGTCTCCAAAAGTGGACCCATCTGAAATGTAATTTGTAAATTGCCTTGAGTCAATCTTATGTAATAATGTGCAATGAAATGATATAATATGAGGTTGGTTAGCCTTAAGGGTTAGGAATTAGTGTCTAGAACCTTCTTGGATAGTTAAAAGTTCCTATATAAGGAAGGCTTGGAGGTTGTCTAGTTCTAGGTGATAGTCACTACTCTATCTTGTAGATTGTTGTAAGGAAGGTGCTCATGTGGGTTTGCATATTGTAATTCTACATTTGTGATGATAATAAGAAGCCCAATTTTTTTTCTATCTATTTGCGATATTTGTTTCTGTTGTTTCTTGCGGTATTAAGGGGAGCACGTTTCATCACACACACACACACACACACACACACACACACACACACACACACACACACACACACACACACACACACACACACAAATAATATTAAGGGAATTATACTATTAAGAGTAAGAATATTTTTCATATTAAAAGTTATGTTTAGGTTAAATCATTATAAATTAATCCAAGGGGTTGACCTTGATATGATCATTTGAAGTTTTGTGAATAGAGCAATCAAGCAATGTGATAAAATCCCCACTAATTGATTTACTTACAAATATAAAAAATATATTTGTTTTAAAAATATTAACCTTTAATTGTCTATAAAGAGTCTACTTCCAAGAATGAAATTCATACTATTTTTTTTTTATAGGTAATGGGATGAAGCCTTGATTAATTATTATTATTTGTTGAGATTAATTATTATTGTGTGTTAAGTTCAAGTGGACTTGAACCCAAGCCCTCTCATCTTAGAAGCACACAAGTTACCATTGTGTTGTAGGCTCTTGCCTAAAATTCATACTAGATTAACTACACATAATATTTTATTGTTTATACATAAAATAGCATGAAAAAATAAAACTAGTCATTTTTTTATGATAATTTACAATTATAATTATTCTAGTAAAAAATAAGAGATATTTATAATTTTCAAAATATGAAATTGCAAATTTAAACTAGCGAGCTAGAGTACATTACATAGAGCTTAAAACGAATTCAAATTATCTCAAGAAATATTTTTATAAAAAATGCACAACATTGTTTTTTAGATGTTTCAACCATAGAAAATCAAAATTCATCATCCATTGTTTTAACAACAATAACCTATTAAAATTTTGTCAACATTATTTAAATTGAATAAATACCATATCTTGTTTGGCTAATAGAATTCCAACTATCATCTAAAACATAATTTCAAGAACAATAAAAGTTTAAATTTGTGAGTTATGACAATAGGCCTTTGGTCTACTAGTGAAGTTGAATGGCCTGAAATGAGCCCACCAAGGATCAAGTCTTGTTGAGCGTGAGGCTTTGGCATCATATGGGATAAGGTCAATATCATGCCCTAGATACATTTGGTAGAATGGATACCCCTCAATCCTTTGCTCTTAGCCAAAGAGGTTTTAGCCTCAAGGCTTGTGCTTCTGTATTTGCTAGCCAAAATTCTCCGTGGTAGTCCTCATTGGAACTAGGTTGCTCATAGGCTTCATGCCTTTGTTGGGCAACTCTTCTTGCAGGTTTGAACCTCCATAAAAAAATACTAGTTATATAATTATACTTGAATTGTTAAATTGCAAATAAATGGTAGACATTTTAAGTGTTCATGAGCATTGCATACTTTTCATGTTTAATAGTCAATGTGGGATCAACCTCACAATATAATATAGAAAAGAAACTTGTGAGGAGCTAGTAACCTATAGGCTAATTTTGTGGCCATGTAACAATGCCATAGAATTGCATACAATTTTGGGCTCATAACACAACTTGACACATCGAGATGTCTAGTGAGAGGTGATCTTTAAATATATTTTTAAAGACTTGAACCACAACATGAAATCTCTAAGAGTTGAAACAAATATCATTTATTATTAGAACAATGTCATATTCTTGTTCAAAATATCTTATATGCATCATAAATGATCTCAATACCTTTTTGGTAATAATAAATCTTCCTATCTAACGTAAATGACTCATTTGTTAAAACTAAAAATATAATTATAGTTTTTGAAATATAAAGCGACCAAAACTAGGGGGTCGGCCCTTACAATAAAAAAGATGGTAACCAGCACATTACCAGCAATGTCCAACAACAAGCAAGAAACTAACTAAAACTTCAAAAAACCAAAGAGTCTTCAACTAGAAACTAAACAACATATTACTAGGAACAACTAAACTAAAAAAGTCCAGAAGATCTAATACTACGGAAGTTCATCCAAGTAACTGTTGGCATAACAAGCCAACACCAAGTCTTAATTATAGCTTGATACCAGCAAAACCAAAAACAATAGATAAAAATAAAAGTCTTGGATCTAAGGATCCCCTTAAACTAAAAAACTCAAATTTCTTTTTTCTCCTTCCCCTTTTGTAGCTAGCAGAATCCAAGACCAGTCATCAGCAAGGAATTTGAAGAGCAGCTTATGGTTCTCCATATTCATTCTAGTATCCTCCTTTTCTTGTGCCAACAGCTGGAGGGTGGTGGCTGCAGCGTGGGTGACTTTGAGGTTAAATTTAGAGAAGGTAAAGAACCCTTCCTCTAAAACTTTAACCCTCTTTTCCAGCCTGGCATACTGCTCCACCTACTCGTCGATCTCTTCCTTGGTTTCTATTTCCACCTTCCTTGTTTCCTCCTTGGTTTTCTGGACCTAGATTTTATCCTACAAAACCTTTGGATTAGTAAAAACCTTAGAATTTTCCTTGGCCGGGGATGAAATGGCTATGGGAGAGGCATCCATTTTACTGCTTTCTTCACAGAAGGTTATGGGCTGGAGGGAAAAGCTTGCAGACACGTGTAACCTCCGTGGTATTAGCATTACCAACAGAAACTTGAGTATGTGCATTATCAACAAAATTATCTTCCTAGTTTATACTTCTTTCCATCTCCTCCTTACCCTCTTCTTCTTCCTCCTCCCTTTCTTCTTTATTATTATATGAGTTTTCCTCCTCAACCTCCTCCACCCTAAACCTATTGGATTTTTGTTTATGCCTTGCTTGGGATTGGACAAGTCTACTAGATCTCCTCCTTGCCTTACCTCCAGCCTCCTCCTTTGAATCCTCTTCATCCACCTCTACGGGTTTTTCAACTTTTATCTTCTTATTACCCTTTTGCTCCACAGTCATATCAGTCTTTTTCATTTTCTTATTTTCTTGGCAAGGGGAGGGGCAGGGGGTGTGAATTTTAGTACCAGTACTAGTGCTCAGAGGTGAATTCTAGCAGTGGCGTTGGTTGTCAACCACCACCACCCTTAGTGTTATAAGAACCCTATATTTATATTTAAAAGACAACTTATATTCAACTTTAGATGATCATAAAACTTTTTGATAACCTTTTATATTTTATAATAAAATACAAAGTACTTATGATACTTAAATTTTAGATTTATGAAAGGAAAAATGTATGATATGAAGTACTATATTTTTGCCTCATACTTATTCACATAAGAACAATATTTGTTATCATTTTTATAAATGACACATTTATATTAGATAGTTATCATATTCCACATAAATTAAACAAGTATTTATTAGAATTGTTAATGAATATACTAAAATATTTTCTATGAAAAATAAATAGAAATGTGAAAAATTAATATTAGATAATTGTCAATTTACATGAAACTAAAAAATATTTAATATCTTTCTATGAAATCTATAAATTTTTACGTGTTCATGTAAGTGTCCATCTTAAAAATTATTTACTAATTTATTGATTTACAAATAAAATGATTATTAATATTATATAGTATTAATATAATGTAAGAAAGAATCTCATAACCAAAAAAATGATATATCAACAATATGACTCCGCTCAACCATTAGTCTATCCCTTATGTATTTGGATATTGATTGTATTTAGGCAAATCAAATTTCCATTATTATTTTTCACTTTCTATATGCATCAATTATATTGTGCATATTTATCAAGGCTATAGAAAGTTATAAAAATTATAATTCAAATAAATATTTATTATCCTTTAACATTTCTAACTTTTCTTACAAGCATGTGTAAGGATGATGTCTTTAATTCAAAATGTCTATATCTAAGTAATATTTTTTCTAATAATGACTGGCTTGCATGACCCTAGTAATTGAAGGATTAAGATGTTGGAGAGAGGAACAATGTTTGCCCTGTAATATGATCAAAGTCTCTATTAAGTAAGGAGAAAACTCTCAAAGTGTCTTACAATAGAAATCAATAAGTTATTTTCTTGTGGTCTTTGTGGGGTGTTTTGGTTATGCTCTACATAAATAATGGGGAACTAAGCTCATTAAAAATTTGTCCATTCTCTTTTCAAAATTTAAATTTTATGACGGGATCTGGCATTGTGCACTTGCATTGCCAACCTCTATGACCTCCTTATAGTTGTACTATTCACACATGTGAGAAGGCATGTTGGAGTAGATGCAGGTGGCAACAAAAAAAATAATGAGTGCACTAATAACCCTCATTTATTATGGGCTCAAGAGACGCTTTTCATTACCGGTTTGAATTTGGGGGTTTCACTTATCAGGAAAGCTTCTACTCTTATCAACCACTATTCTATGTCTACTACAAACGAACACCCTCTACAAGGATGGCAATGGAGAAGATAACCACAAGGGGTTATGCAAATTCCCCACGAATGACTTGGTGATGAGGATGCTCAACAAGCCATGAAAGTAGAAGGAAGCCTAGGGACTTGGTTCCCTTATCTTTTTTATTTCGATGTTGGTCTAGTGGCCTTTGTGGCCTTGTTTTAAACTTTGTTCTTATTACTGGAACAATTATTTGTTTTACTGACAGTTTATTTATTTTCTAGTATGACCCTATGTTGGCCTTGCTTAAAGACTCTTATTACTATGTTGATTAATATCATTGACTTGTTTAGTGTTACTAACAGATACCGTGACCATATCAACTAGTCATCTTTTATTTTTTGTGTACCATATTAGTGTGCTAAAAGTGTTAATTTACTCATGGACATCATGGACATCTACAAGATGGTGTATTTAAGAGAAACACCCTAGTTTTGTTGTTTTCAATATAAAAAATATTAATAATGATTACACTATTGAGATTTCATACCAAAACTACTGCAACTTGACTATTTATAGAACTTTTAAAATATTCTCTTCCCACTACCATACTAACTAAAAACAATTAATTAGTTGACATTTCATTTTATGAATGTAGGACAACACAAAAAGTAATAATAAACAAAGTAGATCCACTATAGAAGAGAAATTTGATTTGATTTGAAGTAAAGAAAAACAAGAAGTAATAATAACAAAGTAGACCCATCATATAATGTAGAAATCATGTTTTAGATTTGACTTGTTTTCTATCTTAATGTATATAGCAAAATTAGATTTCTTTTATTTTTAATTGTTGATAATGTATGATACATATACATAAATTACCAATAAATTGGTTATTGTTAAATTGGAATATGTACTACTAGTTGCCCATGCATGCATAAGTATTGGTAAAAATAATTATTAGAGGAAAATGCATTTGGTTTTAGAGGAATATGTCTTGGATTAGTGGTGCAAATAACTAGGGTGTTTGTAGTGGTTTTATTTAGGGCATTGTGAAAATTCTTAATGACTACTTGTTGCCGCTTGTCTACATAACAAATCCAGACCATTCATCTTTACTCTCTACTACTTAGAAGCTTTAACAACTGTTAATGCTTAAATCACATAAAAAGATATTGAAATAAATCAAAACACTTAATTTTTTTTTTGTGTTGAACCAATGCAAAGAAAAAAAAAATTAGATTACATTAGAAAAGGGTTGTTCACATAAAAACCGTCATTACAAGACACCTTTGATAAGAACATTTCAAGTTATAAGACTAAATAGTCAAAATTACAACTTTGACAAATTTTAGAAATACAAAGGATGATGACTATACAAAAGACATTACAATAACCATACACCTTACCACAAAAGGTACTAATAAACATTGAATTTAATAAGTCTTTGAAGTTGCTTTGAACATGAGAGTTTTAGCTAGGGGGAAATACCCAATTACCGATAGGGATCACTATGATTTTAAAGGAATCCAAAAATATGAAAACATGTGGACTGGTAGCTGACCACACATATACAATTACTTAATCACTTCAGCTTTTTTGATTGGTGATTGGCCTATTTGTGCACCACTATCGGGACATTTTATAAAGACTATTGCCATATTTAGCCACAAGTACTGACATTTTTGAGTGAGTGACTATTGGTGCATAAACATAGTAGGGATTGGGCGATATTTTGACATGACATGTATGGCCTGTAGACAGATCCGTGAATACCCAAAAGCCAAAACCTTAGCTTTAAACACTTGATTCACCTACAAAAGTACACCAAAGGAATAACAAAATCTAACTTACGATTTAAGAATTCTAGGTGAGCAAATCAACCCAAAGAACTAGTGGATGTTTTCACCTATAATCTGTTAGGGGAAGAGATACATTAGTCGCGTAGGCTAACTTTGCGCACCTAGAACTCCTAATCCGTACGTAAAAATTAATCAATTTTTTCGGCGAACCTCCATATGTGATTGGAGAGCTTAAAGTTAAGGTTTAGACATTTTTTGCATCTACATAGCTCTCTATAGAAGTAGTAGAGTGTGAAGTGGTCAACAAAATGCCATTTCATAACGTTTGCCTAGAATCCGTTATGTTCACCCTCCAATAGCCGCTTACCAAAAAAATCATACTTTTTGTACAAATGGACCAATCAGTAACCAATAAAGCTAAAAAGTCATTTTCTTTTGTTCATTTTATAGTTTTCTTGGTTGTTGATTGGTTCATTAGTGCAAAAACACTATTTTTTTAATAAGTGACTATTGGGAGGTCTTAGTAGAGGTTTTGGGTGAACGTTTCAAAATGACACTTTTAGACCACCCTGCACTCTACGAATTCTATAGATAACTCCATAAATGCAAGAAAGTTGAAAGATTAGCTTTGAAATCTTCACTCACCTACATTAGTGGAAAGATTAGCTACTCCATCAATTCCCCTATTTGACTTCAAATCTTAGAGTACTCTTAACATTCTGTTGGTAAACAGATTTGTCATAGTAGAATTTGCCCAACGGAGTGTGTAACAAACTGTTCACAACAATTGGATAGACCTTTGATATTTGGCCTTCCTCTGCGTTTAGAGGGGCAACTCCCTCATGAGATAAAATATGTGATTTTTTAATAAGGATGAAGAACTTAGAGAATAGGAAGGAAAACCATTGATAGCGAATGCACCACACACCTTCAACATTTTCATAAAAATGATGTAACTATTAATGAGAGCAATCAAGGACTACGCTTGAGAACTATCACTGACACAATGCTAATTCAACCATTCATGAATACTCACACCATACCATGAAAATACTCATAAATGAATCAACACTCCAACCATTTAGATTCCTTAGAAAGAGAATGCCAAATGTACTTTCTTTATTTCCTTGCACCAAGAAAGTAAGAAATAACTGATTACAAAAACAACAATTGTACACACTTTCCAAAAATTTCTTTGTTATCAGAGCATAAGTGTTCCCTCTATCCAAGTCCAAAAAGTCCCTTATTACAATGATTTTCAAGAATTTATAGCCAATCTAGAATAACCAACTTTTTGGGTTCATAACTACCCAAAAAGTTAGAGTTTGGACTACTTGAAGATGGTTCACAACCAACTCTAACCCTTAAAGCTTAACTACAGTTAGAAAAACCAAAACCAGAGATAACTCTGAAGTTGACCTTTTTACAAAATACATAAATAAAAACCTAAGACAACTTTAGACATATGCACTTCTAACTTTTACCGTGACCACTGATATTTCCTGAGCTGCTCTTTGATCTATACGTGCTATGAGTAGCTGAGTCAAGTTTCTTATGTGTTCTTCACAAATTCCCTTTCTCAGATGGACTATCATCTTCATCCCTACTAACATTCCCCTGACTCTTAGAATCAGCCCCTCATGTGTCTTCTACCTTTGGAATCTTAGTAAGAAATCGTTCCCAAAACAAATAATTGATTCTCTTCTTGTGAGACCCACTGTTCATACCATTATCTGTACCCTCTCTATTATCTATGTTATTATGTGCAAAACTTCCATCCACAAAGTTGCCAGTGATCTTTTCCATGTCATCTGTGGTATTAAATTCAATTGGAGAAGATAGAGGATTCAAACTTAAGTTACATGATATATCAGAGGCAATGCATCCTATTGACCCTGTCAATGGTATTGTCTCTTTTACCTTTGAAGAACAAGACAATTCTTGCAATTTAAAGGAGGAATTCGAGTCTACTAAGGTGGATCTATGGATATCTGAAAGCTCCAACGAGACGGGTGTATCAGGGAAACCAGAACTTGCATGAATCTCTGCAATAGCTACTTCTGGTGGGTAGTTTGAAATATTTCCACAATGCTTTGATTCACAAAGATCATCACTTGCAATGTCATGGAAGGAATTTATTAACATGTCTGATGATGTCTCAAGCTCCCTAGTCAAATCCTTCTTGTAAATTTGCATAAGCCTAGGCTTCATAATATCACTCATATGAGTATTATATGTTGTTAATTGACCATCCTCCTCATCACGTTCCCCAATGCACAAGATGTTCTCATGTTTGGGTAGTCACTCTTTCTTGCTAGCTGTAGTAATTTCTAAATTCTTCCCACTTTGCTTGACAAGTTGTGCCACAAATCTAGGATTCTGCATGGCCTTAGCTAAGAATGTCATTAATCTTTCTTGCCACTTTTTCATCTATTGCAGGTGCTCCTCTAATGATTGCAGCCAAACCTCAGTGCCCTGTTGTTGATTCCCAAGCCTAACTAACTCCATCACCAGCATTTTCTTTTCTTGTTTGAGATTTGTAATTTCATCTTCCAACTCACGATTCTCCATCTCAGCATAAGCCCCTAAACCTAGAGTTTCTATTAGATGCTCCTATTGTTGGCTGTGAACAGGCTTGCGCCGGTGAATGATTTTCAGTAAATGCCTGCTACCTCTCGAAAAGTCTTCATTTGCAAACTCCCACCACTCAAGATTAATTTTGCGAAATCCATATGTATTAAGTTGCCTTTTCAATTCACATCTTTACAAAAACTGAAGCTTGCACCAAATCATGTAATCTCAAAGAGGAGTGACAACTTGGGAGTGTAGACTTACATAGCACTTAGTATGAGTATTCATTGAACTACTGGGAAAATTAGAGATAAAACTGCGACATCTAGCACTCCTGCATTAAATCCCAAGGCATTTACTCAAACAGTTTACACGCAATCCTAACCAACTCTTTTTCATACTTGGATTGTTTCCCATGTCACTGCCACATGCTCTAATATGCCTTGTTATCAAAACATATTGCTGATTTTGATTCAATCATTTAATCATTTGGGATGCATTTGAATTGAATGTCCAAGTTGGCTATTTTGAACATAATAATACAAAGTTATAATCAATGATTCAATAATCTGTCCATGCATTGCCAACTTTCAATGATCTGATGATATCAAATTAAACAATTCATATGCTTTTCTATGGTTCCATTTGGTGGGAACTCATAAACCGGAAGCAACTGGTTGTCTTGACGGCACTATACTAAGAGCTACACTAGGTTATGGTGTCTCAGCTTGCTGATGACAGAAATATATTGCATCCTCACCTATTTCCTTTGCTTTCGTAGGGTGTACTGATTTTAAACTCCCTCTTCATACGGGCATCATGGTTGTTTCTTCTTGCCACCTTGGCTTATGGAATGGAGGGACGTTCTTTTTCTCTTACCAATGGCTTTATCCTTGTATCATTCTCTCTTCAGCTACGCTATTTTGGATCAGCTGCTCTTCGCTAGGATACATAGATGGAATGCATGCTGCCTTGCCATCATTGGAGTTACCAATAGAAACAATCTCACATTTTTGGGGTAATGATTCCACAAGCTTTCCCATGATTGCCAACTTTCAATTGAACCTGTTCTCATATAATATGGTGTATCATCCTTATTGAGACCATGTAGTTTCTCTACAACAAAGACATCAATAGGATGGCAATGTTAGTTTTAAAACCCACACACATACTCTAGTAACTCACGAGACAACTTTGATGTGAACTATTTTCCATCATTCAAGAAGCCACCACCTTTCATTGCTAATGATATTAACAATTTCACTCCATTGTAGATTGCATCCACATCTTCGTTTGCATGGATATTATAACTGCCATTTCATTTTCTTGAAAATACACGAGTTTGGGTTCTTGTAATTCAAATTGGCCTCCAATGAAACAACATACCTAAATTACTCCAAACATCTGTGAACTTTATTTCCAGCTGGCGGTTACCTTCAAGTTGAAGTTTGGGTTGGGGGGTTCGGGTTAGAATTAGGTTAAAAAGTTTGAGTACGGGGAGAGAGAGTATTTTGGTACGTGGAGAGAGAAAAATTGAGTGTGAAAACTCAAACCATGTACTTCTTTCTAAAAAGTTCGAGTAAGTGGAGAGAGAAAAGTATGTGGAGAGAAAAATTGGAAGAGAGAGTGAAAAGCCAAACCCAAAACCAAAACCTGTATTTCTTTCTAAAGGTTGGAGTACGTGGAGAGAGAAAAGTACGTGGAAAGAGAGGATTGTGAAAAGAAGAATGAAACTCTAACTCAAACCCCATACTTCTCTCTACAAGTTTTAGTACTAGTATGTGGAGAAGTAAAAGTAGGAAAAGAAAGAAAGTTTGATTTTTCTTGAGAACTAATCTCTCTCTTTCTGATTAATTAATATAATTAAACATCTCTCTAAAATGTTTGAGTAACACATTCAAGACAAAGATTGAAGACAATGGCCCAAGACTGTCAACTAGACCCATGAATTAAGATCAACATGACCCATATAACAGTATTCGTAGGGCTCTGGAGAACAATTTAATAAGGCCGTATTCCGTGAATGGAGAAAAGAAGTACAAGGTTGGTAGAAGCAGCAAATCAATTCTGTTCACAGAAGCAGCTTTTTCAGTGTACCGCCATTATCGAGATAACAGTGTTGCACACGTATGTCATGTCTCAATCCTTCACTTCACATCAGGTAACAGCGCTAAACCAGAGATTACACGTTTGTAATCTTTAGGCGGCAAATTGTCCACAGAATTTGGCCGTACGCATTAAAAGGGACAACTACCATTTGTCTTTGCCTGCAAATCTGTCGAAAATTTAAAATTTGAAGAACAGTAAGTACAGCCGCATTCTTTGTCAGAGTCCTTCCTTTTTGAGCTTTAATGGCGGGTTCAATGCGCAAAACATCATCTTTAAATAATTCGGAAAATCGTAGAAACGGGGCGTCGCCGTCGTCTTAAGATTAAACTAGAGATTCACAGCTGGTATCTTTATTCTAGGATTTGAATTTTATCGATTTTGAGCTTTTCTAGGGTTTGAACTTTATTTGATATTTGGGGTGGAGCGGGGGAATATGGAGATGAGCGCGTGAGTGTTGACATAGTACAGTCTCATGGCTTTTTTAATGACAAAAACTATGATTGTTTTGTTTTATTTACACCTTTGATCAATATAATGATTACAAGGCGCTCATATTGTGAAATTAAAGGTCACATTCGCAATGATTTTTTTGAATAATTTTATTTTATTTGAATCATGTAGATTTATAATATAAAATAAATAGTTGGAAGGATTATTATATCTTATTTAAACTTAAATCATATATACAATCATTGAATTCGTTTCACATTTACAAGATTAATGAGTCAATTTATAACCCTTATCTGATTCAAATTTTTCTAATCTACTATATTTTATTTGAACGATTTTTTAAAGATAATAAAATAAATAGTTATGAGGATTACTATATCTTGAAGTCTAAGTAGATTGATTTTTTTGAATTAAGTAGTTGCTAGGATTTGACATATCAATCTTGCACATGTGAAACTAATCTCATGATTATGATTCTACAAATCGTTTTTGTACATGTGATATCAACCCACAATTATAGATCTAATCCAAATTTTAATAAAGGAGTTGTTGAAATTTGAAAAATCAATCTTGTAGTGCTGAAATGGATCCCAACTAATCCTAATTTGTTTAAAATTTAAAATTTAACTTAATTAGCCTCTTACTCATTTCTTTTTTTAGGTATAAAATTGACTAATCACATTTTGCATATTTTATTGCTATGCTCTTGTATTTAAAGGCATTCAATTATGTCCAATTGAGCAACTTGAGGAATCATTCAATAATTCCCACTTGTTAAATGATTATGTTAGGAATACTTGCACCCAAAAAATGAAAATGAACCTAGGGTGCTATTAGCCTTTGTTTTGAGTTGTCATTTTTAAAAAAACTTTTTCCGATTCACTTTGAAACCCAAAATCCTACGTCAAGCAAGCCCTTCTCGCTTTCTTATTTTCAAAAAGTCACCATGCTTAGTATATGGAAGTCGATCTTAAAATGTTTTTCGCAATTCTCCTCTTTGAACCTCTTTGAACTTCAGTTCAAAGTAGTTCAAGTTCAACCAAAACATTTTTGGTACTACTCTTTTTTGTAGGTGGGACCCACTAAGTGTGCTAGATGCTTACTTGAATCACTTCGAACCTCTTCGAACCTCGTTCAAAGCAATTCAAAGCAGTTTTGTTACTAAAGATTGTGCACACTGATGTTAATGATTCCCAAAGGTCAACAGTTCCCAAAAAATTAAATGAATTGTTAGAGTAATGATGAAGGGGTCTTGTCTGATTTATCATGGTTTGAGATGAAGGATGAGTTGTCATCATGATTAAGGAAGGAAAATCTTTTAGTTGGAGGTCGGATTGGGTGTCAGAAATTATTTTAATTATTTCAAGGACATTCAAGAAGAGTGATCATTTAATAAAGGTGCCTTGTCGTAGTTCCAAGCGTGCAAGCCAAGCCACAACAAAATTGCCATGAATACCTCATTATGAGGTGATACTTTCGCTAGTATATTCCCTTACCTTTTAAAACATAAGTTTCCCACTTAATTGTTTTGTCATGAGCAAAGGTGAATCAAAAGCGGAGCATCAATAAGTGAAGAGAAGAGGTCTTGTTTTATTTTAGCAGATTGTAGGTGAGAATACAAGAAATTCCTTGTCCTTTCTTCTGTGTGTTGCTTTGAAGAACAAGAACGGCTAGGTTTTTCTTTCTGTTGTTTAGAATGAGGTCTATTCTGCATTTTTTTGGGAATATTTCCAATCTTGAGTGTAAGAGGCCTATCATTTCAACACTAATTTAGAAGGAGTCAAGATTGAGAAGCTATAGGGAAATTTTCTTGAGCAAGCTGATGAAGTTAATGGTTGTTTAGAAGTCCTAATGAGTGGTCTAATTGAAGCTGCTACTTCTCCTCCCACTCTTTTGAGTCCTGAACTGCTTCAGTTGTGCATTGATGATGTCAGAACCAAGAGTATTCTGAACAAAGATGGGGAAGTAGTTTTGTCCATCTCTAGGGAAACTATCTCAGCATTGCTACATTTGCCTAAGTGTACCTTTGTTGCTCTTAACCCTACCCAGTTCTTGATTGAATACCAAGTGAAACCAAACAAGTATCGTAACATCTTGGTTAGGAAATGGATAGAGACTAATTATAAAGGTTGCTCAAGGCTACCCAAAATAATTACTAAGGAGCACATGAAGCCCCATGTTCATGATCTCATGGTTTTGTTACATCAAGTTAAGGGTTTTACAGATGTTCTCCTCTTTGAATACTGGATGTATCGCTATATAGAGATTATCCTGAAAGGAGAACAATTCTTAGATTGGGCATAATTGATAGCCGATTCAGTGAGGAATCAACTCAAACATTCTAAGATTTCAAAAGAAGATTTCCATATGTCCTCCTACCTAACCTATTGCATTGTGTGTGTCAGCAATATTACTTCCCTTCACCATAAACCTTGGAATGAAGAGGTAACTGCTTATCAATATTATCCCTTGCTCCAAAAAGACAATGTTGGAAGAATTTAGGAAAAAAAATGATGTTCAAATAGAAAGTGCGCATTTGAACCTCAGAAAAGTACCCATGTAAAGGACATCCCTAGAGGCTCAAAAGTTCATTCAAATGTATGGAAGTTATTTCATTCAATTTCCTAAGTTTACATATCTACGAGTAGGGGGATTTTAAGAAGATCCAATAAAGTTGCCTCAGTATGCTTTAGATTGTTTTATTATAGCCAAGATATGTAGACAATTGTTCTCTATCATTAAAGATAATTTGCCCTAGGAGGAGTGGGAGTCTGATTTTCTTGTCAAACTTGGTTATTTAACTTGTAGTAATATGATTAATGCCTCTATGATTGGAAGTAATTTGCTCAGTTTGGGAAGGAGAAATTTTGATAGCAAAGGTTTTGGAGCAAAGCTACTTGGTCTGAAGGGTCAATCACCTATAGTTCCTCACTTAGAAGATCTGTGGAAAGATTGTCATGATGAGAAAGAGGTGGTGAAAAGAGATCACTCAAGATTAACACTCCCTCAAATTAATTCCTTGAAATTGAAGATGGTTCAGATGTTGTTGAACCTAGATGGGAAAAGACAATCTGTTCACTAATAGATTTTTGGTGACTCTATTGGGGAGAGTCCTTGAAAGAATAGGACTAAGGCCTTTTTGAAGCAGTAATAAATTACAATGGTCCTATCGCATGATGATATATTCCTTGTTTTGCAGCCTAATCTAAGATTTGAAGACAGATAAGAAGATATTGTTTTTTATTTAACTTCAATTGCCTAGACACTGGGCTAGAAAAAATCAACAATTTCAACAAGATTTGGATGTCCTTGAAAGAGAAGAAGGACATGCTAAACTTTTGAGAGATGTGCCAGATGTTCAAGAAGAGGTGGTGGTTAATAGACTCACCCAAGCCCCTGCAAGACCCTAAGTAGAAGACTAGGAAAGTAGATTTGGCTGATAGAAGGTACACAAGAGGAGAAAAAGAGAAAGGCATCCTAGATGAGAACTTCAAATCCTTGAAGAATTTGAGTTAACTTCCTAAATTTAATACTTTGGGCAAGTGGAAAACTAAATCTTATAGTAGACCTAGTTCTCCCAAACATTCCCCTGTCTCACCTCTGTCATAGTCCTTACTTCCCCTAAAAGCTCTAGTTCCTTCTCATTTGAATATCCAACCTCTGTAATTTATATTACCAACCATGGTTGTCAACCAACCCTAGGGACAAAATATAGGTCCATTGAACCTTGGAGTTAATCCTACTATGTTGCCCAAAGGTGCAACTAAAATTTTACCTAAGTTCAGTGGCGATGGCAAAATCTCTACTAAGGATGACCTAAGTGCTTTTCACACAACATGTAGAATTATAAGTGTCCCTACTCAAGAAATAACTGTGAGGCTATTTGTTTGAACATTGACTGATGTTGTTATTGATTGGTTCAATCACCTGCCCCAACATTCCATAGCCAATTGGAATGACATGAAGACAACATTTGAAAAAGATTTAAAACCCCTAAAAATGAGTGTTCTTTGTTGCTCCAATTAAGCCAATTGAAGAAAGAAATGCACAAACCCATGAGGGAATTTGTAGTGAAATTCAATAGATTGATTCAGAGGATCCCTACCACCTCTAGCCAAATGGTGAAAATCAAAAGATATTCTTTATAAATGTAGTCCCACCTAATGTGAGTTTTCACCTTATTAAAGATGCAGTTGTTGATCTAGCTATTGCCCAAAGATTAGCAATTCAATTAGAAGATGCACTCATCACTTCTGGTAAATGGAGAGGTTCAATCCTTTGGGTCTTCTAGGCCTGCTTCCACTTCTACTCCTACTGATTCTTTCATGAGAGGTTGATGAATGATATGGCTATGTTGAAGAGATAGTAGAATAGACGTAGTGGTCCTTATCAATCCTTGTATCAGTACATGAATAGATGTCAGCAACACCAAGGTCATGGTAAAACCCCTTTCCTGATAGCTCCCCTACCAATA
This sequence comes from Cupressus sempervirens, assembly GCA_028749045.1. Taxonomy (NCBI): domain Eukaryota; kingdom Viridiplantae; phylum Streptophyta; class Pinopsida; order Cupressales; family Cupressaceae; genus Cupressus; species Cupressus sempervirens. The sequence continues at coordinate 590,524,202 of CM053784.1, forward strand.
TTGCAAATTGAAAAAGTACCTAAAGAGACCATGTGTTATTTCCATGTGACTATAGATCATGATGAAAAAACTTGCATGGATTAGTTAAGATGTGTTCAGATGGAAAAAGATGCTCTTGGCACCCAATGATTAGTTGAATGTGAAAAAGGAGAAGATGAGAATTCAAGTACCTATTTTCTTGAATATGAATTCGACATGGAAAGGGGAGGTAATGCTTTCATAACACTCCAAGATCTTTCCTACACAATCTTGACTAGGAATCAAAGAAATCAGAAGTCCTATGCAGGAGCTAATGCAGCTATTTTGGGTCCTAATGGGAAAGAACACACACATAGTGATTTGGCAAGGAATGCAGATTTTAAAATATTATCTAGAATATAGTCAACAACTAGCACTTTTTCCTTTGACATTGTAGAGTTTTGTAAATCCTCTTCCATTTCTATCTCTCAAGTAGAATACTTGAGAAAGAATCCTAAGGAGTTAGATAAACTAGTCCAATATGGGAAGAGTGAACCTGTGACTAATGCCTAATTCACTAACAATGTTGTTGAACACCCAATAGCCCTTGAAAATCTTGTATTTGTATCTGAAAGTACAATACAAATATCTAATAAAGAGTCTAGTATCAATGCTATTGAAGGTGAGGTCAAAGAAAAGAAACCCAACCCCATCTATGTGTCTCTATTATTGAATGGGAAAAAACTCAACAATTACATAATAGATTTTGAAGCTTCTGACAACATCATGCTAGCTCCATTAGCTAAAGCCCTTGGCTTAGATCTCACCAAAACCTTTAGATGTTTCTATTCCATGGATGGGAAGTAGGTCCCCCTTATTTGTCAAGTCAAAGATGTACAAGCAGTCCTTTACACTTGTTCGGACAAAAGGTTGAAACTAACTATCCTAGTGGTTGACATCCCAGCCAGTTATGGAATGTTGCTTAGTAGAACATTTTGTAAGGACATGGGAAGGGAGATCAAAATAGATTGGTCTAAGGCTTCTATTCTGGTAGGTAAGAAAAAGGTCAAACTAGAGCTAGAGTTGAAGAATAAATACACAATGGTACCTTCGGACAATCACAAAACCCAAATATTGTATGAAGAATGCTAGTTTGGGAACTATGTTATTCTACTAGATAATAAGCTTGATGGAGGTGAAGGAAAGAGTTACATGGATGCCTTTTGGACCTTAGAATTTGATGGCAGCTACTCTAATTCAGGATTAGGAGCCGAAGCAATTTTGGTTTCTCCCTTGGGAGACTTGTTCCCTTTCTCTTTCAAATTGGACTTCTATAACACAAATAATGTGACAAAGTATGAAGCCCTACTCTTAGGATTATAGGAAGCCAAAGAAAAAAAGATCAAGTAATTAAGGGTAAAGGGTGATTCCGAACTCATCATTAAGCAGGTAAGAAATCAATTTTCTATAAAAAATGATAGGTTGAAATACTATAGAAACCTAGTTTGGGATGAGATTGAATCCTTTGATGCTTTCTCCATAGAGTTTATACCTTGCTCTCAAAATTCTAGAGCTGATTCTCTAGCTGTTTCCACTTCTTTATTATTACCACATTTAGATTTTAAGAGTGATACCTATAGGATCGAAATATTCTATAGACCTAGTGTCTTGGGTAGTGTAAACCATTGGTAGGTTTTTGAGAATGATTCATAGTTAAGAGATTTTATTGGATGTATTAGAAATTTTGCTGACATTTTCTTTGAAGGGTCAAAAAAGGATGGAAAATTAGTTGATGAAGAATTAGTTGAATCTAGAGAGGCGATTCAATTAAAAGAAAAAAAAATGTTGAGATAATGGGTGTTGCACACATTGCATAGTATTGTTATTTTATTATTTTATTTTATTATGTAATGTTGTACCTAGATGGATGTGCAACATGTAAAGATTCCCATGGAATATTCTTGATGAGTTGTATTGTAACATTGTAAAAATATTTTATGTAATTATTTAATATTGGGGAAAAAAGAATTAAATGCCCAATATTAAATGTGGGGTCAGTGGGTTAGGTAGCACATGGTTTTAACACACCATGAAGATAACCAAGAACTCCATGAGTCCTCAAGATCTAACCATCTTCACACACCATGAAGATAACAAGTGCACCATGCAAATGTCAAAGATGCTTCTGCAGCAACAGGATCTAAGACAAACCTCCAACATTTGCAAACACTCAATAAATAAATCAATGCCAACAACTCCCACTCAACTGTGGTACCAAGTCACCTGTGGCATCATAAAATCCATCCTCTCCAAACCAAGAAGATATAAACCAAACCAGGAACTAATCCTGCACTGTCACCCCATCACTGTCACAAGCTCCCACTAAACTATGTATCCAAGCTATCCATGACATAATGATGAAAAACCATCTTCTAACCATGAGAATCAACCAAGGCATCAAACCATCAAAGAACTCAAAGTGCACATCATGAGCTCCTCAAAAGAAACTAAATAACTATGATCCTCAACCAAGAAGATACACCACCATAACTGAATCAGAAATCCAAGCTAATGAACATCAAGGATGTACCTGTATATCCAATCATGTCATGCCAAAATCCATGGCACCATGATCACATCCATGAACTGAGCATCTGGCTCTCAATATGTCCAACCTGTCAACATAGTCAACCACAATCCTCCACCATGACTGTACCTGGTAACAACATCTCATCCCTTCTACATGAAGATAAAATCATGTGACTTAGGGCATAGACAACCCAAATCCAAGCCACCAATCTGAATATGCATCAATAATGAAAGATCAATGGGCAAAGACAACCCATAACCAAGCTATAAATGCAACTTGTAAGTATAGACCGCTTACAACACTGCACAACTTGTAGACCCAACAAGTCATCATGCATATCCAAACCAAACACTGATAACCATATCATCATGAGACCAATTTGAAATATGAATTGAGTATACAATGGCATCAAATCTTAAATCTCCAATGCCATAAACTCACAATGTTACCATAGTCAAAATATACCTATAAACTGTTTAGATAAATATATCACCAAATAAATCATGCCAAACCTGAACCAAATCTGAACCAATGTGTAGAGCTCTCCAAGAGCTATCCGTTGACTACTCGAAGTCCAAAATCTGACTCTATATGCCCAAGTTATGCCCTAATCCGTGCTCAAAATAAACAACATCTGACTTTAGGGCTCTAAAAACCTAAAAAAATTTTAAAATCACAAAACCAAACCTACACCATGTTGTAGTGCTCTGAATTAGCTTTCCAACGCCTATAAGAACTCTAAAATCTGATATTCTAAGAGAAAGTTATGGCCGTTTTACTAAGACAATCTTTTTACCATTTTCAGTACGATTTTTCATTTTTAATTTTTTTCAGTGACGAAAATTCTGACGGGATTAAATTTGACGGCCATCATGGGCTGAAACCAAAAAAACTCTTTCATTTCCTCTTAACATGGCCAAACTAGGGCATATTATATATCAAAATTTATGGAAATGTCAACCCGGATCCAATGGTGAGGTTTGTTTTTACCTAGGAGGTCATTTATGCAAGCTACCCCCCAAAACCCTCATTTTAAATGAAACATCCGAAAAACCCTTTTGTCCAACAATTTCACATGCCCAAATCTTTTAACATCCCATCATAACAGCAAATCCAAAACCCTCAGATCTGCAATAAATCATTCATATATCTTGCCCTTTTCTTTTATCCTCTCATGCATTCTCATGGATTCAATCTAGGGTTACAATAATAAAACCATAGCTCTGATACCACTTGTAAGGAAACTTGGCAATAAAGAATATAACCATTTCCACATAACCCATAATAAATCTAAAATAAACACGAAATTAAAATCCAAATGCAAGAGAATAGACAACATACCCACAAAATGTGACACAAGATATATCTTGGGAAACCCTCATTGAGGGAAAAAACCCAGCCTCCAAAAGCATCCATCACCATGTATTATTCAGCAAAAAATATCATTGCCATACAACCATGGAAGCCTTCATGGCCATAGCCACAACCGAGTAAACTATGTGAACAAGCATGAATCCACACATCCCATGCCATGCTTTCAACTTTCACAAATGCTCCCTTGGCTAACCTGTCAAGCCTTGTCCTACTCGACTCTTGCCTTTTGTCTTCTCCTTGTCACTCTCACTCTCTCTCTTGTCTACAACAACTACCCTTGTGGCTGCTTATATAGTAGCAAGTCCCACAAAACCACCAAGTGGTATTACATAAACCATGTGCTAAAACCATGCGCTACCTAACCCACTGACCCCACATTTAATATTGGGCATTTAATTCTTTTCCCCAATATTAAATAATTACATGAAATATTTTCACAATGTTACAATACAACCCATCAAGAATATTCCATGGGAATCTTTACATGTTGCACGTCCATCTAGGCACAACATTACATAATAAAATAAAATAATAAAATAACAATATTATGCAATGTGTACAACACCCATTATCTCAACATAAAATCCCCAGGGGATTAGTTTCTTTGGAACATTAGTTCAAATAGAAAGATGACAATACTATCCCAAAGGAGAGTGATCACAACAAAGGCTTGAAGGAACATGATAAAATACACATCAAAGATAAGGGAGATCCTAAATGGATTTCTATTGATTGAACATGCTCAGAGAGGGAAAGTGATGGCTTACTAAAGCTTCTCATCAAATACAAAGATGTCTTTTCTTGGGGATACAAAGATTTGAAGAATTTTAGGAATGGATAGTTTAGGCATCACATGCCTTTAAAACTTGAGTTAACCACTTTCTAACAAAAGCTTCGAAGTTATAACCCAAAGGTATCTAAAGCAATTTTCAAAGAAGTAGAGAAAATGTTGAAAGCCCGTATAATCTATCCAATTCATTATTCAACTTGGATAGCAAACATTCTTCTGGTGAGAAAGAAAAATGGAAAAATAAGAATCTATGTGGACTTTGGGAATTTAAACCAGGCCAGTCTCAAAGACAGTTATGCACTACCGACTATGGATTATGTTTTGCAAATAGTTGTTGGGTCTAAAGTTATGTCACTGCTTGACGGCTACTTAAGGTATAACCAAATCGGTATCATACCTGAAGATCAATATAAAACAACTTTTATAACTCCTTGGGGCACCTATGCTTATAATTGAATGCCTTTCGGGTTGATCATGTTGGAAATATTCAGGAAAAGATAGGTTACTGAGAGGGGAGGGGTGAATTAGTAACTTATAAAGCTTTAAATCAATTCAGCATATTAATCATTTACCATTCATTCATCTAATCTACTGCATAACTGAAAGAACAAGCATTCATTACACATGTACATAGAGATTTGGTGACCTAGAAACCTTCCAATTAGAAAGTAAAACTAGGGTGGGGATGATACCCACAAAACTTCGTTACTGTAGTATGAAGTTGGTCAGTTAAAGCTTACATTGATCACTTCTAATGATCTGCCCTATTAGGAGCAAGTAGGACTACTAGATCCACCTTGTTAGAGGATTTACAAACATATAGTGAAGTATGCACTCTGTTAGGAGATTTACAAAAGACTATTAAGTCTACCTTGTTAAAGGATTTAAAAATTGATTCACCTGTTAGGATGAAATAGTGGATCTACTTACAACTTGTTTGTTGATAAGATCCTTTTGCATTGATCACCTGATGTGATAGATATAACTTTTCTTCTTCTTATGTTGACCTTGCTGTATTCCTTTTGCTCTGCTGCTGATAGCAATACCTTCTTCAAATACGAACAATACCTTTTTTTTTTTTTTTTTTTTTTTGTGTCTACCTACAAATGATATCATACATTACATATATACCATTCCAATATTTACAACTACAAGGTCGGCCAAAACATAAGTGAACAAAATATTACTGAGTCGGCCAGATAGTAGAAAACTTGGGTTTACTGAACTGACTCGGTGACCTTCTGATACATGGCATCCACTACATTACTCGGCATCGTCATGCACTTGGTAGAAGTGAAGGCTTAGTCCATACTAATCACCTGATGTAGTTCTGAACTCAGTAATCATAGGTGACTCGGTAGATATAGTGTCACTCGGTAGAAACTATCTTCTTCGTTTACCTTGCTGTGCTTGGTGAAGATAGAGTCTTGTTTACCTTCTTGACTCGGTAAACACTGATTCCTTTGTTTACCTTCTTCACTCGATAAACACTGATTCCTTTGTTTACCTTCTTCACTTGGTAAACACTGATTCCTTTGCTTACCTTCTTCACTCGGTAAACACTGCTGAACTTCATTTACCTTCTTCACTCGGTAAACACTGATTCCTTTGTTTACCTTCTTCACTTGGTAAACATTGATTCCTTTGTTTACCTTCTTCACTTAGTAAACACTGATTCCTTTGTTTACCTTCTGAGCTTGTAAGATAACTACTGAATACTTGGTGTGAACTGTAGACTAAGTGATGAGCTCGGTAAGCATTCAAAATCGAATAATTGTTTGCACTAATGAAAAATATATCATAATTCCAACAATCTCCCCCTTTGGTATTAGTGACAAAAACACTTATGAGTCAAAAATTATGTGCAAAATTTGCGTGCTGATTTACATATATCTCCCCCATACAATATGCACATAGTATTTACAAGTATCTCTATCTTTACATATGGCTTCTTTATTTACATATATTCTCCCCCTTTTTGACAATAATGCCAAAATAATCAGTATGTATTTACATAGAAACACCAAAATGAGAGATAAAATCAGAATGTACCTTGAGAATAAGAGCCAAGGTCTTATCCCAATTTTCTTGCAAAATTGTGTAGGTGGAAAGTGCTATTTGAACTTCAGCTAAAAGTTGAATCATGTGATCTGCAACTGAAAAATTGTTGTTATGGATCAATGTTTTGGAGTAAACAATGTGTTTCTACATTGTGTCCATGATAGGAAGAATCATATTCTGAATGTCAATCAATGTAGATTTGATCCTTGCTTCCTCTCTTAGCAGTTCTGCCTGCTTTTTTGACAAAAATCTGATTCTGAGATGATGGCATGAACTTGAACTAGGGTCAAGTTGCAGCTTTTGGACACTGACCTTCATATCCTCATTAATTTTATTTAATTTCTCTTTGATCTTCTTGGTGTATTTGGTAACATCACAGCGTTTGGCAAAAAGTGAAGTCACATTATTGAAAGAATTTTCAAGATTGACCAAAATTGTGGTCAATTCTACCTGTTTTATTGCAATATGCTGAGCAATATGCTCAAGCACCTTATTATCAAATTTATTTTTTGCCTTTTCAATCAGTTTTTCCGAACTAGAGGTGTCCTCATTGAATTTATTTATAGCCTCTTCTAACTGAATCAAAATGTGTTGAGTAGAATCTACTTCAACACCTATAGCTTCTGTAATAATATTCTGGGCATTCTCAATTATTCTATATTCCTTATCCCTTTTAGACCTTAACTGCTTTTGCATAGCCTTCATCTCAATTAGTTGACTAGCATACCTCATTTCTTCAATGGTAGCATTTTCGTAGTCAATTTTAGGAATCACTATTTCTGTGTCTAGGTCAATATCCTTAGGAATTTCTTTTCCAATGAGCAGAAGTCTTAATAGTTGCTTTTGTTTGGCTTCTGTGATGACTAGTTTGACCTTGGGAGTGGACACAATAGTGGAGATGGAAGGACTAGTAGTGAAAATTGGGATACTTAAGGGTTGAGTGCTAATAGGAGTATTTACCGGATCAAAAAGTGGAGTACTTCCCAAAATTGGTGGTACACTCGATAATGCAGTATCTGATCTAACTAGATTTGAAGTAGATGCAGATAATGCAGACAAAATCGTAGAACAAGCTAGAATATTTATAATGGAAAGACTAACTGGTGCAAAAATTGGTGCTAATGTAGCTGACAAAATTGTGGAGCTTACTGTTATACCGACTGACGATGATGGAGCTAAGGAGGCTGGCTCGGTAGCTAAAGAAGAGGGCTGCAGCTCGGTAGATGAAGTGGTAGACACTTCCATTGATGATACCTAGAACTATGATGTGGCAGGTGCAGATGTTAAATCCGATGTGGATGTTATCAAACCTACTGAAGCTAACTCCAACCTTAATGATGTGACAGTTTTAGGTGGAGAGTGAGGAAGGGATGCAATAACTGCTGCTGCAATTTTCACTGGATCATCTTCCTCCTTATCTTTCTCTTCAGCTTCTTCCTCTTTGCCTTCTTCCATTAATGCATGCAGCTCTCTTGGTAAGACTGCGATGGATGGAGTGCTATCAAAATCTTCACCCTCACTGCTGTCATCATCTTTGATTTCCACTGGGTCTTCATTGGGCTTATGCAGATGATAGATATTTTTCCACATGTTTGTAGCATCATTTACAACATGCTCAATGTATTTGAACAAAATCAAACAGGTGTGGAATCTGATCATCATTTTACCTTCATGATTTTTCATTTCAGTCTTTACTTTTGCTCCAGTGAGACTTGGTCTCAGATTCTTCAGAGATTGCTCATAGATGTCTTTTACTGTTTGGGTTGCTGACTCCCATCTGGGTTGCAATCTCTCTAGTAGTTCCTTTGAGATTTGAGGGGCAATCTAGTTTGGGGAGTATTTCCATTTACCCATCTTGCTTAGTACCAGTTCCTCTATCTGCATTTTCTCAACATCTATTCTTGTTTCAAATTTCAATGCCTTGAAATTTGTGATGCCAGCTCCTTCCTATTGTTTAAGCCTTTGCTCAAATGTAGGTGTAGGCCTAAACAATATAGGTTCTTGCTTACCTTTCCTTGTCCTTGTGAATACTGCAGTAGGCTTCTTCTTAGGTTTGGTAATGATTACCTTACCTTTCTTCTTTGGCTGTTCTTATGTAGATTCTTCTTCTTCTTTTTCTTCTTCACCTTCTTCATCTTCACCTTTTCCTTCGGTGAGCATAAGAGGACCAGTTGTAGTTTTCAATTTAGCTATTTTTCTCTTGCCCTTGCTTATGGCCTATGGTAGCTTGATTTCAAGCTCAATTCTAGCCTTAGCTTCATCATAGGTTCCAAAAATTTGTTTCTTTGGGTCTACTGGCTCATTTACCAGTGCTTCTATGATGTCTTTGGTTTCATCAATATTTACCTCATAGGGAAGAGGTTTCACCCATGCAATTTGGGGTCTGACTGCTTGAATGTATACCTTGTCACAATCGACCATAAAGCATACATCATCCTTATAATCTTCAACAAGCTTAGGAGGAATCCAGAACCTGTTATTCATTCTCTCCTTGAAATCTTCAAAATAGTTGTCCATGATGCTATCAAAATTCTTACCCATCTCTGCTACAAACTCATTTATTTGATACAAAATTGGAATGTCTTTTCTCCATACAACAGTTCCTTTGGATGGAAAGAATTTTTGTACATAGAAAAATAAACATATTAACAGAGAACCAAATTTACAAGGGTTATTTTTGGAAGTCCTTATACTATCCATATTTTTATTCAATTGTTTCAGTAATACCTCAGACAGATCAAGTTCAAGATTTTTCTTTACAACCTTGACGACCAAATCCATAGCTTCACAAGGTACACTATTTAATCTACTGGAACTGTATATTTTATATGCAATTATATGAATGCCAAATCTTAATTTGACATTAGGTACAGTGTTGACCTTTAAACCTCTACCATCCCATTTGGCTAGGGTTTGTTTCTGTAGCTCTTCCTAACCTAGGGTTTTGGTGGCTTTGGCTTTGCTGAGCATAGGGAGACCCGTGATTTTGTGAATCATCTTCTTTGTTATCACTATAGGTTGCTCCAACCATAACTGACCATTATGTACCTGACTCAAGATATACCTAATCCATTTGGTTTGAAAGTTTCTAGGCATATGCGAGATATGAGTCAAGCCCTTGGTTTCTCGATGCTTGAATTCGAGTTTCAAAGAGCCATCTATACTCATTTCACCTAGGGCATTGTCCATCTCTAGGTTTTCAATTTCTTGAATAGAACATTTGAAATGAGTACGAATATGATTGATAAGAAGTACCTTGGGTGATATTTGTGATTGAGCTCCATTTGGGTCTAGTGATTTTGCAATGGCCGGAACAATCTTGAAGTTAGGCGCTTTCCATTTTGTATTCTTTACCAACATTTCTAAACCTCTTTTCACCTTGCTGTTGCTAGTGCTTGTGGATGCCACTACTGCTCGGTGAATGATAAATTCTTCAAACAAATTCTTCGCAAGAAATTTGCTTCAAATCACTTCGGAATCACTGTCGTTCAACTAGAAATCTCTTAGCTCTTTAGTCACGGTGAAGAATGAAATTGAATTTTGCCCTTTTGACAAAAATATTGTCATTAATGCTCAGTACGAAGGTAGCTGAGATGACATAGTTCTTCCCAGTCTGTCATCGATCTACTCGGTAGAACCTTGCAACTCGGTGGATGAAAAAAATCTTTGATACTCCTGACTTAGCTTGGTGAGGTCTTCAACCAACCTTGCTCAGTAGATGCAACACAGTGAATGATAACCTTTCTTTGAACTTTGTATCTAAAATATTGATTTGATCATTTGCACCCTTTCACTCTGGAACTGCTTAAAATATGGCTTTAAGATGCAGTTCTTGATTCCTCTTAAATTTAATTGGAAATGGTGGAGTCACCCATTTCTTGAGTGACATGACCATCATTTGAACTATCTTGCTCGGTAGATTTAGGAATCCACTGTTTTCTCATCTGCTTCTGAATGTTATCAACTTTAGCTTTCTTTTTATCTTCAATTCTTCCAGTATTCATGCAATTCTTGGCTATATGGCCAAGTTTTGTACATGTATAGCATCTTACTATTGTGTCTCTTTTCCTCAAGTGATGCCTTGAATAGTCTTTGCCAACGTGTCCATATTCTCCACAATAATGACATCTGCACCAAGTATTTTAGTCCCATCCAAAGATTGCTTTGACAAGTTGTTCAACTAGATTGAGTGATTTGGATTTGCATTCAGATGCTTTGTGACCTTGTTTCTTGCATTTGTGACATTTGCCTTCAAATTTTGGTTTTTCTTTGCATTCATTAGCTTTGTGACCATGCTGATTGCAGTTGAAGCATTTACCATTGAATCTTGCTTTTCCATTACTCCAACATTTTTTTGATGTATGACCTATCTTGCCACAGTGATTGCAAGTGGAGCTTTGATTCCTTTGGGCACCTTGTTTGGAGGATTCACCTTCTTCCTTATATCCAAGACCGGCTTTACCTTTTTGTTTATGAAAGTTTTGCTCACTTTGCTGATTTAATTGATTCATGTCTTCTTGAGATTTCATCATTCTCTCATTGATTTGATTTTCAGTGATTAAGTCATTTTCCAAACTTTCATTGATTTGTCTTTCAGATCTCAGATCACTTTGTAAGCTTGCATTGATTTGTCTTTCAGTGATTAAATCATTTCTCAAACTTTCATTCTCAGATCTTAGATACAAAATTTCTTCATTTGCATTAGATAGTTGACCTACAAGATTTTCATGCTGAAGGGATTGATTATTTCTTACCTCTAAGTCTTCATTTGCCTGGTTTCTCTGTTCCAAAACTTCACATAGCCTAATGGATTGGATTTCTTGTTCTCTTTTAAGCTTTCTTACTTCTTCCTGCAGAGAACCATTCTTTGCTAGGAGTTCCTTGATTGCTTCATTAGCTTCATTTGAGCTGCTTGATGGTAAAAGGTCTTCAATCTTTTCTTCAACATACTAATGATCATTCATTTGTCTTGCAAGTTCCTTCCTTCTTTTTAGAGATTGAGAAAGATGCTCCTTTGCTTCTTTGTGTTGAGCCATGGCCATTTCCAGATCTATCTTTTCATTTTCAATAGATTTGTCAAGTCTGAATATCTCCATTGTCCTTGATCTTTGTTGAAGCTATCAAACTTTATTCTAAGAACCACAATGCTCTGATACCAATTGTTAAAAATATTCAGGATAAGATAGGTTACTGAGAGGGGAGGGGTGAATCAGTAACTTATAAAACTTTAAATCAATTCAGCATATTAATCATTTACCATTCATTCATCTAATCTACTGCATAACTAAAAGAACAAGCATTCATTACACATGTACACAGAGATTTGGTGACCCAAAAACCTTCCAATTAGAAAGTAAAACTAGGGTGGGGATGATACCCACAAAACTTCGTTACTGCACTATGAAGTTGGCCAGTTAAAGCTTACATTGATCACTTCTGATGATTTTCCTTGTTAGGAGCAAGTAGGATTGCTAGATCCACCTTGTTAGAGGATTTACAAACATACAATGAAGTATGCACTTTGTTAGGAGATTTACAAAAGACTATTAAGTCTACCTTGTTAAAATATTTAAAAACTGATTCACCTGTTAGGATGAAATAGTGGATCTACTTACAACTTGTTTGCTGATAAGATCCTTTTGCATTGATCACTTGATGTGATACATATAACTTTTCTACTTCTTATGCTGACCTTGCTGTATTCCTTTTGCTCTGCTGCTGATAGCAATACCTTCTTCAAATATGAACAATACTTTTTTTTTTTTTTTTTGGTCTATCTACAAATGATATCATACATTACATATATACCATTCCAATATTTACAACTACAAGGTCGACCAAAACATAAGTGAACAAAATATTATTGAGTCGGCCAGATAGTAGAAAACTTGGGTTTACTAAACTGACTCGGTGACCTTCTAATACTTGGCATCGTCATGCACTTGGTATAAGTGAAGGCTTAGTCCATACTAATCACCTAACATAGTTTTGAACTCGGTAACCATAGGTGACTCGGTAGATATAGTGTCACTCGGTAGAAACTATCTTCTTCGTTTACCTTGCTGTGCTTGATAAACACAGAGTCTTGTTTACCTTCTTCAATCGGTAAACACTGATTCCTTTGTTTACCTTCTGCACTCGATAAACACTAATTTTTTTGTTTACCTTCTTCACTCGGTAAACACCGATTCCTTTGCTTACCTTCTTCACTCGGTAAACACTGCTAAACTTCGTTTACCTTCTTCACCTTAAAGAGGGGTAAACGCTTTTGACCTGGAGCTATGAACCAGTAAGGCCACAAACAGGGGACCTCATCCCCATAAGATTTGAACCTTGATGGCAAGGATAAAAACTCAAAAATTTAACTGTCACAACATGCCACTATTGACAAACTTTGTTTACCTTCTTCACTTGGTAAACACTGATTCCTTTTTTTACCTTCTTCACTCGGTAAACACTGATTCGTTTGTTTACCTTCTTCACTCGATAAACATTGATTCCTTTGTTTACCTTTTTCACTCGGTAAACACTAATTCCTTTGTTTACCTTCTGAGCTTGTAAGATAACTACTGAATACTCGGTGTGAATTGTAGACTAAGTGATGGGCCCAGTAAGCATTTAGAATTGAATAAGTGTTTGCACTAATGACAAATATATCATAATTCCAACAGATCAATGTGAGAGTAACGTTTCAAAGGGAAATGAATTCATCTTTCAAAAGCTTATGAGAAAAAATAGTTGTAAGATATCTGGATGATTTGACTATCTACTCTAGGATGAGGAAACATCACCTGAGAGATCTAGATGTAGTATTAGGCTGATGTAGATAGCATGGCATATATCTAAATCCTAAAAAGTCTATTTTCTTTGTGGAAGAAGGAAAATTGCTAGGACATATTGTTTCAAGGAAAGGTATAAGGATTAACCCAGATAGAATAAGAGCAATACAACAAATGTCATTACCTACCAATAGGAGTGATTTAAAATCCTTCTTTGGTTAGATAAATTTCCTGAGAAGTTTTGTCCCTGAATTATCAGAAAAAATAAGGCATATGCTAAACATGATTAGCAAGAAACATCCTTTCAGATGGCAAGAAGGTAAAAAAGCTTTTGAAGATATTAAGACAATATTTCAAATTCTCCTATGTTGGTAAGCCCAGATTTCAAAAGGGATTTTATCATTTACTATTATGCTTCAGAGCACACTCTATCGAATATCTTAACCTAGAAGAATGATCAGGATGATGATGCCCCGATTGCCTTCATGAGCATCCCTTTGAAAAAGCATGAGCTAAATTACATGCAAATGGAAAAGCACGCATTTACTATGTTGAAGGCTATGAAATAGTTTAGGTATTATATCTCACATTCACATTCTACTATTTATGTACTTGAAACAATAGTTAAAATCATTCTAACTCAACAAGAAATTGGGATAACTAAGAGAGTAGTGTGGGTGGCTAGGATTCAATAATATGACCTTTCAATTAAACCTACTGCTTTAGTTAGGGGTTGGGTTTATGCAAATTGATAGCAAAAACTAGGGAATCATCATCAGAAAGCATAGATTCTACACCCTCTATTTTGCTGGTAGGTTCTATTGACCCTTGGTTTTCTAATGTAGTATATTTCTTGACATATGGTGAATGCCCTATGAATTTGAGTTATAAAGAAAAATGCAACCTCAAAATGAAAGAAGCAAAGTATGTAATTCCCCAAGGGGTGTTGTATAAAGAGGTATAGATGTGACCTTTATGAGGTGTGTAGATAGTGAAGAACAAAAAGAACTATTGAAATTATACCATTTAGATGTTTGTTGTGGGCATTTTTCCTCTATTGTGTCTACTTTAAAAATGCTTAGAAATTGGTTTTACTAGCCAAGAATGTTTAAGGATGTGTATTCATTTGTGAAAGACTTTGAGAAGTGTAGACTCTTCACGAGCTGTCCTTAGTTGGAAACATTACCATTGAGACCGGTAGTGATTGATGAACCTTTCCATTAGTGGGGCATAGATTTCATAGAGCCAATGAACCCTCCATCTAGCACTAGTCATGTGTGTATATTGACGACCATAGATTATTTCACCAAATGGGTGGAAGCAATCCCAACTAAGAAAGCTAACTCACAGGTGGTGTGCGAGTTCGTGATGGAATACATCTTCGTTAGGTTTGGAATCCCACAATAGATAGTGGTAGATAATGCAACATATTTCTCATTTGAAGAGATTTCTATGTTTTTCTATGAGCATGACATGTCCTGAGCACATGCTTCAGATTATTTTCCCCAGGGTAATGGGCATGCAGAATCTAGTAACAAGAACTTAGTTGCCATAATGAAGAAATTGGTCAATGATAACACCCAAAATTGGCAAAAAAAACTTTATGAAGCACTATGGGCTGATAGGTGTAATACCCCAAAATTGGCATATTGCCATGCTAAACCAATTTTGGTCTATTTAATCATCCTAAGTCCTATTTTACTAGGCAATTTTGATTTTGATAATCACCTTTTGACCTAAGTGTCAAATGGAGAAAACCCTAATCTGCATTAATCACACTCTTTATTTAATTCCTAAGTATTGACTCAAATTAGCTACATTAAACCTATTAATTAAGTTTAATTTAATCATAACTATTCATTCCTTAGTTAAATTAAAATCACCTCTTTAGCTAATGTATGAATGAACTAAATATATTTAATTTAATAAGATAATGTCCTCATTTTGTGATTATTGCTTGCTTCATATGTTTGAGAACAACTACTTATTGGAAAACCAAAATGCTATCCAAAACTTGAAAACTAACCTGATATCTACCTAAAACTTGTAAACACAATCAACCATCTATTTAGAACTATTGAAACCATTGAAAATCTCTTCAAATTCAGTAAAAAATTATTAGTCTATGCAGATTCTCATGCCTAGTTCTACAAATTTTTGCATGAAAACACCCTGTTAGCACTTTCTCATGTGGCTCTATACAAGTCCTTGCATGACTCTCTGTGTATCTCCACATGAGATTTTGTAAAACACTATCTTTTATGCAAAAATTATGTCTTTTTGTCCATCTGTCAACTCCTTTCGCAGCTTTAAGTCCTCGCACGAGAAAACTGTTAAAAAATTATCATTCTAAATATTTACCTAGTTCTTTGTGCTTTCTCACATGGTTCCTTGAGAATCCTCGTGTAGGATCTTGTCCTGAAAAGTGTCAAACTATCATGTCAGAGATATCTGCACTTTAATTCTAATCTGTATCTACAACATTTTACCATTTCTTTGTCTACAAACAATGTCAAACGATGACTTCTTACTTAGTTGAAAACTTGCAACCTATGAATGAATCCTCACTCAGGTATCTTGTTCCGTCCTTTTGTGTTCGTCATACTTGGTGTCACAATAGTCATAAGCCTTGGCTATTTTAGGCATTACTCAGATGACTCATACCCAAGTATACAACATTCTTATCTCACTTTGAGGCTACGTTCTAGTGTGGTCCTTGTCTAGGCTTTTTCTTTTTGTCATTGTCTATGACTATGGAAACAAGAAGTGAAAACATGTTTTATCCCCTTATACTTAGATGAGGTAGAGCTAGGGGTCATAATCATGGCAAAGGCTGCTTCTTAGCTTATACACAGTCAGTATCCAGTACATCTAGTGAGGAATCTTCATGATCTCCTTCACCTGTTAGATCACCTCATGTTCAAAGAAAGTTTTCCATGAACTTACAAAAGACTAGCAATCCCTTGTATCAAGAGGATCCTTAAACTAGCAAAGGTCATATGTCTCCAAAAAACATAGTTGAATTCTTATTCAAATGACCCTTTCAACCAATGTACACTAAAACTTATCACATTCCTAAAATGCCTGATCAAGACCAAGAACATAGAGAACATAGTAGAGAACAAGATCACCAAAGGAATGAAAGACATAAAGACCCTTTTATTGATGAGAATGAGGAAAATGAAGTGATAATTCCCAAAGATGTCGAAAGATATCATGAGGATAAACATTTCTAGAAAGTCATGGAAATCTTTCTTAATGAAGAGATAGAGAAATACTTTCTCAAACTTGCTCAAGAGGGAGCCAAGCTACCTCATCACTTTAATGTTGAAATGATCATTACACCTGAAGAAGAAACTAAAACATCTAAGTTGCAAAAAAAACTAAAGATCATGCAAGAACAGTTAGCCCAAATGATGTGTGATAAGGAAAAATTTACAAAAACATACACCTTAGACACTCTTCATCCATCCCTTTTGACAAGAGTATAGGCATGCCTCCTTTTGCAAGAGGAGTTGAGTTACCTAAGTATGATAAATAATTTGGAACTTCCAATCCCCAAGATCATTTGTGGGAATTCAATGCCTTGTCTATGGAATTAATGCATGATCAGACATATCTAATGCATCTATTTCCATCAAATCTAGGTAGTCAAGCCATGGAATGGTTTTCATGCTTGCCTACTAGTATCAAAATGTTCGATGTGATTGCTAACCTGTTTGTTCAATAATACTCACACAACATACAACACCCGATTAACATTCAAGACTTGTGTAACCTTAAATAGAAAATTGGGGAACCTTTCCTCACATTCCTTTAGAGATGGAGGCAAATTTACACCAAATATTTGTGAAAGATTCCTAAAATGGAAAAACTTGATGTCTTTACAGATAATCTTCTACCTAACTTTGGGTATAGAGTTCAACTTCAAGGTCCACGCACCTTTGAAGACATGGTCACACAAGCTATCCAAATTGAGGAATTCATGGTGAAAAAGGGTGAAATCACTCTTCAAAAGGACAAAAAACAAGGATCAACCTCTAATAAGTATAAATCTATATATGTGAACAAGAACTAAGAGATTGTGCATGATAGAGTTGTTGAAAACATTACTCCTAAACTTGCTAAAGCAACATTTAATCATACAAAATATCTCAAAGCATCCAACAACATTGAGAAACCTCCTTCTAACAACAAGATGTTTGGAAACAAACCAAAGAGCTCATCTTGGGGTACACACCAAAAATGAGAATATACACCTCTTGGTGAACCTTTGGATGTGGTTTATAAGACCTTGCTACAAAACAAGCTCATTTCTCCATTGGATAACTCTTGTCCTTATGATCGACAACCACAACTCCCATGGTGGAATGAAACCACATTTTGTGAGTACCATCAAAACAAAGGTCACAAAACTAGAAATTGCATAAACTTACATTACAAAGTTCAAGAATTAATTGACGATGGTGACATTGTTGTGGATGGACATAACAAGAACTTGGACCACAAGGCTTTTAAGGAACCATTCCCATCTTATGAAAAAGGAGAAAAATCAAAACATAAACCTCATAAAAAGGTCAACTATATGTACTCTAATAATGATGATGTAATCAACATTGTTGAACTTGTCGATTTTGAGTATTGCGACGTTATCACCATTAAGGGAAAACAAGATAACTCTAAACCTAAGACACCATTTGTCTTAAGGGGCCCTACTTCAGATATATCTGATAATGAACCAACACAATCTTGCACCAATGTTGTTACAAGTTGTCATGCCAAGTTGGTACTCAAAGGCCCTGCGCCTTTTGCTCTTGAGCTAGAATAACACAAAGGCAAAACTCTTGTTGGTCTATCTGGAAAAGATACAAAAATTGCAACATCTTCTATGGATAATAGCTATAGTATCCTTGACTAATTACAATGGACAAGTGCTCAAATAATGATCTTTGAATTTCTCAAAATCTCGCCTACTCATAGGTAGATTCTTGACAAAGCCCTTACTAAGGTAAACATACCTCAAGATCTCAATCTTGATAGGTTCCAATCTATGGTAGGTCATCTGAGCTCACCTCACTATATGTACTTCTTTGAAGAGGATGACAATTCACTAAGCCATCCACACAATTAACCATTACACATTAAAGTCATGATACACCAGAGGTTAATTGTGTGGATGGCTTAGTGAATTGTCATCCTCTTCAAAGAAGGACATATAGTGAGGTGAGCTCAGATGACCTACCATAGATTGGAACCTATCAAGATTGAGATAAGGAATTTAGCTAGTTTAAAAATTGTCTCTGCTACTTTGCTTAGGAAATTGGGCTATTCTGAAGAGTCCATTGATCCTCATTACAGGATAACCATTATGGCATATGACGAAGTGGAGTGCAAATCTTTAGGTCTTGTTGTGTTGCCTCTCTAAGTTGGTCCCATAGAAAGGGACATCACTTATCAGGTCATTGATATCCCCTTAGCATATAACATCCTACTAGGAAGACCATGGATACACAAAATGTAAGATGTACACTCAACTTATCATTAATGCATAAAGTTCCCATTTCACGGCTCTGAAGTCACCATACCTACAAATACTAGCTACACTTGTAACATGCTGAATTTTTTTGAAAGCTTTGTACTTGCTAATAGGGAATCTACAAACCATCATGATAATAAGCTAAAACAAATTGAGTAGTCACTCAAGTTGAAGGAAACTGCAATGGGTGAATACTACATAGAACTAGTTCTGTCTTTGACATCTCTTCTTGAGTCTCCTCATCATTATGGGAGACCTTTTTTGCTGACACCTCAAACTAAATACAATGGTACCTATGCCAAAGCTATTGTACCTCTTGAGGAGGAAGATGAAAAAAGAGTAATTGCTACATGGATATACAAAGAGGAAACACCAGTTGACCTCATAGAATAGTCTCATGAAATTACTCCTAAAAAGTATGGTCTTAGTCTTAAACTTATGAAACACTTTGGCTACAAGGGGAATGGTTCTATTGGATGCAACAAAAAATGGTTTGGTTGATCTTGTCAAAGCGATAGCTAGAAGGTCTCAAGATACATTCAGTTTGGGCTTCAAGAAGATTCCCTTCCATCTAGGGATTAACAAATTTATACTAGAACTTGAGAGTTCATCTAAACATGAGTCACAAGCTGAGTCAAATGACCATGAGGACAAACTTGATGGTGAGGATCCTTATTCTTATCCAATTCCTGATGATCTCGCTAAATTCTTTGCAGAACCAAATGACTTTGTACTATGTGTCAACACTATGGATGGTGATAGTGATTCTTCTTATGACACTACTGATTCTCCCTACATACAACAAGAACAAGGATAGTCCAGTCATGCTTTAGTCATTGAGTATCTTTGTAAAAATCAAGATGAGGAAGGAGAATTTGTCCCTATCACTATTGGAGAATTCTAAAATATATCTTCATGCAGTATAGATTCTTGAGAGTATGAATTCAACTCTCTCTCAGATGAAACTACAAACAAAGATATAGATCAAGTTCATGTCTATGAAAATTAGCTCGAAGTAGGTGAATCATCTAGGGTTAGGCTAGATGAGTCTCATCCAGCTAGTGTCATAGATTCTTTGATTAATGATGTCAGTACTCAAAGGCATTCAAACACACTTGTGGATGAAGCTGCTCTAGGTCTCAAACCACTTGCCCAAGAATTTGATGATTATACTGTGAATATAATTGAACTCGACACATCTCTTTCACTCACCTATCCTGAGCTCATAGACTAGAATTCCAATGCATCTAGTGAAGTCCCTACATTCCAGAATGACTATGCTCTTGCCTGCTACTTAAACACTATGGAACCTATAACGTCTTCCACCAGTGAACTAAGCATCAACATGACTAAAGTTGACATCAAATATCTTAGTCACACAATCAAAAAGAAAAGAAATAGAAGGTTTGATGATGAAAACCACATTGTGGTAGTGTCAAAACCTAAAATAGTAAAAATAAAAGACGTATCCAAAGGTGAAAACCTTTGTGAGGCACCTATAGATGAGATATTTGATGCACTTCCTTGTTATTTTTAAGAAAGATCATCAGTGTTGATAGAGCCAACACAACCATTCAACTTGGGAATAGAAGAACATCCTCACATGATACATCTTGCATAGTCATTATCTCTAGAAGAAAAAGAGGAATTCATTGCCTTCATCCACAAGAAAAATATAAATTTTGTGTGGACATACTCAGACATGGTAGGCTTGGATCCTAACCTCATAATACACCATTTATCTATTGTGCCAAGAGTTAAACCAATCAAATAGAAGCTTAGGAAAATGTATCCTCATGTTGCATTACTAGTCAAATCTGAATTGGAAAAGCTTCTGAAAGCTGGTTTCATTTGTGCTATTGATTATGCCAAGTGGATATCCAACATTGTTTTGGTTTCCAAGCCTAAAAAATCTATCAGTTTGTATAGATTTCCAAGATCTAAACTTAGCATCTCCAAAGGATAATTTTCCACTCCCTAACATTGATATGATAGTGGAAATGACAGTAGGATATGAAATGTATTCAATCATGGATGGATTTTTTGGCTATAATTGGATCAAAATTTCACTAGAAGATTAGGAAAAGACTACTTTCACTTGTGCATGGGGAACCTTCTATTGGAATGTGATTCTATTTGGTCTAAAAAATGTTGGTGCCATGTATTAGAAGGCAGTTACTACAATCTTCCACAATATGATGCATAAGACAATGGAAGACTATGTTGATGATACTCTAGTTAAGAGCATAAAACACAACACTCACCTTCAAGATTTGGGACCTATCTTAGATTTCATGGAGAAATTCAATCTGAGACTCAACCCTAAGAAATGTGCATTTGGTGTAACATCTGGGAAACTACTTGGTTACATTGTGTCTGCAAAATGAGTTGAGGTTGATCCAAAGGAAGTTCAAGCAATCATGGACATGCCTTGACCCTATAATATCAATTAGATGAGGGGATTATAAGGAAGACTTCAATAAATTCACAGATTCATCTCACAATTGGCAGATAATTAATGACCATTTACCAGGACTCTACATAAAGGTGTGAAATATAACTGGAGCCAAGATTACAATAAGAGTCTAGCACATATAAAAAAATACCTTGCTAATCCATTGATCTTGATGCCTCCTATCTATGGGAAGCCTCTTATCCTATATGTCTCAGCAACATAGTCATCTATCAGTATCTTGCTCACTCAAGAAGATAATGATAACAAATAAAGAGCTATTTACTATCTGAGTTGCATATTGATTTCTTATAAAATGAATTATAGTATCATTGAGAAGGCTTTCTTAGAAGTCATCTTTGCTTCCCAAAAGTTAAGACACTACATGCTCACCCATACTACGTGACTAGTTGTTAAAATTGATCAACTAAACTACTTACTCAATAAGACAACTCTAACAGGAAGGTTAGCTAAGTGGGTTATGATACTAAGTGATTTTGACATTCAGTATATTGAATAGAAGGCTATCAAAGGACAAGCGATTGCTGATCAATTAGTAGAAGCACCAATGCAGAGTCTTCTTCTGCTAAACATTGACTTCCCCAATGAATCAATTTTAATGCTTACACACCAAAATTGGGTAATGTTCTTTGACGGTTACTTCACACAATAGAGATTCAGTACTGGGCTATTGTTCATAACACCAGAAAGGTATTCACTACCTAAGGCATACACGATTCTATTTCCTTGTACAAACAACATTGCAAAATATGAAGCTCTAATTAATGGCATGAAGATTTTAGTTGAATGGAGAGTGGATGAATTGAACATCTTTGGTGATTCACAACTCATAATTAACTAGGTCAATGATATATATCAAATGAAGGATGAGAAATTGATCCCTTATAAATGCATGGTGGATGACCTAAATAAATACTTTCCTCATATCACTTTTCAACAAGTTCCTCAAGAAAACAACAAAGCGATTGATGCAATGACTACTCTTGCTTCCTTGTTATAGATGCCAAAGAATGATCTTCAACATGAGTTCTTGGTAGAAACATTAATATACCCTACCTATAACTCCCCTGAATCTCTAATGATTTATTCTGTTGTAGGACATGACTCATCTTGATACCACCATATATACTATTATTTGCATGACCAAACAATTCTGGATACTCTAACCCAAAATGAAAAACATCATCTTATTTGCAATGCTTCATGGGATGTTATTATTAATGATGACTTGTTTAGGAGAGGCCTTGATGAAACACTCCTTAGGTGTCTAGAACCCGATGAGTCCAAATATGCATTAATTAATGTACATAAGGGCATTTGTGGACCTCACTCAAATGGCTTGACACTAGCTCGTAATTTTATTAGAGATGGTTACTATTGGCCAAATATGGAGCAAGAGGCAATCAAATATGCCAAGTCTTGCAAATGATGCCAGCTCCATGGGAATTTGATTCACACTCTAGCCAAGGAGCTAATTTCATCTATCATGCTATGGCCATTCCAATAATGGGCCTTTGATCTTGTGGGTCATATTCACCCATCCTCTTCAAATGGACACAAGTTCATCATTACAGCTACAAACTACTTCGCTAAGTGGGTAGAGGCAATCCCTCTCTCTATAGAAAATGGAAAAACTATAGCTCTTTTCATTATGAATTACATCATATGCAGGTATGGTGTACCTTCCTCCATCATTACTAACAATGGAGGACAATTTGAAAATAAGGATCTTAAAGAATTGTGCAAAAAGTTCAGAATCAAACAACATTGGTCCTCTATTTACTACCCCCAAGGTAATGGCCAAGTAGAGGCATCCAACAAGGTGATCCTTAAGATCATGCATCACATAGTTAACAAATTTGGAAGGGATTGGTACCTTTAGATTAATTTGACTTTATGGGCTTATAAAATAAGTATCATAACTCCAACAGGTACAATGCCCTTTGCTTTGGTATATGGAGCAGATATTGTGGTTCCAATTGAGGTTGAGATTCCTACTTTGAGAATCTCCATGAAGGGTCTCATTACTGATGATGATTATAGAATATCTTGGCTTCAAGAGCTAGAATTTTTAGTTGAATGTCGGCAAGTGGCATGCAGTCATCTCCGCGCCTATCAACAATGTATGTCTAGAAGATACAATAAGAAAGTTAAGCCACGTGACTTCCAACTGGGTGATCTCATCCTAAGAGAAAACCCTAAGAATCAACAACAAAGGGTAAAAAAAAGTTTGAACCTAACTGGCTTGGTCCATACATAGTCACCACAGTGTTTGGATCTGGTGCTTACCAACTTTCTATAGCTAAGGGAGAGGTGGTCAAGGAGCCTATCAACACTCTCCATCTAAAGAAATTCTATAGCTGATCTAATTTCAAAAGCTCTATGCATACACTTAAATATCTAGAAAAAAATCTAAAAATTGCAAAAAGTCCTAAAAAATCATTACCTTGGTGAAAACCTAGTGATAGGCAACTTGGTAATACCAAGAAAATGGAAAAATTCAAAAAATACAAAAAAAAGTGTTTATGATGAAAACCTAGAAAACATGCATCATGGTAGAAAAAAAAGAATCTTTGTTAAGAAGGTGAAAACTTGGTAAACATGTGCCTCTTGTTTCAAATGCTACATCTCACAATGCATCTTTTCGCTCTTATACAATTGCTTTCCTACTTTAGTTTGCTGCTTTCACTCATGCATCCATGGATTGAATATTGTCATAACTCAGGGGAAACACCCTATAGTTTCATAGGAATCTCTTTCATGATAGTCACCAGTTGTTCTAACTATGTTTACCTACTATTTCTTGTGTCACTTTTGAGATTCCTCTCATGGAAGATCTCTTTTCTATGAGTCACTAGTTGTTCTAGCTATGTCTGCCTACTGTCGCTAGTGTCACTTTTGAGATTCTTGTCATGGAAGATCTCTCTCGTGTTAGTCACTAGTTGTCCTAACTGTGTCTATCTACTATCACTCAATTTCCTACTAAGGTTCTTCTCACTAAAGATTCCTCTTTGACTCTAGTCACTAGTTGTTCTAACTGCATTTGTCTACTATTGTCACTTGACTAAAGAGATTTCTTTCACATATGTTTTGAACATTGACACTTGACATCAATCCTATAACATAAAATTTGGACTAAAAAATGATGAACTTATGCTATTTTGCTTTCACTTTATGATGTCTCTTTGAGAACCTTGATGATGCCACTTTCAACTAGAGAAGTGAGGATTGGGGGCATGATCTTTTCTTTTCTTTCTATTTGATGGTTTAGTTCCAATGATTTGAAGCATCCATATAAAAGGGGTGTCCACTATAAGTGCCTCTATCTCATATTGGATGACTATGTGTACCTCAAATCATTTTATATGGACTCTTCATTGAGGTTGGTTCTTTTCCTTGCTTGTTGGAGTGAACTCTTTACAGTAAATACTGATACTCATCCTGCTAAGTGAATGTACAGGTCACTACGAGTATACCTAGCACACTTTTGTCTTAGGTTATGAATGCAAGGGTCATTATCGATAGAATACTTACTGATTACTTAACATAAGAAGGATCTCTTGTGTGTCTGGTGTGTCTACACACAAGAAACATTCTGGTCATCCTAGCATTTAAGATTTGATGGTTATGTTAGCTTGCTACATTAAAAGTGACAAATGTTTTGGTCATTCTGGCTTCTTGTGCCTTGAATGCTTACATTTAATCCTAAAAAAACTAGAACATATGTCTTATTCATATTCCCATGATTGTAATGTTAGTGGGAGTTGTACAACATTTCGGATTTTGCTAAGCACTTAGTGATGATAATTATTGAAGCTTAGTAACTAGACTTAGGGTTGCATCAAGTGTAGAGCTGCATTGCATAAGCACATGGTTCAAATCACTGATCTACTTGCATCTTTTATGATGAGGGAATGTTGGTTTCTTCAAAGTATCACATTTCTTCATAGCTGCACAAGCATTTAGTTCTTTGGTTCATCCTCCAAATCTTCATAAGATACCTTTCACTATCAACAAAATGAAACACTACATGAGGTTCTTCTGCATGGATCAATCTAAATTGAATCCAAATATTCTTTAGATTCTTCTACTCTATTCTACGTTCTTTTGAATCTCTAATTTTTTTAGTATCTCTCAATGTACTTTTCAACATCACTATTCTGGTGTGTAATGTTTTGATTTCACTCCCGAGTGGGAAAGATGATTACATCATTGAATCTTTCAAAATTAGCTTCAACTCAATCTGAATCTTGTGTCCTCATCGCTTGGGGCATCTCATTGCTCAGGGCATCGTTGTCCCCTCTATTTGGCATCTATGTCATCTATCTTATATTTTGATCAACTGTTCAATCTTATAACACTTCTTGTTAGAGTTCGATGGATAGGTATCAAGACAGGCTAACCCTAACTCATGAGGATCAAGCCTCATTATGGGGAATCATTCTATGACCCATGATAGGTCATGTTATCTTTTATGGATCAATATTAAGATGTTCTATTTGGACCCTAGGGGATTAAGCTCTATCCTAGAGATAATTCCAAATTCTTTCTGAGGGTTAAGCTTCATTTTGGAGATAATCCCAACTCTTTCTAAGAATTAAGCCTCACTCTGGGGACAATTCTAAGCTCTTGCTTTCTATCACTATTCAATGGACAAGTATTGGGACATTCTAACCCTGACTCCTAAGAATTAAGCCTTGTTCTGGGGATAATTCTATGAATTGTGATTAATCTTGTAATCTTTTAATGAACAGGTATTAGGGCAGTCTAACCTTGACTCCTGACAACTGAGTCTCATTTTGGGAATAATCCTGTGAAGTTTGACAATTGTTGTCTTATCAACTTTGGTATTTAGGTGTTCTATTTGGATCCCCTAAGGTTAACCTTCATTTTGGAGATAACCTTAAAAAGCTTATCAACACAAGTATCTAGGTGTTCTATCTGGATCCCTTAAGGTTAACCTTCATTTTAGAGATAACCTTAAAAAGCTTATCAACTCCTGTATCTAGGTGTTCTACCTAGATCCCTATGGTTAAGCTTTGTTATGGAGATAAGCTTAAAAATCTTATCAATTGGTCTCTATATCATTAATTTTAAAACCAATCTTATTTCTTGATTTGTGCTTCATACTTTTGATTTCTTTGAATCAAATGTGTTGCTCACACATTCATTCAAATGGGGAAAATGCAATACCCCAAAATTGGCACATTTCCATGCTAAACCAATTCTGGTCTATTTAATTATCCTAAGTCCTATTTTACTAGGAAATTCTGATTTTGATAATCGCTACTTGACCTAAGTGTCAAATGCAGAAAATCCTAATATGCATTAATCACACTCTTTATTTAATTTCTAAGTATTGACTCAAATTAGCTACATTAAACCTATTAATTAAGTTTAATTTAATCATAAGCGTTCATACTTTAGTTAAATTAAAATTACATCTTTAACTAATGTACAAAGGAAATAAATGTATTTAATTTAATAAGATAATGTCCTCATTTTAATTATTGAGTTTAATTATTCAATTAATTAAGATTATGCATTTATGAGGTCATATTCAATTTTATTAAATTAAATATCCTCTCCAAATCTTCTCAGTTCAAAAATGGAAATTCTGAGTGAACTAGAGCTTGAAATGGAATTAATTTAGTTAACTCTGTCTCACACTTAGAAGAGAATTAGTTAACTCTCCATGACACTCAAATCTAAAATAATTAACTTCATCTGTACAAGGAAGTTTCTGCTCTAACTAAATCTCATTTCCAATCTTGACCGTCTGTTCTATCTAATCTTGACTGTTGACTGATTATGGAATTCTATTTAAGGAGCCTTTAATTCCTCATTATAGAGTTTGAATTTATTTTGTATCAAACTTATGCTGAAATATCCATTGCTCTTGCATTCTTAGCTTAAAAATTCTCACATATCGATATCATTCTAATGTTAAAATGCATTCATTTAGAATAATATGTTCTTTTTTTTCTTAGCTTAATATATGCATTTCATTTAGATTAATTTTCATTCTCATATAGTTTAATTAAATCTTTCATACTAGAGGTCTGGTTGCTAGCTTCTCATTCTAAGAGTAATAGCATAATCCATCTAGTTAGGAGGCAATAGATCAGTTTGCCAAATTGTTTACGATGAACAACTCAATGTTCATTCTGGGATGATTTCACATATAATGATCATGCTAAAGTGTGTGAAGATTGAGGCCCACATTTCTTGCATACAATAGGATTACCCCTAAAAGAGCTATTGGCATGGCTGCCTTTGAATTGATGTATGGAGTAGGTGCTCAAGTATCCTTGTCCCTAGAGTTATCCACCATGAAATTGCAATCAACAATTGAAGATCCTCTTTTTTAAGATTCCTTAGAAAAAAGAGTGATGTATTTGAATAAACTAGAGGAAGAAAGAGGTAAACTTATGGATCACATTATAGAAGACCAGATGAAAGTAAAATAGATTTTGATATGAGAGTCAAACCTCACAACTTCATGAAGGGAGATGGAGTTTTTTTGTAGGATAAGAGGAGAGAGCTCAAAGGAGGACATGGTAAATTTGATTCATTATGGAAAGGTCCATTTGTTGTCACATAAGCCATTGGTATGAATGCTTTTCACTTGAGCTACCCAGATGGTAGCAGTCTGCCCTTCACATAGAATGAGCAAGACTTAAAATTGTTGAAGCTGTAATCTCTAAAGAAGGTCCTTCTCATGTATATTCCCCTTTTTGGTTTTCTAGTTTTTTATTTTATTTTTTATTGTGCACTATTTTGGTGTCTCCTTTGGTTAGTTTTGTTCCCAACATTCAGAGTTCTCTATGTACTCTATGTACACAGTCCCTAGTCAGAGCCCCTGTTACTCTTAGTTTTGAGTTGCCATTTTTAAAAAACTTTTTTCCAATTCAATTTGAAACCCAAAATCCTACATCAAGTAAGCCCTTCTTGCTTTCTTATTTTCAAAAAGTTACCATGCTTATTATATGGAAGCCGATCTCAATCTTTTTTTTTTGTTTGTAATTCTCCTCTTTGAACCTTGGTTCAAAGTAATTCAAAGTAGTTCAACCAAAATATTTTTGGTACTAATTTTTCCTATAGGTGGGACCCACTAAGCATGTTGGATGCTTACTTGAATCACTTCAAACCTCTTTGAACCTTGGTTCAAAGAAGTTCAAAGAAGTTCTATTACTAAAGACTGTGCACACAGATGTTAATGATTCCCGAAGGTCAATAGTTCCCAAGAAATTAAATGAAGTGTCAGAGTAATGATGAAGGGGTCTTGTCCAATTTATCATGGTTTGAGATGAAGGATGAGTTGTCATCATGATTAAGGAAGGAAAATATTTCATTTGGAGGTCAAATTTGGGTGTCAGATTTTTTTTAAATTATTGCAAGGACATTGAAGAAGAGTAATCATTTTATAAAGGTGTCTTGTCACAGTTTCAAGCATGCAAGCCAAGCTACAAAAAAAATCACCATGAATACCTCATTATGAGGTAGTACTTTCACTAGTATGTTCGCTTACCTTTTAAAACATAAGTTTCCCACTTAATTGTTTTATTATGAGCAAAGGCAAATCAAAAGCATAGCATTAGTAAGCAAAGAGAAGAGGTCTTGTTTTATTTCAGCAGATTGAAGGTGAGAATACAAGAAATCCCTAGTCCTTTCTTCTGTGTGTTTCTTTAAAGAACAAGAACAATTTGGATTTTTCTTTCAGTTTTCTAGAATGAGGTATGTTCTAGATTTTTTTGGAATAATTTTGTCCCTAATTTAGAAGGAGTCAAGGTCGAGAAGCTACAAGGAAATTTTCTTGAGAAAGTTGATAAAGTTAATGGTTATTTAGAAGCCCTAATGAGTGGTCTAATCAAAGCTACTACTTTTCCTCCTACTCTTTTAAGTCCTGAACTACTTCAGTTGTGCATTGATCACTATGATGTTAGAACCAAGAGTATTCTAAACAAATATAGGGAACTAGTTTTGTCCATCTCTAGGGAAACTATCTCATCAGTGCTACATCTGCCTAAGTGTACCTTTGCTACTTTTAGCCCTACTTAGTCCTTGATTGAATACCAAGAGAAACCAAACAAGCACCGTAACATCTTGCTTAGGAAATGGACAAAGACTAATTATAAAGGTTGCTCAAGGCTGCCCAAAATAATTACTAATGACCACATAAAGCCTCGTGTTCATGATCTCATGGTTTTGTTACATCGAGTTAAGGGTTCTGTAGATGTTTTCCTCTTTGAAGACTAGATGTATTGCTATATAGAGAATATCCTAAAAGGAGAACAATTCTTAGATTGGGTAGAATTGATAGCTAGTTCATTGAGGAATCAACTCAAACATTCTAAAATTTTCAAAGAAGATTTCCATATGTCCTCCTACTTGACCTATTGCATTGCATGTGTTAGCAATATTACTTTCCTTCCACATGAACCTTGGAATGAAGAGGTAACTATTTATCAATATTTCCCTTGCTCCAAAAAGATAGAGTGTTGGAAGAATTTAGGAAAACACATGATGTTTTGATAGAAAGTGTACATTTGAACCTCAAAAAAACACCCATGCAGAGGATATCCCTTGAGGCTCAAAATTTGATTCAAATATATGGAAGTTATTTCATTTAATTTCCTAAGTTTACATATCTACAAGTAAGGGAATTTTAAGAAGATCCAGTCAAGCTACCTCGATATGCTTTAGATTGTTTTATTATAGCTAAGATATGTAGATAACTATTCTCTATCATTAAAGATAATTTGCCACAAGAGAAGTGAGAGTCCATTTTTCCTACAAACTCAGTTATTTAAGTTGCAGTAATATGATTGATGCCTATGTGATTGGAAGTAACTTAGTTTCAATTTGGGTCCTATCAGGGAAGGAGAAATTTTGATAGAAAAGGTTTTGTAACAAAGGTACTTGGTCTGAATTTTCAATCACCAACAATTCCTCACTTAGAAGATCTATGGGAAGATTGTCATGATGAGAAAGAGGTGGTGAAAAGTGATCACTCAAGATTAACACTCTTTCAAATTAATTCCTTGAAATTGAAGCTTAAATTAGAAGGTATAATTGAAGATGGTTTAGAAGTTGTTGGACCTAGATGGAAAAAGACAATCTATTCACTAACATGTGCATATTCATCTTACAATAATTTTACATGTTTGATAATTTTTATCCTATAACTTCTCTAAAGGTTAGGTTGAGTTAAGAATAATTGTACAGTGACAATTTAAGAATCATAAAGGCATCTTTCAATACTTTGTGTCCTAAGAGCAGATTAAATAATTATGAATCAAGAAAACCAAGAAACACTTGACTATAATCATGCAAATTCAAAATGATAGCTAGAAATTAGATCCATGTCCATAAGAATTACCAATAATTATGAAGTCAATTATTTTTAAATTATAAATTGTTTAAAAAATATTTTTGACAATCACGAAGGTCTTTGTTCCACGCACATAACAAATTAATAAATAGATTAAAATATATATGTGCACTAAGTGTGTGCGTGTGACTATATAATATTTTTAACATAACTAGTGATGCTAACACAACACACCAATTGGCTCTACGTGAAACACTTTTGGGATGGAGCTATCAACAAATGAGGCCACAAATGATAGACCTCATCCCCTTATTACAAATTTGATGCTTAAACTCTCGATCACATTGGATCAACAAAGGCACAACCCATGATCACAATGGCCCAATGAAGGTTTAAACCTAGGCGGAGATAAAAACAATACCACTAGTTAACCAACATTGAAAGAAAGTTATTTTATATACACACAAAGAAATTGTGCATTACCTAAGTAATCTATGCTTAAATTATAGTTAATCTTAGTTCAAAATGTTATTAGAAAAATATGCAACAAAAAATTTAGATTAGAAAGTCACAAATTATTTCTTATGTTTAAAAAAAACTATATACATAATCCATAGACATAACCTCAAAAATCACTAGCTCACATAATCCTCAATTTTAATTAATGTTTTAGTTTCTATAGGTGTCAAAAAAGTTAAAAATTAGTGAAACATGTCTATGTTAGTGTCCCACTTTAGACAAAAAGTATGATGGACTATTATGGGGGCACCCTTATTTATATTGGTTTATGCTTATATCCATGCATCTCATTGGATTAGCCTATATAGCCAATACATAAATTTTATTTTTATTCACATATCTAGTGAGCTTGTATGAGCTACACCTGCTAGGGTTATGCCTTAATTGTTTTTGAGTATCTTAAAATTCTAGTTTCTTGTTGTTTTATCATTTTTAGATCATGTTAAAATTAGGATTTTTTCTGAACTTTTCCCTCTATAAGGTCTTTATTTTGTTGAATTCCTTTCTAGGATTTCATTTCAAGATCTAATATACTATCAATGCTTATAATTCACATTATCTTATCATAGATATACTTTACCCCTTTCTTATCAAGCTCACTTCTTATGCCATGGTGCTTATATGATTTGCATTTTGATTAAAATATTGAGGCTAAGATATTTATTTCTCAACTTATATATGAAAAAAGTACAA
Organism: Cupressus sempervirens; assembly: GCA_028749045.1. Taxonomy (NCBI): domain Eukaryota; kingdom Viridiplantae; phylum Streptophyta; class Pinopsida; order Cupressales; family Cupressaceae; genus Cupressus; species Cupressus sempervirens. Next base: position 590,556,309 of record CM053784.1, read on the forward strand.
GATCCAACCAAGATTATATTTTTAGCATTTAAATGTTTACTATTGATATGTTATCTTTGAAAAGGGACAATACGTGACATTATATATTTATGGATGGTTCCCCTTAATTGTTGGAAAGGCCAAACTTATCACATGCCTCATTACTCCTTTTTACATTTATGTGATACTTTATGCAAGTGTGTGTGTCTCATTAGAAGACTTCATTTTATATCAACATGTTTATAATACTTAACCCTTTTAGGGTTAAGATTATTTTCACATTGAATAAAGGGATAATGAGATTACACCTAATGATATTTATGATTATCATAATACAATGTCCAAATCAAATCATTTTCAACAATTCATCATATTTAAAAAATGTTCACATACACCATTGGAATAGATTTATAAAACATCTTCATCAATTTTATATCTTGTCATACAAATGGAGAATTCTAATCTTGTCCCAAATGACATTATGTGGTTTTATTCATATCATCCCACACTTGATCATTCAATGGATTAATGCATGATGATCAAATATTAAATATGAGATCTTAGATAAAGGGGGATAAAAATTAAGCATTTTTATGAGTCAACACAAGTCTTAGTTTATGGGGTTAATCACATAAAATAAAATAGTTTATGTAATAGGAATAGTCAACTTTACCATGATGCATTCATGTTGAGGCTACAAATGAAATACATGAGAAATCGTCTAATGTGAAATCAATAAATAATGTTTTTAAAAAGTATCCTCAACAAAATATATGAATGATACAAGAAACAACTATGAAGAAGAAAATGTAGTAATAAATGAAGGAACATCATGTTAATACATTTTGGTTGGTTGAGGGTGATGACGGTGATATTCTTAGATTTTTTGAATGATTTAAAGCATATTCCTATATCTTTTTAAACTTTAAGTATTTTTATTGTACCTTTTTTATTATGCTCCATGTGGTTATTTTACCATCTATATTTAGTTTCATGCTTGCCATCCTCAACTCAGGGGTCATTTACTTTCTTCCTTATTTCACTCTTAAGGTTGTTTGCACCTTTTCTTTCTGATATTTTTGTTTCCCCCTTCTCTTTACTCCAATTATGCACATGCCTAATATTTCTTGTGATTCATTTTTGGTCTCATATTTCCATATAACACTCTTTGAGTTGCCCTTACAATGGTACCATAATCTCTTATCCATGTTTTATTTGAGCTTTCATTAGCAAGTTTTACATTGAGTACATCATGTCTTTCCTATAACATATGGGGATTTAATTGCCATATTTGAGCATAGAGGTTAAAACACCTTTCTCATTCCTCATTAACTGTCATTTCACATGTTTACATCATGGGTATCATATTTTTCACTATATCATTTGTACTTAAATTTCTTAGTTTAGGAACATATATTATCACAAAACTCCTATTCTAAGGTTAAAAATACTTACAAGTACATACACATAAAAGAATCACGATCACCAAATAGATCATTATCACATGACATGCCAATACGTATAATGTCATATTACCCCTTGATTACCAATCTAGAAAAAACATTATAAAGCAAGTAAACTCTTATGATATATTGAAGTAAATCATCAACATAGACATATGTATTCTAATCCTAATTTAATATATATTTTTAAAAAACATTGAAATTATTTATCTCTAAATCTAAAAATTAGTAATTTTTTACTTTTAGTTTTTTTAACATTCTATAGTATTAGATTCTATCCTCACAACTCTAGTTCATTGACCTAGATTAATTTATGAGTGTGAAAACACATCTGAATAAATTACTATTAGAAGGAAAAATTAACTTCTTTTATAAAAATTAATAATTAAAATTTATATCAAATGAGTTGAATCAAGAGAGATAGAGAAATGGTAGCAAGTGCTTGAATGATATGAGTTTTGATGTACCCATATATGATAATAATGCATTTGTCTATAATTCAAAAGAATTTTTCAATTAGAAATTGAATTTAAAACTAAAATCAAGAGTCCCTTACAATTTTTAGCTAATAATAAAATGTTTCATGTCTAGATGAGGGAACATAATAGAATTTTCTTAATAGTTAAAATAGAATACAACTTGCAAATATATCAAACATGGATACAAGTTGGTCATGTATGTATTAATTGGGCATCAAATTTTATTTTATTTTATAAGGTCTTATATTAAATTTATAGAATTGTTTATTTTTTCAATACTAAATATGAAACTTATATTGATATATCTTTCTTAAGAGTTATGAAATAAGATGTACCCATCTCATCAAAATTTCCAAGGGTACAATTTCAACCTCATCACATATGATATGAGAGTCATGCATTCAAGAAAGCTTGATATCTAATAAATTTATTGGAAAGTGTTAGAATGATTTAGAATAACTGGAGTAGGGGTGGGGGGGAGGGGATGAATCAATTATCCTTAGCTCTAGATGTACCAATTGAACTTTTCAATTCTTCAAGAAACTTAGATCTAATAATTAAGTAGCTTGGTCTCTATAGCAATATATTAGTACATCAGTAACATAAAACTTGCAGTCCACTGTTCCAATAATAACAAACTTGTAGAATATAAAACATTAATAATAAAATATCTCAAATGACATCCACACAAGTATGACACCAAGATTTAATGTGGAAACCCAATTTAGGAAAAACCACTAGCAACATGTCACCAAATTTTCACTCTTCTAAAGTGAGCTCTATTAGTAGCCAACCTTGTTAAAGGTTACAATGCACACTATTATATGTGACCCTATTAAAGGATTTAATCACCTTGTTAGGAGTGACCTTGTTAGAGGACTTAAGAACATTCCATTAGAATATCACCTTGATTAAAGGATTTACAAATGACTGTTAGGTCAACCTTGATTAAAGGATTTCAATGATACAATGGTTAGAAATTAACAACATGTTGATCTGAATAAATACTTGACTCACTTTGCAAATATAGATCACAAATTTGGTTCAACAAATGATTCATTGAATGATCTTCATTATAATCTCCATCACTGATTCACTTGTTAACCCTTTAAGGAATCACTCTTCACCTCAACTCTTCACTATCCAGCCTTATGCTCAAATTCACCAACCAACATAAATAACAACTACTCCAACCTTTTTAGGTCTACTTAACCTCTACCAACCTCTCTAGATTAGCCCTTATGCCTCCTTAAATAGGTAGCTTGATATTTTACCACTTAAACACCACTTTTGATCTTAGGTTTAGGTTAGATTCATTGAATCCTTCCATCTTTTTGTTTCATTCTTTCTCTTAGAATATCACCTTGATTGAAGGATTTCAACTGATATAATGGTTATAAATTAACAATAGGTTGATTTGAATAAATATAACTCACTTTACAAAGAAAAATCATAAATTTGGTTCAACAGACGATTCATTGAATGGCCTTCATTATCATCTCCATCACTGATTCGCTTGGTAACCCTTCAAGCAATCACTCTTCACCTCAACTCTTCACTATTCAACCTTCTACTTAAATTTTCCAACCAACATAATCAATAACTGCTCCAACCTTTTCAGGTCTACTTAACCTTTGCCAACCTCTCTAGATTAGCCCTTATGCCTCCTTAAATAGGTAGCTTAGGTTTAGGTCAAATTCATCGAATCCTTCCATTTTTTCATTCCCTCCTTTCTCTTCTTCAAACTTCTCTTTGAATCCATGGATAGGAACACTAAAACTGTTAGAATAGGTGAAAAACTAATCTCCCAAGAACACCTGCATGCATAAACCTGTCACATGGATGAAGCAAAGAACAGAGGCAAGGAAAAATCAAGGAGGCCAAAAAGCCAGATCCATCTTATGGACATGCAAAGAGCAATATCTCATATAATCCAATAAGTGAATGTTTTAAAATACAAAGAGGTGAATCCTTATAAAGGAATCATGAAACCCAAAAAGGAAACATTAAATGTTCCAACTCATCAATTATTATCTTCAACATGCTTTCCATATTCCAAGAATTCAACTATGTCAACTAGTAATTGAGATTCCTTCACAAACTGTAAAGTGTGTTCACTTGACCAACACAATGTTCCCTAAGATTAGTCATCAGTAGATAACTCAATCAATACTATATTTTATTGCTCAGCTTATACTAACTTTAGTTGGTCTATTTTACTAGTGCTCAGTCCAACTTATCTATTATTTTGTCTTTATTGGCACTTAGTCGATACTGAATTTGCTTGACTTCTACTATTTACTCAGTAGACACTAGCATAGCTTAGCTTCAACTACAAGTTCCTTATGTTACCATGACTATTTATGGTATTCCTTTGGGGAGTATCCTAAGCATTGGAGAGACTATTTATAATTGACATGTTTCATTCATGACTATATTTGTCATTGATGAAAATATAATACCATTTCTATGAAGACTAGTAGAGTAGAAGATAGAGAATGAGGTTGTACAAACTCTATATTGATGATCAGGTCAAGTGTAGTTAAGGATGTGTTCTATGTTGCATATTAATGAAGTGGTTAAGTGTGCATGGAGAAAGTTGAAGACATACATAAGATATTCAAGATATTTAGAAGATTGTAAGAAGACATAGTACCTGATAAGTGGTTTTTGATGATTGACTTGTATCTCTTTAGTGAGATAGAATCATGATGAGTGCAATTAGAATTAGATAGTAGACATACTGACGATGATGTCAACAAGTGTTCAAGGTCTGAGGTCACATGCGTGAAAAGTTGTAAAGATTGTGAGTTGATAATGATTTATAATTGCAAAAAGATGTAAATTTTTATAATATCTTAATGAAGTCCTATTATAATTAATTGGAAAAGCCTCAAGGTTGACTTAAGGAATTATTTTGAGGATGTGGTATAATAGAATGTTATCTCCTTGTGACAAAGTGCAAGAAATTAATGCATTCAAGTGTGTGATATGCGAAGTATTTGGTAAATGCAAGTAAGCTATCCAAGGGATTATTGGATGTGAAGTTTTTGATTTGGTATCGAGCTCAACAGATGGTTGGTCTAGTTAAGAGGACATTGAAGGATTTGAGATTGTTTCATTTCTATTATTCTACAAAAAATAATACAATGATCAATTGGATAGTGAGTTTGGTGGTGTTTCCCATGAAATCTATTTTGACAGTGGATACATCCGCCTTCTACAACTCTTAATAGGTTTGACACAACTCCTAATAGGGTTTGAATCTCTTAATAGGGATTCAATGTATCCTAATAGGGATTGATATGTATTGAATGTATTTCATTAGCTCCTAATAGAGTCCATCCTCTAACAAGGAAACTCTATATTATGACACATGACTATCTTGGGTTTGTTGACAATTGGCTATATGTAGTGATGTAATTGTTGTCATTAATGGAAACACATGATGTGCATACTTATAGTAAACCCCAAAAATAAAGATACATAGCTTTTGGTACTCAAAAAATTTGTCTAAGTATGAAATTGGTTTACAACAGTACAATGTTTTATATGTAAAATGTTTCTGATGTCATATTACGACTAGTAAAGTTAGATGGATATAGTATACATGTTGATGATGATGTGTATAACTTCAGACATTAGTATGGATAGTACAGAAAAGAGACATTTATGATTTACTAGTAAAACAAAATAGAGTAAATAAAGGTAAAGGAAGTATTTTTCTTAAAAAATAATTACTTGACCAATTAGGGTCAACATCCTAGATGTTTACTCTAAGCTAGAAAAGTATATTATGGTCTTAGTTGTAAGGAAACTCAGGTGTGGAAACAACTTCCTACACTAATCTCTTAAGAGAAGTATGGTGCAAATCCTATTAAAATCTTTTCACTTACAGACATGTAAACAACGATATTTCAGCCAAGCAAGCATAAAGAAAATAGACTGAGAAAGAAACACATAACACAAAGATTTTTCGGTGGGGAAAAACTTTTCAGTAAAATAATCCCACCCCTTCAGAACTTGCACAATGTATTATCTTCAACACAAGGTTACAATACACTTGCAATGCAAGTTCAATAGTGACAATAGAAGACTCCAATAGCAAACTCGTAGTACCAAGAATACACTTTCTCACATACACCTCTTCGCAACCCTAAAAATGCTTATAACATGCGCTTCACTTTTAGGGCTACTCCCAAAGATAACTGTATTAGGGTTTTTACCATTCTCCGAGAAAATAGGAACCCTAAAATTTTTTTTAGGGCGATGCCTCGAACCCCACTATTGGAGTAGAGTGTATAGTACTCAAATTTATCAGTTGCTACACGTCTTCACCTATCATTGAATCTTCCTAACATAGCTCTTACGTGTCATAGGAATTTTTCATAACCATTTTAGCTATGATCTCCTTATACACAATTCAAGATACCAACACATCAACATTATTTGCAAGAAATACATTTTACAAAACAAATAATAAGACTAGGAATTATCCAAGGTTGAGACACCTTATTCTTAATATTCTCCCACTTGTCAAACACCTTGTAAGAGCAACATGAACATAATAGGAACTAACCACTATAGGCCAAATGACCCATAGACTCCGAACACCATCTGAACTTCTTAGTACCCACTAGTTTCGCTAATGCATCTGCAACATTCTTCACAATATCTTCCTTCTCCAAATTTACCTTTCCATCTTCCACCATATCTCTCACAAAGTGAAACTGCACATCAATGTGCTTCATTATGGCATGGAAAGTTGGATTCTTCACAAGGAAAATAGCACTTTGACTGTCACACCAAATAGTAATCTATTCTACATCAACACCAACATCAGAACACAATCTCTTCAGCCAAATGGATTCCTTATAAGCATGAGTAGCATCCATGTACTCAACTTCTATATTGGACAAAGAAACCACAAGTTATCGCTTGCTCGTCCAACTGATGGCACCACCAAACATAGTGAACACATAAGCACTGGTGGATCTCCTGCGGTCAATATCACCTGCCCAATCTGAATCCACAAACCCATGAATACAAACTGAATGTGAAGATCCAGAAGAGTTACCATGATAACATATGGAGTAATCTTATTTACCCCTCAAATATCTGAATACTCGCTTAACTGCATCCCAATGTACCCATCCAGGATTAGCCATAAATCAACTCAGGATTCCCACTGCTTGGGCAATGTCTCTTCTAGTATAGACCATAACATACATAAGACTGCCAACTGCACTAGCATAAGGTACTCTACTCATGTCCTCCATCTCACTAGGAGATTTTGGACAATCATCTATAGATAACTTTGTTCCCACATGAATAGGAACACATAGTGGTCTACAATCTGCCATGCTGAACCTGTACAACACAGACTTCACATACTTATTCTGACTCAACCAAAGTTTTCTGTTAGACCTGTCTCTACTAATTTCCATACCCAAGATGTACCTAGCTACCCCAAGATATTTAATGTCAAACTGTGCTGACAACTGAGATTTAAAATTAGAAATAATACCCTTACCCTTCCCAAACAACAACATATCATCAACATTTAATGCAACAATAAGAAGGTGATCATTTTCAACTCTAAAATAAACACAATGATCTAATTTCAATCTTACAAATCCAATTGACAACACAAAGGCATCAAAATTAAGGTACCACATCCTAAGAGATTGCTTCAAACCATATAGAGATTTCTTTAATCTGCAAACTAAGGATTCTTTACCTTTAACAATGTAGTGCTTAGGCTATGACATATAAATCTCTTCCTCCAAATCACCATGAAGGAAAGTTGTCTTCACATCCATCTGTTCTATCTCTAAATCATATGATGCAACAAGAGATAATAGAAATCTAATGGATGTCAAATTTGCAACAGGAGAGAATATTTCACCATAATCTATTCCCTCTACCTATGAATACCCCATTGCAACCAATCTAGCTTTGTACCTTTCAACACTGCCATCTGCATAGAATTTCTTCTTGAACACCCATTTACAACCAACAGATTTTCTCCCTTTAGGCAAAAGTACAAGGTCCCAAGTTTTGTTTTTCTCTAATGAATCCATCTCATCATCCATAACCTCAATCTAGGAACCTGCATCTTCCATGCCCAAAGCCTCTTTCATAGATCTAGGCTCATCAGTGTTAGTAATCAAAGCAAAAGCACAACTGGAATCTAACATAGAATAACCAAACCTTTCTGGTTGCTTTCTTTCTCTCGTGGATCTCCACAAGGGTTGTGGTTGAGGTTGTTCTTCCTCTTCTTCAGAACTATTAGAGCTGCTAGAGCTCTCCTCATCATTAGACCCAACATGGTCTCTCTATTCAGTCTTCTCAGGGGTAGGAGGCAACTAAACAACATATTTTCCCTTTTCCTTTTCATTTGGTTGTAGCACAATAGGAGAAGATTTTAGCTCTCTAAAAATAAAATTTCTACTATACAACACCTTACTAGTCATAGGATCCCAAAGCTTGTATCCTTTCACACTAGCACTATACCAAATGAAAATACATTTAACAACTTTATTTTCCAACTTAGATCTTTTCTCCTTTGGAACATGTGCATAAGCTTCACAACCAAAAACATGAAGATGTCTAATTGAAGGCTTCTTACCAGACCACACCTCCATGGGTGTCTTACCAACAAGGGCTGATGTAGGAGATTTGTTAACCAAATAGCAAGCAGTGGCCACAGCTTCGGCCCAAAACATTTGTTCTAAACCAGCTCCACTAAGCATACTCCTAGCCTTCTCCATCAATGTTCTGTTCATTCTCTCTGCAACTCCATTTTTCTATAGGGTATAAGGAGTTTTCTTATGCCTCTCGATACCTTGTTCTTTACAGAATTGTTCAAACTCTATTGAGAAAAACTCACCACCATTGTCAGTTCTCACACACTTAATCTTCTTACTAGTCTGATTCTCGACAAGGGCTTTAAATTACTTGAATCGACTAAAGACTTGTGTCTTACTTTTAACGAAATAAATCCATGTCCTTCTACTGTAATCATCTAAGAAAGATACAAAAAATACAGGCTTGGAGATTGAAGGAACTTTTACAGGACCAAATACATCAGAATGAATAAGATCCAAAACATCAGAAGATTTGTGAGAACTAGAGTAAAACTAAACACGATTTTGTTTACCATAGACACAGTGTTCATAGAAGTCAAACTTGAGATTGCAATCATTTAACCCCTCAATGAGATTTTTATTTTTCAGGGTTCTGAGACCCTTTTCACCAATGTGACCAAATCTCAAATGCCACAACATTGTCTTTTTTGCAGGAAGCTTACCTTCCAAAGTGTTTGCATTGCCATCAGAACCAATAACCACAGTATTCTTCATTGCTCATTCAGATGGTGAGGATGAAGAACTATTAAATAGAGGAATACATGCATCTAGCTGAAATAAGGTACCTCTCTTAGTACCCCTTGCAAGCACTATCGAACCTCTCATCATCTCACATCCTTCTTTCGAAAAAATAACTTGCGCACCTACATTGTTCAGCATACTTATAGATAATAGGTTTCATGCCAAACTTGGAATGTGCATAACTCAATTGATTCCCTTTACTCGTCCATTAGGAAATTTGATAGTGACCCTTCTGCATCCAACTATCTTTAGGTGAGAATCATCACCTAAGTACACCTTTCCACCATCAAACTCTTCATATTTTGAGAACCAATTTTGATGAGAGGTCATGTGAAAAGATGCACCCAACTCAACCAACCACACATCATTAGATGCATGGGCTGCTAAAGCTACGATGAATGCATCACCATCTTCTTGAGATCTTTTTGATGCTGAATCTAAAGCTTTCTTCTTCTTCTTCTTCTTCAACTCTTTGCAATCTTTACGGAAGTGTCCAGGTTTATCATAGTTCCAAAATTTTTCCTTCGACTTATTGGAAGTCTTTAACTTCCCATGGGATTTGGATCTACCCTTATTGTTAGAATTATTGTCATTTTTCTGCCCTCTTTTCCTGGATCTCCGACAAACAACAAGGGCTTCTTTTTTAGAAATGGAATCCTTTCTCTACATCTCCTCTGATAGCAGTGAAGACACCACATCATCCATTTTGAAAGTGACTAACATGCTTCCAAGAGCCATCACAAGATGGTCCCATGAATCTAGTAAAGAACACAAAAGTGTGTAGCAACGATCCTCCTCCTTTAACTTGACACCAACTGATGTCAATTGTGTAGCCAACAGATTAAATGCATTTAAATGATTTGTTAAGGATCCACCTTCCTCCATTCATAGAGAGTACAACTTCTTCCTCAGGAACAAGTTGTTCACCAAATATTTTGCCTGATACATGGCCCCAAGTCTTTCCCACAAACTATATGCAATTTTCTCATCTAGAACATTCAGAAGGACTACATCGGTTAAATAGAGTCTTATGAGACCCTTAGCTTTATGATCTTTGATATCCCAATCTACTTGAGCTATAGTTGCTGGTCTTGTAGCATTTGAAATCACTTCCCATAGGTCATGATCTTCCAACATGTCTTCCATCTTGAGTTTCCACAACTCAAAATTAGTGCCATTAAATTTTTCCACCTCCATTCTTCCATATGATGAACTCGCCATCTCAATCTGCAAATAAGATTCAGGATGCTCTACACAAGACTCCCACTCAACTTGAGATTAGCTCAAAAAACCCTACCCAACAACTAGGATCAAAAGTTGATCAGGCTCTGATACCACTTGTAAGGAAACTCAGGTGCGGAAACAACTTCCTACACTAATCTCTTAAGAGAAGTATGGTGCAAATCCTATTAAAATATTTTCACTTATAGATTCAATATCATGTAAACAACAATATTTCAGCCAAGCAAGCATACAGAAAATAGACTGAGAAAGAAACACATAACACAAAGATTTTTCGGTGGGGAAAAACCTTTTGGTAAAACAATCCCATCCCTCCAAAACCTGCACAATGTATTATCTGTAGCACAAGGTTACAATACACTTGCAATGCAAGTTCAATAGCGACAACAGAAGACTCCAGTAGCAATCTCGCAGTACCAACAATACACTTTCTCGCATACACCTCTTCATAACCCTAAAAATTCTTATAACATGCACTTCACTTTTATTGCTACTCCAAAAGATAACCGTATTAAGGTTTTTACCATTCTCCAAGAAAATAGGAACCCTAACCCCACTATTGGGGTAGAGTGTACAGTACTTAAATTTATCAGTTGCTACATGTGTTCACCTGTCATTGAATCTTCCTAACATAGCTCTTACGTGTCATAGGAATCCATCATAACCATTTTAGCTATGATCTCCTTATACACAATTCAAGATGCTGACATATCAACATTATTTTCAAGAAATACATTTTACAAAATAAATTATAAGACTAGGAATTATCCAAGGTTGAGACACCTTATTCTTAACATTAGCCAACCTAGCAAAAATTTGTGAAAAGGCATGGTATTTATGCAAACGACATCTTGTGAGATTAAGAATGCTTTTAATGTATGCTTTTGTGATATGAAAGGTGATATGTGAACTTTTCATAAATTGATATATGCAAAGTTTTTGAGAACCTGATTTTGTGATCTGAGATGAAGTTGTGGTCAGAGATCAGCCTAGAAGAAGTTATAGCATCTATATATCTGTATTTGAGGAACTTAAAGTTTAGTTACTTTTTTGGGCAGTGAGCTCTTCTTATAATTGGGAGTGCATGTTTGGGTAGTGAGTTGGTCTTGCATCTATTGTACTACAACTCCTAACAGGGTTGGAATCTCCTAACAAGGATTCAAAGTCTCCTAACATGGACTCTTTATATTGAATTTTCTAATTGACTCCTAATAGGGTCCATCCTTTAACAAGGAACATATATATTAGTATATCATCTATTTGTTATCATCCCCACTGGGGTTTTCCCTTGGCTAGGGTTTCCCTAGTTAAAAAATATGGTGTTATGAGTTCTCTTTATGATTGGTTATTATTACTATTCAACATTACTTTTTTAATTTCTTATGCATGGGTCAAATTAATTAATAATATCTAGTTGGTGACAAAAGTTTACAGAATATTGATTCACCCGCCTCTTAGTACTCCCTATTTCTAATAGAATTTCCTTTCTATCCTTCTCATTTTGTTCATTTTGTTAGTTACTACCCAGTGCTAGTTATTTTTGACTTCCAGTTACTGTCGAGTTCTAGTTAGTGCCAAGTTCTAGTTGTTGTGGAGTTCTAGTTCTTGTCAAGCTTTAGTTATTGCCGAGTTTCAATTGATGTCAAGTTGTACAGTGTTGGATGAGTGTTCCTTTATGTGCTAAGTGAACCTGATATTTGCTGATGTTCACTTCCTTTTTTAACTAAGTTTATCTGTGATTGGTTCTTAGTTTGAACTAACTTATGTATTTAATTTGGATCATGAACTTAATGTTAGGATCTTTTCTTGGGATGTGTTAAGACCATTTTAAGGCCAACCTTTCTTTTATGTAATGATCTAGAATCTTCTGTAAGGCATTTTGGCAAGTATAAATAAGGGTGTTTAGCTTTAGGTTAGGTGTGACTTAGAGAGTTTAGAGAAGATGTTTCTAGAAGAGTGAATTTGAAGTTGGATTAGGGATTTTGAAGTTGTATTTATATTTGGCCATAGAAGGGCTTTACAATTGGGCATGTATGCTAATAACTTGATGAATAAATAAAGTATATTTTTTCCTTCTCTTCTTGATGTTATTCTCTATTTTGTTTTCTTCCATTATGTTTACTTAGAAAGGTGGTTGGATAGGTAGGTGAGCCTCTAGCCCTAGCTATTCATTTTCCTCCTTGCATTAGGTGGTATAAGAGATTGAGGTCTATCCTTGTGGAGATTGGATCATGTAGAACCATAAATTGAATTTGGATGTAGGATGAAATATTTATAGATTTGAACTATAACTTGCAGAGGGTTATGATCTTACATGAACTTGTTTGTAAAGATGGTTCGAGGTTGAGGAAATGATGACATTTCTATTATGGACACATTGAGACAAATTGTAGCTAGATTAGATGTTGTGGAGATAGTCCAGAGGAGAGGAGTGCATCTGGATGATGTGAATAATGATAAAGCAATAGCTCCAACCCCTAATCTAGAACCCAAGGAAGATTAGGATGAGGAAGGATTGTTGAGAGTGTTGTTTAGGGCACATTCAAATCATGTTGTGGAAGTTGTTCCTTATGATGGAAAATTGGACACTAATATTATTTTGGATTGGATCTCTAATATGGAGAAGATCTTTGAGTTTGAAGGCACTTCTAATAATTAGAAGGTGAATATTGTAGTCACTAGGTTAAAAGGTCATGCTTCACTGTGGTGGGACAATTTACAAACTAATAGACAAAGAAGAGAAAAAGAGAAGATTAGGACTTGACTAAAATTAGTGAACAATGTGAAGGAGTTCCTTCTTGCTGATTACCAAGTTAGCTTGTCAAGGAAAATGCAAAATTTGACACAAAAGGACATGATTGTGAAGTAGTATATTGAGGAATTCTATAGATCAGACATCATATCTAGACATGTGGATGATGAGGTTGAGAAAATTGCAAGGTACCTGAATGGATTGAGATCTCAAATTCAAGGTGAGATAAGTTATGTGAAATTGAAAAGTGTGGAAGAAGCATATCAATATGCCTTAAAGGTTGAGGAAAGAGAAGCATGAACAAAGACAAAGAGGTAGAGGTGGTATATTTTAGAGAAGTAGAGGTAGATCTTAGCAAGAAAATGGTAGATTTGACAATCTTGTGTAAGATAAGGGAAAATTTGAGTGGAAAAGTGATGAAAAAAGAAAGATCCAATGGAAAGGTGATAATTATTACTGAGGAGGTACTAGTTCTTACCAAGGAAGAGGTAATTCTTATTCTAGAGGAGGATTTCATGGTAATTGTTTTAGATGAGACAAAGAAGGGCTTAGATGTTTTGAATGTAGATCTCTAGTAAAAATGAAAGTGGTAGCATGACTGCTTTGATACAAGGTGAATCTATACACCCTTAGAGTGATCTTGAGGTTGGAGAAAATTTGATGGTGAGAAGAACTCTGTGTAGTGCAAAAATCGAGGATAAAGAACATGTTCATAAAAGAAGTCTTTTCAAGACCAAATATAAGATAGTTGGGAGATGCTACAAAGTAGTTATTGATAGTGGAAGTTAAAAAGCTTTGGCATCAAAGGATATAGATATAAAGTTATAGGTGTAGTGGTTGAAGCATCCTAAACCCTATCATGTTTCATGGATTAGGGGTGAGCATAAGATATTGGTAAGTAAACAATGTGTTGTGAAATTAAAGATTGGATATTACTCTGACAATGTTTTGTATGATATTATGCCTATGGATTCTTATTATATCTTGTTGGGTAGACCTTGGAAATATGATAAAAATTGTGTGTATGATGGAAGATTGAATCAACATACTATTTGGATGAATGGAGTTATGGATACATTGATGCCTTTGATGGAATCTCCTAATGCGATTAATTGTACTAATATAAGAATTTTTGTGGTTAGTTGAAAGAAATTTGGAAAAGAAATGAAAAATAACCATGTTTGTTTTTCTATAAATCCTACAGGGTTGAGTTGTGGTAGTAATGGCTAAGTTATAGGGTATAGTAATGATTGAGTGATACATGGAAGTTGAGCAACAAAAAATGGTAGAGGTCGAGTGACAATAGAAACTAGTAGTGTTAGCTGAATACCAATAGAAATTGGAAGCTTGCTAAATGAGTATAAAGAGATTTTTGCTGAAGATATACCTAATGGTTTACTACTAGTAAGAAGTATAAGTCATTGTATGGATCTAATTTTTGCAACTAGTTTTCCAAATAAAGTACCATATATATTGAAACCTACTAAGAATGAATAACTTAATAGACAAGTGTAAGAGTTGTTGTAGAAAGGTTTGATCAGAGAAAGCTTGAGTCCATGCACTGTACCCACTATATTGGCACCTAAGAAGAATGGATGATGGAGAATGTGTACTAATTCTAGATCGATGAACAAGATAATAGTGAAATACAAGTTTCCAATGCTGAGGATGGATGACATAATGGATTGTTTGAGTGGAGAAAATTATTTTACCAAGATAGATTTTAAGAGTGGTCATCATTAGATCAAAATCAGAGAAGGTGATGAATGGAAGACAAATTTCAAGACAAAATATTGTTTGTATGAATGATTGGTTATGCCTTTTGTTTAACTAATGCACCTAGTACTTTCATAAGGTTGATGAATGAAGTTCTCAAAAGATTTTTCAGTAAGTTTTTTATTGTTTACTTGAATGATATTATAATATTTAGTAAGAATAAGGAAGAACATCTTGACCATATTAGGTAGGTATTGTAGAAATTGAAAGTGGAGAAGTTTTTGATTAATTTGAAAAAGTGTACCTTTGTGCAAGCGGAGATTGTGTATTTGGGTTTTGTAATTTTAGATGATGGTTTGAGAATGGCTCTTAAGAAGGTTAAAGAAATTTTGGAATGGCCTAGACCTAAGAATGTGGGTGAAGTAAGATCATTTCATGGTTTGGCTAGTTTTTACAAAAGAATTATAAAGAATTTTTGTTCTATTTGTAATTATATGACTAAGACAATGAGAGAAGATAAAAATTATTTCAAGTGGACACATGGAGTTGACAAGAGTTTTGAGACTTTGTAATAAAATGTTGCTGAGTTACCTATATTAGCTTTTCCTAAATTCAATAAGGTATTTCAAGTTGACTATGATGGAAGTGGCAGTGCAATAGGAGCTGTGTTGAGTCAAGAAGGTAAACCCATTGCTTTCTTTAGTGAAAAGTTGAATGATGCTAAAAGGAAGTATTCTATGTATGATCTGTTAGAATTCTTTAGAATAATTGAGAGGGGGGTAAATTAGTTATTTAAGGTCCAAATGTACAAATAAAACTTTTCACATCTTAGTGAACCCATATCCATAAAACATATTCATCATGCATGCATCCACTAGATCATACAATCACTTAAACTTGTAGGTTACTATCAAATCAAATTTATAGAAATGTAAGAATAAACCATAATAGATTGTATAACACATTTGACATAATAATTTTAAATGGAAACTCAATTTGGGAAAAACCACTAGTAACATAATACTCATTCTCACTCTTTTGAAGTGATACCTTATGAAAGTTCAACCCTATTAAAGGTTACAATACACACTATTAAATGTGACCTGGTTAGAAGATTTCAATCATCTTATTAGGATTGAGCATTATTGGAGGACTTTAGATCATTCACTTGGAACATCACCTGGTTAAAGGATTTATAAATGAATTTTAGGTCAACCTTAATCCAAATGATTTACCCTAGATTGGTACAATGATTAGAAAGTAATAGTAGGGCTTGATCCAATAATAGCTTACAACTCACTTACAAATTATAGATCTCCATTTCAGTCCTCCATTCTTCTTGGCTTTCATACACTTTAGCTCTAATAGCTTGTTCACCCTTCAATACTTCATAGCCTTAAGCCTTCTTTCTTTACTTGCCAATAGTACTCTCTTTTGTTTGGCCACTGAATGAAGCAATACCTTAAACCTCTTGTCTTACTTAGGTTCTCAAACATTGATCAATCTTTCTTCTAACCAACCATCTCTATAGATAGAAAATTAAGATCTTTTTCCATTTATCCTCTATCATCCATTTTAGGGTTAGGTAGGATTAGGTAGGACTCAATGAATCTACACATCTTTTGTTTTAGTCCCTTCTAGATACTTCTCCTTCAATCCTTTTTGAATTTATCTCAAAATGGTTTACCATGATCTTTGTGCCACCAACTCATCATACTTATCTTCCACACACTTCACAAAATTCAAGAAAACAAAATAGTCATCTCAGCATCAAATACAAGATTTAACGTTAATACTAGCACTCGACATCAACAAAAATTTAGTTAGCTTACACTATAT
Organism: Cupressus sempervirens; assembly: GCA_028749045.1. Taxonomy (NCBI): domain Eukaryota; kingdom Viridiplantae; phylum Streptophyta; class Pinopsida; order Cupressales; family Cupressaceae; genus Cupressus; species Cupressus sempervirens. The sequence goes on from CM053784.1 coordinate 590,573,170, forward strand.
CACTCAACATGCATTGAATTTTGATTTTTCTCAGCTCCAACTTGGATTGCACTAACTTTTCTCGACATCTACTATCCACTTGGTCAAGCTTGACTTACTCAATTCTTCATACTTGCTCTTCTAGACTTTGTCAATGTATTCAACCTTTAAAACCTTAAGTAGATAATCAATGCACTATATCATCACTGTCTTAACTAATCTTTGTACTCCTTTTTTGTACCATAACTCAATTATTTCTTTAGGTGCTTTTTAAAATTTCATTTGATCAAATCCTCCTTATAAATCAAACAAATGAATAGTACTCAAATAAATTAAGCAATTGGCTTACCAACAATTAGTAGTTCTAACATTAGTGACAAAACAATGATTGAAACACATTCTAATTGTTGTATCAATCTTGTCTCAACAATATCCCTCTTTGGCATTGATGCCAAACCAATACCAAAAAGAAAATAATTCCTTGTATTTAAATCTCTCCCTCTATCAACAACTTTCATCTTCTATATAGGTTACAAAATTATGTTATGATCAATAGACAATCAACTCATCCTTATGACCCCCTCTTGATCACTTTATTTTCAGTTATCTGTCTCTATCCATATCTATCCCTTAGTACTATCTCCCTCTTACTACATAATTTTATGTCTTTAACCATTAGGTACACTATCTCCCTCTGCGTAGATATTCTATGTTTCTTCCTTTCTATAGTTCTTTCCTTTTTGTATTTCTTTCATCTGTTGTATTTCTCCTATATTGTTCTTTTGTTGTATTTCTCCCTTCTTGAAAAAAATTCCAAATACATTTCATCTCAACATGTAGATATGAACATTATTAGTTTCTCCCTCTGTCACCTAGCTTATGATAGATCTGTAGCTCCAAGCCTTTGATTACTTTAGGTAGCTCCTATAGTAAGATCCATTGCATGAATGTGTAACATATGTCAATCATCTTAGTTGATGTAGGTCACTACTCATGCTTCTTAAATAGCCCTAAATAGGGGTATCACCCCTAGTTTACTTCTTAAATACCCATGAGTGTCCTTAGGTAATGCTTTTGTGAAGATATCAACTATTTTCTCTTTTATGTTCACATATTCCATCTTCACCTCTTTATCTTGAACTAACTCTCTCAAGTAACAATACTTGATTGCAATGTGCTTAGTCTTTTTATGTATAACAAGTTTCTTTCATGTATTTATATCACTTGTATTATCAAAATAAAGTATCACAGGTTTAGTGATTTCCTACTTCATACCTTTGAGTAGCTGTTTGATCCATATAATGTTTCTACAATTTACCACAACAACAACAGCATATTCAACTTCAATAGTAGATTTAGATAAGAAATTTTATTTCTTCCTAGTCCATGTAACTAGCCTTTTTCCTAAGAAAAATTCTCCTCCACTAGTGCTTCTTCTTTCATCAATGTTCCTAGCCCAATCAACATCAGTGTAAGCTCTCAACTCAAGCTTCTCATTTTACTTGTAGTATAGACCATAGTCTTATGTACCTTTTAGATATCTTATTATTCTCTTAACAAGCATCAAATGATTCTCCTTGGGATTAGTAGAGAATCTTGAACATATCCCAATAGATAATGCAATATCAGGTCTGCTATAAGCTACATACTACAAATTTTCAATCATAGACCTATACAATGTTTGATTCACCTCAATTAAATCATCATTCTTTGACAATCTTGGTTCTACTCTATTTTCCTTTTTTGGTTTATCAACTTTTGAATCATTATGTACTTCTCTATTAGTTAATTCAACATCTCTTTCATGTACACTAATCTTAGAATCAAAATATGCCTCAACTTCATTATATAACTCAACACCTAAATGTAGCTCAGTTCCTGAATGCAACTTGACATTCATAGTGTGTGACTTGAAAGTGACTAAAATTTTCTATTGATTTTCAACTTGATTTATAGCTTCTTCATTAGTAGACATACCTTCATGAAAGTATACGAATGATTTGTATTCCTCTAGTTCCTTCATAGGTTCAGCCTCATGTACTTCTGTATATTCATCAAATTTCACATTTGCACTTTCCATAACTTTGTTAGTGTTAGTATTTAAACACTTATTAGCTTTACTTCTTGTGGAATAGCCAAGGAATATACCTTCAATTTTTGCATCAAAATTTCCATTCCTAAAATCTTTGAGAATATAGCACTTGCATCCAAATACTTTAAAATATTTTACATTGGGTGATTATCCATACCATAGTTCAAAAGGTGTTGAATGATTACCTTTCTTGACTTCCAGACCATTTAAGGTATAGATAGTTTTACTTACAACCTTTCTCTAGCATTTCAAAGGAATATTTTTCTCCATCATGAGTATCCTAGCACAATCCATTATAGATCTGTTTCTCTTTTCAACAATTCCATTTTGTGAGAGGTTCTATGAGTAAATATTTGTCTTTTGATTCCTTTATCATTACAAAACATCTCAAACTCATTTGATGTAAATTCTCCTCCTCTGTTAGATCTCAAATGTTTTAGACTTTTACCTATTTCCTTCTCAACTCTTGTTAAGTACCACTTAAACATTTAGAAAGCATCAGATTTCTATTTCAAAAATATAATTGTCATCATCATACAATAATCATTAACAAATAGAATAAGGTACTTATCACCTTTGTATCTTTGCACATCAATTGGCCCACACAAGTTAGTATGAACAATCTCCAAAATTATTTTAGAGGTATAAGCCTTACTCTTAAAACTAGACTTTGTCATTTTCTTAATTGAGATTATTTGCAAATTATATTGTCAGATTTTTTCAACTTAGGAAAACCTCTAACTCTTCTCATATTATTGATACTAACCAAGCTATAAATATTAACATGGCATAACCTCATGTGACATAACTGCACATCATCAAATTCTACAACTAGACAAGTAGCATCATCCATATTAAGATAGGATAGATTACCTCTAGTCTGATCACTTTTTCCATTAGTTTTCCATTAGTATCATGTATCTTAGCAATCTTGTTCTCAAACTAAACCTTACAACCTAAAATATCTATTTATGATACACTCAAAAAATTATAGTTAAGTCCTTCAACATAATAAGCATTTTCACATAAATCTTTTCTGTGAGTTTGATAGAACCTTTTCCTTTTATTAGATAGGGTGCGTCATTACCAAACCTTAAACTATTTCTATCATAACAATTCAAGGTAATGAACTTAATTTTATCTCTAATCACGTGACTTGAATACCCACCATCAATGATCCATTTCTCATTCTTGTTCACACAAGACACTAGTGCAGTTGCCTCATCCTCATTAGAATCATCATTCATTGCAACATACACCACTTTGTCATCATGATTGTCAGATCCATCTTTGGTTTCCTCTTTTGTAATGTAGCAAGACTTCTTGCCTTTTTCTTTGTAATATTTGTTGTCCTCATCTCTTCTACTTTTGTTCTTGTCTCCACCTATATAGTTCTTCTTCTTTGGACATCTAGCAACAATATGACCAATCTCATTGCAAAAAAAACACATGATAGGTAACTTACCTTTGAATTTTCCTTAACCTTTGTGAAATATCATTGCTAGTAGTGCTTCAAGTTGTTCTACATTCTCCTCATTTGTATCACTATCACTGGAAATATACTTTTTTTTTTCTTCTTCTCATCAGGTTCCTTCAATGATAACGTAGCTTTGAAAGTAGATTCAACATTGTCAAATTTGAAGTTGTCAAAAATAGATAGCACAAAAGCAATGAGCCTACCTACCAAACCTTCAAGAGTTAGATTAGACCCTACTATACATCTTAGTTCTTGTACTGTAGAAAATCTAATAGCATAGATGGGCAACAATTTTCTCAAAACTTTTCTTAATAGAGTCTCATCATGTATCTTACCACTAAATCCTCTTATAGCATTTACAACATCTTTTATCCTAGAGTAGTTTTGAGCAACATCCTTACCTTCTTGCATCCTCAAATCATCAAACATACCTCTAAGATTTTAGATTTGGATCTTAAAACATTTGCATCACATCCATAGATGGTTTGAAGATCATCCCACAAATATCTTTGCACTATCACAACTCTTGATGTCATCAAACTCGAAATAACATAGAGTAGAGGCAATCTCCAACATTGCCTGATTGTGTTCTTTCTTCTTTTTCAGATCTTCAATAGTTAGGGCTCCAACAAGATCAACATGCTTACTGGTGATAGTAGATTTTACATGGTCTCCAAGACCTCCTAGGTGTAGCTTCATCAAACTTTTCCATGTAGAAAATTTATCTCTATTAAGCTTGGGTGCCTCTCTTTTTGACATCTTGATCTTTTGCTTCTAGTACCTTCAAACTAGTACTCTTAAGTAGATGACTTTGATACCAATTATTGGAATTATTTAGAATAATTAAGAAGGTGGAAAATAAATTATTCAAGGTCTAGATGTACAAATAAAACTTTTCATAGCTTAGTGAACCCATATCCATAAAACATATTCATCATTTATGCATCCACTAGATCATACAATCACTTAAACTTGTAGGTTACTGTCAAATCAACTTTGTAGAAATGTGAGCATGGAATATAATAGATTCAATAACACATTTGACACAATGATTTTATGTGGAAACCCAATTTTAGAAAAACCACCAGTCACATGCTACTCATTCTCACTCTTCTGAAGTGATGCCATGTGAAAGGACAACCCTATTAAAGGTTATAATACACACTATTAAATGTGATTTGGTTAGAGGATTTCAATCACCCTATTAGGAGTGAGTCTTATTAGATAACTTTAGATTTTTCACTTGAAATGTTAGCCAGTTAAAGGATTTACAAATGACTATTAGGTCAAACTTAATCCAAAGGATTTGCCCTAGACTGGTATAATGATTAGAAAGTAACAGTAAGGCTTGATCTGATAACAAATTACAACTCACTTGAAAATTATAGATCACTATTTCAATCCTCCATTTTTTTTTTCTTTGACACACTTCATCTTTGATAGCTTGTTCACCCTTCAAGCATTCATACCCTTAAGCCTTTTGGCCTTGCTTGCCAATACCAATCTCTTCTATTCGGTCACAGAATGAAGCAATATCTTAAACCTCTTGGCTAACTTAGGTTCTCAAACATTGATCTATCTTTCTTCTAACCAACCATCTCTATAAATATAAAATTAAGATTTTTTTCTATTCATCCTCTATCGTCCATTTTACAATTAGGTAAGATTAGGTAGGATTGAGTAGATAATCAATGCACTATATCATCACTATCTTAAATAATCTTTGTACTCCTTTTTCATACCATAACTCAACCTTTTATCTAGGTAATTTTTTTATCTCATTTGATCAAAACCTCCTTATCAATCAAAAAAATGAATAGTACCCAAATCAATTAAGCAATTAGCAGGTTTGACATTAGTTACAGAACAATGATTGAACCACATTCTCATACTTGTATAAATCTTGTCTCAATAGATCATGAATTCTATGCTATTGTTCAAGCATTGAAGAAGAGGAGACATTATTTGATTCCTAATGATTTTGTGTTGTATAATGATCATAAATCTTTATAGTATTTTGGAAGTCAACATAAGTTGAATTAGAGACATATGAAGTGGTTTGAGTACTTGCAGAGTTTCACATTTGTGATCAAGCATAAGAGTGGAGTTACTAATCAAGTTGTTGATTCATTGAGTAGAAGACATTCTTTATTGACCAAGATGAAGGTTTAAGTTCTTGGTTTTGATGAAATGAAGGAATTGTATGATATTGAATCTGATTAGTCTAAGGTATAGAGAGAGTGTAAAGCACCAAATCTATCAAGTCAACTAAGAAAGTTTGATAAAAAAATTATTCAAGAAGGTATGGTGTTCAAAGAAATTTAGTTGTGTATACCAAGAAGTTATACAAGATTAATTTGTTTAAGGAAAAACATTGTGGTGTTTTGGCTGGACATTTTGGAATTGATAAGACATTAAGTTTTCTTAATGATAAGTATTATTGGCCACATATGTATAAGGATGTACAAAAGTTTCTAAGGAGTTGTGGAATTTTTCAAGTTGCAAAAGGAGTAAATCAAAATATTAGATTGTATATATCTAATTTTGTTCCTAAGAAACCTTGGAGTGACATCAATATGGATTTTATTCTTGGATTAACTACGAAAACAAGAGGGTATGATTCCATATTTTTTTGTTGTGGATAGATTTTCTAAAACGGCACATTTCATACTATGTAAGAAGACATCAAATGTTGTGCATGTTGCTGATAATTTCTTCAAAGAGATTGCTAGATTCCATGGATTGCTGAGCAGTATTATTTTTGACATAGACAGTAAGTTTGTTGGTTACTTTTGGAAGACTTTATGGAAGAGTATGGATAGTGAGTTGAAGTCTAGTTATACATTCCATCCATAGTCATATGGATAGACAAAGGTTGTGAATAGAAGCTTGGGTAATTTTTTGAGATGTTTAGAAGGAGGTAAGATGAGTAATTGGGATATGATATTGGCATAAGTTGAGTTTGTATATAATAATTATGTGAATAGAGTTGAAAATATATTGATAAAAGTATGATAAATGTGTTTCAATCATTGTTTTTTCATTGATGTAAAATCTACTACTTGTTGGTGAGACAATTTCTTATATGATTTAAGTACTATCATTTGTTTGATCGATGAAGAAGATTTGATCAAATGAGGTAACAATAGCACCTAGAGGAAAGGTTGAGTTATCATATGGAAAAGAAATACAAGAATTAGTTAAGACAATGATATTATAGTGCATTGATAATCTACTTAAGGTTGCAAAGGTTGGTTATACTGATTAAGTTTAGAAGAATAAGTTAAACAAAGTTTTTCTACCAAGATTGACAATTTACATAGTGAGTGACAAGAAAAGTTAGTGCAAGCCAAGAAAAAAATTAGTTGGAGCCGAGCAAAGTCAATTTAACTATAAGTTGAGTAAAACAATGTAACCCAAGTAAAGTTTAGTTGATGCCAAGAGCTAGTAAATTGTAGTTTGTGCCAAGTGATATGATAGTGGATGTCAAGCAACACAATATGTGCTGAGCATTAGAAGCTAGTTAATGTCAAGTGCCAGCATTATGAGAAAGATCAAGAATTTAATGAATTTGAGCTAACAAGTTTTATTTATTGCATTGTGTGAACTATGTGGAAGATAATGTTGATGAGTTAGTGGCACAAAATTCATGATGGACTATTTTGAGATGAATTCAAAGAGGATTGAAGGAGAAGTTTCTAAAAGTAAATGAAATGAAATAAAGGGGTAGATTCATTGAATCCTACCTAATCTAACCTAACCCTAAAATGGATGACAGAGGATGAATGAAAAAATATGTTAATTCTCTATTTATAGAGATGACTAGTTAGAAGCAAGGGTTGTCATATGTGAGAACCTAAGGAAGACAAGGAGTCTAGGGTATTGCTGTTAGAATCTGAAAAGATTAATAACCCAGAAAACTAGTGCAAAGAGTAAATATCTAAACTATGAATGCAAATGATATAAAATCAAAATAGCATCATAGAGTTAGTCTCCAAGAGAGTAATGCAAATGCTTGAAGCAAAATAGCATTAAGAGGATGCAAAAATACAAGATGCAAATACAAGCCAGGTAGCATGCTTATATAGGCTAGGAAGAGGGAGGAGGTGTCAACACCAACCAATGAGGAGCAACCATCTATCGGACTAAAGATAACAAAGTATCTTCCCAAGATAGCTAATGGATGCTCACATGTAGGAAGGTGACACCTCACAACCATTCACCTAATAAGACATGCTTTATTAACCTAAGTGAGATTATTAAAAAGTGTAGGAAAAACCTAGCAAAATAGGAAAAATAAAAAACTACACTAACACCCCCCCATAAGCGAAGCTTAGGTGGATGTAGAAATGGGTCCCGGCAAGTCAAGCCTGATGAGGTACCCATGTACATAAGATTTCTCAAAAGAGAGAGAGAAAAGAAACCCCCCACAAAAAGTCAAGACTCCGAGTGAGAGGAAGAGGCCCCCCCAAAAGATGAAGCATCCCGCACCCCCAGCAAAGCTCGCAAATGAAGGAACTTGCTCTCAGTGAAGGGTTTGGTGAAGATATCAGCAACTTTCTCGAAAGTCAGACAATAGCGAAGGTCAATGACATAACCATGGATGAGCTCCCGGATGTAGTGCATGTGGACCTCTATGTGTTTGGTCCGTTGATGATGAACTTGATTCCGTGAGATCTGAATGGCACTTTGATTGTCACAAAATATGACTGATGGCCGTCTGATCTGGATACCAAACTCAGTGAGAAGATGTTGAATCCAAATGGCCTTAGTGGCGGCATTTACAGCCCCCCGATACTTAGCCTCAGTAGAAGACAAAGCAATAGCAGACTGCTTTTTGCTTGACCAACAAACAGGACCTGACCCAAGTGAGAAGCTATACCCTGAAGTAGACTTGCGATCCTCAGAATCACCTGCCCAATCTGAATCTGTGTAGCCCACCAAATCAAGCTCAATACTTGCTGCGTAGTGAATCCCACAACTATGAGAACCTTGAATGTAGTGAAGGATCCACTTGGCTGCTTTCCAATGTAACTCATGGGGCTCCTGCATGAATCGAGAGACCATGCCTACAGCATAGGAGATGTCAGGTCTTGTATGAGTCAGATAAATGAGACTCCCAACAAGTTGGCAGTACAAAGTGCCATCAACAAGTGGAGAAGAACATTGAGCCTCAAGTTTGACTCCAGAAAGGAAGGGAGTCAGAGCAGGCTTACAGTCAGCCATATGAAACCTCGAGAGTAAATCTAGAGCATACTTGGATTGTGTGATGGTGATCCCAGAAGGAGACTGAAGGATCTCAATCTTGAGAAAGTAATGCAACAAGCCCAAGTCAGTCATCAAAAAACTGTCCTGAAGGGCCACTTTGATAGCCTTAATGGTGGGTGAAGAACTTCCTGTGATCAGAAAGTCATCAACATACAAAACCAAAAATAGAAGTGAATCACCCTGTTGCAAAATGTACACATTAGGATCAGAATGGCACCGAGTGAACCCAACTGATAGAAGGAAGGAGTCCATCTTGGCATACCAGGCCTGAGGAGCCTGTTTGAGGCCGTAGAGAGACTTTCGAAGATGACACACAAGTGAAGAATCTTGAAGGAAGCCTTGTGGCTGCTCCATGTAGATCTCCTCATGAAGGTCACCATGAAGAAAAGCACTCTTCACATCCATCTGATGTACTTCCCAACGATTAGTTGCAGCAATGGCAAGAACAATTCGAATGGAATTCATTCGGGCAACTGGCGCACAAGTCTCAGAGTAGTCAATCCCAGGAACCTGGTAGAATCCTTTGGCGACCAAGTGAGCCTTGTGTTTGTCAACTGACCCATCTGCTACAAATTTTGTCTGATAGATCCACTTACATCGAACAAGTTTTCTTCCTTTAGGAAGAGGGACAAGATCCCAAGTGTGGTTCCTCATCAAGGAACTATACTCTTCCTGCATAGCTGTATCCCACTCAGAAATACAAGAAGCCTCATGAAAGGACTGTGGATCTGAGGCAGTAGCAATGAAGACATGTGGAGCATCCTGGAATTGTGAACGAGTTCGCCTGGTGTCTGATGGATCCCCAACCCAATCACCTGCAGACTGCAAGGTCTGTCTAGCCCAAAGTGGGCAAGAAGATGGAGAATCTGGAGGGGAATCATTAACCTCTGAATGATGACTAGGAGAGGAAGGAGGTGAGTTCTCTGAATCACTTTCTGCATCAGAAGTAGAGGTAGAAGACTGTTCAGGTGAATCTGACTCATCAGAAGATCTGTCATGTATTCCAAGTGACTCTAATGTCAAGGTAGAAGTTGGAGAAGTGATAGAAAGGGAGCTTGAAGATCCCTCCTCAAACTGAACACTCCTCTCAATGAATAACTCATGTGTAGTAGGGTGGAGCAACCGATAACCCTTCACACCATCAGGATAACCTACAAATATGCAAGGTCTACTTTGCGGATCCAAGGCCTTACGTTTCTCTGTAGGAATGTGGGCCCATGCAGGGGAGCCAAAAACTCGAAAGTGCTTAACTGATGGTTTTCTACCGCTCCAAGCTTCAAAAGGAGTAACTCCCTTCAAGGCTCGATGAGGAACACGGTTCTGGATATAACAAGCACAATTAATGGCTTTTGCCCAATACTGTGGTGCAAGAGATCTAGAGTGAATCATATAGTTTGCCATTTCCTTCAAGGATCTATTCTTCCGTTCTGCAACACCATTTTGCTGAGGATTGTATGGAACTGAATGCTGTAAATCAATCCCCTCTGAAGTGCAAAATCTTTCAAACCGATGGTTGACATACTCACCACCATTGTCTGTGCGCAAAATCTTGATGGCTTTCCCAGATTGCTTTTCTACAAAATTTTTGAAGTCTTGAAAATGATCAAATACCTCTGACTTCTGTTTGAGAAAGTACACCCATGTATATCGAGAAAGGTCATCAATGAATGTGAGGACATATCGGGCCCTGCTGAAAGAAGGATGTTGAAATGGACCAGCCAAATCACTGTGAACTAACTGTAGTATCTGTGAAGCTCTCCATGCCTTAATTTTGTCAAACTTTTCCTTAGGATGCTTACCAAGAATACAACCTTGGCAAACACCTCCTGAGAATTGAACCGAAGGCAACCCTGTGACCATGCTCTGCTGGTTGAGCTAATGCAAATAGCGGAAGTTAAGATGGCCAAACTGCTCATGCCATAATTTACTCACATCATTAGAGTGAGTGAGCAAAACAGATGAAGGAGGATCAAGAACAAAGTGAGAAAACAGATAGAGCCGTGACTGATGATCTGCTCTCCCAACTGCAACTACAGAATCACTATGCAACTCACGTATCTCCACTGAATCAGGAGTGAACTCAACTCGCTTGCCTAAACCTGTGTGAGTGATTTGGTATATTGATAGGAGATTAGTTGATAATGAGGGTACACAAAGAACATCATGGAATGTGCCATCCCCCACATCAACAGACCCTCTCCCACACACTTCAATAGGAGTGTCATCACCCATCAAAATAGAAGGCATAGTACATGGCTCCAAGGATGCAAGTTCTTCCTTAGATGAAGCCATGTGGTGCGAAGCACCCGAATCAAGAACCCAAGTGGATGGTGAGGAAGCAACTGCAACAAGAGCTTTGCCCTTTCCTTTCCCCTTGTTGTTTTCTTTTGCCTTGTTAGACTCTTCATTAGAACTTTGTTTGATAGACTCAGGAACACTAATATTATTCTTCTCAAGAATGTATGTCAAGTGATCAATTTGTTTCTTCAAACATTTATGTTCATCATGACCGGGTCTTTTACAATAGGCACATTTAACCTTTTCTTTCTTAGGCTTGTTGCCCTTGGAGGATGAGGTATCAATAGTTTCTTTTGAAGCAATTGGTATCTGATCCTTCTTTTCCTCACTATTATTTTGTTTCTCATCCTTACTATTGTTGTTACTACTTTGTCCTTTTTGTTCTTTTGTGCCTTGGTTTGTTGCTAAGGCATGTGACTTAGAGGACTTAAGAGTGCCCATCTGGATTAGCTTGTCCTGTTCTCGAATGAGATTGACAGCAAAATCATCTAGAGATGGCATGGTGAATTGAGTACCAAGTGCACCCTTAGTAGCATAGAAGGTAGAGACAAACACAGAATATTCTGAACTTAGCTTAGAGAGAATACTGAGAATCAGTTGTTCATCTTTCTTTTCAATTCCACATTGTTTTAACTGCAGCCTTAGTGATTTCAATTTGGTGAAGAAATCTTGGATTGTGTTCAAATTGCCTGGACTCAAACTAATTAATTCATTTTCCAACATATGACCCCTCATTGAATCTTGTGTGCCAAATAATGTTTCTTGCTTTGTCCATACTTCATTTGGTGTATCCAAAGACTCAATGTGAAATAGCAAGTCAGGAGAAACAGACAAACACAATGTTCCATATGCCTCATCACATTTGTTAAACCACTTAGGCTTGTCTTCATCTTTAGCAGGTTTAGTTTCAAGTCCCATAGTTATCCTATTTAATCTAGCTTTCCTTAAGTGAATTATCGTGCGTGATTTCCACTCAAAGTAATTGTATGGAGTTAGGATGGGCATATTTGTTTGATCCATGATGAAGAAATGCAAAGAAATGCTAAAAGGAAGAGAATCCAGCCACGACAATGCCCCCCCCCCCCCCTTTTTACTCAATCAAAGAACCCCCCCCCAAAAGAAATATGATTTGGCACTTTATTTTAGTGCATTTACAACTACCACTAGAAAGAGATACTTAGTGGTCTTGATTTCAATGCATTACAAACCCTCATGAAGAGCATATGCTAAAAGTGAAACTTGGGCACAATAATCAAGGAAACAAATAGCATCGCTGCAATCTACTCGAAAAATCATGCAGTTTCAAAAAAAGAATCGCCTTGATATGAGGTCGTATGAGAAAGTTATGATCCTTCGAAGTTTCCAAAATGAGAACTGTGCACAGTCACAGCTGAGAATCTGCAATTTTTGAAGAATTCATGCATGAAAATCAAAAACTAACTCCACTAGTGGATAGAGCACAAAAAAATAGCTAAGTTCATAACAAGAATTATCAAAATCGGAGTCCGTATGAGAAAGAATGAGACATTTGAAAGCTGCATTCAAATTTGTGGCTGCCAACGAAGAGGGGTATGACTGTAGCTTTGCATGCTCGATTATGAAAAATATACAGCTTGCATGCAAAATCTAAAAGATACCCAGATGGTTTTTCAGGGCTGCGAACAAAACCCAGAAAGCGTTTTTCTTGCTAATGAACAGAAGATGTTGCTGTAGTGTAAATCAGACGCCTTTATCAGTAAAAAACGGCTCCAAAAATCAGAAAATGACCTCAGCAACCAAAATATGACATGCAAATGCTGGATCAGCTTCTTAAGTCCATCAATGGCATGCTGGAACCTGCAAAACTGATTGAAAACTCCAAATATGCAAGTTGGTTGTCAAATTTGAGATTGAAACCCGAGAGAAAAACTGTTTTTGTCAAAACTTTTCTAATTCTCAGGATCATCCAAAGATGCAAGAGAAGAGCATACTTTGTTTTTCAAAAAACTACAATAAAGTTTATTTGCCCCCCCCCCCCGAATCTCTCAAATAAGGAAACTAGAATCTACTCTTGCACATAGAAAAGCTCTGATACCATGTTAGAATCTGAAAAGATTAATAACCCAGAAAACTAGTGCAAAGAGTAAATATCTAAACTATGAATGCAAATGATACAAAATGAAAATAGCATCATAGAGTTAGTCTCCAAGAGAGTAATGCAAATGCTTGAAGCAAAATAGCATTAAGAGGATGCAAAAATACAAGATGCAAATACAAGCCAGGTAGCATGCTTATATAGGCTAGGAAGAGGGAGGAGGTGTCAACACCAACCAATGAGGAGCAACCATCTATCGGACTAAAGATAGCAAAGTATCTTCCCAAGATAGCTAATGGATGCTCACATGTAGGAAGGTGACACCTCACAACCATTCACCTAATAAGACATGCTTTATTAACCTAAGCGAGATTATTAAAAAGTGTAGGAAAAACTTAGCAAAATAGAAAAAATAAAAAACTACACTAACAATTGCTTCATTCAGTGACTTAAGAGAAGACACTACATTGGCAAGCAAAGCAAGAAGGTTTAAGGGTATGGATGCTTGAAGGGTGAACAAGCTATTAGAGCTGAAGTGTATGAAAGCTAAGCAGAATGAAGGATTGCAATAGAGATTTGTAATCTACAAATGTGTTGTAAGTTTTTATTAGACCAAGCCTTACTATTACTTTCTAATCATTATATCATTCTAGGGAAAATCTTTTAGATTAAGCTTGACCTAATAGTCATTTGTAAATCCTTTAACTGGGTGACATTCCAAGCGAATGATCTAAAGTCCTCTAACAAGGATCACTCCTAACAAGGTGATTGAAATCCTTTAACAAAGTCACATTTAACAATGTCTATTGTAACCTTTAACAAGGTTAGCCTTTCACAAGGCATCACTTCAAAAGAGTGAGAATGAGTAGCATGTTACTGGTAGTTTTTCACAAATTATATTTTCATGTTAACTCATTGTGTCAAATATGTTATTGAGTCTATTATGTTTCATGTTTACATTTTTGCAAATTGATTGGACAATAACCTACAAGTTTAAGTGATTGCATAATCTAATGGATGCATGCATGATGAAAATGTTTTTATGGATATGGGTTCACTAAGTTTTGAAAAGTTTTAATTGCACATCTAGACCTTGGATAACTTATTCACCCCCCCCCCCCCCCCCTCTAAGTTATTATAAAGAATTTCAACAATTAGTATTAGAGCCATCTACTTAAGAGGACTAGTTTGAAGGTTCTAGAAGCAAAAAGATCAAGATGTCAAAAAGAGAGGTACCCAAGCTCAATAGAGATAAATTTATTGCATGGAAAAATTTGATGAAGCTACACCTAGGAGGACCTTGAGATCATCCATAATCTACTATTTTTGTTGAGCATGTTGATCCTGCTAGAGTCTTAATTGTTGAAGATCTGGAAAAGAAGAAAGAACACAACTAGACAATGTTGGAGATTTCCTTTGCCCTAAGCTATGAAAAGTTTGATGATATCAAGGGTTGTGATAGTGAAAAGAAAATGTGGGATGCTATACACACTATCTATGGAGGTGATAAAAATGTTCTAAGAGCCAAAGCTGAAAGTCTTAGAGGTAAGTTTGATGATATGTGAATGCAATAAAGTGAGAATGTTGCTCAATATTGTTCTAGGATAAAAGATGTTGTTAATGCAATAAGAGGAGCTAATGCTAAAATAGATGATACTATACTAAGAAGAGTTTTGAGAACTTTGTTGCCCATCTATGCTATTAGAGTTTTTGCAATACAAGAACTAAGATGCATGTCAAGGAATGATTTGACTCTCGAAGGTCTGGTAGGTAGGCTCACTACTTTTGAGCTATCTAATTTTGATAATTATAAACTGAAAAATATTGAATGTACTTTCAAAGATAAGCTATCATTGAAGGAACCTGATGAGAAGAAGAAGAAGAAGAAAAAGTTAAAATATATATCTAGTGATAGTGATATAGATGAGGAAAATGTAGATCAACTTGAAGCACTACTAGTAAGGACATTTTATAGAGGTAAAGGCAAGTTCAAAGGTAGGTTACCTATCATATGTTTCAATTGCAATGAGGTTGGTCATATTGCTGCTAGATGTCCAAAAAAGAAGAACTAAAAAGGTAGTCATAAGTACAAAAGTAGAAAAGATGAAGATAGCAAAGATTACAAAGATAAAGGCAAGAAGTCTTCCTACATTGTTAAAGAGGAAATAAAAGATGAATTTGATGATCATGGTGAAGAAGTGATGTATGTTGTAATGAAGGATGAATCTGATGAGTATGAGACAACTGCACTAGTGTCTTGTGTGAACAAGAATGACAGATGGATCATTGATAGTAGGTGTTCACATCACATGACTGGAGATAAAAGTAAGTTCATTACCTTGAATTGTTATGATAGAAAGAGTATAAGGTTTAGTAATGATGCACCATGTCTAATAAAAGGAAAAGGTTCCATCAAACTCATAGAAAAGATTTTATGTGACAATGGTTATTATGTGGAAGGAATTAACTATAATTTGTTGAGTATGTCACAACTAAATAATTCAGGATGTAAAGTTCAGTTTGAGAACAAAATTGCTAAGATATATGATGCTAATGGAAAACTAATTGAAAAAGGTGATTAAACTAGAGGTAATCTATTCTACCTTGATATAGAGGATGCTACTTCTTTAATTATAGAATTTTATGATGTATGGCTATGGTAGAAGAGGTTATGTCATGTTAATTTTGATAACTTGGTTAGTATTAGTAACATGAGAAGAGTTAGAGGTTTTCCTAAGTTGAAGAAGCCTGAAAATATAATTTGCAAACAATGTAAGTTAGGCAAAATGACAAAGTCAAGTTTTAAGAGTAAGACTCATGCCTCTAAATGAATACTTGAGATTGTTCATAATGACTTGTGTGGACCAATTGAAGTGCAAAACTACAAAGAAGACAAGTACATTATGCTATTTTTTGATGATTATTCTAGAAAGATGATAGTTATGTTTTTAAAATAGAAATTTGATGCTTTCCAAATGTTTAAGTGGTACTTAGCAAGAGTTAAGAAAGAAACAAGTAAAAGTCTGAAATGTTTGAGATTTGACAAAAGAGGAGAATTTACATGAAATGAGTTTGAGATGCTTTGTAATGAAAGAAGAATAAAAAGATAAATATCTACTCCTAGAACCCCTCCACAAAATCAAATTGCTGAAAGGAGTAACAATTCTATAATGGATTGTGCTAGGACAATCATGATGGAGAAGAATATTTATTTGAAATACTGGAGAGAAGTTGTAAGTATAGCTATCTATACCTTAAACTGTGTACAAGTCAAGAAAAGTACTCATTCAACACCTTTTGAACTATGGTATGGATACTCACCCAATATAAAATATTTTAAGGTATTTGAAAGAAAATGCTATATTCTCAAAGATTTTATGAATGGTAAACTAGATGCAAAAAGTGAAGAAGGTATATTCTTTGGTTATTCCATAAGAAGTAGAGCTTATAAGTGTTTAAATACTAACACTAACAAAGTTATGGAAAGTTCAAATGTGAAATTTGATGAATATATAGAAGTATATGAGGCTGAACCTATGAAGGAACTAGAAGAATACAAATAATTTGTATACTTTTATGAAGTTATGCATGCTGAAAAAGATGCTAAAAATCAAGTTGTAGACCAACAACAAGTTTCAGTGACTACTGAGTCACATACTATGAATGCCATGTTGCATTTCGGAGTTGAGTACATTTAGGTGTCAAGTTACATAATGAATTTAAGGCACATTCTAATTCTAAGATTAGTGTACATGAAAGAGATGCTAAACTATTTGACAGAGATGCACATAGTGATTTAGAAGTTGAGAGACTGAATGAAGAAAATAGAATAGAACAAGGATTGCCTAAGTATATCAAGGGACATCACCATGTTGCACAAATCATTGGAGATAAAGATGCTAGACCAATGCCAAGGAACAAGTTGAGAAATGGTACATGTTTTTTGAGCATGCAAGAACCTAAAATAATGAAAGATGCCTTATAAGATGTGGATTGTAGAAAAGCTATGGAAGAAGAGATTGAACAAATTGAGAAAATAAAACATGTAGTCTAGTTCCTAGACTAGAAGACAAAAATGTGATTGGTACCAAGTGGGTATATAGAAACAAGTTAGATGAAAATGGTGAAGTCACAAGGAACAAGGCAATACTAGTTTGTAAAGGATATGAACAGGAAGAAGGGATTGATTATGGAGAAACATTTGCCCCCATTACAAGATTGGAAGGAGTAAGAACTCTACTTGCTTACTTTGCATACAAAGGTTTCAAAGTTTATCAAATGGATGCTAAGTCTACATTTCTGAATGGTATATTGGAGGAAGAGATTTATATAGAACAACCAAAAGGATTTGTTGATGCTAACAGCAAAAGCACTATATATAGACTACACAAAGCTTTATATGGTTTGAAGCAAGCACCAAGAGCATGATATGAGAGGCTTCATAATAATCTATGAAGACTAGATTTGAGAGGATTGATGATAACATCATGATGCAGGAGCATCAAGCTTTGATTTTAGTGGATTTATGCTTTTCATGGTTAGGGATGTGTTGGAGAAACATTGGATAATCTTTCCTCATGATTGCATAAAGATTAGATGGATTGAGTTGATGTTTGAGCCATTTTACCTTACTGCTAGAAGTATGTTTTTTGGTTTTTGGGTGCCTATTGCAAGCCATGTAACTAATTTTCCAAATTGTGTTAGAATTTGCAAATTTTAGAGATTGAAGTGGGCCTAGAGTAATATTTCTAGTCCTAATTCATCATAAATTGGAAGATATGGCAGTTCTCCTAGAGTATCAATTTCTAGTAATTTGCGTTATAGGTTTTTGTGTCTAAATTTTAGGATGAATCCAAACATATCCTTAATGAATTAGCTTTATCAAGCTTAAGGGGTTGTAGAGGACCCAAATTACTAACCTCTATTCTAAGCATGAGTTCTAATTCAATTGCACCTAGGAGATATTGCAATTTTGCTTAGGTATCAATTTTTGGACATTTAATTACTGTTGGAGGCCAACTTGTGGCTCTTCAAGCATTTAATGTTTGGTTTTAGCATTTTGGGCTGACTTTTGGCTTATATTGGTATAATTAGGAGTTGTGATGGAGTATTTTATTCATTCATGGAGTGATTCATTCATTCGAAAGAGGAGTGAGTGTGGAGAGTAGTTGGAGAGCAAGTTTTCTAGAGTTTGTGAACAGAGTGCCAAATGCGAGGCAGTTTACAATAGGATTTTTATTATCATCTAGCCTATAGAAGAGAATGGAAGATGTATTAGTTGAGTGAGAAAAAAATTCTATGATGTGTGGATAAAGCACCAAATGTGAGATAGTTTACACTTGGATCTTGGATAAAGTTTGAGAAGGGCTAGTAGTTGCGGCTTGGAAAACAAAGAGATTGCTTGGAGATCTTCCTTGGAGGTTTTTGCCAGAGTGTGGATCTAGAATAGCTAGGGTTTGGATTGGATCTTTAGGGATCTTGTAGAATTGTTAAAGTAATTTCTTTGTATTTGGCCATAACTAGGAAGGCCTTACAACCCAACACATTATATGTAAAAATTATTTTATGAATAAATTATTGTAATTTGGTATTAGATCTTACATTATTTCTTCTTTCATTATTATTCTATTTCTGCTATATGGTTATTAGCTAGGGGCTAGAAAATCTCTTTTGGGGATTCTCCCACCTAGGACTATGTCAGATGGTATCAGAGAAAAGGTTGTTCCTGAGCATGTAGATAGATCATCAAAGTTTTGGTAGTTTGCACTAGGACCTTGGGAGGACATGCATATGGATCTATGGTTGCAAAAATGGAAGACTAATCTTGTTGAGGCATGATTGTGGAGAGTTTTTAGATTGCAAATTTTTGGTCTTGGACTTGTGATTTGTATCCTGATTGTTCATGCAAGGTGGTAGGTTGCAATCTGACTTGCAAATAATTCAAGGTTGTTACAAGGAGCATGGTAAGGATTTGTTGTAGAGGGTTTACAAAGATCTTGGGAGATGGATCTAAGAGGATTGGACCCTAAGATGATCATAAATCTTTATGATGTGGTGGAGAGGAAATTTTTCTAAGATTTCTACTTGGTTTGAAGCTAGTTTGGCTAATTAAGCTAATGAGGTGGTTGCTCAATTTGAAACTAGTTTGGATGATCGAGATAAGGATAGGATGAGGAAGGCATTCCGTAGATATTTTGTGGAGCTAGAGTCTACAAATCTAGAAGATAGTTGATTAGCCATTTAAGAGACTTGTTTGTGAAAGAAGATGGCATAACAAGGTCAAGGTGAAAGAGGTTTATTTTGCTGATTAGTTTGTGGAGTCTGATACAGAACCTATGGAGCAACTAGAGGTTATTGTTGAGGATATTCCTAACCTTGTTGATGCTAGGATGGACATTAGTTTTCATTATCAGTTGGTTGGGTCTGACATGGAAATTTTAGAGCACTTGGTCATGGATGATCTAGTTACTATTGGTGGTGACTTTTATGTTGCAGAGCATCTTGTTGTGAGTAATGAGATTGCTGGTGTTGTGAGTTTGGCATGTATTGATGGAGATCTATATGTTGCTACTGATGTGGAGTTTGTTTTTGTTGTTGTTGATTCACTAGTTGCTAATGTGGATGAGGGTTTACTAATGAAGAATAGATTGTTAATTTTTGTTCTATCGACTTTAATGAATTCGAAGCCATTGGTGAAGATGAAGTTGGTTGCAAATCTTTTTTTAGGCATCAAATTCTGGGACATGTACTTTTCTATTTACCTGGGGAGTCTGATGCAGCGCCATCAAGCTTGGATTTTGGTAGATTTATTCTTTTCATGGTTAGGGATGTGTTGGAGACACATTGGAGAACCTTTCCTCATGATTGCATAAAGATCAGATAGATTTAGTTGAAGTTTGTGTTGTTTTACCTTGCTGCTAGAATATGTTTTCTGGTTTCTAGGTGCTTGTTGCAAGCTATGTAACTAATTTTTTACATTTTTTTAGAAGCTAAGAAGTTTAGGGATTGAATAGGGCCTAGATTACTATCTCTATTTAAGGTCTCTTGTCCTAATTCATTATAAGTTGGGAGATATGAAAATTCTCCTAGAGTATCAATTTCTAATAGTTTGTGCAACAGGTTTTTGTGCGTGATTTTCGAGTTGAATCAAAAGATATCCTTAATGAATCAGACTTAGCAAGTTTAAGGGGTTGTAGAGAACCTAAAGTAATAATTGTATTTCAAAGCACAAGTTCTAATTCAATAAAATCTAGGAGATATCATGATTTTTCTTGAGTATCAATTTTTGGACATTTAATTGGTGTTGGAGGCCGACTTGTGGCTCTTCAAGTATTTAATGTTTGGTTTTAGCATTCTAGGAAAACTTGTGGCTTAAATTGGTATAACTAGGAGTTGTGGTGAATTATTTTATTCACTCATGAAGAATTATTCATTCATGGAGTGATTCATTCATTCAAAAGAGGAGTGTGGAGAGTAGCTAGAGAGTGAGTTTTTTAGAATCTGTGAATAGAGTGCCGAATGTGAGGTAGTTTATAGTAGGATTGTGGTTATCATCCAGCTTGGAGAAGAGTATGGAAGATGGAGTAGCTTAGTGAGAGAAGATTTCCAGAGTGTGTGGATAGAGCATCAAATGTGAGGTAGTTTACACTTGGATCTTGGATAAAGTTTGAGAAGGGCTAGTAGCTATGGCTTGGAAAATAAGGAGATTGCTTGGAGATCTTCCTTGGAGGTTTCTACCAAAGTGTGGATTTGGACTATCTAGGGTTTGGATTGGATCTTGAGGGATCTTGCAGAACTATTAAAGTAATTTCTTTGTATTTGGTCATAACCAAGAAACCCTTATAGCCCAACACATTGTATGTAACAATTATTTTATGAATAAATTATTATAATTTGGTATTAGATCTTACATTATTGCTTCTTGCATTGTTGTTGTGTTTCCATTGTGTGGTTATTTGCTGGGGGCTAGAATGTCTCCTTTAGGGATACTCCTACCTTGCACTACATCACATCAATATATACTTGAAGATAGAGAAATGCAAAGGTATTTTGTTATCTAAAATTTTGTTGATTATATCATATTTGGAGGTCAAGATACTTTATGTAAGGCTTTTGCAAATGAAATGAAGCAATAATTTAAGATGTCTATGTTTGGAGAGATCAAGTTCTTTGTGGGTTTACAAGTACATCAGATGAAATATGGTATATACATCACTTAGTCAATGTATGTTAAGAAGATACTGAAAACTTTTGGATTGGAGGATTCAAAGCTAGTAAGTACACCTATGGTGATAGGATATAAAGATTCAGTTGAGGTGAATCAAACATTATACAAGTCTATGATTGGAAAATTGCAATATGTAGTACACAACAGACCCAATATTGCATTATCTATATGGATAGTTGCAAGATTCTTTGCTAATCCTAGGGAGAATCATTTGATGGTTGTTAAGAGAATAATGAGATATCTCAAAGGAACAAAGGACTATGGTCTATACTACAAGAAAAATGAGAAATTTGAATTGAGAGCCTATACTGATGTTGATTGGACTAGAAATATTGATGACAAAAAGAGCACTAATTGAGGAGCATTTTTCTTAGGCAAAAGGCTGGTTACATGGACTAGCAAGAAACAAAATTGCATTTGTCAATCTACTGCTAAAGTTGAATATATTGCTACTATAGGAAATTGTACAAACGTTGTATGCATCAAACAACTACTCAAAGATATGAAGGAAGAAATCATTGAACCTGTGATACTTTATTGTGATAATACAAGTGCTATAAATATACCAAAGAATCTTGTGATGCATACAAAGACTAAGCACATTGCAATCAAGTACCATTACTTGAGACAATTAGTTCAAGATAAAGAGGTAAAGATGGAATATGTCAACACCAAAGAGAAAATTGCTGATATCTTTACAAAAGCATTACATAAGGATACTCATGAGTATCTAAGAGGTAAACTAGGGGTGATACCCTTATCAAAGGCTCTCTAAGAAGCATGAGGAGTGCCCTGCATCAAACATGCTTGATTGACATATGTTATGCAATGATGCAGTGGATCTTACTTTATGAGCTACCTAAAGTAATCAAAGAGCTAGAACTACAAATCAGTCACAAGCAAGGTGACAAAGGGAGAAACTAAAATATTCATATCTACATATGAAGATGATATGTCTTTAGCATTGTTGTCAAAGAGGGAGAAAGTGTACTAAGTTTCATGAAAGCTGAGGGAGATGAAGGAGAAATCTTGATTTTCCTAATCTTGACTGTTGAGGGAGAAAGTGTACCTACTGATTACATCTACCTAGAAAGAGGGAGATAATGTAAAGAGAGATATAAGAAGTGATCAAGAGGGATTCATAAGGATGAGTTGATTGTCTATTGATTAGAATAGAATTTTGTAACCTATTCAAAAGATGAAAGTTACTGATAGAGGAAGAGATTTCAATACAAGGAATTTTTTTTTGGTATTTTGTTGGTCATACTAATTAAGTTTGGTTAGTTTGGTTTGCCATCAATGCCAAATAGGGAGATTGATACAAGTATGATAAATGTGTTTCAATCATTATTTTTTCACTAATGTCAAACTTGCTACTTGTTGCTAAGACAATTGCTTATATGATTTAAGTACTATCATTTGTCTAGTTGATGAAGAAGATTTGATTAAATAAGGTAAAAGTAGAACCTAAAGGAAAGGTTGAGTTATGATATAGAAAAGGAGTACAAAAATCAATTAAGATAGTGATATTATAGTACATTGGTAATCTACTTAAAGTTGTAAAGGTTGGTTACCTATATTAAGTTTCAAAGAACAAGTTAAAAAAAGTTTGTTTGCCAAGCTTGACAATTTGCATAGTTGGTGCTAAGAAAAGTTAGTGCAAGCTGAACAGAAAACCAGTTGGAGCCAAGAAAAGTCAATTTCATCATAAGCTAAGTAAAGTTTAGTTAGTGTCAAGCACTAGTAAACTTTAGTTCATGTCAAATGATTTGACAGTTGATGTTGAGGAACATAGTATGTTCCCAGCATTAGAAGCTAGTTAATGTCAAGTGTTAGCATTATGATAAAGATTAAGAATTTTATGAATATGAGCTAACAAGTTTGATTTCTTGGATTGTGTGAACCATGTCGAAGATAAGGTTGATGAGTTGGTGGCACAGAATTCATGATGAACCATATTGAGGCAAATTCAAAGAGGATTGAATGAGAAGTTTCTAGAAGGAAATGAAATGAAATAGAGGGGTAGATTCATTGAATCCTAAATAATTTGAACTTACCCTAAAATGGACAATGGAGGATGAATGAAAAAATATCTTAAATCTCTATATACAGAGATGGCTGGTCAAAAGCAAGGCTTGTCATGTGTGAGAACCTAAGGAAGATAAGAAGTCTAGAGTATTGCTTCATTTAGTGACCTAAGAGAAGAGATTATATTTGCAAGAAAAGAAAGAAGGCTTAAGGGTATGGATGCTTGAATGGTGAAAAAGCTATCAGAGTTGAAGTGTGTGAAATCCAAGTAGAATAAATGACTAAAATAGAGATCTGTAATCTACAAGTGTGTTGTAAATTTTTATTAGATCAAGCCTTACTATTACTTTCTAATCATTTTATTAGTCTAGGGTAAATCCTTTGGATTAAGCTTGACCTAACAATCATTTGTAAATCCTTTAACCAGGTGACATTCCAAGTGAATGATCTAAATTTCTCTGACAAGGCTCATTGCTAATAGGGTGATTGAAATCCTTTAACTAGGTCACATTGAATAGTGTGTATTGTACCCTTTAATAGGGTTGACCTTTCATAGGGCATCACTTCATAAGAGTGAGAATGAGTAGCATGTTACTAGTGGTTTTCCCAAATTGGGTTTCCACATTAAATCATTGTGTCAAATGTGTTATTCAATCTGTTATCTTTCATGTTTACATTTCTATAAATTGATTTGATAGTAACCTACAAGTTTAAGTGATTGCATAATCTAATGGATGCATGTATGATGAAAATGTTTTTATGGATATGGGTTCACTAAGTTGTGAAAAGTTTTAATTTTACATCTAGACTTTGGATAACTGATTCACTACCCTCTCATTTATTCTAAAGAATTTCAATAAATAGGAGTATAGGAAAAACAATTTTTGAAATTGTTACTAGAATGTGGCCTAGAGGTATATCAAATTTGAAGAATGAAGGATGTTGTTGGTGAAGAGAAGAGATGTGCTGAGGGGGAAGAATTTGCTAATTTTATGAAGTCTTTGCATGAGGAAGTGAAGTTGATTTTGGAACAAAGTAAATAGAAGTAAAAGGAGAATGTTGATATGTCTAGGAGACATCATATTTTTGAAGTTGGTGATGAGGTGATGGTTAATTTTAAGAGAGGTAGATTTCCTATTGAAACATACAATAAGTTGAAAATGAAGAAGGTTGGACCTTGTAAGATCTTGAGGAAGTTTGACATTGGTAATACTTATGGAGTTCAGTTATCTGATGACATGGATATATCCCCTAATTAATATTTAATATTATTTATTTACATAAATATCTTGAGTTAGATGATGAAGTTATTGTACCAAATGATTATTCTAAGAAGTAGATTGAAGATGTTGAGCATATATTGAATCAAAGAGTTGGTAAAAGCACAAGAGGAAATGATTAATATGAATAATTGGTGAAGTGGCAGAACATACCATTTGAAGATGCTACTTGGATTTAGCTTAGGTTGTGAAATCTCAATGGTTCAATAGAATCATTTCTTTCAACCCCAGTTGTCAGATCTAGGAGCATCTTGGGTTGCCTTGCTATCCTACTCATTTTGTTCATTTTGTTAGTTACTATAGAGTGATAGTTGTTGCTGAGTTCCAATTGCTATCGAGTTCCAATTACTATCGAGTTCTAGTTGCTGCCAAGTTGTCCAATGTTGGCCGAGTGTTCCTTCATGTGCCAAGTGAAATTGATTTTTTTTATGCTTGGTTCCTTCTTTGACCAAGTTTGTCTATGATTGGTTCTTTGTTTGAGACAACTTGTTTATTTAATTTGGATCATGAATTTAATGTTAGGATATTGTTTTGGGATGTGTGTAGATCATTTTAAAGTTGACCTTTCTATTATGTAATGATTTATAATCTTGTGTAAGATATTTTGGCAAGTATAAATAAGGGTTTTTAGGTTTAGGTTAGGTGTGACTAAGAGAGTTCAAAGAAGATATTTCTAGAAGAGAGAATTTAAAGCTAGATCATTAATCTTGAAGTTGTATTTGTAATAGGTCATAACCCTGAAGACCTTATAGCTAGGCATGTACGCTGATAAATTGATGAATCAATAAAGTATATTTTTTCCTTCTGTTCTTGATATTTTTTTCTATTTTATTTTCTTATGTTGTGTTTACTCAACAAGGTGCTTGGATAGTTAGGTGAGCCTCTAGCCCTAGCTATTCATTTTTCTCCTTGCATCATATTATTACATCATTTTGTGGGTATCATCGCAACTAGGATTTTCCCTCTAATAAAGGGTTCCCCTAGTTAACATATCTAGTGTTATTGTGTATGTATATCTTCTTATGGCTGCTAATTACATTGTTCACATTCTTAAGGATTAATAAGGTTGATAAGTATTTTAATAGTTGGATAATGGATTCACCACCCTCCCTCTCAATTATCTTGGTGGACTTTACTTTCTAAC
Organism: Cupressus sempervirens; assembly: GCA_028749045.1. Classification (NCBI taxonomy): domain Eukaryota; kingdom Viridiplantae; phylum Streptophyta; class Pinopsida; order Cupressales; family Cupressaceae; genus Cupressus; species Cupressus sempervirens. Next base: position 590,599,037 of record CM053784.1, read on the forward strand.
AATTGGTATTAGAGCCTTAGGTCTTTGAAGAAAATGCTTAAAAACTTTTGGAGATCAATGGCAGGTCACTTCAAAATAGAAAGTCCTAAATTTGATGGAGTTAACTATGACAACTGGAAGGAAAAGATGAAAACTCATTTCTATGCATGGTCCAAGATATTGGCTGATGACAAAGACTAAAAAGAAGATTATGGAATAAAAAAAACTTGAGGAATGCAATGCAGATAAAAGCGATCTATTTATGTGTAATATGTTAGCTAGAGAAGCATTATTGTCATCTGAACCTGTGAACAAATACAATTAGGTAGTTGTTTAGAAAAATCACATGAAATTTATAAAGCATTAGAATCTACTTTCAAAGGTAATAAGCATGCTAAAAGAACAATACTAAAGAATTGGATATGTTTATTTCAAGATGCTAAAATGATGGAAGATGAATATGTAAGAAGCTATATTGGTAGAATATTAGAGATTGTTATAGGAATTAAGTCTTGTCAAAGATCTAAAGATGAAGATAAGATTATTTGAAAGATTTTAAAAACTTTGACACCACCATTCAAGCAAACAACGCATATGATTGAGAAAGTGATACCTTGCACTAAGAATTTTACTAGAGAGACTTTAATTGGAAGATTGGAAGCAATAGAAGTAAGCTTAAAACAATCTAGAAAATTGCCCAGAGTGGAGACGACATTTAGTGCATTAAGTTTTAGTTTTTCTTTATCAAGAAGTGTAAGCACCAGTGGAGACTATACTGGCAGTAGTAGATCTAGATTTGAGGAAGATAGAAGAATTGAAAGAGTAATTACCCTACTTGTAAGAAGAGAACCATATGGTAAGAGAATTTTTAAATGTTGGACTTGCAATGAATTTGGTAATTATGCTTCTAAGTGTCCTAAAAGGGAGAAAAAGTATAAAATGAATTTCAAGTCTACAAGAACTAGAGATTGTGTGTATGCAAATGAAGATGATGAATCTGAAGAAAGAGTTTAAAGTGGAAGTGATGAATAATTAAGATTTGTGTCTATAAAAGTATACAATCCTGAAAAAGAAATTAGAGAAGAAATAACCCTAGTTCATAGGTTGAAAAGAAATATGATCGGATTATGGATAGTGGGTGTTCATACCATATGACTACAGATATGAATAAGTTTTTTAAGTTTAGAAATCATGATGGAGGATTTGTTAGAGTTGGAAACAATGTAGCTTGTCATATCATGAGAATAAGATCTATTACTCTTGATGGAAAGACTACCATTGATGATTCTTATTTTTTTGATGGATAAAAGAATAACCTATTGAGTGTTGGACAATTGGTTGATAAAGGTTATCAATTACAATTTACAAAGAAAGCATGCATTATCAAGGATAAATATGGTAAATTGATTAGAACTAGTACAAGATCCACCAGTAATTTGTTCTAATTGAACCCTACAAAGATGACTTGTTTGGTTGCAAAGGTCGATAACATCTAGTTATGGAATATAATATATTTTTATATAAACTTCAATAACATTGTGAAGGCTAGTAGTAGCACAGTTTTTGTTAGGGATCCACCTAGAATCATGAAACCTACTAATGTTGTTTGCAAAGAATGTGTTATGGCTAAGAAACAAAGGTTTCATTTCCCAACAAGAAGTCCACTACCATAGTGAAATTGGAGATCATTCATACAAATTTGAGTGGTCCTACTAGAACAAGAGGATTCTATGGTGAAAGTTACTTTATGATTTTGTTGATGATTTCACTAGAATGATGTGGGTAGCATTTCTTAAAGAAAATTTTGAAGCATTTGAAAAGTTCAATTTTTTTAGGAATAGAGTTGAGAACAAATTTGGTGTAAAGATTAAATGTTTGAGATTAGATAGAGGTGGAGAGTTAACTTCTAGTGAGTTTAACATCTTTCGTGAAGAAAATGGTATTAAGAGACAACTATCAGCACCTAAGACTCCTGAGAAAAATGATATTTTTGAAAGAAGATTTAGGTCTATAACTAAAGCAACAAGAGAAATGATGTTTGTGAATGATGTATGCAAGACATTTTGGAGAAAAGTAGTCAACACAACAATATACACCATGAAAAAAGTGTAGATCAGAATAGGTAAAAATAAGACTCCCTATGAATTATGGTTTGGACATGCAACATCAGTAAAATATTTCAAAACTTTTGGAAGTAAGTGTTACATAAAGAGAGATGATGACATTGGTAATTTTGATGCAAGAAGCAATGAAAGTATGCTTGGTGCAAGAGCACCTATGTAAGGCTACATGGTAACCTAGGGTTCCTAGTCAAGTTTTAAATTGTGGCAGTCTTAGCCAAGCTACTAGTGCATTAAGGGGAATAGTTAGTCCTAGAGTGTAACTTAATCACTAGGCGGTCTAATTAGGTCTTTGGAAGTATGTCATGTTACTTGGTTGTTCAAAGTTGCTAGGGACTGTGCAAATTTTGTCATTATTGTCAAACATATCATTTGTGCATTTAGAGGTAGATTAGATGGAGAAATGGTGGAAAGGTGGTTTTTTTCCTAAGATTCATATTTAATAACTTTGGGAAGTTTCATCAGGTTTTGACCAAGTTTTGCCCAACTATGCAAAATGTTGTCAAGTTGTATGACAACTTTGCAACATTGCAAAAATTGTCATGACGACTTTTGTTCCTTTGAGTGCATCTTCAAGAAAGGCGTTGAATAACTACTTCAAATAGTTGGGACATGTGTGTTGGACCTATATAATTCCTCCCTAGACCTATGACAAGGGTTGATGAATATTGGGAGTAAGTTGGATTAATTAGCAAGTTGAATTATTAAGTAATTTTACCATAGTCAAAGAATTTTAGCTTACATTTGAATATTGAACTTTGCATGGAAGCTTTTATATGAGTATGTGTTTGTAATTTATTTATTTTGTGTGCCATTAGATAGGGTATTTATTTTTATTTCATAGCATTTTGTAAAATCTTTTATTTTAGGCACCGTTGCTGGTCTAAACCTGGTAGTTTGTGATTATGGGGTCATAAATCACATTCCCACCATCGAATCTATATGTTTCCTTAGGATTTTTGAGATGGCTCCCTATAAAATAAATGTGAAAAATCTTGGGCCTTTGAAAGAAAGTTTATTAGTTTTACAGTGATGTCATAAGCAAGCCAGAGCAACATGGTTAAGGATCACTGAGATTGCAAGAGAAATTTAGTGGATTGAGTGCATTCATTGCTTCAATTTAAGCTCATGGACAGGTGGTCACATGTGTGAGGAACTGCATTCCCAAGGAGAAGTCTTGGTGACAATTTTAATGGGTATCTGAACAAACTCTTGTGGATGTTGTCATGATATTGATGAAACACTTATTTTTAGGTTTAATTCTAGCAACCCACTGTACATATAGGTAGCAAAAGTGAGACTAGGTAAATTTGAAAGGTCTTCTAATAGGTTGTCAAAATATAGAGTTTTTTTGCCACCTTTTTAAATAATTTTTTTAGTTATAAGCTAAAAGATGTGTTTGGAAGCCTAATTCCTTGTAGCCCTACTAGGCCTAGTTTGGAGAAAATTCTTGAAATCAACATGGATTTCTTTGCATTTTTAGTTGATAAGCATTGGAATATATCTAGTGCCTAATAAAAAAACCTTACTTCCCATTTTGGGTTAGTTTTGATTATGTTTGAGTACTTGGTGTGGATGATCAAAGAAGGCATCCATGGAGCATTAGTTGGGATGAGTGGAATTCATTGTTGGTGTCATTAGTAAATTTGGACCTATTTTTTGACACTTTTCTGTCAAAATTGCTAATTAAAAACACTGAAACCTACCATCGCTAAACTTGAGTTTAAATTTTGAAAACCAAGATGGGTGTGGATATATCAATGACAAAAATTGTTGAAAATTATTTCCATCATTGTTGCATGGTAGCACCAGACAACTAGTTTAGAATGTCAAACTATCAATGCCAATGAGAGATGGTTCAACAAGTATTCCTCATCATCAACAATAGGAGGTGTCAAACTATTAATGACCTAGAGATATGTTTCAATAGATTTTTCATACTCTCGATGATAGGATTCATTGAACTATCGAAGACCTATAGAGATGTTTCGAAAAGTTGCTTATACTATTGATGTCAGTAAATGTCAAAATAGCAATGGTAGTTAGAGTTAAAAAAATGTACCAGCAAGCATAATTCTTTAAAATAATTGATATTTGAATATTTTTTGCCAAATATGACATATTAGACATCATTTTTAAAGCATGGGTTGTATTTATAGAATATTTTTTTGGGCTATTGGGAAATAGAGGAGGATTCTATTGTGAGTCTTCCAACAATTTATATGAAGAAATGAATACCAATCAGGACCAAAAAAATCATGTCCCAACATTAGCTACTCTATTTTAAATGTATAACTATTTTCAGAACATGTCAAGTATGACTAACACCAAAATATATGCTATATAAACTAAGGTGGCCATTATTCCATCACTACCTTAATTTTCTCAATATTTTCTTTATTATTTAAGTGCATATCCTCATCACCTCATCATTATAGTAATTTAATTGTTCTTCTCTTTTTGGGTAGCTTGAAGCTAGAAGAAATTAAATTTTGTTGAAGTTCATAAAAGCTAATGTAGGTCAATAGAAAGGAATACAGTTATAGTAGACAATGATGGAGTGAGAAGGATGAATACTCAAGTGAAGAAAAAGGAGTATGAAGAAAAATGAGTATGAAAATAACTACAATAAAATAATGATGCACACTTTTTGCATACTAACAAAGGCATGCCATTGTCTTCACAACCTATAGAATTCTTGACCTTTTTCTTTCAATATAGACATGACTTTTTCTATAACAACTTTTACGGAGCTTGAAGAGAATAGGGATCTCAGGGTTTCTTTTTTTATTTTTTGAAAAATAAGGATGATAATAAATTAAAACCTGGAAGAAACTCTTGGTATCAACTAAATAAGCTCTATGGTCTGTGGTGTCTAATGCTTTCATAGCCCTCCAATCTTGGAGTCATCTTTCATCCTACCATCTACATTCATTCACCTTCATTTGACTTGTATAGATCTATAGCTCGTACTTGTAGAGAGTCTCATAACATATTGACAGTAACAAAGATAGTATAAGAAACATAAAGCCAGTAAACTTAGAAGATTAATATACCTTAATATTGATAATCAAATACTTTCTCATCCTTGGTGGACAAGTCTGATACACAATATCTTGCAAGAGTAGCTCCATGTCTACATACAACTTATAGAGAAAGAAAATGGTTGTCCATTTCTACTGGAGAAGCAATTGGTAATCAACAATAAATCATAATTTGGATAAAACTTATAGAGAAAGCAACATGTTGTATTTCATAGTGCTTATGTTAAGGCGATTTTAACGTGTTGACCTGGAACCTGCTATGTTCACCCACTAAAAGTAAGTACCATGTTGGAGACTTCAAATTTTGAGCATCCCCATGATCTACAATAATGAAAATAATGCATGTGAGAGTCCATAATGACATGATACAAAAATAATTTGTAACTAAAATACTTTTAACAAGTTTAGTTTGAGCTTCACTTGGTTCAGTTTGAGCTTCACTTGGTTTCAAGAATCCTTTCATATTCTCTACTTAACAAGGCCAACCACATGAAGGTGGAAGCTCATTTGGCCTCTCCTCCCATAATCACTCTGAATTCCCCATTAATAACTAAGTAAATATTTCATTCATTCATTTTATAAGTATATCATTGAATCTTTATAATCACATAACAAATTCAATAACATGATGTAAAATTCATAAAAATTCATAAAAATCTATCAACATTCATCATGAATAAGAAAGGTTCATAAAAATCCATTAATAAGCAACATTCATAAATATCCATCAACACATTCATCATCAAACAAGGTTTTTAACATTCATTTATTCTTTTCTTTGTAAATTTTTTGAAGATAAAGGCTAATAGGCACATCCTGACTATCTTCGGCATCCTATGGCTCTTGTGGTTCTAATCCTACGATATGAGGTTTCCTCTTCTTTTGTCGAGGACAAGGTTGATGTGTGCCTGCAACAAAAATAAATGGGTTTAATTCTAAACTTTTTTTATGCTATACATATTTACTTAATCTAAAGAACATAATAGGGATTTTTCTTTACCTAATAGTGCCACATCATCTACTTTCACATTCTGTTCAACCCCAACCTTAACATGCTCAACACTAACATCACACTCTGCATACTCAAAAAATATCACATAAAGGTTACTCCAATTGCAATTTAAGATGTTAAATTTTATTAATAACTACATGATTAATTTGAAATAGAAATTGAATATATATCTATATCATTGTGATGCACAATGAGGTATTTTTCATGTGTAGGATCCATGCCTTTATCATCATGAGTAAGATCTATGCTGGGAGTAGTAGGGTCAATGAAATGTCATGCACACATTATTATCATTGTTCAAAATTAACATCAAATAGATTACTTTTCATGAAGTTCTCAATTATTGTTATTATTCATTTGGCCTATTTACTTGTGTGTCAACTACTGCACTAGAATCTTCTACACCTATTTGGCCACTAGAATTTGTACCATGGTGGGCAACCACTACTTTATAGCCTTGTTTGAAGCCAATTTGTTTGTCCTCTTCTATGGGTGCTAGATTAAATTCAATGCCTTGCATTTTTTGCATAATATCATCAATAATTAATGTATTGTTTATTTTTAATTTTATATAAAAAATTGATATGAAATTTCATCAATTGCTACTTACAAGGCATGAGTGAATTTTAATATATCCACTAGAGCCAACATGGTGTCGATCAAACTTGTCTTTCCCAGCTTGTGTTGCCTTTAATGTGTCTTGCAACTTGTATATGTAAACTTTAAAAAATGTTAGAAATATGTTAGATTATATAAATCCATAATTAACACAGTTGATCTTCTCAGCTAAAATCTTTGACAGGTTAAAATTTGAAATAAAAGCACAAACTCTTGAATGAGATGCATTCTATATCTAGGGTATGTTATAGAGTTACTTTTATGTGTCAGATATAATAACTGATGAGGATTAACTCATTAAGGGGTGTCTTGTTTTTATTTAGTGAAGAAACTTCTATATACTAAAGAAAAGAGCTATAAATATGAAAATATATCAACCCTCTTAAAGATTTCTAACATTTTTATATAATCTAAAAAATTTCTAACATTAAGATGGAGATAATATATATACAGGCTAAGTTAGTGCAAATTTTGATGCATATAGATTAAAGAGATATTTTTAGTTAATTCCTGAACATTGATGAAGGAAATTCAAAGTTTTTCCTAAAACAAATATGTTAATGGATTTCATCACTTCACATTGGGATGAGCTGATAGTATGTTGAAAAGACAAAGACAAAATATGAGAATGCAATTGCTACAAAATTATTTGTAGTTGTGGTAGAAAATGTGTCACATTGAAGTTTTATCTAACCTCCCCCAATTGTATTTGCATATGTTCATCATGGCACTTCTTTTAGGATAATGCACTGAGCTTCTTATAAATAACATGTAATGGCAAAAGGCCTCACTTATCACTACTAGACAGTAAATATTGTGCAAATTTATAATGAAGAATACATTGATTGCATGACTCTTATTGTATGAAGAATATAGTAAATCAACATTCTTGAAAAAAAATGTGACTGAAGTTTATGAGACACATACCTATTTTTTCTAGGTGGTGGGTTAATTCCTTTATCCTTTAGTCTCCTCTCTTTTGCATCTTTAATGATTTCATTCCACTCTAGTTGTGGCACCATAGGAGGATGCTCATACTTTGGGTTGAGGTTTAGAGCTGTTCTATACTAGTCTCTCATAGTTTTTAGACATTTACAAGCTTTTTTTAGAAGTTGGGCTTTGTTCGAAATATTTTTACCAAAGAACTCCTCGATAGTTTTTATGAGATGATCTTTTAATTCAGGGGCTTGGTCAGTCCAACTTTTAATAAAAAAATGAAATTGTTAGATAAAAAAATTAGTTCAACGATGAATGAAAAAATGTAGCAAGCAATTATATCAAGCTACATACCTTTTACATAATGTGGGCCCAAATATTTCAATGTTAAATCATAAAAAATTTCATAAAAAAGATCATTTCTTGCAAAACCATCACCACTCTAAAAAATTATAATGACCAATAAATATTACCCTAGTTGGCTAGAATGAATACTTGAAATAATTAAACATCATATCCCAAATCAACAAAATTCTTCATTGGCTGACCCTGCTTGGTAAACACTGATTCTAAAATGATTTCTTGTGTTAACCAATAGAAGCTTGGTTAATACTGAAAACTTCCAAAATACTTTCTTTAAAAAAAATGTGACTGAAGTTTATGAGACACATACCTAATTTTTCTAGGGGGTGGGTTAATTCCTTTATCCCTTAATCTCTTCTCTTTTGCATCTTTAATGATCTCATTCCACTCTAGTTGTGGCACCATAGGAGGATGCTCATACTTTGGATTGAGATTTAGAGCCCTTCTAAACTAGTCTCTCACAATTTTTAGACATTTGCAAGCTTTTTTAGAAGTTGGGCTTTGTTCAAAATATTTTGACCAAAGAACTCGTCAATAGTTTTTATGACATGATCTTTTAATTCAGGGGCTTGGTCAGTCCAACTTTTAAGAAAAAAAAAAACTATTAGATTAAAAAATTAGTTCAAGGATGAATGAAAAAATGTGGCAACCAATTATATCAAGCTACATACCTTTTACATAATGTGGGCCCAAAGTGAAAAATGAGTTATGAATAAGTTAACTACAATTACACTGTAAATAATTGCAATTTTAAAGTAATTGGAAGCTTAGGAAATTTTAAGGAAATTTGACCATCAACAATGATGCCTCCAATGATCTAGTACAAGTAACATGGGCTGCTCTAGGAAAGGTTGGTAAATTATCAATAGTACTGGTATTAGTTCTATCATCAATGTGACAAGGTGTACTTGTCAGATAACAAAGTTAATCAATTTCATAATAGACTTAAATGAACAAGAAAGTACAAATATTATCATATTTAACACATAACAAAATGTAGCAAAACAAGGATTTACCATCTCTAGTTGCTGTAGGTGTCAATGTTTGCACGCTCCTTATTGCCGAACCTATAGTTGGTAATCTTAGATTGCTGGCTAGCCTCATGGAAGTAGGTTTATGGAAATCATTAGCACCTACAAAAAACTCATAAATATATACAATATATTTTTCATGTCCCTTATTTTCCTCTAATAGAATTTAATAATAAATAATAAATAACAATGACATTGCTATTGGGAGAAACTCTCCACCCATGAGTCATTCCAAATTAATATTATCAAGTCGAGGGTAAGAATTATACCACTATAAGAGGAACCAGTCCTATACCAATATATTAGGAGCAACAAATTATCATATTAGAATACATAATATTTGAAAGATAATTGCATATGTATAACACCATATGACAAGCTCATATTTCAATTAAACCATATGACCAATGAATGTCATACAAAAAATAAAGAGAATAATACATTACCAACATATACATTACTTGGCATTTGAGCATTGAAAATAAGTATGAATACACCAATCACAATTGAACTTGAAGGACAAACTAATTCACTAAACAATGCTTTGAAAATTGTGATATGGAGTGGTATGTTCCTCACACTAACCAAGAAGAAACATCATCTACAATTGTAGATATAAAAATAAGAGCCATTTGTCAACAAATACAATGCACTAATTTTGGAGATAGGAAATGAAGGAGAGACACATAAGATAGGGAAATCCAAGATGGAAACAACCAACATTAATAACAATTTGGTAGATTGAATAGTCAACATTAAAGAGCACACAAATCAGGAGTGATATGTATATATACAACGAGATTATATTTAAAGAGTCTCATTATTCATTAACCAAGAAATGTAGAGTAGAAGAAATGAAGAGAAGGAAAAATTGGGTACTATGCATTAAATGAGAAAAAGAGAAACTTTATAAATCATATATTAAGTCACTTCAAAGCCATCAGATAGTATAAAAGAAACTTTTAGTGATAAACCATATGACCAATGACCAACTATTATGTACAACATAGATATTAGAATCATATCATCACAAGGTCAAGGACATGGAATTGGTCAAGAAGATACACATTTAAGACTATATCATCATAAAGGTTCAACAATTATAATTAGAAAATATATATGAGTTTTCCACATACATCAATTGTCTTAAGTATCAAAGAATGAATACAAGTGGTTAAGTAAAGGAGAAGAGTGAATATGAAAACAATAATATAAAATTATCAATAATAATCATGAAGAAAATAATGTCCTTTCTGATGATTGAGAATTGAAATGACATACCTATAGGATGTACACTAGCACCCTCATTAGGTGGAAGAACTTAGTGTGGTCTCAAAAAATCTTGTAAGAAAACATACAAATTGTGGTTGATGATCCATAAATTAGTATAAAATGTAAAGCTTTATTGAACTATTGTCCTAGCAAAAGACTCATTGTTTCTTACTTCCAAACATCATGCTCTACATCACAATTCAATTCTTGTGGCCTCTTTTCTTCTATTGGATTTGGATCCATCACAAGCCTATGAATTTGTAGATTGACCTTCTTTAGGGTCTTTTTACATAGGTTAATAGAGTCACTACTATATGCAATGTCATCATCACATAATACAATAGCTACCATATCAACAAGTAATTGGTGTTTTCCAATTTGTTTCTTTCCCTTTCCCTTTCCCTATGAATCAAATTGTGACAAAAAAATATAAGTAAAAAAATCAAAAGAAGTCCAAAACCTTCACGAAAGTAACATAATAATATGACATTTTGTAATATTAAAATGACATTATTTTTATACAAAAGGTTTACCTACACTGGAGAAGGGGTGGGAGCAACATCCCTTCCTCTTTCATCTAATGGTTTAGCCATGCCAACTTGTGACAAAGAATATATATAAAAACATCAACATAATTAAAGGAATAGTCCACTTAGCAAAAACACTTATTATTAAAATGGTATATTATATATTATAGTTCTAATTGGAAGTAATTATTTTAAATTTTGCATATATAGTACTTACAAGTCCCATGATAGTAACTTTCTTTCTATCTATGTGATTCAAGTTGTAATCTATTAGCAACTCTTCCCCTAAACTTATTGATTTTATCACACATACAAAAATATGATTTCCCTCACACACCTTGAAAATGCAATTGGGTCACTTATTAGTTGACCCAAGATACATACTATTTATAAAACACACAATATTCCTTGTTTCTTTTGGCCTTCCATCAACGTACACATCAAGTCTTTTACTTTGATCATTTTCTTTCCATTGTAGATAATTTGCTGATAGTGCATACCTATGCATACTTTTTTTATATTGAACTATCCACATCCAATTTTTGTAATTGTGACAAGGTGCCACATCATCAATTCAACATATAACTAACCTTTATTCCATCCATGAAAAATAGGCCCAAACCATGTAATGATGATGGAACTATGTGATATATCCTCTTGTTAACACAAAAATTTGTGTTAATTGGAGGTAATTCCTTGGGTACCCATTCTTTCTCAAGATGTGTCTACCTCAAGGGAATGTTGATGTCACCCTTTTTCTCATCATCATAAGAACATGATCCCCCTTGAGCAAATAAAAATTGTATGCATTTATTGAATTTTCTTCTAATCTTTTGCCCTCTACTTTGTCTCCCTTTTCTAGACCTACTATATGTCTCACTGTCCTCTTCTATTCTTGCATTTCCCTCACTTGAAGAAGACAAATCTGATAGATACCTATTTTGTGGTACCTAGAGCCCATCAAATGAAAGATATAGTTGTGCTAGTAACATCTTCTTCTATTCTCTAGCACATTATTAGCTACACCAATACCAACATCTTCAATTGTGTTCTTTGCCTCATGATCATTTTCTTCCATGAGAGCATTATTTTTTTCTTTGATATTCACACCTCCATTTTCCACCAGTTTGAAATTCACATTCACCAAAGGATGAAAATCCTTTCCCCCTTCAACGTGATCCTATTGCTTACAATGTCTCTTAGTTTTTGTGATTAGAATTCTTCAATTCATTAAGCCCTTGCATTTTTTGCAAGGACAATAACATTTTCCATCACCATTTCTTTTGAACTGAGACCACAATCTAGCAATTGTTGCCTTATTTTGTTTTGGGTCCATATTGTTAGGCATGGACTTTCTTTAGAAGAAAATATTCGAGCTATAAAATTATAATAAATATAAACATACAAGCATTAGTATTACATTGTATATAATCAATAATAATAAAATAATAAAATATTCCTATATCTTTAGTATAGATGGCATCTAAACAAATCAAATGAATTACATAATATAAATATATTGGCATTGATTTTGAAAAATATAGCATTAGCATTGATTCTAGACTTCATTCAACTTGGTAGAAAGCTTTTAAACTATTACATCTATGAGGTAAGGCCGAAGAAAGTGCATATTGGATTGTGATGATGCATACTACCTAGCTATGTCCAAGGCTACCTAACTATGTCCAAGTTGTCTGCATACTAGAGACATACTCTACCTACCAGGTTGCCTACATACCTATATACACCGGATCAAGGCCCTTGAATTACTAACTCTAATGAATATGTAGTTTTGGTCGCTAATTGTTTTGATGTAGCTATATTCCTATAACCATTGGTGAGCTTTACTCACCTAATATATCTCTTTGCCATCATACACCCACTAGGATGAATCAAGTGGTTTTCTATAATTACAATCCTATAATATCTTAGTGTAACCTTTATGTTGTAGCTTATTATTGATGTAAGGTTAACCTATATAAATCCTAACTCACTCCTTATATAGTTACATTTTAAAGCTTGTGATAATAATCAATGGGTCTAAATAGATCAGTCAAGTTAATGCTAGCTAGGAACAACTGATTGTTCATTTTATTGTACCTTATCTAATGAAAGTTCTATAGGATTTTGTAATCAACCCAGCTAATTAGAAACTAGACCAATTGACTTCTATATGTCATAACTCATTCCTTATATAGTTATATTTAAGAGATTGTGGCCATGCTACCTATTGAGTGACTTTTATTGTTTACATACATACATACATACATACGTACACGATGTAGGAGCATCTAGTGGTGTAAGGACAATCCTATGTCACCTAAAAATATGCTTAGTGTTAGTTTTTGTTTAAAGTGTTTTCATTTCTGGATACCCATTTGGGTCAAATAAAGATTCCAACTCTCATAGTTCCACTTTTGGTTTTTTTGGTTAGAGTTTTTGAGCACCTTGGGATATGTGCCAATGTAGAAAATAGGTTATTTTGTAAGTGAGCTATAATTATAATTATTTAGAGGGTTTAAGTTGGAGGGATGATTATACTTGTAATTTAAAGCACTCTAGAAAAAGAATTAGGTCAAAAGGCTTTATGGTTTGAAAGTCATTGCTATTTTGAGTTGCCTAGAGACCTCTTAAGAGCACTTCAAAGTTAGATTTGAGGCACTAAAAAGCCTTGTATAGGCCTATAAAATGGGGGACAAGTAAATCTATCCATAGGGCTATAGAGCACTTCGAGAGATTTCTAGAAATGTAAACAATTCATCAATTGGAGTCCCAGATCGAAAATTATGCCTCTCAGAAGTTGGACTACCATTTCTAGATTCTTCTAATTTTACACTGACTTTTGAGGTGTTTGCTAGAACCTTCTATTTTGGTGGTGGATGCCAAATGGCATATTCTAAAATGTATTCCTAATCCTAAACCTAATTTGGTTTATATTTTTGGGTAGTTTTTGGTGGAGTTTGGGAGAAGGTACTATGAGAAGGGTTTTCTCCAGAATCTGATAACATTGTAAGCCCATAGGGAATGTCGTGGAGTCTATTTTTGATATACTAGATGTAATAGCATATCACTTCTAACAATAATATTCCCCTATTCCTATTGCATTCATTTTTGTCTTAGGTTGTGTCTACATCAATACATATAAACATATATATACATATACATACATGCATACATACATACATACATACATACATATACATCAATCAAAAGGGCATGACAACGAAATCCTAGATTTTGATGCAAGAGCCCTAGGTCCTAAATAAGGTGGTCAAAAACCACATGGGATAGTATAGAAGGTGATCAATAAGTGTCCAAGTTTACATAAGATAGTTTAGAAAATCTCAAACATGCATGGGGAAGTTGTTTACATGTTGTAATAAGGTTATAAGCAAGTCAAGGTTGGTCAAACATTGTGAGTTGACCAAAAATCTCTATTTTTTAGATATTATAATCTTTTTCGTATTTTGGTATAATTTCGAAGGTATGTGGAGTCTTTAATTTGAAGTTTGTGTAAAAATTGTAAAAAATGCAATAAAAGTTGCCATGCAACTTTTTGCAATTTTTCTTGCAATCTAGAAGTGTAAGAGTCAGATCATTATTTTGATAAAAAATGTAAGGATGAAGTTGTAAGGTTAAGAGCTCTATAAATTGATTATCCTTAACCTAGTATGGGGTTGGAATAGTACTGTATGGATTTGGAATGAAATAAAAATCCTTTTGGTGGGAAAATCCTTACTCTTACTAATTTGGTCTTCATCCCACCATAACATATACATATATACATATATACATATATACATATATATGTATATACATATATATATACATACATATAAACATACATGCATACATATACATACATCCATATATATACACATACATACATATATACATCTGCATATGCAATTTCATCACCTCATTTAACTAACTTTAATTTCAACTAAAAATTTAGGAACTAAAATATTGGAATCATATAAAGGAATCATGAAGGAAAGTCAAACAAGTAAGTGAATGAATTTTAGAAGGCATAGATGTTAATGATAGGAAGCACCAAGCATCGTGAATGGATATGGAATTTGATGGTTCTTGCTTTGTAATTTCTATGTTCATGATGGAATGTAGCAGTTACCTTCACACTATAGTTCATGTTTTGAGAAATTATATATGGCCTACTCTTATTTTTGATTGTTTGTTATCAAAGGAGATATATGATTACCTTTTATCTAAACAAAAAACATGATTGTAATTTTTGTCAAGACCTTATGACCATGCAATAAGGAATCTATCAAGTTAGAGAAATAATGGAGGGAAGTGATATGAGAAACTTGGGAAGAGACTATTCATCTTCCATAATGAGTGGGAAGATACATTCACCAGTTTATGTATGATTCAATGGAATAATCTGAGGCAAGATGGAGCCCTAGTTTTTTTTTCAAAGTTAGGTCCTCCATTTATGATGTTGGAAAGTTGAAAATGGGAAATCATTGATGTCATTTGATCCCATAAAGAAATATCATCTAGAATCTTGAGAAAGAATATGGAGCTTTGGAAAGATTCTTTCAAAAAGAACATAAATAAATTTGTTGTTACTGGTTGTTCTTGAACTACTTATAAATAAAAAAAATTTCTTAGTAGATATGGATGTGCTTATTGTTGGAACTAAATTCTATAGAGATTTTGAAATGATTGAAAATAGTATAAAGAAAAGTTATAGCATTGAATGATCACATTGTTGCTTCTATTGAAAATACACCAAATCTCAAGTCACAAGGAGGATGGATTATGGCTTAGACTAGAATGATATATGAAATAGCTTGTAATTAATCTAATGCAAAACTACAAAATTTGGAGTCAGAATTGGTAGAAACTAAGATTAGATTTCTCCCAGTAGTTATAGCTCATAACTATAAATCTAAAGATGCTATAGTAGAATGCCAAGATGAATTTCAAAATTGATTCAAGCAAATGATCAGATATGTATCTTATGGAAGAAATAGATGAATTAATGAGTTTTAGGGCTAAAATTTGTTTCAAATAATGGTCATATCAACATCAAAACCTATAACAACATGCTTTTCTTCCTTACTTTCTTAGTGCAAAAAAGAGAACTTCAAATAAATCCATTACAAAATCCTAAATAACAAACATCCTTGAAGATTCTGAAATAAATCATTATCCAAAAAAAAATATCCATCTCTATGATTCCCAATACAAATATTTATCGCAAAGAGGTCTCATTAATGGAAGATGGAAACACAATAACCAAATTGAAATAGAGACAAGAATGGAGACAAACCAAGCCAATATTGGAAATGAAGCAGTGATAAATATGCAAAGGATAAAGAGGGTGATGGTACTCCTATGGTTCAACATATAGCTAAGGAAGCATCCAAATTAGAACTTTAGAGCTGAGCCACAAGAAATCAATGCCAGACAATAGTATGCCTATTGTGAGTGCCACATACTGTCATATATGCTAAAAAAAAGGTTATGTTTTGTTTCTTAAGATGCAAGAATATCTCATTTAATGATTTGATTATAGGGGAGATGTAGATGTACACATTATCATTTACTAATTGATGAAAACAAGTTTTGTGTAGACATTATTCAAAATCTAGTCTGTACCTTATCATATGTGTAAGAGTAAAACTATAAATGATTTTCATCTTGTTATCTGCAATGTTATTTTTAATGTAGCATTAAGTTTATTGTAGTATATATTTTTTTCATAGGTATCAAAGAAGTACAACAACAATATCAGTAGGTTACTTGCTCCTTAATAGGATTTTGAATAAATTTCATAGACCTTTTCTATTGAATTTTTATTTTTCAAAGTTGTCTTTTAAGAATTTCTATAGAATTTTTATTTTGGAAATGATGATTTTGATGTTTATGCTTGAATTGTAAATTGAAAGTTCATGGTTTCAATGTGCAAACACGTTCCATAGCCTATAATAATCAAGGTTATGTGTAACACACTTTAAGGTTTTTCTTCAAAAAAATGGTTGGTTGCAAGGATTTATGCCTAAAGTTAGAAATACAATTTGTCATAGGTATCAAAGAAGTACAAAAATAGTATCTGTAGGTTACTTTCTCCTTAATGGGCTTTTGAAGAAATTTCATTGACTTTTTCTCTTGAATTTTTTCTTTTCAAATTTGTCTTTCAAGCATTTATATAGAGTTTTCATTTTGGAAGTCATGATTATGATGTTTACTCTTTGAATTGTAAATTGAAAGTTCATGGTTCTAATGTGTAGATAGGTTTCATAGCCTATAATATTCAAGGTTATGTATAGCGTATTGTAAGGTTTTTCTTCAAAAAAAAAAGGTTGGTTGTAGGGATTTATGCATGATATTAGAAATACAACTTGTCTATATGAAACTTGGAAAGAGACTATCCATCTTCCATAATGAGTGGGAAGATACATTCACTAGTTTGCGTATGATTCAATGAAATAATTTGAGGCAAGATCACATTAGGGCTAAAAGTTAATGACATCAACATCAAAACCCATAACAAAACGATTTTCTTCCCAACATCCATTACAAATTCCTAAACAGAAAACATCCTTGAAGATTCTGAAATAAATCATTATCCAAAAAAAATCCATCTCTATGATTCCCAATACAAATATTTATCATGAAGAGGGATGATTAATGGAAGATGGAAACATAGTAACAAAATTGAAATAGAGAGAAGAATGGAGATAGACCAAGGCAATGTTGGAAACAAAGCAATTATAGATATGCAAAGGATAAAGAGGATGACGATACTCTTGTGGTTCAACACATAGTTGAGGAATCATCCAAATTAGAACCAATCTCTATAGTCTAATAGGTTCAATCAATTAAAACTTTTAGATATGATGAAGATGCAAAGCAAAGTCACAAATGAATATTAAAAGGTGTAAGACATCCAAGTCCAAGTGCACCTGCAAAACCAATATCAAGTGTATTTCAAAAGTTTCTAAGCTCTTGTATCCTAGATTCATCATGAATACCATGAAGGCATAGACCCATTTTATTATCATTTTATACCATCAAGGGAATTTTTTTGGTTCAATATACACTTAAAAATCTTAGATGGCTAGATCTTTATAGAATCCAATCAAGTCGTGAGCTAAGTCAAGTCAACTAGCATGACATTGAATCCTTGTAATATCTTGATAGACAACACCTCAAAATTCATGTTTCAAATAGGCTCTTCCAGTGGCTATGCATACATATCCATTACCAGGGTATCAATTCCTCTACGGAATATTCATCACTAACACTCTCACTAGGAGATCAAGGAAGAGAAATAGCTTAATGTCCACAAGTCTCCCAATTTCTTTCTAGGGGTTCAGATTAATTAGGCTATCTATTTGAAATTGGGCAATATGAATAATGTTTGAATTTCCATAATTGATGGCCAAAGTAAAAATTACCTTGAATCCTTACCCTAATATTAAGTGAGTTGCAAACAAAAATTACCTTGAACCCTTACAATGAAAATGAAAAATACCTTCAACCCTTACATTGAAATTAAGCAAGCAAATAGAAGAGTATTGGACCTTACCTTGAAAGCAAGTTAGAAACAAAAGAGGACATATATAATGCAAATGAATTGATCAACATTACCATGATGGCATTGAAAATCTCTTAATTGGTCATACCTAAAGCCTCCTGCACTTTGCTACATGATATGAAATGAAGTTTTACTTTTTTTTGTTTATATCCCCAAAAATGTTAAAAGTTTGACACCAATCTTAATTGTCATCAAAATTTTAATGTTATTGGGATGATTTTAAAAAAAAATGAATTTGACAAGCCAAATTGGCCTGTCATCAAAAATCAACACTGAAAATTACTTGCATATGTACTAGTGTGTGGACAAGTTAAAGAAGGGAAGGATTGGTAATATGATCTTCCTAAGCTAGGTTTGGTAGAAGAACCCTAATAGGCTAGATAAGTGGCCTAGAGAAGACGCTAAGACATTGTGGGATTAGAGAGAAAGATTTTCCCTTACATCAGAGTGGTATCAAAGCCACAAAAAGATTGGGCTTGTGGTTAGATATTTTAGATTGAAGAATCAATAGGTGAGACAATAATGGTGACTAATGTAGAATTATCCAAAGAAATGGGCGAGAAAAAGGAGAGAAATAAAATCCTTGAAGAATCCCTAGAGGAAATGAAGACAAAGCTAGAAGAAGTTTCTGAGGCAACTAAGAATAAAGATAAAGAAGGTGAAATTAGTGATAGGGGCAAGGAAAAAATTGGTGAGGAAGATATCATTGCTAAACCAAACCCTCCATTGAATGAGGAACCATTCTTGAAAGCTATCAAGGCACTAGGAGGAAAATTCCTATGAGGAATCCCATTGTTTAGTAGAAATATGGACACTGATACAATGATGGAATGGATTGAGGGGATGGAAAATCATTTTGTGTGTGAAGGTGTCATAGAGGAACAGAAAATAAATGTTACAAAATCAAGACTAAGAGGTTCAATGTTGACATTGTTGAAATACATACAAGATGAAAGGGTTAGAGTGGGAAAAAATTCTATAGCTAACTAGAATTCCATGGTGACTAAAGTGAAGGAAACTTCTCTGGTAGAAGATTATGAAGTAAAATTACATAGAAAAAGGCAAGGTCTAAAGTAAAAATACTTGGATATGGCCTCTTGTATGGAGGAATTTCAAAAATTATGCACAAGGTCCAATATTCAAGAAGAGGAACTTATTAAGGTAGAGATATACTTGGGTGGATTGAAGTGGGACCTCCAAGAAGAATTAAGCCTATGGACATCTACGACTATTTAGAACTGTCATCAATTGGTTCTTAAGGTGGAAAAAAGAACAATAATAAGGGAGACTCTAATTTTAGAGGTAGAGGAAGAGGAAGAGAACAAAGAGGGCATAGAGGTGGATATCAAGGAAGAGATAATGATCAAAGAAATAAAGGTGAGTTTAAACTAGTTGAGTAGGGTAGTGAAACTACTCCAAGAGGAGGTTATAAAAGAGGACTTGAGGTACTCAAGGATGCTCTAATAGAGGGATAAGTTAAGGCATAAGTAATTCATATATTGCAAGTATGAAATTTTATACATGTGGTATTCTAAAAACTTTTTTTTCCAACTGGATATTATTAACTACTTTGAACCATGCATAAGAAAGTAAACAACTAATGTTGAATAGAAATAATAATCATGCATAAAGAGAACTCATAACACAATATTTTGTTAACTAGGGAGACCCTAGCCAAGGGAAAACCCTGGTGGGGATGATACCCACTAGATAATATACTGATATATATGTTCCTTGTTAGAGGATGGACCCTATTACAAGTCAATGAGTAAATTAAGTATAAAGAGTCCCTATAGGAGACTTTGAATCCTTATTAGGATATTCCAACCTTATTAGGACTTGTAGTACAATAGATGCAAGACAAGCTCATTGCCCAAACATGCACTCCCAATTACAAGAAGAGCTCACTGCCCAAATAAGTAATTGAACTTTAAGTTCCTCAAATACACATGTATATATACTATAAATTATTCTAGGCTAATTTTTGACCTTAGCTTGATTTGAGATCACAAAATAAGGTTCTCAAAAACTTTGCATTTATTGCTTTACAAAAATTTTGCATATCTATTTTCATATCACAAAAGCATACGTCAAAAGTATTCTTAATCTCTAAAGATTTCCTTTGCATAAATACCATGCCTTTTCACAAAATTCTTCTAGGTTGGCTAAGGCCATAATATACTGTTCTAACTTAGATTAAACATCTAGGATGTCGGCCTTGATTGGTCAAGTAATTATTTTGTAAACAAAATACTTCCTTTACCTTTATTTTTGTTGTTTTATTTCACTGGTAAATCATAAATATCTCTTTTTTGTACTATCCATATTGATGTTTGAGGTTATACACATCATCATCAACATGTATACTATCTCCATCTAACTTTGCTAGTCATAATATTACATCAGAAACATTTTACATATAAAACAATGTACTGCTGTAAACCAATTTCATACTTAAACAATTTTTTGAGTACCAAAAGCTAAGTATCTTTATTTTCAAGGTTTACTACAAGTATTTAAATCATGTGTTTCCATTAATGACAATAATTACATCACTACATATAGGCAATTATCAACAATCTCCCCCTTTGGCATTTATGGCAACATCCATAACTTACTACCCAATTTTCTTCTACAACTTATCCCCCTTTGACATCAATGACAAAGGTTGGAAAGTCCAAAAACTGTCAAAAAGTTGTCTGTCTACTATCAACCTACTAATATCTTCATGCAATCATCAAAATTTTCCTTCAAACTATTTATACCTTTCCCCCAAGTGTCCTTTTCTACTTAAGTAGTAGTGGGCATTACACATAAGTCATATGATGCAATCTCAACTACATTAAGGTTGGAGTAAGTGAAGTTTGCATAAGTGTCCTTTTCTTTGACACATTCTTCTAGCTATCTCTCAACAAATGATATCTTTAGAGCAATAGATTCTCGGAATTCTAAAAGCCTTCTCAAAATTAGGTCTTTTTCAAGTTCTAGTTTCTTGATGTCTGTGTGAACATTGACAACTTATCCTTCCAAATCATCAACTCTACAAGAGGTTTGTTGTATCTAACTAGTTAGAGCTTCCAACTCACTCAACTTACCTTGAATCTTTTAATCTAAATATTTGGTCAACATATGAGATAAAGTAAATTTGATGTACAATATCTTGCCAAATTGTTGACATCTTTGAAGATCCTTGATACAAGTATCAAGAATCAGCAAATCATTATGAATATTCTAACAAATGGTGCTAAAAAGATTAGCATCATGTAAAATTTGAGCCTTAGACTAAAAACATTCAAAAAAATTCTAAATTCATTAGCAAATGATTTTGTAACTGCTTGATCTCTTTGTTTGGGGTTTGCTTCAATGTGTTTGGCTATGAGGGTATTGTGCATTCTATCAATCACCTCTATTAATGCTCTTTGTAGAATTTTCACCTTTTTGTTCTTCTCAAACAATTTTATCAAGGATGAGATCAAGTTAGATTGATCATCATCATCACCTATAAGGTTAGCAAGAGATATAGGAGAGGATGAGCTAGATGCTTTCACCTTATCTTCCTTTTGTTTCTCCTCTACTACCTTCTTTGATCTTCTCTCTTCTTCTTCCTTCTCTTCTCTTAATTTCTTTTCTCTTTCTTACTTTTCTTTTTCTTCCTTTTCTTCTTCCTAGTTTTTCTCTTTTTCTTCTTCTCTCCTCTTTTCATCTTCTTTCTACTTCTTTTCTTCTTCAAGCAATTTCAACTTGGTTTCTTTAGTCTTCTTTTTTTCTTCTTCTTGTTGTCTTTTATCTTCTTTAATCAATCTCAATTGATCCTAAATATCTTTGAAGTGGGGATCAAGCTAATTGAACAAATCTCCATCAATGTTAATAGTAACAGTTGTTCGATCAATCTGCATAGTATCACCACTTATTGATACTTCCAAAGTTTTCTCTATACTTATAGGTTCTTCCTTTAACTCACTTACCATTTTATTGGTGGCTTTTGTAGTTTCACTTCTTATAACATTATTTTCTCCTCCCATGAACCAAATTTCCCTCATCTTACTTCACAAGTAAGGTGATAATTTCTTCATCAATTTCTTGATTTCATCTTCATCATCTATCTTGCAAATAGTTCTTAGCATTCACATCCAAAGTTCCATGTCTTCTTCATGAACTAGTGCCTTCTTAGGTACAAGTCTATCATTGACCTTTTGATTCATCATGCATTTAATACCCTCAAGTTTCAAGTTATTAAGTATCATATATCACATATTAGAGATATCTATATGTTCCTTCTCAATGTCATTGTATAAATCATAGAGCTTGTTCATCTTCACAAAGTTTCCTTCATTGACAATGGCTATATTGATTTTCTCTATCTCAGGTTTCTATGGTTTCCTTGTTTTACCTATTGGCTACTTGGAAACAATGACTTTCTTCGGTTGTTTGTCTTCTTGTTGCTCCTATTCTTCTTCATCATCGGAGTCCTCAATTGTCAACATTATCTTCTTTCTTTTCTTAGGTTTAGTAGATTTCTACTTAACTCTTTTAGACTTGTGAGTCTCTACTAACATTTCAAATTTCCTCTTAGGTTCACTTTTTTTCTTGGGTGATACATTAGCATATGGGATGCTCTATTCTATAGGATTTTATGCAATGGATACACCGGATGCTTGGGCAACTGACAAAGGTGTCATATACATTACACCTTGTCCACCAATTTGTTTTAGTCAAGAGATTGTTTGTATAACTGTTTGTGATTCTTCTTCTGACATACCAACCTCAAATAGTGCTTTCTTCATTAAAAATACAATCTTCTTATGAGATGCCTTTTCTAATGACGCTTGGTAGGCTGACTGAATTATCTCCTCATACATTCCTAATCTGTATGGTGCTTGATCTATATTCGATTTCAACATTAATTCAATATAAATAATAACTATATCATCACTCAATTCATAACCTAGGGGCTCAAGAAATGTTTCTCGAGGTTCTACTACTTCTATATAGGTTTGGTCAATGTCCACAATAAAACATATATCATTCGTAAATCTATCAAAAATTGCAAGGGAAATTCTATATCTCTATTTCATTTCATTTTTAAATGTCCTCCTAATCAAATTTCCATTGTCCAAGATTTTCTCTATAGGATGTCTTCTACATACATCCATTATCTTGTCCATAGTGCATCTTTCACTACTCATAATATCAATAATTGATAAAAATGGAAATCTCTTAAGTACATGAAAGAAAATATGATTAATGAGAGACTGGAGTCTAAATACACCATTCTTAGTTCTCTTAATTTTCTCTAGATTCTCAAGAATTTGTACTCTTAGAATCTCACTTAAATTCACTTGTTCTTTCTCAACGCACATCATATAAGCTACATAAATGAAGCCTATTGACAATTCATCACTTTTAGAACTTTCACAAAAAGAATATGCAATGATTCTACTCAATAATCTTACATCATGTTGTCTAATGGTACTGATCACCATTACTTTACCATTGTAAACTTCCTTAGTGTAACTTTCAACCTTTTTCTTAACTAGTTTCTAATAAATAGGTACAATGCCTTGTTTGCTAAGACCAGTGACCTCATGAATAAGGTTGGAAGAGATGTCAACTATAATGTCTCCCATCCAAATCTTTGTGTTATGAATTATATTCAATATGATCTAAGTCCATTCTTTAGTATCAAGTTCATAGTAAAAATGATATCTGCCAAAGTCTAAGTCTTTTAGAACTTCATATTTAGGCTTAATAGTCATATCATGATTGAATTTTTTTCCATATCTTTGTTCATAAATTCACTTCCAATGGTTTCAAACTTACTACATAGGTAGCTTCCTACATCTTACAAGAAGATTACATTGTGCAAAGTGATTGATAACATCGAATTAGGGTTTTCCTCTAGGGGTTTCATAGGAACAACCTTTAATTTGGGTCTCTCAATATTCTTAACATTCTAAACAACTGACATAGCCATGATTACACCAAAAATAAATTTATCAAAGAATTTCTGTGTAAGAAATTGATAAAATACCTTTTTCAGTGTAGGGTTTTGCTAAAAATCAATTTTCCAAATTGCTTCTAGGTGCTATAAGCTTTTGAGATGATCACAATGTATAAATAATCAAGTTCATACTCTATTTATTTAGCTAGAACTTGCATTAATTAGTAGTTCACTAAATTGAAAGAGTTGTTTATTTTGCTATGAAATTGAATATCTACTCAGGATCAACTTCCTGATCTTCTAATGCTATCTAAGGTTCACCATAGCTTTCTTTAACCATGAAAATGCTTCAAAAAACTTTGTTCCATGAATTTCCCTATAGAAACATAGATTTCATCTTCTATTGTAGAGTAAATTTTCTTTGTTATAATAGTAGCTCTTATTTCCTTCCTAACTTGATTTAATAATCTCCAAATTGAAAGTGAGCTTAGCTACAATCCAAACTCACTACAATACATCTTCTCTCAACCTTGCTACTCATAGTTCAATATCTAAATGAGGTTTCCAATTCTGGTGCTGTAAGCAAGCTTAATTCAACTTGGTTGAATAAAACTTGATTACTACCTTTGATTTTCCTATCTCAATATCATCTAAATTTTCCTTTGAAATATTGAATGCCTTTACAAATGCCTCATTAAGCTCTTCTTGAAGTTCACTAACTAAATTTGTTTATTCTTCATTATCTTTCTTAGTTCTAGAGTTACTTTCATGATTTCTTTTTTAATTTCCAAAGTTCCTACCATTATTGCATCTATTTCTAAAGTTTCTTCCATGATTCCTTTTGTTGTTTCTAAAGTTCCTTCCATTATTGATTCTATCCATTCTACAATACTTTTTTGTATGTCCAAAGTTGTTTCATAATTAACATACTGAGGTTTTGCTTCTTGGATTTTGTTGATCGATAGGTGCTTGACAATTCTAGGCTATGTGTCCAAAGTTGTTACACTTATAACACATGATCTACTTCCTTTCTTCATAAGGTATTCTTTCTCTTGATGTCCTTTCATTAGATCTTCTTTTAACTACAGGGTTAGTGTTTCCATACATTCTACTATTTCTTCTATCATTATCATATTTAGGTTTCCTACAATCAATTTCATTATGACCAATACCATGAGAATTATGACAGTAAAATTTTATAACATGATTAAATGACTTATTTGTACAATCTCTTTTTAGATGAACTATTTCATTACATGAAAAATATTTACCTCTAAATTCATACCTAGTTTCCCTTGGAGATTCCTCTTACTTAGGTTCATCCAATTTTTCATTTTCCTTCTCTTGTTCAACTTCTTTGGATTTATCAGAAGATTGACTAGATTCAATATTATCATCAAATTTATCTTTCTCTTTTGGACTTGATTTGCCTATAGATTTCTTTGTAGACATGTTAAATAAATAACTAAGACCTGTTTTATCATAAGTAGGTCTTTGTATTGACATTGATTCATCAAGCTTTTCTCTACTAGTATAAAGTTTTTCAAGCTATTTCTTGCATTGAGTTAGTTTACCTTTCATAATAGTATTGCACTTATGAAGTTCTTCATGATCTTATTTCAATGTTTCAAATTCAGCTGTCTTCTTTGCTAGACTTGCTCTAAGATTTGAAATTTTAGTCTTCAAATCAGATTCAACCTTGCTAGGATCATTCTTCAAACTCAACTTTATATTGGTAATCTTCAATTCATGCTTCAAGATCTTGTACTGTATTTTCAATTTTGAATATTCATCATCACTAGTTTTAGATTCAGTAGATTTAGGCTTGGATTTGAGATTTTCAATCTTGTCCTTCAATTGTCCAATATATATTTTGGAGTCTTCATATCTATCTTTCAACTTATCTCTTTCTTCAATAAGGAGATCAATTTTTTTAAGTGCCTCTTCAAGGTTCTTCATTAACTGTTCCATATCCATAGGGATCTTACTCAAGCTATTAAGCCTCTTCTGAGTAACTATGCTCTAATATCAATTGTTAGAGATAGGGAATACTAGGGGTTGGGGGGGGGGGGGGGCGTGAACTATTATTGCACAATTTTTTGTTTCCAACTGGATATTATTAATTACTTTGAACCATTCATAAGAAAGTAAACAAGTAATGTTGAATAGTAATAATAACCATGCATAAAGAGAACTCATAACACCATATTTTGTTAACTAGGGAAACCCTAGCCAAGGTAAAACCTTGGTGGGGATGATACCCACTAGATAATATACTGATATACATGCTCCTTGTTAGAGGATGGACCCTATTAGGAGTCAATGAGAAATTTTAGTATAAAGAGTCTTTTTTAGGAGACTTTGAATCCCTATTAGGAGATTACAACTCTGTTGGGAGTTGTAGTACAATAGATGAAAGATTAGCTCACTACCAAAACAAGTAACTAAACTTTAAGTTCCTCAAATATACATGTATAGATGCTATAACTTCTTCTAGGTTGATCTCTGACCTCAGCTCGATCTCAAATCACAAAATCAGGTTCTAAAAAACTTTACATATATCACTTTATAGAAAGTTTCCATACCAGTTTTAATATTGCAAAAGCATACATCAAAAGCATTCTTAATCATGCAATAAGTTCTTTGCATAAATACCATGCCTTTAAAAAATTTCTGCTAGGTCAACTAAGACCATAATATACTTTTCCAACCTAGAGTAAACATCTAGGATGTCGGCCTTGAGTGGTCAAGTAATTATTTTGTAAACAAAATAATTCCCTTACCTTTAATTCCATTATTTTGTTTCACTAGTAAATTGTGAATATCTCTTTTTTGTACTATTTGTACTGATGTCTAAGGTTATACACATAATCATCAACATGTTTGCTATCTCTATCTAACTTTGCTAGTCATAATATGATGTCAGTAACATTTTACATATAAAACAATATACTGCTATACACCAATTTTATTCTTAGACAATTTTATTAATGCCAAAAGCTAAATATCTTTATTTTTGAGGTTTACTACAAGTATGTACATCATGTGTTGCAATTAATGACAATAGTTACATCACTGCATATAGCCAATTGTCAAAAGGGCCACCCTTCCTATAGATATGAGTGTTGCATATGCTCATGAAGACACATTGAGTTCTAAGGCATTTGAGGTGGATCATGTTAAGTGAAAGAGGGGAGACAAATTTATGTTCAAAAGAGTGTTGATTAGATAAACAACTAAGGATCAACCCAAGCATAGGAGGGCCTTGCTTAGAATTATGTACAAGATTTTGGGCAAAGTGTGTAAAGTTATTGTGGATTCAAGCTCTATGGATAACATCATATCAGTAGAGGTAGTGGGAAAAATCAAACTAGAAAGGATATCTCATGTTAACCCATACAAGTTGACATGGTTGAACAAAGCGTAGAGTGTATCAATGAATGAGCAAAATTCGGTTGAGTTTTCAATTGTAGGATACAAGGATAGACTACTTTTTGATGTGTTTCCTATGGATGCATGTCTTCTACTATTTGGTAGGCCTTGGCAATATGATAGGGGTGATGTCTATGATGGAAAATAGATTTCCATTTTCTTCAAGAAAGATGGAAGAACTTTCAAGATCTAGTCCTTATTGGAGGAAGATGAATCATAGACCAAGACCCCTAGTGTATTATTGAGTAGTGGGAAGGATCTCATCAATTCCCTTAAGGATGAAGGAAGTGAAGGGTATGCCATTTTTCTCAATCCCAAGAAGAAGAGAGGCTTGAATAAGGACATTTACCATCTAAAATCCATGAGATGCTTGTGAAGTATAAGGATATAATCAGTGATGGAAATATTTCAACCTTACCTTCTAGAAGAGTGATAAGTCATTAGATTCACTTTGTACCTGGTGCATCATTGCCAAGTAAAACATCTTATAAGCTTATTCTAGATTAGAATAGAGAGGTAGCTAGACAAGTGTAAGAACTCATAGATCAAGGGTTAATAAAGAAGAGCATTAGCCCTTGTGTAGTATTAGTAGTTTTGGAATCCAAGAAGGGTAGAAATTGGAGACTTTATATAGATTCAAGGGCCATAAATAGGATCATCATTAGGTATAGGTTTCCTATACCTAGAATAAAGTCTTGATGGGTTGTCTTGGAGGGGATCAATATTTCACAAAGTTGGATCTCAAAAGTGGTTATCATTAGATAGGGATAAATGAGGGTGATGAGTGGAAGACAACTTTTAAGACTACATATGGGTTGTATGAGTGGCTTGTAATTCTTTTTGGGCTCTCAAATTCTCCTAGCACATTCATGAGACTCACGAATGAAGTGTTGAAAGACCACATAGGGAGATTTGTGGGGGTATATATAGATGATATACTTACTTTTAGTGAAACAAGAAAGGAGCATCTCAAACATGTGGATGTGGTGCTAAAGAAGTTGCATGAAGAGAAGTTGGCAATCAATTTGGAAAAATATGAGTTTATGAAGCAAGGACTGGTATATTTGGAATTTGTGGTATCCAAGGGGACTTTGAAGATGGACCAACACAAAGTTGTATCTGTCCTAAGCTAGCCACTACTAAAAAAAAAAAAGGTAAGAATTTTTCATGGGTTAGCTCAATTTTATAGAAAATTCTTCAAGAATTTCAGTGGTATTTGTGCACCATCATGAGACACCATTAAGGATGGGATGAAGACCAATTTTAGGTAGATATCTAAATTAGGGAAAGCATTTAAAAAGTTGAAGGAACAAGTGGAAACACTCCTTAGATTGCCCACTTTTGGAAATCTATTTACCCTAGAGTGTGATGCAAGTGTGATGGCCGTAGGAGGTGTGTTAAGTCAAGAAGGAAGGCTAATAGCCTTCTTTAGTGAGAAGTTAAATGAAGCCAAGAAGAAATAATCCTCTTATGACTTGGAGTTGTATGCTTTGGTTCATCTCTTAGGAAGTGGAGACATTACCTCCTACCAAAAGAGTTTGTAGTGTTAAATGACAACCAAGCCCTTAGCTATATTAATATACAAGAAAAATTGAGCAATAGATATTTAAAGTGGATGGAGTATCTTCAAGCATTCACATTCACCATCAAGCAAAAGAAGGGTCAGTTGAATAAGGTTTCATATGAACTAAGTAGGAGTATGTTGACCATTGAAGAAGTTCAACTATAGAGCATTGGTATAGAGAGTTTCAAGGATGTCTACAAGGATGATGAAGACTTTTCTGAAGCTTATAAGGTATGATCTAAATTTTAGAATCATTTTCATATTACTCTTGTTGATTATACCATGAAAAGTGGGTTGTTGGTCAAAGAAAACTAGTTATGTGTTCCTAAGGGTTCCATGAGAGAAGACGTTATCAAAGAAAAAAATGATGGACATCTAAGTGGTCATTTTGGTATCAACAAGACCATGGAGCTAGCTCAAAGGTTTTACTATTGGCCAAAGTTGTCAAGGGATGTGACAAGATACATGGAACAATGTGTAGTGTGTATGAAGTAAAAAGGAGGAGCTAGAAATGCATGGTTCTACTAACCTTTATTGGTCCCTAATGGACCATGGGAGTGTGTTAGCATGGACTTCATTGTAGGGTTACCAAAAAAAAATTAGGGTTGTGATAGAATCTATGTTGTAGTGGATAGGTTTAGAAAAATGGGCCTTTTTTTATACCTTGTAAAACCACTCATGATGCTATCCATATTTCACATCTATTCTTTAAGGATATTGTGAGGATCCATGGACTACCCCTAAGCATTGTGTTAGAAAGGTATGTCAAATTTATGAGTCATTTTTGGAAAACATTGTGGAGTAAGTTGGGAACTAGCCTATCATTTGGTTCATCTTACTAACCTTAGATAGCTGGCTAAAATGAGGTGGTTAATAAGATGCTGGGAAACCTATAAAGGTGCCTAACTAAAGAATATGGTCAGACATGGGATGTGGTTATTCCTCAAGAAAAGTATGCATATACCGATAATGTGAACAAAAAAACAAGTAGGAGCCCATTTAAGATTGTTAATGGGATGCATTCAAGGGGTGTGTATGAGATTAGAGACCTTGAAGCTATGGATAATAGGAGTAGCCATGTTTAGGACTTCACTCAAACCATGAAGGAGATTCAAGAGTAGGTGAAGAGGACAATACAAGAGAGTACACAAAAATTGGAAGCTAAAGTGGATGAGAGGAGAAACGATGTTCAATTTGAAATAGGTGACTATGTCATGGTACATTTGAATAAGTCCAAGTTATAGAGGAGAGTACTTACTAAACTATAGATGAAGAGAGTGAAACCTTGTAAGATCTTAGCCAAATATGGGGCTAATGCATACAAGGTGGATCTACCTAATGATTTGAACATCTCACATGTCTTCAATATGGAAAATTTTATCAAGTTCAAGGGCACTTTAATTGAAATGGATATGAACAAAAAGGATGTTTGCAAGGATGTAGATCCTAATGGCATACCTCCTAAGATGTATCTAGAGGAAGACAAGGTATTGGATTCAAGGTTCAAGAAGACTACTAGACAATAGGTGTACATGGAACATCTCATAAAGGGGAAACATAAACTAAAGTTAGAGGCAACATGTGTTGTAGCCATAGACTTCAAGAAGTTAGGAATTTTTGATGCCATATTGCACCTAGGTAAGGATATATGGTAACCGATGTACGAGCATCCTAGGGTAGTTGGCTATGCTACATGATTAAGGGATTTTAGTAGGGTTGATGGACCTTTTTTGGTCTTGGGTAATTAATTTTGATGTAATGAATAAGTTTTGTAAGCCTTTAATGGCATTTGACATTTAATATCTATTGGAGGCCGACTTGTGGCTCTTCAAGTATTTAATGTTAGGTTTATTTATTTTTTAGCATTTTGGGCTGACTTGTGGCTTAAATTGGTATAATTAGGGGTTGTGGTGAAGTCTTTAGTCATTATTCATCCATCTTGGAGAAGAGGAGGTGGTAAGGAGCAAATTTTGAGAAGGCTAGTAGTTGAGGCTTGGAAAACAAGGAGATTGCTTGGTGGGCTTGTGAGTACTAGTTGGATGTTCCTTGGAGGTTTCTACTAGAGTGTGGATTTAGACTAGTTAGATTTTGGATTGGATCTTGAGGGATCTTGCAAAACTATTACTTGCTTTGTATTTGGCCATAACTAGGAAGGCCTTACAACCTAACAGATTACATGCAATCAATTATATCTATCAATAAATTATTGTGACTGGGGCTTCAAATCTTGCATTTTTCTTTGTCTTTTGTTGTTTGGATATTTTCTGGGGGCTAGGAAACCTCCTTTGGGGATTCTCCTACCTTGAACTACATCAAATGGTATCAAAGCTAGGTTGTTTCAAAGTGTGTAGATCGAGCATCGAAGTTGAGGTAGTTTGCACTAGCGTTTTGTGAAGTGGATTTATTAAGGTTTCCAAAAATCTTGAAATATGCCTTTGAGAAGATTGGACCCTAGGGTGATTGATGATCTTGTTGATGTTGTGGAACAAAGGATCTTAGAGGAGGTTTAAGAAGATTTTAGATCCTAAATAGAGGAGGTTAAAGCCAGTTTCAGATCTGAGATGACATTTATGAAGAGTGATATGATCACTAAGATCATAAGTGCTATAGGTGGTGTACCTCAGCATATAGGTACTAAAGATGGTTATGAGGAAGCTATTAAAGAATTTGAATTTGTTGGATTGTATGGTGAGGTCAGAACTGATCATGTAGAGAGACCTATTGCAAATAGGGTTGGTCAATTTGCTAGACTTGGATCTTAGTTGAAGTTGAAGCAAAAGATGGAGGTTTCTAATTTTTGAGGTACTTTGGATCCTAAGGACCTAATTGATTGGATTGGTGAATTGGAAGACTACTTTGAGCTTGAGGATTTTGAGGATCCACTCAGAGAAAGGTTGGCACAAACTAAGCTAAAGGGACATACTGCTCTTTGGAGGAAGGAACTACAAAGAGACATAGAAGAAGAAGGTGAAATGAAGATCACTAGATGGAGCTTCATGGTGACTAAGTTGAAGGCTATGTTCATTCCTACTAATTATAACTTGATTTTTTTAAGAGGTTGTAGAATCTAAAGTAGAAGGATATGATTGTGAAAGATTATACTAAGGAGTTCTACATGTTGACCATTTGACCTAGGCATAGAGAATTATCAAAGGAAAAGGTAGTGTGGTACATTAATGGTTTGAGATTAAATATTTAGGATAAGGTTGGTATGTTGAATATTTCATCAATTGAGGATGTTTATCAATATGCTTTGAGAATAGAGGAGAAGTTGAAGAGCAAGAATTAAGGTAGTTCCCAAGGAGAAGTAAGACTACACAACAAAGGCTAAACTGGGTATAGAAGATGAACCAAAATTTTTTGATTAGAAGAGAAGGATAGGTGGAGTTGAGTTTAAGGGTACTTGTTTTAGATGTCATGACGAAGGATATAGATATTATGAATGCTAGTAGAAGGGTGGTGATAAAAGAGTTGCTATTGTGAACAAGATTGAAGACCATGAACGTGAACAAGGGGAAAGTTTATTGGCTTGATGAGTTCTAGTTTTTTAGAGGATACTAGATTCTTGTCAGAGGACTAGTTTGTTTAGGACTCGTTGTAAGCATTGAGGTAAATTTTTTAATGTGATTATGGATGGCGGTAGTACTGATCACCTTGTTGCTGAAGAGATGGTTCAAAAGTTTGGTTTGAAGAGAGTGAGACATCCTTATCCTTATAGGATTGGTTGGTTGCAAGGTGAGCATGCTTTGGAAGTGAGGGATCAATGCCTTGTTGATTTCCAGATTGGTGAGTATAAGTATCAAGTGTTGTGAGATATTGTGGACATGAGAAATTGTCATTTTCTATTTAGTAGACCTTTGTAGTATGATTGCAAGTATGTGCATGATTGTGTCAATAATGTAATTTACAATTGATAAAGGTGGTAGGAAGCATTACCTAATTCCTTTGCATAATGAAGAGGTCAGCCGAAGGAACTTGAGTATTGACAGCGAAGTTGAGTTGGTAGATTCTAAAAGGGTTAGCAATCAATGTGGACCAAAAATTTGTGGAACACCAAGGATGGGAAAGAAGAAGAAGAGCAAGCAAAAGAGTGTACGAGTTGAAGACTTTAAGGACATATATGTAAAGAACTAGTTTGCAATTTATGTGTTAGATCCTAGAAGGTGTTCTTCTAGCTACTGAGAACATCTTTCCACATCTAAGAAGTCTAATGTAGGAGCATCCTAGGGTAGTTGGCTATCCTACATGATTAAGGGATTTTAGTAGGATTGGGTGGACCTATTTGGGTCTTGGGTAATTAATTTTGAAGTATTTAATAAGTATTGTAAGCCTTTAAAGGCATTTGGCATTTAATTTCTATTGGAGGCTGACTTGTGGCTTAGAATGGTATAAGTAGGGGTTGTGGTGAAATATTTAGTCATTATTCATCCATCTTGGAGAAGAAGAGGTGGTAGAGGAGCAAATTTTGAGAAAGCTGATAGTCAAGGCTTGGAAAACAAGGAGATTTCTTGGTGGGCTTGTGAGTACTAGCTAGATCTTCCTTGGAGGTTTCTACTAGAGTATGGATATGGACTAGCTAGGGTTTGGATTGGATCTTGAGGGATCTTGCAGAACTATTACTTGTTTTGTATTTGGCCATAACTAGGAAGATCTTATAGCCTAACACATTGCATGTAATTAGTTATATCTATGAATAGATTTTTGTGACTTGGGCTTCAAATCTTGCATTGTTTCTTATCTTTTGTTGCATTGATATTTTTTGGGGGCTAGGAAATCTCCTTTGGGGATTCTCCTACCTTACATTGCATCAATAACCTAGGGTTCCTAGTCAAGTTTTGGCTTCTAGTGGTCTTAGCCAAGCCACTAGTGGAATAAGGGGGATACTCAGTCCTAAAGTGTGACTTAATTACTAGGAGGTCTAATTATGTCATTAGAAGTGTTCCTTGTTACTTTGTTGTTCAAAGTTGCTAGGTATTGTGCAAATGTTGTCATTGTTGTCAAACATGACATCTGTGCATTTAGAGGGTTATAGTGGATGAAGAAAGGGTGGAATGGTGGTTCTTGTCCTAAGATTAATATTTAAGCACTTGAGGAAGTTTCATGAGGTTTTGACCAAGTTTGGTCCAACTATACAAAATGTTGTCAAGTTGCATGACAACTTTGGAAAATTGTAAAGGTTGTCATGACAAATTTTGCTGCTTGAGTGCATCTTTGAGAAATGGGTTGAATAACTACCTAAAATGGTTGGTACATATGTGTTGTAAATATAGAATTCCTCAATCAACTTGTGACAAGGTTTGGTGAATATTGGAACTAGGTTGGATTAATGAGCAAGTTGAATTATTAAGAAATTTTATCATAGTCAGGGCATTTTAGCTTACATTTGAAAATTAATGGATTGAACTCTACATGGTAGCTTGTGTATGAGTTATTAGTTGCAATTTCTTCATTTTATATGTTGTTAGATAGGGTGCTTATTTTTATTTCATTTCATTTTGTAAAATCTCTTTTTTAGGCATTGTCGTTGGTCCGAACCAGGCAATTTGTAATTATGGGGTCATAACTCACATTCCCACTATGACATCTATGTGGTTCATTGGGATTTGTGATATGAATACTTATATAATAAATATGAAAAATCTTGGGCCCTAGAAATATTTTTAAAAAAGTTTTATATAGATGACTTAGGCAAGCTAGAGTAGCATGGCTAGGGATCACAAAGATTGCAAGAGAAATTTGGTGGATTAAGTGTATTTATTGATTCAATCTATGCTTGTGGTGAGGTGGTCACATGAGTGAGGAAATCCGATGTGTAATGCCCTACCTAGAGATCCTTAGAAGAGGGATAGATAAAAACCAAATAATATTTTTTTTGACAACTATGAAAGCACAAGACAACCACCATACGAGGACTATGATGATCACAATGGAAGACTAACCAAAAAACCAAACACCAAAGATCTTCAGGAGTCACCACTAATTAAAACATAAACAAGAAAATAGTAGAGACCAACAATGGTCTCACACACATCAAGGATGCAAAGGAAGCATAACTCAACTATTGAACACCATGCTAACTCCTAAAAAATTAGGTAAGTCTAAAATCCTAAAGCCCTAAAATTTCATAGAACATTTATCTTAGCTTGCAAAGGATTGGAACCTATCTCTAAGGACTTGTCACATATATTAAAATATATCTTAAGTATAAGGAATTAAACAATATATTTTAAACTCCATAGGTGATCTATTTTGAACTATGAAGGTGTAAAACATAATAGGGTGTCCAAAACCAACTTCTGAAAATTCCCTAGCCAAGCTTAGATACACCTTGTTTTCATGTGAGGACAATAGACTCTTAGATTCTCACATGAGGAAGTGCAACATTCCATGTTAGAAACAACTAGGAAGGTGAGGAAGTGCACCAAATGATGCATGAATTTACTTGGCCCAATAGACAAGACACCTAAAATTGGTTTTGGGTTTTGCATGAGAAAGTGCTAGAAGTCATGTGAGAAAACCCAATACACCACATGAGAACTTGCATTCTCATACAAGAAAATACAATCTAAACTAAAAGATGGAAGCTAAATCTAATCATCTAATAATGTAGTGAAGGGAAATAATTGTAAGCAACATCAAAGTGAATAGAAGCAATCTCACAAAGTACTGAAACCAAAAACTAAGTGTGTGGTTCCTCCCAACCATAATAAATTAATGAGACCTTGAAAGTCCTAGCCATCCCTCATTCATAACATCCCAAACTACCAACTAGATAGTCAGAGCTATCTTATAAGGATGTCACTACTAAAGTGTAATAACATCATAAGAAATAGAAATCTAACATGCTAATACAACAAGAAATAGATACTCCAACTAATCAACTAACATCATCTAATCATATGCTAAACATGACAATAAGGGAATGTGTTACATAACTAACACAATATACAAGCATTCCAATTAAAGCATAAATCACAAGAAAGCATATTCTAGAACCCAAAGTACCAAGTGAAAACATCTAGAAATGGTCACACTAGGAAAAAAATACCATCTCTATACATCAGTCCCTAGTATTCATTTGTGTAGCTATGCCTCCCAACCACATGGAACTCATAGGTCCATTCTCACTATGCTAATGGATATAATGATCCAACCAAAAACACACATAAAAAACAACATTCATGGCTAACACTCATGCCAAATAGTAATGATGACTAAAAGCAGGATCATGAGACAATGCAAGTACTACACATCCTACTCAGGCACTCAATGATCTACTAAGTAGGGGCTGACATCATGGAGAGTTGCTTGGCATAGAAAATCCCAACCTTAGATCATGCAAATTCATGTCCTTAATAGAAGGCTCTAGCACTATGTCCTCAAACTTAATCAGGTGGTCAGACATTTTATTATCTTAAGTTTTATTACCACCTAATATTTTATTTAGTTATTACTTAATTAAAGCCTCTGCATGCAATGCTCTAGGCATGGACACCAAGCTGCAAAGATAGAAGCCTCCTCCATTTGCTATCCTACCCTACCCATGCTTATCCAATAATGAGTTCCCATAGGCATACATATTTCCAATGCAACCCCAACGATTTCAACTGCTAGAAGTACCACAAAATATTGGGCCTCGCAAGTCACCCAACAAATGCACACACATGTGCTTGGGTATAACCAACCACCACCACAAAGATCATAAAAAAAGGATTGGATGAGAACACAATGTACAAATACACTCAACTAAAAACATATTGGGGAGAATAGATGTGGTACACATCTTAGTGCAACATAAAAGTGCAATAATGGTCTGACTGACATCTAAACGGATGATCTAGGTCCACGACCAACATCATGCCAAGAAAACCCATAAAAACTAGGTGGCATGCAAAATGAGGTAAAAACTGCAAAACTAGAAAACTTTGAAATTAAAAGCCATTTTTTCCATGGGTACAAAAGCCTTAAAAATCCAATAAAATTTGGGTTTAGTCATTGTATGCAAAAATGACCAGCATAATGGTGCGAAACCCCAAACCCCGATCCCAAAAATAGGGAAATATTTCTTTCCAAACCAAATGAAAATAGAGGGGAACACTAGTTCTCAGCCTCCTAACAAATAACTACAAGAAACAAAAGCTGAAAGAAGTAGAAACAAGAAAATATGAGAGCCCTACCTGACAGCAAAAGGGGCTAAAACTGAAAACAACACAATAAATTAAATTGCTTGCTAAAACTACTATAAATATTAACAAAGTGAGGTCTACCCAAGCCAAATCTAACAAGACTAACCTTGTGAAGATTCCACACTCACAACTCCCATAAAAAATAGAAACGTGGTCATCCAGAAGAGGATTCTCAAAAGAGCTCTCAAATTTGTATTTTGCAAAAGTGAGAAGTGAGAAAACAAATCTCTTTTCCAATACTTATTCACTTTTTGAGTGAATAATCAATTAGGGAAAATAGCTACTTATAATAGCTAGGCTCTAAATTGACCCATATGAAAATAGGTTATCCCTCATAATAGGAATTTACCTAAGATAGAGCTGCTAGAAATTTAAAATCAAATAAATAAAGCACAAAAAACCGAAAACCAAAATCACAAAAGGCCTTAACAACTTTGCAACAATGCAAAACTCTAAATGCACAGACACACTCACTAGTTTAATCACATAATGAAAATGAGTTTATATTTAACAAATCAATGAAAGGTTTAATTTAACCTTTAATAAGATACGTCAACCGTACAGGGATGACATTGGTAAAAATGAATAGCTGGATCACTAACTCCATTTTCCACTGCTAGAGATATAATTCCTGCACACCAAAACACATGATCAAGTGCAATTGTATATAATATCATAGCTAAATCAATAAATGTATTAAATGACTAATTTAACCATTTATTCAATTTATACCTAAATAATCCATTTACATCACTCACATTCCTACAAAGCATAATGAAATAAGAATGAAGTAAATCACCATAGCATAAAATCTATCACATAACAAAATTAGACATATGTCCAAATACCAGATAATGAGATATCATCATAGACCTACTATCATCTCAAAATAGCATCAACATGGAAATATGATAAACTGAATAACATAGTAGTATAAAATCTTTGAATCTGAAATCAAAGTATAACATCCAACCCTTAGGTCATATCAAGGCACAAAATAATAAGAGTCTCAAGTATATGTGAAATAAAAATATACAAGGTACAAATTGCAAACATGAGAGGCACTACATCCTCCCCCACTAGCAGAGGCTTACTCTTGAAAGCTAACAAATAGATAGGGGTGCAATCCTCTCAATTGTATAACATCTTCCCATATTCCAGAAGTCTCATTGCTCGGGTCCCATTGGACCCTTACCTGCATGATGGCCCAAAATTACAAGGTTAGGCTCTAGTATTGAAGGATATGAATGGGCTCCAAAGTAAGCTACCCATATGCTACTTGCAAAGCATCCCAATCAAGTACATGGGTCACATCAAGAATATACTATCTCAAAATAGAAAGATGGAAAACATCATGTATGCATGATAGGCTAGGTGACAACACTAGTCAATACACAACAAGATCAATCCTCTCAAGGATCTCAAATGGTCGAACAAAATTCAATGCCAACTTTGAGCCTTTCCCATAATGGATGGGGCTCTTTCTTGTTTGCACTCTCAAAAACACCCTGTCACCAATATAAAAAGTGATGATCCAACCTATGGGAATTTGCATTCTTCTTCTACCTATCCTAAGAAGTAACCAAATTCCCCCTAATCTAAACAATCTACTACACCATATTCTGAAGCTTCTCTACACCCAAAAGAACTCGGTCCTCTAAATGATCCCAACTCAATACGGTACGACACAATCTACCATACAAGGCCTGAAAAGGTGATAGGCCAAGAGAACTATGATACCCATTTTTGTATGAAAACTCAACAAGGAATAAATAATCCTCCCACTTCACCTGTTGGTCCATCAAATACATGCGAAGCATGTTTTCCAGAACCTGGTTCACTCTCTCATTTGACCATCAGTCTCTGGGTGGTATGCCAAACTAAAATTGAGTTGTGTGCCCAACACATGCTGAAGAGACATCCATAATGTTTAGGTAAATACTAAATCTCTAAAAAATATAATCCAATGAAAGATCAAATGAAAATGAACAATATCCTCCAAAAAAACATACACTAAAAAAGAAGCTGTGTAGGATGCACTCATGGGTGTAAAATTTGCTACCTTGGACAACTTTTTCACTATCACCATGATACAATCATGTCTCCCTGATGACATAGGTAATCTTGTGATAAAATAAATGGATATCATATCCCACTTCCACTCTAGAATGGCATGTGGCTACAAAAGACCCACTGAATATTGATGCTCTACTTTCACTCTTTGGCACTCAAGACATCTAGCCACAAAATCAGTAACATCATGCTTCATCCCTACACACAAGTACAACTATCTAAGATCAGCAAGTAACTTCTTGACACCAAGATGTGTGAAAAATGGTGCATGATGTATTGGAAGATTGGTTTGATGATATGTTACATTCATGACTGAGTTTTTTATTGATGTCAACATAGCATGTTTGATGTCTTCTGTGGTATCTGGCAAAAGAATAACAAAAATATTAAATTGGTATGGATGGATAGTTGAGCATGATAACCACCCATAGTTATGGGAGATACTTTTGAGTATCTAGTATACATTGTTAATGTTAGAAGGAGAAAGAAGAAATCTAGAAGAAGTTATGTAAGTTTTGGTGATGTTTGTTCTGAGATAGATTTTATAGAAGCATGTTTTAGTAAATTTTTTATATCTCTTAGTAGAGTTGATATCTTGAGGATCAAGGTTGAGGAAATAAAGAAGACATGTTGAGGATGATGTGGCTAAGCTCATTCATCATAATATTGCATGTATGGAAAGTTATTCAAGTTGTAAGGCATAAGATTAAGGTTATCACTAAGTGTAACATGTTCCTAGTGAGGTCCTATAATTATTAATTGAAAAGGACTAACAACCAACTTAGGGAATTATTTAATGGACTCAGTATAAAGGAAGGACATTTTCCTCTATCATGTGATGTGTTGTTATGATTGAATGGTTGATGATAACCAATAGACAGTGTAGAATGTGAAGTTGAGCAGAGTAGTGTAGAAGTGAAGGAAAATTCATTGTCAAGGTTTTTCTAAGTGATCTGAGGCTTGGTATTTGGATCTGAGGTTTAGGAGCTAGTCTATAAGATCTAATAGTGATTGGTCTAGTTGACAGGATAGAGGAAAGTATAGAGGAAAGAAGAAGATACTAGTAAATTACTTGTTTAAGTAGTGAGCTCTTCTTGTATTTGAAATTGCATGTTTGGGTAGTGGGCTCCTATTTCATACATTATACCACAACTCCTAACAAGGTTGGCACAACTCTTATAAAGTTTGGAATATCCTAGTATGGATTCAAAGTCTCCTAATAGGGACTCATTATACCAACTATTGTAATAGACTCCTAGCAAGGTATATCTTCTAACAAGGAATATTTATATTAGTACATCATCTTCTAGGCATCATTCCCACCTGGGTTTTCCCTTTGATCAAGGGTTTCCCTAGTCAACATATCTATTGTAATTGTCTATGTTCATCTTTTTATTATTATTTTTTATTTTGGTTAAATGGTTAAGTTTGTTTAAAGAAGATAAATGTTATAATTGTGGGATAACTAATTCACCCCCTCCCCCTCTTAGTTATATTGGTGGACTATTGTTTCTAACAATTGGAATCAACGCCTTAGCTTCTTGAAGAAAATTTTTAATAGCTTTGGGAGATCCATGGTGAACATGTTTAGGAAAGATAGTTTGAAATTTGTTGGAACAAACTATGACAGCTAGAAGGAAAAGATGAAGACACATTTATTGTGTATGGGTCCAGGATATTAGATCTTGACAAAATCAGTGAAGACAATCATTGAAGAATATGAGTTGGAAGGTTTCTTCAAGGTATAAAGATATCTTTTCATGTGTGGCATGAGAGCTAGGAAAACACTATTGACTAAACTTCCTAAAATTGAATACAATCTAGTAAAATCATTTCCTACTTCACATTTGATTTGGAAAGCTTTGGATAATATTTTTGAAGGTTATGCACATTCTAAGAAGTTGAGGCTACAAACTTGGATTTGTGCATTTCAAGATGCTAAGCTGATGGAAGATGAATCTATAAGAACATATATAGGTAGGATATAAGAAATTAGTATAGGTATTAGAACTCAAGGAGGAAACAAAGAAGATTATGAGGTTATATTAAAGATATTGAAGACTCTAACACCAATAGTCAAGCCAAAAGTTGTTGATATCATGTATCAAATATTTCACTAGGGATACATTGCTTGGAAGACTTGAAGTAGTTGAGAATGAACTTAGACAGTCTAGAAAAGTAACCAGAATAGAGACAACTTTCAGTGCCTTGAATATTCAGCCTAACTTATCAAAGAGAACAAGTGCTAGAGGAGATTTTGCTAGCAGTAGAAAATCTGAGGAAGAAAAAAAAATTGATGAAGTAGTAGCCCTTTTGGTAAGAAGAGAAAAGGGAGGTAAGAAAATATTTAAGTGTTGGACTTGTGATGAATATGGTCATTATGCATCTAAGTTTCCTAAAAGGGAGAAAAAGTATAAGGGAAGTCATAAGCCTAGAAAAGATAGAGAATGTCTGTATGCAAATGAGAATAATGATTATGATGAACAAGGATTGAGTGCAAGTGATGATGAAATTGGATTAGTGGTAATTAAAGAAGAAATTATAGAGAAGGTAGTTTTGGTATCACAGGTTAAGAAGAAATCTAATTGGATAATTGATAGTGGTTGTTCACATCATATGACTAGTGATATGAACAAGTTTGTTGACTTCAAAAGTTAGGATTGAGGATTTCTTAGTGTTGGAAATAATGCAACATGCCAAGTAAAAGGTATTGGATGTATAACTCTTGAT
Organism: Cupressus sempervirens; assembly: GCA_028749045.1. Classification (NCBI taxonomy): domain Eukaryota; kingdom Viridiplantae; phylum Streptophyta; class Pinopsida; order Cupressales; family Cupressaceae; genus Cupressus; species Cupressus sempervirens. Next base: position 590,641,435 of record CM053784.1, read on the forward strand.
GGTAAAACTAATACTAATGATGTATACTTTGTTGATGGTTTAAAGCACAATATTTTTAGTGTTGGATAACTAGTAGACAAAGGTTATTAGTTTCAATTCATAGAAAATACATGCATGATCAAAGATAAAGATGGAAAGGTAATTGGAATAGGATCTAGATCTAGAGGTAATGTATTTTAGTTGAATCTAGTTGAAACCTAATGAACTAACATGTTTGGTTGCAAGGGTAGATGACAATTGGTTATGGCATAAGAAATTCTATCATATAAAATTTGATAGTATTGCGAGGACTAGTAAAATGTTTTCTATTAGAGATTTGCTAAAGAATATAAAGCCTACTAACACAATTTTCAAGGAGTGTGTTTTAGCAAAGTATAACAAAACTTCTTTTCCTAGCAAGAAGTTTACCACTACAACAAAGTTGGAGATTGTACACACAAATCTTAGTAGTCCTACAAAGACTAGAGGATACTATGGTGAAAGGTATTTTATGATTCTAGTTAATAATTTTTGTAGAACAATGTGGGTTGCATTTCTTAAAGAGAAATCTAAGGCATTTGACAAGTTTAAGATATTCAAGAATAGAGTTAAGAATGAATTTGGTGTAAAGATTAAATGTTTAAGATTAGATAGAGGAGAGGAATTTACTTCGAATGAGTTTAACATGTTTTCTGAGAAAAATGGAATTAAGAGACAACTATCAACTCCAAGAACCCCTAAATAAAATGGTGTTGTAGAGAGAAGGAACAAATCTATTACAAAAGTTTCAAGAGCTATGTTAGCATAGAATGATGTATCCAAGACATTTTGGAAAAAAGCTGTGAATACTATAGTCTATGATATGAATAGAGTACAAGTTAGGAAGGACACAAACAAGACACTTTATGAACTATGGTTTGGGCAGTCACCTATACCTAAGTACTTTAGAATATTTGGAAGTAACTATTACATAAAGAGAGATTATGACATTGGTAAGTTCAATGCTAGAAGTGATGATGGTATGTTTCTTGGTTAGTCATTGAAAAGCAAGGCTTATAGATATTCTAATTAGAGAACTAAGACTATTCTGGAAAGTGCAAATGTGAAAATTGATGAGAAATTCAAAATACAAGAGAGAATAATTGATTACAATTTAGATGATGATGTTGTTACTAAGCCAAGGAATCATGAGGTATTTCTTGAGACTAACAATAATTTTCGAACTGAAGGAGAGCAAAGGTAGGAACAAAGCTCAAAAACTTTAGTAGAGCCAAGAGTTGAGATAGCAACTCCTACTTCAAGAAAGAACATGATAAAGAATCACCCATCCAAATAGATCATCAAAAGCAAAGACAAAGCTGTGATGACAAGAAGTAGAGTGAATGAAGAACTATTCTTGATACCTCAAGTTGAACCTAAGAATGTAGATGAAGTATGTAAAGATGATTATTGGAAGCAAGATATGAAAGAGGAATTAGATCAAATAGAAAAGAATGAGACATGGGAATTGATCCCCAGACTAGTAGACAAGAATGTGATAGGAATAAAATGAGTATTCAAGAACAAGATGAATGAACAAGATGAAGTTGCAAGAAGCAATGCAAGATTGGTATGTAAAGGTTACTCGGCAAGAAGGAATAGATTATGAGGAGACTTATGCTCCAATGGCTAGAATTGAAGCTATAAGGTTATTCTTAGCCTATGCAACATAGAAGAAATTCAAAGTGTATCAGATGGATGTCAAGTCAAAATTTTTGAATGGAGAACTTGAAGAAGAGGTATACATTGAGTAGCTTGAAGGATGTTCTTTGATAGATGACAAGGACATAATATACAGACTAAGGAAAGCATTGTATGGATTGAAGCAAGCACCTAGAACTTGGTATGGAAGGTTGGACAAGAATTTGACATTGCTTGGATATAGCAAAGTTATGACAGAGACTAATTTGTATTGGAAAGAAATTGGTGATGGTTTGATGATTTTGGTAATATTTGTTGATGACATTATATTTGAAGGAAATAATGAAGAAAGTAAGAAGTTTGTAGAAGAAATGAAGAAAGAATTTGAAATGAGGATGATAGGAGAGATGAAATATTTCCTAGGATTGAAAATTGTACAAAATAAAGAAGGAATCTTTATTTCTCAGACTAAATACTTGAAGGATTTATTGAAAAGGTTTGGTTTGGAAAAATGTAAAGTTTTTGGAACACCTATGGTAATTGTACACAAGTTATCCACAAAATATGAGATACCTAGTGTTGAGGAGAAGAAGTATAGATCTATGATTGGAGGATTGCAATATTTGACACACACAAGGCCAGATATAGAAAATGTAGTTGGAATTATTGCAAGATTCCAAGCTGACCCAAAGAAGCACATTATGCAGTAGTCAAAAGGAAATTGAGAAATTTGAAAGGAACATCTGAGTTTGGATTGTGATATGATAGATCTAATCATTTTACTCTAAGTCCTTAGACTAATGCAGAATGGGTAGGTAGTATGGATGACAAAAAGAGTACCAGTGGCAAAGAATTCTTTCTTGAAGGAAGATTATGTTGTAGCAAAAAATAATTGCAATCAAGTAATTTGGATGAAGTCGATGCTGAAGGATATAAGGATAGAAATTAGTGAACCTATTGTTATACATTGTGACAATACAAGCATGGTAAATAGGTCTAAGAATCTAGTATTGCATTCGAGGACTAAGCACTTTCCTATTAAGTATCATATGTTGAGAGAAAAAGTTGTAAAAAAGGAATTCACATTGGAATATGCAACCACTAAAGGGTAGATTGTAGATATATTCACTAAGTGTCTTTCCAAAGAGACTTTTGAGTATTTGTGAGGTATGCTTGGGGTTATGCCCCTTCCTACATTAGAGTTGAAGATGAAAGAGTGTATTAGTATAGGGTAATAGAGCACTATTGTTTGTCTAGATTGGATGTTGATGCTTCTTGTATGGGGGAGTATCTATGATGGACAGAGTCATCTAGGACTCTTGTTGATGATGTTTTGAATAGTGTATTTTGACACTCAAGCTGAGTAAGTATTAGTTGTTGTAGAGATGTTGGTTGTAGAAACCTTTAACATTGATGTCAATGGGGGAGAGTTTTGCATGAAAAACATTATGCTAAGGAGAAGTTTGAAAGCATGCTAAGGAAGATGTTTGACATAAGCATAGTATTTGTAATGATAGTTTGGTTAAGAGCACATTGAGGTATATCAATGGGGGAGTATGATTGATGAAGAAGATTTGAAGAATGTCTATCTTTTGTTAGTATTATTGGAACTAGATCTTTTTCATCTATGTTTCCATCAATGCCAAAGGAGGAGATTATTGGAAGCTTGGTAAGATCGTTGGAAGATTGGTTTGATGATATGTTACATTCATGACTGAGTTTGTCATTGATGTCAACATAGCATGTTTGTTGTCTTATTTGGTATCTGACAAAAGAATAACAAAAAGATTAAGTTGGTACCACTGGCTAGTTGAGCATGATAACCACCCATCGTTATGGGAGATACTTTATAGTATCTGGTATATGTAGTTAATGTTGAAAGTAGAAAGGAGAAGTCTAGAAGAAGTTATGTAATTTTTTGTGATGTCTATTTTGAGATATAGTTTATAGAGGCATGTTTTTGTAAACTTGTTATATCTCTTAGTAGAGTTGATATCTTGAGTATTGAGTTGAGGACATGAAGAAGACATGTTGAGGATGGCATGTCTAAGTTCACTCATCATAATATTATGTGTACAGAATGCTATTCAAGTTGCAAAGTGGAAGATTAAGGTTATCACTAAGTGTAACATGTTCTTAGTGAGGTCATATAATAATTAATTGAAAAGGACTAACAACTAACTTAGGGAATTATTTTATGGACTTGGTATAAAGAAGGATATTTTACTTTATCATGTGATGTGTTGTTATGATTGAAGGATTGATGATAAGAAAAAAAGAGTGTGGAATGCAAAGTTGAGCAAAGTAGTGTAGAAGTGAAGGAAACTTCATTGCTGAGGTTTTGTTGAGTGATCTAAAGTTTGGTATTTGGATCCAATGTTTGTGAACTAGTCTACAAGGTCGAAAAATGATCGGTCCAATTGATAAGATAGAGGAAAGTATAGAGGAAAGAAGAAGATATCATTAAATTACTTGTTTGAGCAGTGAGCTCTTCTTGTATTTGAAATTTCATGTTTGGGCAATGGGTTCTTCTTGCATACATTATACCACAACTCCTAATAGGGTTGGAATCTCATAACAGGGGTTCAAAGTCTCCTAACAGGGGCTCATTGTACTAAATGTTGTAAGAGACTCCTGACAAGGTCTATCCTCTAACAAGGAATATTGATATTAGTACATCATCTTGTGGGCATCATTCACACTAGGGTTTTCCCTTGTCAACATATCTAGTGTAATTATCTATGTGCATATTTGTACGGTTGTTGTTTACTTTGGTTGAATGGTTAATTTTGTTTAAACAAGATAAATATTATAATTGTTGGATAATATATTCACCCCCCCTTAGTTATCTTGGTGGACTATTATTTCTAATACAATGTGCTTTAGACAAAATCAAGGTACAAAGATCACTAGACATAGGTACATAGATACACCCCATGTGTCATAGTAGTCCATTAAACTATTAAAATTCTTTAGAATAACTGAGAGGGGGGGGGTGTGAATCAATTATCCAAGGTCTAAATGCCCTATTAATACTTTTTTACTACTTTTAATGAATCCATACACTTTTCATCCGTCCAAACTTTAAATAAAAAATATTAGCAAGTTACAGTAAATCAACATGCAAAGATAAAACATGCAAGATCAACACATGACACAATGATTTACGTGGAAACCCGATTTGGGAAAAACCACCAGTAACATGCTACTTGATTCTCACTCTTCTGAAGTGATGCCCTATTAAAAGCCTGCCCTGTTAAAGGCTTACAACACACTGTTAAATGTGAACTTGTTAGAGGATTTCACCAAACTATTAGGAATGGGCCTAGTTAAAGGACTTTAGAACATTCACTTGGAATCTCACCTTGTTAAAGGATTTATCTCATGGCTATTAAACCAACCTAAGTCCATAGGATTTAAACTTTACTGTTAATTTTGCTAGAAAGTAACGATAATGGTCTTTTGATCTGATATAACTTACAACATACTTTGTAGATTTTAGATCACACTTTTAGTTCAATCCTAATGCTTGGCTTTAATCACTTCAGCTCTAACTGCTTGACTTCTTCTCAAGCTTTTTCTCCTTGAGTCTTCTAACTCATTGTACCAATGCATCCATATCAGGGGTCTTCTTATTGAAATAGAGTCACTATGCTCTCTTATCTCCTTAGCACCTCCTTCAGCATTTCATGCTCTCATGCTTGACCGCCTCTCTCTCTTTTTTCATTAACTTATGACTCCTTAAATAGAAATCTAATTTGCCTTTGCTGCTCATTTCTCCCTTTCCAATTTTAGGGTTTCGAATGGATTAGGTAGGATACAATGTATCTACCTCATATCTTGTTCTTATCTTCAAACTTCGTCAGTTGTATTCTTAAAAATGTTTTACATGGTGTTTTGTGCCACCAGCTCATCATTCTTATCTTCCATTTTAATTCACAAACTTCTAGATAACAACCTTGTTGGCTTAGATCTGGCGAATCTTTGATTTTCAAAATAATGCAGCAACTCGACATTATTGATTTACTGGTGCTCAACATCTCTATGTTACTTGGCACTAATGGTTTTACTAGTGCTTGGCATCTCTGTGTTACTTGGTACTATTGGTTTTATTGGTGCTTGGCATCTCTGTGTTACTCGGCACCTATCTCTGCTTGACACTCGATATCACTCGGCACTTGAACTTTCTCGGCACTTGAAGTTTACTCAGCACTTACTAGGAATTTTCTTAGCACATACTAGCTTGCTCGGCTCCTTATCTGTAATGAACTTAGTTGAGCTTTACAAATGTCTTAGCTGAAACCTTACATCTTTGATATGTTTCAGTGTGCCCATTCCCTGTATCTTATAGTATGTCATCAAATACACTTTTTCATCAATGGATTAGTTGATCCTTGTACTTCATTACAACATCATAACTTCAACCTTTCTCTAGGTGTTCTAGTTACATCTTATTGATTGCCTCCTCCTTGACAATCAACTAATTGATAGTATTTGGATCTCTAAAGCAATTTTCATTCCTGCAAGTAGCAAGTTTGACATCAATGACAAAATAATGATTGAGAACATTCTTTACCAGTTCCATATATCATTCCAACCACTTTTCTTATGATCATTTCAATCATTTCCAACATAAACTCAATTAAATATCCATAAAATCTCCCCTTAAGGGTACATCCATAATTGATCTCCACCTTCACCTCCTGATACCAAGTGTTAGTAGGCAAAGCCTCCAAAATATGACCTCAAAAATCCACTCCTAGTGACATCAGCGATACCTCATGTTGCATCCTACTCAAGGCATCTATGATGACATTATCCTTCCCTTTAATGTAATGAACATCAAAGTCATATTCACATAGGAGCTCCATCCAACAATGCTACCGTGTATTTAGGTTTGTTTGATTAAAAATATACTACTAACTCCTATTATCGCTATGTAAATCAAACTTGTGTCCCAAGAGAAAATGCCTCTAATGAATAAGAGCATATACTATCATTGCGAGTTCCAAATTATGAGTGGGGTAGTTAAACTCTTAGTCCTTGAGTTTCCTAGAAAAATATGCAATAATTCAACCATTGTGTATCAACACCACACCCACAACTTCCAATGAAGCATCTATGCAAACCATGAAATCATGTATAAGATTAGGCACTCCAAAGACTAGTGCACTGGTCAAACACTCCTTAAGAGCATCAAATGTTTCCTTAAACTAATTCGACCAAACAAACTTCTTTCCTTTCTACTAAAGAGAAGTGATGGGATGAGCTACTCGTGATAAATCCTTCACAAAGTGATGGTAATAACCCACCAATCTCATGAAACTATGAACTTATGAGACATTAGTGGGTTCCAACCAATCCATGATAGCACAGATTTTCTTTGGATCCACTGCAATACCATCACCTATGATGATATGTCCCAAATACTTCACCTCTGGCTAGAAGAAACCACATTTACTCAGGTTTCCATTAAACTAATCATCTCTCAAGCACTGCAATACTAGGCATAAATGGACCTCATGCTCCTCAACAATCTTTTAATAAATTAATATGTCATCTAGGAATATGATGACACATCGATCAAGGTACTTGCAAAATACTCCATTCATAAAACTCATAAACACAGATGGCACATTGGTTAACCCAAAGGGTACCACTGTGAACTCATAATTCCCATACCATGTATGAAAAGATATATGATGAATATCGGCCTCTCACTTATGAAGATGATAGTATCCTGACTTCAGATCAATCTTTGAGAATACTCATACTCCATTCATCTAATCAAATAGGTCATCTATCCTCAACAAAGGATACTAGTTCTTCACTATCACCTTATTCATTTTTTGGTAGTCAATGCACTAACACAAAGATCCATCCTTCTTTACGAAGATGGTTGGTGTACCCCACTAGGTTACACTAGGGTGAATATGGTCCATGGTCCACAATTCCTCCAATTGCAATCTAAGCTCACTCAACTCTTGAGTAGTCATGTGGTAAGGTGAGTAGTCATGTGGTAAGGGGCATGTGAAATCAGCTCCACTCTTGGTACAAGATCGATCCAAAAATCAATGTCACATTGTGGTGGCATAATTGAAAATTCATCAGTCAAAACAACTACATACTCACGAAGGAGTGGATGATCATCAAGAGTCACCATATGGCACTTGGCTTCCTCAAGATCACTGATAAAAATAAGAAACAACAGACAACCCTTCCATACACTCTACTTTAGCTTATTAGTTGAGATCATTCCAAAGTGAGACTAGTCTCTAGATCCCCAAAAGTTCCACCTACCCACCTATGTCTTCAACACACTATACCTACTTACAATGAAAATCTATATTTTCCTAATGGGTGACTAATTAATCTATACCCAATACAATGTCATACAATCCTAAAGGTAGGATATGAAGATCCACTATGGTGGTGAAGGTTTCCGAATTCAAACTACAACCTCTAACCAATGAGTTTATAGCCACTTTAGAACCCATGGCTAACTCAACTTGCCACCTATCAACCTGACATGCTCTTAGTAGCCCATATCATTGAATAAGATATGGTGAAATAAAAGAATCAAAAGTACCTGAGTCAAAAAAGGAAGACTAAATACCACACCTTGTAGCCTTGACTACTATACCTTGATGTTTAGCTCGATGGTTGTCAACCACTACGGAGACTCAATGATTCCTTCTTTCTCCCATAGTATGTTCAAATCTATTTGCATTTTTACTAGGTCCTATAGATGGTTTGATAGGACACTCAAAATATTTATGACTAGGCTGGCCACAAGAAAAAGAAACTCCCACAAAGCTAGAACTTGTTCCATGACCACCCTAAGTAGCACTAGGATATGGTGTACTACCCTTGCTAGAATTTTGCTAATCACCTCAAGGAGGGTGATCCTGCTAGGATTTTTGTCCTTGGTTTTGGTTATCTCCTTTCTTTTTCAATGGTATCCTGAAGTTTGTCCATCCTTGTTCCAAAAACTCTTCCTATAGTTATGGTGATAACCATCCTAAGAGGGTGCAGACTAGGCCTAGCCTTTCCCTGAGGACTAGGTAAACTAAGCATCCTATCCTAAATTTTGTGCACTTTGGTTCTAAGAACCAATTTTTTTGCTAAACCCCCTAGTCACATTATTCTCCAAAATCCTTTCCTTCTCCATGGCATGTGCAAGTGTCCTAGGTTGGTGAACATGGACATCCCTAATGATAGATTCCCAAAGGCCCCTAGAAAAATTCTATATGAGGAGTGCCTCATCATGTCAATAGCTTGAATACTTTGTCAAACCAAGGAAATTATTCTCATATCGATCCACTATCATATTTACTTGTTTGAGTTCATGAAATGCATCAATATGAGCTTTACCATACTATAAAGAAAGCAATTTCTTCTTGAATCTCTCCTTGAACATCTCCTAAAGTACTAACTTCAATGCCCAAATACCATTCTTCTCATTATTACCTCTTTCTCCCTCTCCCTCTTGATTCCCCTCTTCCTAGTGTTCTTCTCCATGGTTATTGGTACCAGTACCACCCCAACCACTAGGTCTACATGTAGGAGGCATCACTAACAAAAGCAATAAGGAAAGATTAGAAACATACATCACAAGCATAGAGTCAAAAGCATGAATCAAAAAGATATTGAAATAGTAGCCATTATACAACAATACACAAATGAAAAAAAAATCCATAGTGGAAGCATAATAGAGAGATCCTAATATTGTAACATGGGCTTTGAGAGCAGATGTAATGCCCTATACGTAGATCCTTGGAACAAGGATAGATAAAAACCAAACAACATTTTTTTGACAAGCATGAAAGCACAAGACAACCATCAAGGATGCAAAGGAAGCACAACTCAACTACTGAACACCATGTTGAAAGACAAATGTTGACTCCTAAAAAATTGGCTAATTCTAAAATCTTGAAGCCCTAAAATTTCCTAGAATCTTTATCTTAGCTTGCAAAGGGTTGGAACCTATTTGAAAAGACTCGTGGTATATATTAAAATATATCTTAATTATAAGGAATTAAATAGGAAATATATTTTGAACTAGGAAGGTGAGAACTTATACTTAAATGATATATTTTAAACCCCATAGGAAATCAATTTTGAACTAGGAAGGTGTAAGACATAACAAGGTGTCCAAAACCAACTTCAAAATTTTCCCTAGCCAAGCCTAGGTACCCCACTATTTTTCATGCAAGGACAATAGACTAACAAATTTTCAGATGAGGAAGTGGAATATGCCACATGAGAAACTACCATCCACATGAGGAAATGCACCAAAAAACATGAGAATGTACTTGGCCCAACAACCAAGACACCTAAAACTAGTGTTGAGTTTCATGTGAAAAAGTGGCAAAAGCTGTGCGAGAAAACTCATCACACCACATGAGAACTTGTATTCTCACATGAGAAACTATAATTTCAAATGAGAATACAAAAAAACAAAGTAGAAAACATTAATGATTGAAAGATAGGAAATGAATTCCTCCACACTAGGGAGTACGTGATCCACATATCAAGGAAAAGACACTTGAATGAATAATTGAAAGATGGAAACTAAATCTAACCATCTAACAATGTAGTGAAGGGAAATAATATAGGTAACATTATAGTAAACAAAAACAATATCATAAAGTACTAAAACAATGAACTAAGTATGCGGTTCCTCCCAACCATAATAAAATTATGAGACCTCGAAGGTCCTAGCCTTCCCTTCATGTAACATCCCAAGCTACCAACTAGATAGTTGAAGCTATCTTATAAGGACGTCACTGCTAAAGTGTAATAAAATCATAAGAGCTATAAATCTAACATGCTAAAAAATAAGCAATAGATACTTGAACTAATCAACTAACATCATCCAATCATATGCTAAACATCATATTAAGGGAATGCATCAAATAACTAACATGATATATAACCATTCCAATGAAAGTATAAATCACAAGAAAGCATACTCTAGAACCTGAAGTACCAAGTGAAAACATCCAGCAATGATTGCACTAGGAAAAAAGGCCATCTCTATACACTGGTCCCTAGCAGCGATCTAGGTAGCTATGCCTGCCAATGATGTGGAACCCATAGGTCCACTCCCACCATGGTGATGGAGATAATGATCCAACCACAAACACATAGAAAACACAATGTCCATGGCTAACAATCACACAAGATAGTAATAATGAGTGAAACCAAGATTGTGAGACAATGCAAGTACTAAAAGTCTTGGTTAGACACTCAATGGGCTACTAAGTAGGGGCTGACATCATCAAGATTTGCTTGGCATTGAAAATCCCAAGCTCAGATCGTGCAAATTCAACTCCTTAACTGAAGGCTCTAGTACTATGTCCTCAAACTTAATTGAGTGCTCACACATTTTATTATCTTTAGTTTTATTACCACATAGTATTTTATTTAGTTATCACTTAATTAAAGCCTTTGCACACAATGCTTTGAGCATGGACACTAGGCTATGGAGATAGAAGCCCCCTCCACATGCTACCATACCCTGCCCATGCTCATCCAATGATGAGTGCCTATAGGCATGAATATTCCCAACCCAACCTCAATGATCATAACTTCCAAAAGTACCATGGAAGATTGATCCTTCACTTGACAAATGGACATATGTGTGCTTGTATGTGGCACAACACTAGCACAAAGATCATAACACAAGGACTGGATGAGAACACAATGCAAAAATACACTCAACCAAAAATAGGCTTGGGAGAATGGATGTAGCACACATCCCAATGAAATATAAAACTGCAATAGTGGTTTTATTGACATTGAAATAGATGAGCTAGGTCCATGACGAACATCATGCCTGGGAAACCTAAGAAAACTGGGAAGCATGCAAAATGAGGTAAAGACACCAAAATTGGAAAACTTTGAAATTAAAATGCATTTGGTCCATTTGTACAAAAGACTCAAAAATCCAATAAAATGTGGGTTTGGACACTGTATGCAAAAATGACCAGCATTATGGTGCAAAACCCCAAACCCCTATCCTAAAAATAGGAAAAATATTCGTACCTGACCAAATGGAAATAGAGGGGAACACTAGTTATCTGACTCCTAACAAATAGTTATAGGAAATAAAAGCTAAAATAGAGTAGAAAAAAGAAAATGGAAGAGCCCTACCTAAAAGAAAAAGGGACTAAACTTGAAAACAACAAAAAAAATAAAAAAAATTGCCCACTGAAACTAGTGGAAATCTTGGCAAAGCAAGGTCTACCTGAGCTAGATCCAATGAGACTCACCTCACAAAGATCCCATGCTCACAGCTCACACAAAAAATAGAAATGTAATCCTACAAATGAGGATTCTCAAAAGAGATCTCAAATTTGTATTTTACAAAAGTGAGAAGTGAGAAAACAAATCCACTTTTCAATAATTATTCACTTTTTGAGTGAATAATCAATTAGGGAAAATAGTCAGTTATACTAGCTAGACTCTAAATTGACCCAAAAAAAAAAAGGTTATCCCTCATAATAGGAATATACCTAAGGCAAAGCTGCCAAAAATTAAAAATCAAATAAATAAAGCCCAAAAAAACCAAAACTAAAATCACAGAAGGCCTTAACAAATTCGCAACAATGCAAAACTCTAAATGCACAAACATGCTTACGAGTCTAATCACATAATGCAAATGAGTCTAGATTTAACAAATCATTGAAAGGTTTAATTTAACATTTAATAAGATATATCGACCATACAGGGGTGCCATTGGTAAAAATGAATAGTTGAATCACTAACTCCATGTGCCACTACCAGGGATATAATTCCTGCACACTAAAACACATGATCAAGTGCAATTGCATATAATATCATAGCCAAAGAAATAAATGCAATAAATGACTAATTTAACCATTTTTTAAATTTATACCCAAATAATCCATTTACATCACTCACATTCATACAAAGAATAATGAAACAAGAATGAAGTAAACCACCGTAGCATAAAATCCATCACATAACATAATCAGACATATGTCCAAATACCAAATAACCAAATATCATCATAGACCTAGTATCATCTCAAAATGGCATCAATATGAAAATATGATAAACTAAACAACTGTATAACATCTATGAAAATGAAATCAAAGTATAACATCTGACCCTTAGGTCATATCAAGGCACAAAATAATAAGAGTCTTAAGTATCTCTTTAATCAAAATAAACAAGGTACATAAGGTAAACACAAGAGGCACTACACCATGCCCAAGGACATGTCTTGGTGACAAGTTTTAATGGGTGTTTGAACAAACCGTTGTAGATATTGTCATCATATTGGTAAAACCCTTATTTTTAGGCTTAATTCTAGAAACCCTTAGTATGGATAGGTTGGGGAAGTGAGTGTAGGTAAATTTGAAAGGTCTTCCAAAAGGGTGTCAAAATATGGAGTTTTTTTGTCACCTTATTAAGAAATTTTTCCAATTATAAGCCAAAAGGTGTGTTTCAAGGCCTAATTCCTTATAGCCCTACTAGGCCTAATTTGGAGCAAATTCTTGAAATTGAAAGCGATTTCTTTACATTTTTAGTTGATTAGGATTGGAATGGATCAAATGCCCTAGAATTAAATCTTTCTCTTCATTGTTTGGTATTCTTTTATTATATTTGAGTACTTGGTGTGGATGATCTAAGAAGAGATCCATGGAGCATTGGTTGGGTTGAGTAGATTTCACTATTGGTGTGGAAAAGTTGAAGAAGGAAAGGATTTGGAATAGGATCTTCTTGAGTTGGGGTTAGTGGAAGAACCCTAATAGACTAGAGAAGTGGCCTAGAGAAGACCCTAAGGAAGGTGGGGTCAAAGAGCAAGATTTGTCCTTACATCAATGTTCTTTGGTTATTTATTGAGAAGTAAAGTTTATGAATGTTTTAATTAGATAACTAAGACAATTGTTGAGTGTAAAAACGTGAAACTGGATGAAAAGTTTGGACTTAAAGAGAAAATGCTAGATTGTATTTTTGATGAAGAATAAGATAATCCTAAACCTATAAGAGAAAAAAATAAAGTTTTCTTTGAGACTAACAGTGATTTGAATAATGATGTTCAAATTATTTAACAAAGAGAAGAACAAATATTCTAATTGAGAGAAGAAGAGTTGAAATAGAAAGTTCCACACCAAACAAAAATTTGACAAAGAACCACCCTGAGAATCAGATTATTGGAAATAAAGACAAATGAGTTATGAAAAGAAGCAGAGCACATGAGGAGTTATGTTTGATTTCTCAAGTTGAATAAAAGAGTTTAGATGAGGCATGTAAGGATGATTATTGGATTCAAGCAATGAAGGAAGAACTAGATCAGATTGTGAAAAATGAGACATGGGAATTGGTTCCTAGGCCTAAAAACAAGAATTTTATATGAACTAAATGAATATTCAAAAATAAGATGAATGAACAAGGTGACATTGTGAGGAATAAAGGAAGATTGGTATGAAAAGGATAATCACTATTGCAGGGGTGGGGGGGTGGGGAGGTGAATTAGGATCTATAACACTTTAATCTTTTCAACAATTCTATAATGTATTCACCCTATTTACCATCTCATATCAAATTTATTTTCCATGTATAACTTGTATAATCAAACTATAATAAAATGTAGATCTAGTCTATTAGTCACATGCATGAAAATTAATCACATGAAACAAAGATTTTAGTTGCCCAGAAACACTTTAGAATGAAGGTAAAACTAGGGTGGGGATGACACCCATACATCTTCACTACTATAGTAATAAAGTTAAACTGTTAGGGTTACAATGTTTGACCATATCAATGATCTACCCTGTGAGGGGTCTTCTCTATTAAAATATTTTGAGACTATTAGATGTCACCTTGTTAGAGGATTTAACACTTGCAAAAAGTAAGGACTCTGTTAGTAGATTTACAAAGATCTGTTAAGACCACTCTATTAAGAGATTTAACCTAAATCAATCTGTTAAAATTGATTTGGTATCTAATCGTCAATTTTCTTTGATAAGATGATATTGGATCTCCTCTTTCTAATTTGATCCTTATCTTCAATCTAATAAAGCTTTTCTTCCCTTCATTGCTTCACTAGGTCACTTACTCTATGATGGAATAACAAAACTCTTTGCCTCTTCCTACAATGTTTACACATTCACACTCGAGTTGCATGAATTTTTTGTTCGCTCCTTCATATCACCATTCACTTCACCATACTCATGCTTGTTCAAAATTGGGTCCACTTCTACCCTATTTAAAGATTTTCATAAAGAGTTTTATAAATTCTTCCTTATTTTGCCTCTCAATTTGATTCATCCATCATAGAACATAGGGATCTTTGATCCACACCATAAAATGCATACAACTTTCTGTAAAACATTTACAAATATTAAATATCACCTCCATTTCCACTGGAAAATTTTTTACCTCAAAGTTTTTATCATTCCTAACTTGAATGTAAATTTTGCATTGCTTGACACTTACTATTTTTGACATTCGACAGTCACTATACATGTTATTGACACTCAGTCTCTATATGCTCGATACCTTCTATATAACTTGGCTTCAACATCTTGAACTACTATGTTGACATCACACTCATCTAATATTGAAAATACTTAGCAAGCGCATACTTTCTCAACCACTATAGAGCTTGGTATATATAAGTTTATAAACAAGACTCAGCCTATGTAGAGTAGCTCAGTCATAATGATGACCGTATGGCTCTGCTTAGTAAATGAATAAGTGTTTGACACTAATAGACAACAACAGCTAGAAAGACCAATAATCCCCCCATTTGACATTAGTGGAAAAAACACTTTTCCATGATTACATCATTACAAATATGAGTACTCCCCCTAAGCCTATTATAACCCTTTCTATAGAAGAGGTTCATGAGTTTTGAGAGGTGTAGGACCAGAAAACGGGTTAAATGCATAACATACTATGAGAAAATCACAAAAATCAGTCAACATATGTTAGCACCCACTAGTCTACCATGAAAGCCAAACTAATAAAGAAAGCAATAAAAACCCCCTTTTTTGTTTGTAGCTCCCATGTCCTTCTTTCTTCTCCAAATGATTGTAGCTCCAAAGTTTCCTATAGTGCACACAAAATTGAAGCAAAAGTTTATGATGTGGATAATTCCATGAGAATACTTGAAGTTGTGATTTGAATGTGAGAGATGGAGTGAGAAATCTAAAGGAAATTAGGACCTAAAGGCTTCCAAGACTTCCAGAAGACCTAAAATGAGAGAAAGAGTGTCCATTTTATAATCAACACTAAAAGTGAGGGCATTGGATTTATCACCCATAGGTGTGCGATGTGGCAAGAGATTCCTTTGAGAATCCATGAGACATATGACAAAATATGCCAATTGTAAGATTCTATGACACATGAAAGTAAAACATGGCTAATTGTGGAAGAGAATCTATGACGTGTCGTAAGACACCTCAACCCACTTAAAGCCAAGAATCTATGACAAAGAAGAAAAATAGAGACATGCGTAAGAGAATAAGAATATTGATTATGAGAAGTCTTATCCAAGTGTCGAAGGAGAATCCATGAGGTGTCATATCCAAGTGTCATGATGATGCAATATTTTATGGAATATTCGAATTAAAAATCCTCTTATTCCAAAAAATAAGAATTAGTAGAAAATGGAATTAATGATGGAAAATGGAACTTTAGAAATTAAGAATTTCCATGGTTTGTAGATAATGAATCAATTAATTAATAAGATTAATTAATTTAGGATGATAATTAGGAAGAATAATCATAAAGAATAGGATTAAATTATGGGTTATTTAATCCTATAGAGAAAATTAGTAAATGATTGGCCAAATTGATTAAATGAATGCGACTGCACCCTTTGATAAAAATGTAACGATGATGGATATGGAATAATATGATGATAGATAGACCAAAGCCATGGTCAAATTGATTGAGAGATCAAAATTGATAACATTACAAGGACACATGACATGAATTGGTTGATATGTAACATTTAACCGACATTGTAAATGTTATAAGATTGAAATTGATTGATAAGGTTTGATCATAATAAAAATGACGAAAATTTTCAATGTTATAAAAATGGTTGATGATGTCATGATCTGACATTGAAAGCCTCAAGAATGTCAAAGATTGGTTGATATGAATGACAGTTTAACCTAGCACTGAGAGCCATGACAGTACTAAGGTCAGATTGATAAGATTGATAGGTTGATAGGTCTCCAAGGCACTGAAAGCCACAAAAATACCTAGGAGTTGGATAAATGATGATTGATTTAGAATGTTTGATATGTTTTAGGTTGATTAGGATTGATTTCGAATGATTTTGAGTTGATTTGGGGTGATTTCGAGTTGATTTAAAATGGTTTTGAGTTGATATGAAATTGATGTGAAGAAGGATACAAATGATAAAGTATGATCAATCTGGCCAAAAGATCAAAGTTAGTAGAATGAGAAAATGGGACAAATTATTATGAGGTAATGAATTCATAGATGCGAACCATTTTTGAGCATCTACAAGAGGCTATCAAGATCTTGAAGCATAGTTACTCTTAGTTAGTTACTAGTAGTGATTACCTTCTAGAGTGAGGTAGCACTTGCTATGAGACATTGTTAGGGAAAGAGGAGGAGGTGGAAAAGCTCACATGGTAGCTTGAGGTGACTTTGGACTCTCTTTAGTATGCTCAGTTGGCCATCTTTTGATTCTTAGTTTGATGATGATGAGCCCTTGATAGAGATTGTGATTTTTAATTGACATTACACTATGAGGAGATATCATCACTTTTATTTTGACCCATAGGTAGAGAACTTGGTTTTCAACATTATGGGTGGTGATAAGAGGATTGGTATTCATTATACCTATAGAAGGCATATTTATCTACCAAGGGATGAAGATTATGAGATATAGGATATTGTGAAACAATTGGATGTGCAAGTGAATGAGATGAATCAAAATCACAAACAGATGACCCAACTAATTTTGAATCTAAGATTTGAGTAGAGCATGATATTGTTTTTTCAAAGAGAAAAATGTGATGATACAGTTGCAGCTTCATATTTGTGAGACATTTCTTATGAGACACTACATTTGTTGGGCACAATTGAGGTGGAATGTGATGAGAATTCATGTCAAGTTGGATGATGTAGTTGTTGGCATGAGTTTCCAAAATCATGTATTTCATGGTGATGCAATGATAGTGGGAGTAGGAACTATTGGATACAATTGTTTAAGCGAGTGTTGTCTTTGATGTTACACAAATATCATATCAGTCATCAGACAGAGTCTACCGAGCTCAGAAGGTAAGCATAGCCATTTACAGAGTCTACCAAGAATTGTTGTATATTACATTGTAAAGATAGCTTCTACCGAGCTAACTTGGTTAACAAAGGAAGTTTAGTACTTACCGAGCCCACTCGGTCATTGAAGGAAACTGTGACAAAGTGTTTACCAAGCTAGGAAGATAAGCAAAGAAAAGTTAGTGTTTACTGAGCTGAGAAGGTAACCAAAGAAAAGTTAGTGTTTACCGAGCTAGGAAGGTAACCAAAGAAAAGTTAGTGTTTACTGAGATAGGAAGGTAAGCAAAGGAAAGTCAGTGCTTACCGAGTTCACTTGGTGTCCAAAGGGAATTTGGCAAAAACAATTTGTACCGAGCTCACTCGATCATCTATACTTATCGAGTTCTCCCGGCGATTGAAGGGATGTCACGGAGTTTTCTGTATTAACCAAGCTTAGTCGGTTAACACAGGAATTATTTTCTGAATAGTATTAACCAAGAAGTGTTGGCTAGTAAAGGGATTTGTTGGTTTGTAATTCTTAGCCGGCTATTATATTTGTTTGATCAGTGATTAAAGCCGACTAAGATAATTTGTAAGGTATATATCAAAGATCAAGTTGTGAATTCGAAAGTGAGAAAGAATTTGGATGCATAAGAGTGCGAATATTAAACATATAAACAAATGTTGAAAAAGTGTGATGGAGGATCAGATGCGTTGAAGGAGCTGCAAAGTTGTATGTGATCAGTAAGGATCCAGTCAAGCATAACAGAGATCTGCAATCAACAAAGATAAGTTGCACATTATATCAGGTCACTTCATTATTGCTTTCTAACCATTGTAACAGTGAACTCAAAATCTCTTGACAGAGTGGGTTTAACAGCCCTATTGTAAATCCTCTAACAAGGTGACAGTTTAGTTGAATTGTTCTAAAGACCTCTAGCAAGGCCACTCCTAACAGGGTGATAAAATCCTCTAACTGGGTCACACCTAACAGTGTGTTTTGTAACCTTTAATAGGGTTGGCTCCTAATAGGGCTCACTTCAGAAGAGTGAAAAATAGTAACTAGTTACATTGGTGGTTTTTCCCATATTGGGTTTCCACGTTAAATCTGGTGTCTTTAGTGTTCATGATTGCTGAATTGTTTTGGTTACCAGTTCTTAATAATTATTAGTATTTGCTGCATTATCAAGTTTCAGTAATCTGTAACCAAGATCAAGATTTTAGACATCTAAGGGACTGTGAAATGTTTTTGTAGTAACTGATTCACCCCCTCCCCCTCTCAGTTACTCAATTCTCATTTCCAACAATTGGTATCAGAGCTTTTGGTACTTGCAGGAGAAGATTTCAAGGATCTAAGCAAAAGATCAGGATGTCTTACAAAAGAGAAATTCCAAAACTTAATAGAGATAACTTCTCAGCATGGTAGGGACTGATGAAACTTCATTTGGCTACTGTTGGTGATACTGGACTGAGATACCTTGAAGAAGAATATGAAGAACCTTCTGGCACACTGTTAGTCAATGATATTGCTGAAAAGAAAACGCACAACAACATGATGATAGACATAGCATCTGCTCTCAGCTATGAAGAATTTGATGACATTAAGGACTGCAAAACTGCCTTTGACATGTGGAACAAGCTAAAAGAAATCTATGGAAGGGATGACAATGTGAGAAGAGCAAAAGCAAAAAGTCTAAGAGGACAATTTGATCAAATGAAGATGAGAGAGGATGAAAACATTGCAAAGTATGTTGAAAGAGTTAAAGGATGTGTAAGTGCAATCAGGGCAGCTGGTGGTGACATCAAAGGAGAAACAGTTGTAAGCAAAGTTCTCAGAACCTTGCTTCCCGTTTATGCAATCAAAGTGTCCGCAATTCAAGAAAGAAGATGTGAAGCAAATCATCAGATAAATCTTGAGGCCATAGTTGGGAGATTAACTGCCTTTGAACTAGATAACTTTGACAACTATGTTCCAGCTTCCAAGAACATGGAATCAGCATTTGAGGCCAAACTTTCACTCAAGGAGAAAAACAAAAAGAAACTTTAGCCAGAAAGTGAAGATGAATCAGATCTAAGCTCAGACAGTGATCTTGAAGTAATTGAAGCTCTTCTAGCAAGAAAATACTCCAGAGGCAGAGGAAAATATAAAGGTAAAGTTCCTCTAATATGTTTTTCATGTGAAGAAATTGGTCATATTGCAGCTAGGTGCCCAAACAAGAAGAAAAATGATGAAAAGAAGGGTCATAAATGGAATAGCAAGAAAGATTTCAAATCATTCAAGAACAAAGGTAAGAAATCATGTTTCATGGCTGAAAATTCTGAAGATTCTGATAATAGTGAGGATGAAATTGTTTATATTGTTGTTAAAGATGATTCTGACAATGATGAGGAAGATAAAATTGCTCTTATCTCTCATATAAGTAAGAACGATACATGGATTATAGACAGTGGTTGCTCACATCATATGACTAGTGATAAAACTAAGTTTGATCAGTTTGAAGATTATGATGGTGGTAGTGTAAGGTTTGGTAATAATGAACCTCATTTCATAAAAGGAAGAGGAAGAATCTATCTAACCAAAGAACTTGTTTGTAACAATGCCTATTCGGTTGAAGGTCTCAAGCATAATTTGCTAAGTGTGGCACAGTTACTCAATACTCGATTCAAGGTGGAATTCATGCATGGAAAGGCAAGACTGTTGAATGAGCAAGAAAAATTGATAGGATCTGGCACCCAAACTAAAGGTAACTTATTCTATCTAGAACTTGGTGAATGCTCATGTTTTATTGCTCAAATTGAAGAGAGTTGGTTATGGCATAAAAGGTTGTGTCATGTCAATTTTGATAATTTGATAAAAATAAGCAAATTCAAGAAAGTAAGAGGCATTCCTAACATTAAGAAACCTGAGGTTGGTCTATGCAAGAACTGTCAAATTGGTAAAATGGGAAGGACTAGTTTTAAAAGTAAAAACTATCAATCTGAAGATATATTAGAAATTGTGCATACTGATTTATGTGGACCTATTGGAATAGAAAGCTATACTGGAGAGAAATTTTTCATTCTCTTTGTTGATGATTACTCAAGAATGATGATTGTCATGTATCTAAGAAATAAATCAGAAGCATTTGAAAAATTTAAATGGTATTTGGCAAGAGTAGAAAAAGAAATAGGGAAAAGACTGAAATGTTTAAGGTCAGACAGAGGTGGTGAATTCATTTCACATGAATTCAATAACTTTTGCATTGAAAGAGGTATTAAAAGATAGGTTTCAGCACCAGGAACTCCAAAACAAAATGGAATAGCTGAAAGAAGAAACAGATCCATTATGGATTGTGCAAGAACACTGATGATAGAAAAGAACATTGCTATCAAATACTGGAAGGAAGCCATCAGCACTGCAATTCATACATTAAACCGAGTATAGCTGAAAAAGGACTCATTCAAGACTCTCTATGAATTATGGTATGGCCACAAACCCAATGTAAGTTATTTGAAAGTATTTGGAAGCAAATGTTATATTTTGAAAGAATCTAGAAGAGGAAAATTTGATGTAAAAGGTGATGAAGGAATATTTTTGGGATATTCTTGCAAAAGAAAAGTATATAGATGTTTAAATCTATCCACTCAAAAGGTCATAGAAAGTGCACATGTGAAAATTGATGAGTTTGCAGACAAATCAAAAGAAGAAAGCAAAAAGGTACCTGAAGACTACAAGAGATTTGTTTACATTGAACCAAATACTATACCAAGTATAGCGTTCACTCAAGAATCCTCAACTCCTGAGTCTTCAGTAACCGAGTTGCAAATAGTTCAAACCAAGCCTCAACAACTTTCAAACACTACCGAGCAAGTGTCTACCAAGTCTAAATCAATCGAGCCAATATCTATCGAGCCAGAACAACAAGAATATGAAGAACAGAAGGATAATAATGAAATTCATTCAAGAGGCAAGGAACCTGTATTAGCAAAATATGCCAGAAGACATCATGCACCAGATCAGATCATTGGAGACAAATATGAAGGAACCTTGACAAGAAGTAAGTTGAAAAATACTTGTTTACTTGCTGATTTTGAACCTAGAAGTATTAAGGATGCACTGGCAAATGATAGATGGATTGAGGCAATGAATGAGGAAATAGAACAGATAGAGAAAAACAAGACATGGACTCTTGTACCCAGGCCCAAAGACAAGAATATAAGTGGAACCAAGTGGGTATTCAGAAACAAGTTGACTTAAGATGGTAAGGTATCCAGAAACAAAGCTAGATTGGTATGCAAAGGATACTCACAAAAAGAAGGTATAGATTATGGAGAAACTTTTGCTCCTGTTGCAAGATTGGAAGGAGTCAGAACCTTACTTGCATATGCTGCTCACAAAGGATTCAAAGTTTATCAGATGGATGTCAAGTCAACATTCCTCAATGGAATACTAGATGAAGAAGTTTACATTGAATAATGCAAATTACACAAGGCACTGTATAGTCTGAAACAAGCTCCTAGAGCATGGTATGAAAGATTGCATAATTATCTTATTCAGATTGGTTTTCAAAGAGCTAATGATAATAATAGCTTGTATATAAAGGAAGGTCAAGATAATAAGATTGTCTTGGCAGAAATATTTGTAGATGATACTGTTTTCATAGGGCATGGTGATCTTTGCAAATAATTTTTAGAAAAAATGAACAAGGAGTTTGAAATGTCTATGTTTGGTGAGATAAAATTCTTTGTTGGTCTTCACGTCCAAAAGAATAAAAATGGCATCTTCATCACTCAGTCAAAATACATCAAGGAGATATTGAAAAAGTTTGGTATGGAGGATTGTAAACCTGTTGGTACTCCCATGTGTACTAGATTGAAACTTACAAAAGATGATGAATCCAAAGAGGTAGATCAAACATTGTATAGATCTATGATTGGAAAATTGCAGTATGTAGTTCATACCAGGCTAGATATTGCTCTCGTAGTTGGTATTGTTGCAAGATTTTCAGCAAAACCAAGAGAAACTCACCTGATGGCGATCAAGAGAATAATGAGATATTTGAAAGGAACTGAAGATTATGGGCTATGGTACAAATTTGGAGGTAATTTGGATTTGAAAGTTTTTACTGATGTTGATTGGGTAGGGAATCTTGATGACAGAAAAAGCACAAGTGGAGGAGCATTCTTTCTTGGAAAGAGATTGGTTTCTTGGACAAGCAAAAAATAGAATTGTACATCCCAATCCACAGTAGAGGCAACTTGGAAAACAAGGAGATTGTCTAGTGGGCTTGAAAGCACAAGTTGAGGTCTTCCTTAGAGGTTTCTACCATGGCGTGGATTTGGAATAGCTAGTGTTTGGGTTGGAACTTGAGGAATCCTTCAACATTACTATTTAATTGCTTATGTATTTGGCCATAACCTAGAAGGCCTTATAACCAAATAGGTTGGATGTAAATCTTATGATTATATTATGAGAATTGGCATTATTTTGGATCAAAATATATGTGTTATTATTTATTCTTCTATTGTGTGGTTATTTGGTGGGGTCTATGACATCTCCTTTGGGGATTCTCTTTCCTTGCACTATATCAAGTGGTATTAGAGTGAAGGTTATTCCTAATTGTGTAGACTGAGCACTAAAGTTGAGGTAATTTACACTAGGACCTTGGGAGGACATGTAGATGGATCTATGGTTATGAAGATGGAAGGTTGATCTTGTTCAAGAATATTGATCTATTGGTGATTTTTTTTAGAGGGTTTGAAAAAATCTTGGAGGATGGCATTGAGAGGATTGGGCCCTAGGATGATTTTGAATGTCTATGATTTGGTGGAGAGGAGGTTTACTAAGATGTCTACTCAATTGGAAGCTAGATTGACTGATCAAGTTAGGGAAGGCATGGTGGAGTTTCACAAAAATTTATGGAGTTGGAAGCTACCTATTTGGAAGTGAGTTGTCTGGCTAGTTAAGAGACTTATTTGAGAGAGGAGATGGGATAGAAAGGTCAAGGTGGAAGAAGTTGGTATTTTTGACTAGTTTGTAGAGTTTGATAGAAAACTTGTAGAGAAACTAGAGATTGTTGCTAAGGATATTCCTAAAATTGTAGATGTTGGGATGAAGATTGGTTTTCATGATCAATTGGTTGAGTCTGACATGGAGATTGTAGAGCACTCGGTCATGGATGATTTGATTATTTTTGGTGGTAACTTGTATGTTGTAGAACATCTTGTTGTGAGAAATGAGACACTGGTGTTGTGAGTTTCAAATGTGTTGATGAAGATCTACATATTGCTACTGATATGCAATTTTCTACTATCAGTGTGGATTCACTAGTAGTTGATGTGGATGTGGATTTACTAATGAAGCAGTATGTTTAGTTTGTGACTAGGAGTGAGCATGTTGATTAGATGATTGAGATTCATGTGTTTGATAGAGTGATGCAGATTTGGATGATTTGCATGTTGGTTTTCTTGCCTTTCTTGGAGTGGAAGCTTTTGGTGAAGATGAAGGTGGTTGCAAATATTTCTTTTAGTATCAATGTGTGGGACTCACTTTTCTTATCTACTTGTGTCTACAGGGTTTATTTATGGTAACTTGCTAAGTTGAGTTGTGGCTTGAGGGTATATTTAATGTAACTTGTAGGTGGCTAACTTGTGGCTTGGTCTGGTATAACTAGAGGGACTTTTCTTGTCATTATTGCTCATTCATCTTGGAGAAGAGCATGGAAAATGGAGTAGTTGAGTGAGTGAATTTTTCTAGAGTGTATGGATAGAGCATCGAATGTGAGGCAGTTTACACTTGGTTCTTGGATAAATTTTGAGAAGAGCTAGTAGCTACAACTTGGAAAATAAGGAGACTATTTGGTGAGCTTGCAAATACAAATTAAGATCTTCCTTGGGGGTTTCTAGTAGAGTGTGGGTCTAGACTAGCTAGTGTTTGGGTTGGATCTTAAGGGATGTTACATAATTACTATTGTATTTTCTTATGTATTTGAACATAACCTAGAAGGCCTTACAACCAAGAATGTTGGATGTAAATCTTATGATTATATTATGAGAATTGGCATTATTTTGGATCTAAATCTATGTGTTATTATATATTCTTCTATTGTATGGTTATTTTTTGGGGGCTAGGACATCTCCGTTAGAGATACTCTTTCCTTGCATTGTGTCATATCTCTATCTCCCTCAATATATGCTTTAGGTACAAATCTTTCTACATTCTCCCTCTTTATTTGATATCTCCCTCTTTGACAATAATGCCAAAGAATTTTCATCTATACATGCATATATAATCAATTCAGGTTCTCCATCTATCACCTTGCATGTCACTATAAATCTTCTATTTTTAGCTCCTTCTTTTCTCCAAGTAGCTCTTGAAGTAAGATCCACTACATCAATTTGCAAAATATGTCATCCTACTCAATTGATGTAGGGCATTACTCTTTCTTCTTAAGTAGCTTGTGATAGGGGTATCAACCCCTAGTTTACCTTTAAGATATTCATATGCATCCTGAGGTAAAGCCTTTGTGAATATATCAATTATCGGTTCTTTTGTATTCACATATTCACATATTGCAATCTCACTTATTTGTCTTGAACTAGTTATCTCAAGTAATGATACTTTATTGAAATGTGCACTTGAAATGTGCTTTGTCTTTATATGTAGCTCAAGGATCTTTGATATGTTTATAGAACTTGTATTGTCATAGTAGAGTACCACAGGTTTAGTAACTTCGTTGTTCATTCCTTTGAGTAATTGTTTGATCCATACCACATTTGTGCAATTCACTATAGTAGCCATATATTTAGCTTCAACAATAGATTGTGATATATAATTTTGTTTCTTACTAGTCTAGGTGACTGATCTTTTTCCTAAGAAAAATGCTCCACCACTTGTACTATTTCTATCATCAATGTTTTCAACCCAATCAACATCTATATAGACTCTCAATTCAAACCTATCATTTTTCTTATATTATAGACCATAGTCTACCATTCCTTTTAGGTATCTCATGATCCTTTTAACAACCATTAAATGATTCTCCTTAGGATTTGCAAAAAATATTGCAACAATCTCAACAAATAATGCAATGCCAAGTCTACCATGAACTACATATTGCAATTTCCTAATCATAGATCTATATAATGTTTGATTTACTTTAGTAGAATCATTAGTTTTGGATAGTTTGTGTCATGTCACCATAGGATTACTAATAAGTTTTGAATCCCCCATACCAAAATTTTTGAGGATTTCCTTCACATACTTGGACTGAGTGATTTAAATACCATATTTCATCTGATATATTTGCAATCCAACAAAGAAATTTATCTCTCCAAACATAGACATCTCAAACTATTCCTTCATTTCATTTGCACATGTCTTACATGATGCATTTTGTCCTCCAAATATGATATCATCAACACACATTTTAGCTAGTAAAATTCCTTTACCTCTTTTTGTCTTCAAGTATAGATTTTTTTTGTCATCAGTCTTCTCAAAACCAATCTTCACAAGATAGATCTAAAGCCTCTCATACCATGCTCTAGGAGCTTGCTTTAAACCATATAAAGATTTATGTAGTCTAGACACCACGTTCCAATAACGTATTATAGTGTTGTGAACTAGATTCAACTGGCTGCAAAAGAGTATTTCTTGTAATCTTCATATCATCTTGAATCTATTGGATGTTTCCTTGAAGATTACTTGTGAATATTGGTACATCACATAAAATATTTTACAAATATTTTATTCTTTAAATTAGTTCTTCTATTTGTTGTACACATTCTTATCATTGCACTTTTTGTTCAACAATTTTGGCAGGAACTTTGTTTACAACCTTATGTTCAAATTTCTTTTTAGACCATCCATCAACTTTTTATTGGGCTCTATATTTCCTTCATTGATTTTTTTAACAATATTTACAATATGGGAAATTATAGGGGCTTTCCCATTAAAATTTTGAATATCAAATACCTCAACAAAAATATCTTTAACATCATGCAATACCTACTTTTTTTTATGCTTTCTCCTTAGTTCTTCTTGTCTCTTATCCTTCACCAAAATTTCTTTTAGAAAAATTGTTTACTCAAGAGTGATATTTTCCAAATCCAAATGTGGCATCTCAATAACTTCATCTACATAACTTCAATATCTGGAAAGAGGTCCTTTAGTCCTATCTTTTCTCTAGGTGTATAGGTGTTGTTGCTTGACACCGCTTTGGGAGATGATGAGGGGGTATCACCACTCGGTCTTATTTGTACATCCATGCCAAAGATAACAATAGTAGTGCTTGGATCTATTTTATTTTCCTCCTTATTTACCTCAATGTGAGGTCCTGACACTTTTGGTCCTTATTGACCTATGGTACGAATGTCTATAGTGGTGTCTTTATTAGTTTCTTCTACCTCTTGCTCCTCCTTTTTTGTATTTGAGGGCACCTTTGGATTATTAGGGGTGTTATCATGAATTGGTGACATGTTGCCTTATAGACTCATTATACACAAAATCATCTCATCACTATCATCATCCTCTACAATAACTATCTCAGTGTCTTTTGCTTTTGTTGTGAGACCAAAAATACTCTTCTAGAGTAACTCATTCTATTGAATTACAACATCATCCTTATTTTGCAATAACATAAAAATTCTAAATTTATGGGTTTCAAGATCCCTTAAAACCTGTTTTTCTTATAAAAAACATAAAAATTCTAAATTTAGGAACTAATTTGTTCCTATATCTCTCCAAAAATATTTCCTTATGATCTTGTGATAGATCAGTTATAAATTTGGCTAATGTGTTAGTCCCTATGTTTTTCTCTTCTTCTTATGCCCTTTGCCACCTTCTATCAAGTCTATTATATAAATTTGTAGGAATCTTCTTTTCTATTTCATTTGGAGCTAACTTTTGATTTTCCATCATATCTATCATGGCCTCCTCAACTTTTGTTCTATCATCTTTATCCAATGTATCATATTTCACAAATCTAAAACTAGATAAACCAGATGATCTCCTTAAGTCTGCACATACCTCACCAATATATTTGATTCTTCTTATGGGTGATCCTTTGACTAATCTTCTTCTCTTTGGTTTTGGTCTACTAGGATTAGTAGTCTCTACTTCTTTTTTTGTAGATTGCTCAACACTAGTTATTGCCCTAGTTCTTGGTTTAATAGGAGGGGGATGAGAGATGGGTGTCACCACTAGCTTCTTTGTGGTTCCTTTATCCTTCTTACTAGTTAGTGTGACAATCACTAGGACTTTACCCTTGACTTCTTCTTCTTCCTCTTTCTCATCATCACTACCCTTTTCTATGTCTTTTTCTAGACCTTGTGTTATCTACAATGGTTTACTACTATTGCCTTGGGTGCCCAGCTTTGCCTCTGGGTCTTCAATCATTTTCTTCCTTTTCTTTTCCTTGGAATCTTTCTTGATGTCTATTGTGATTCTTTCCTTAGCTTCTTCATACTTCCCAAAACTTTATGTTTCATTGTCAATTTCTTCTTTTAATAATGCAACAATGTTTGCATTCACAATCTCACTATCAATCTCATAGTTAAATGTTGTTAGCCATGCCTTTCTAGGCATAACTGCCTACACAAATGTATTATCCGTGTCTATCAAGAAACACACATCATTATAATGAATCATTGCCAATCTTCTGGTATCCTCATCCTCATTCTCTTTCTCTTTCTAAATTCTTGAAAATATATATCCATAACATTTTCAAAATTCTCTCCCAATTGAGTTATATACTCATTGATTTATTTTATTATAGGTTTTCCTTGTTCCCAAAAATGTTTTTAATACCAAGAAAATACTTTTGAATGTAAACAAAGGTACACATGATAAGTGAACAATACATACATAGTGTGTTCTTTTCCTTCCTGATTGCAGTCAAATTTTCTACTAATTGTTGCTCTTACAATTTGGCAAGATCATATTCATGATCTTGCATGACTATCTTACATGCTTGATCCACTGCCATAGATGGCACACTATTCAACCCACCTGGTTGATAGAATTTGTGAGAAATCACTCTTACTACAAATTTGATGAATGGATTGGAAATATTTGTGATGGGCAAACCTCATCCATTCCAGTCAACACTTATGTTTTCTTTAACTTCTTGACTCAAAATTCTCATTATCTTCTTCTTGTCTGATATAGGATATCTAGTTACCTTGTGAACCATCTTCTTAGTTATTTTGACTAGTCCATTATGTAGCCAAAATTTCATGTCATGGATCCTACTCAACACAATCTTGATCCTGTCAATCTTGAAATTTCTTAGAAATTCTAGGGTGTGAGTTAACCCTATCTTATCAACAAGTTTCATAATTGCCCACTTCTCTAATTTTACATATGTATCAACTTCATATATCATGTATCATGATTACTTTGGGTGGTATCAAGGATAACACATCCATTGAGTCACCTTTCATTGCAATATCAAGAATAACATGAAATTTGGGTGGAAGACAAACATCACTCTTCACCTTTTGAATCTTGCTAACCTCTATTCCTTGACTCTTTTATATGAATGATGAAGCTTCAATTTTCTCTTTGTTAGGGTTTTAAAACATTCTTTCTCTTACTCACTTGACATAACTTAGATTTTTACTTAATCACTCTTCTTTGTTTCAAATTTGCTCTTAAATTGCCCAAGGATCTCTTTTATCATTCAAATTGCTCTATGCTTTAAACCTTGTGTGCAAGGTATAAATAATACCTCCACATTTTTGATATATAATTTTTCTCATTTTAGGGTCTCCATTAATGTTGTGTACTCAGGTAGGTGGAAGCCATCTATCTCAGTTGACATTGTGCCTTTGAACTAGGTCTTTATATTACAAGTCTTAATAGGAGGTACCTAAACCTGTGGTATAAAAGTATAAATGATATCTAGGATAAAGGGATTAGAAATATCACATGTAGGAATGTTATATTTAGATTGAGTGAGTTGATCCAATTGAAGCAATCCATTGACTATTTGAGCCAAGATACTACAAGTAGGATTGGAAGACACATAGTAGTAATAGATATATTAAACGTGTTAGAAAAATTATAAGAACTAGAAGGTAAATGCACAAATGCTAGTGAAGCATTAGGAGGAATGGGTAAATAATTATAATAATTAAGAGGAACTACATTGTATGAAGGTAGAGAAGAAGGAATGGGAGTAGAAGGAACACTCATAGGAAGTGAAAGGTTAGGAAGACCAACACTTAAAGGAGTGGAAATTTGTGTATATATAGTCTGTTAGAAGTTGTAATCTTTCCTTGGTGTGTTTATAAACCAAGGTTAGAACTCCTTTCTTTATTGTTGTAATATATTAGGATATAAGCCAAGGTATCCTAATATATTTCTTTTTTGTCCTTTTTCCACTACATCTTATTTTGTCATCTAGTGGAATATGTGAGGACAAATATTTCTAATTTTAGATTATTCCTCCTTAAGAGGAATCTCACACTTGGCCTCACACACTTATGAATGGTGGCATTCATAGACATGGGAGTTACATTCTAACTCCTCTCTCTCATCTCTATTTAAGAGATGACCCTCTTCTCTCATTTAACAAGGAGGTTTCTTCCTCTTCTCAATTATTGTATGAGCATTGCTCTCTATCTCTCTCTCTCTCTCTCTCTCTCTTCTTAGGCTTTTCATGCCTCATTCATAATGTCACAAGGGGTTTTCTTTGCTTTCCCCTTTCCAAATATCTTGTCTCATGGTGTTGGAGCTTAAAGCTTTCTCTCTCCTATTTTATGGTAATATTTTTTCATGCATTTACTCTCTTAGATTCTTTCCTGGTATTGCTTATTTACAGATTTCTTTTTCCATTTCTAACATGGTATCAGAGCAGTTTAATCTTTGTTTTGAGTGCTTGCATGAAGGTACGATTCAAAGGAGACTCTTGAGAGAGATTACACTAATTTCTCCTTTAATCTTCTTAAGATGGAAGAAATTGAATTTTTTTGGGTTTGGCTGGTTTACCGCCAAACTTGATTAACTTCTATTTGCTCTAATTTGTGCAGGTTACTTCTTATTTTTTTTATCTCACCCCTTTGGCAGGCTTGCCACCAAAAGGGTTTTCCTATCTAGATATCAATTTTTTTACTCTTGTTAATAGCAGATCAAAACATTTCTTTGTGCCTCTATAAAACAAAGGAATTGTTCATTTTTTCAGTTTGAGTCATTTGGAGCTCTCTTTAAGAAATTGCTCTTTTTCTAAATCATTCTAAAATTTTGTAAAATGGGTGTGAGAATAGTGAAGTCTTTGGATGGACTTATGCTCTTGCTGAATGTCTGCATGTATGTGACTGTTGTTGGAATTGTTGGATGGGCACTCAAATTTTGTGGAGTCTGGTCATGTGGATATGCATCAATTTGTTGTAGATCTAAACCTTCCCAGTTCAAATTAACCCTTCTATCGTCTATGAATTCATCTATGGAATTGTGGTCAGGTACATCCAGGACCATATTGAGCCAATCATTAATATCTATGTGGTCTCCAAGGATATCAATGCCCGTAGAAGGGTAGGATTCTGGGAGCAATTATAGATTTCCTTTAGCATCATTTTCCTGCAAAACATTTTGTGACCTTTCTGTAGGCTGGTCTTCAATAGGGGAAGGTGCTGCCAGTGTGCCAGGGGAGGAATCATTCTTTGTGGACAATGAATCATCATTATTCTCAATTATTGCAAGACTTTTGTCATCATCCTTTGTCCCTAACCCATTCTTCTTGAAAACACAACATTACACAATGGCATCCTGCAAACTTGCCCCTCAACACTCCCTTTCATCCAAACGATATTCATGCATAACCCAATCTGTCCGTTCTCCAGAAGGAGCATGACCTAGATAGAATACTAGAGTTTTTTTTCCCCAATCATTCGTTGTTGTGAAGTAACTTTGCGATCCTTCCCTGTGGCTTTCCAATAGCCAGCTTCAGTTGCTCTATTAGTACGTGAATCATTTGGATACTTCCTATCACGTGGACTAAAAAAATGCCACTGCAGATCTTTGCTTGGCATGTATGACTTTTCTGGTAGATCCCAAGGTGCAACTCGAGGTGTTCGTGAGAGTAGATCCATCCAGAGCTTTACATAGGAAGGATTTACAGCCAAATTACTTTCATCTGCAAAGATGTCAATCTCCTTTCCAATATGACCATTAATATGCCTAGCAAGACTTTCAGCGACCAACTTGATGCTCTTAATAACAACATCATCTTTCACACACTCCCTTCCATCACATAAGCCTCCTGTGTGCTCCAAAAGCTCTGGAGGTGAGGAAAGTTCTGAAAGAGTGACAGTTGTAACTCTGTGTCTTGAGATCTGTTCATGCTCCCATGCCACACGTGAATTTGAAATATTTATCTTTTTGTGCTTAACACCTACAGTAATTCCTAACTCCTCTGCAACATCATAAATGCCATCAAATTTTTTTTTTATGTAAACATTCTCTAGAGGCTTGGAAACATGAAGCCAAAGTTCATTATTCTATGATCCAACACTGTTCAAGCAAATAGCATAATCAATGCTTTCCTTTAGTCGTTGATCAAAACTCCCAAGCCACTTGAATGTCCCATTGTAACTATAGGGTCCACCAGAGGTCAATCCAAACAATAAATTGTATCTTCTTCTTGTTTTTGGATTTCCATAGAGACGAGAAAACAATCTGGCTAGTAACACAGAGAACTAATAGTGTAGAGGAAAGTGCATGGTTATAAGATTGAACTGGAGGTTATTCCTGAGTTGCACCTTTCCTCACAAAGAATGATCCCATAATCATTGCTTTGAAAATGGAATTGTCGAACCATACCATGGAGATCACTATGCAACATGAATCACTGGATGGCATGTTCACTTTCTATGACATTACCCAAGCCAAACTTAGTATATATCAAGTAGCTAGTGTAACCTTTGACCCATTTATTTTCCTGGCGGTGGCATCATATTTGAGTGTTCTTTTCATTTTTCTGGTTGTTACAACAAGGGGTTTGGATGATCTGATCAGTATTTTTCGTCGTCCTCCTTCACGTAAGCCAAAGGCATCATGATATACCTTTCTCAGCTGCATAGGAGATACTTGTTATTTTTCTACAAGGTTTCATAGAGAGATTATCTGTCAAATTTGGTGGTTTACACAAGATTTAGTTAAACTACCATTTATTGAGGATACAATGTTTATCCGATTTATCTTGTGTGGGACTGGCTTGCTCTCCTGGCTCTACCGGATGAGTCTATTCCTTATTATCTGTGTTCTATTTTGGCTTATGTGTTCTCTCATGCTTAGTCGGTTTGAGGACTATAGTAGCCTTTTCAAAGGCGTGCCTAATGTTTCAAAGAAGCATATGAGCATTCGTCAGCAGAAGTCCCACCATTCCTGAGATTGCCATTGCCATTTCTTTACCTATTTTTTTCCTTGTCGTTGAGAACTTATGGCAGGTTTTTTTTTAGCTAGCTATGATTTTATTTGGTTTCGTCAGTCTATTCTTGAAATCTATTATTTTTAGTAACGTTTTCTTGTCTTTTCATGCAAGATTCTTTTTCTTTTTTGAGCTCTTGATAGAGGCATCATTTGCTTTTATCATTGCCTTTTGTCAACCTATTTTTGGCATGAAATCATTCATTGTCAGACAAGTGCAATATTCTATTTTAAATCTCTCTTCCTCATTACAAGCTTTTATTCAAACTTTTTTTAGAAAATTTTTTTAACTCTTTTTAGTATATTCTTATCTGCCAGATCTGACCTCTATCATTAATTACTAAGTTTTTTTAGTTATATCTTTCTTAATGTTTTATTTCAAAAAAAAATTCTTTTTGAATCACTTCCAATCTTGAAGACATAGTATGAGAAAAATGGGGAGATCTTTTTGCCCCATGACTTTATGTTCTTATTACTTTGAGGTTATATTTTTGAACCAAGGTAAATATTGTGACTTTTTATTGTGACTTTCCAAAATATTATGTATGGAAAGGTGATTATTTTCTTTAACCAATCTATTTTTCGTATATTTATTTGAGTATATATGGGGGCCCACATATATGCCCAGGTAAATATATAATTTATGACTATAATATTTCAAAAATTAATATATACCTTTGCAAAATGAATTAAATACTCATGTTTACACTCAATGGAGTTTTATACCTGATATCTATATTTAGTTGATCTTCCTTAAATCATTTTACTTAATTGGATTATGAGTAATCTTACACTATTTCCTTCATTATTTAATGATTTGATTTTATTGATCTATCTGCACATGGTTGCAGTATTATGCTTTTATAGCATCGTTCCATGCCCATGTTGGCACTTTATGGTTTTTGATATACATGATTTAAATGATATTTTTTGAGTTGCATAGGGAGCCAATTTTTTCAAGGTTAACTATGTAGGTCCCCTCAGTATAACTGATACATAGTTTCCTTATCTGGCCCATGGAGTATACCTCCATCCTATATTGGTATGCACTCATTTTATATGAAGTTTCCCTCCATTTGATCCTATCTATTCCATTTTGATAGGATAATATTTTTATGGAGTTTCCCTCCATGTTGTTCTATTTTGTTCCTAAATGAAGAGGATACTATTATTGGAGTTTTCCCTCCAAATTCGAGTGATTTGATCCAATTTGAAGGCAATATGTTGTTAAATCCTCATAATCCATTCGTTTGAGTTTCCTAACAAATCATGATAATTCTAATTTGATCAGCATGTCTCTCTTTTACTTTATTTTCATATATTAATGTGATAATGATCTGCATACTTTATTGCTTAGATCATGAGTCATGCATGTTATGAAGGGACGCCCCCATTAGCTTGCAGTGGGATGATTCATTAAGTGGATTGTCTATATCCACGTGATTGATGCAAGGTTGATGCATGTATCATTATTTGACCTTGTCTGTGGTCATTTGTGCACTAGTATAATATTCTTTTCATGAGAGCATTGATCAAGCTTTTTACTAAATTTGTCCTTGTTGACAATATTTTGAGCATATACTTTATCTTGATATCAGGTTATCTCCATTATTTTTTGGTAACATGTTTTACTCATTATTTCTCTATGAGAGTTTTATTATCCTTGTTCAAAAGGATTTTGAATTTGCATATATGATGGCATTCTACTTGTGGATATTTGTCTTGTTGTTCTTTTTTTTAGGTGATCCATCAAGGAACCTTCTTGGTTTTCCACATATGAAGATCTGTCTATGCTTCCACTTGATCACATTCAAAGGACTCTTGTACTTCTCTTGGATCTACAAATGTACCATATGGCTTGAAGACAATCAAATTACTTCATATTGAAGATTAAGTTGCAGATTTTTGTAAATTATGAGTTTAATACCCTTTGATGTAATTACCCCAAGTAAAGATTAAAGGGGGGTGTTAGAAGTTGTAATATTTCCTTGGTGTGTTTATAAACCAAGGTTAGAACTCCTTTCTTTATTGTTGTAATATATTAGGATATAAGCCAAGGTATCCTAATATATTTCTTTTTTGTCCTTTTTCCACTACATCTTATTTTGTCATCTAGTGGAATATGTGAGGACAAATATTTCTAATTTTAGATTATTCCTCCTTAAGAGGAATCTCACACTTGGCCTCACACACTTATGAATGGTGGCATTCATAGACATGGGAGTTACATTCTAACTCCTCTCTCTCATCTCTATTTAAGAGATGACCCTCTTCTCTCATTTAACAATGAGGTTTCTTCCTCTTCTCAATTATTGTATGAGAATTGCTCTCTATCTATCTCTCTCTCTCTCTTCTTAGGCTTTTCATGCCTCATTCATAATGTCACAAGGGGTTTTCTTTGCTTTCCCCTTTCCAAATATCTTGTCTTATGGTGTTGGAGCTTAAAGCTTTCTCTCTCCTATTTTATGGTAATATTTTTTCATGCATTTACTCTCTTAGATTCTTTCCTGGTATTGCTTATTTACAAATTTCTTTTTCCATTTCTAACATAGTCATAAGAGGTGGAGCATATGTAGGAATTCTAAAAAGAGTAGTAAAAATAAAAATAGAAGGTTCAATAGTTGTAGAAGGATAAGGATATCTTAACTCTTAAGCACATTCTGATGTGACTACTAGTCTCGCTCACAAACCCTAACATCTCTAGGTTCTTCTTGGGTCTTCCACCTAATAAAACAGGGCTTCTTTCACACCCAATGTGTTTGAGGATTCTATAAAATGATCCCACTTCTTCAACTGGTGCACATCAACATATTAGTACAAGCTTGCTAATAATTTCCTCAAACACATTAACAATCCCAAGGATGAATGTACACTCCAAATGACAAATTGACACCTAGGTATACCTTGGGTCAATGATCAATATGAAAAACTCAAAACAAGGAGAAAACCCTAGTCGAGTTGTATTCGACAAAACAATTAGCACTCAAATGCTTGGAAAAAGGCTACAAGGATTAGCCCTCCAAACACACTAAAACTGAAATGACTTGAAGAAAACCCTTAAAAGTAACCCAAACAAGTTATATTTCTGGATACCCTTTTCAAATTACTTTCATACTTTTGAATTTTCTAACCCTCCACTTGTCCGTACAACCCAAGATCATTTTTAGGCTTAATTTGAGGGTTTCCAAGGGTTTGCTACTGTCTAGATTTTTAACCTCCAATAAGTCCTCATCAAAACTCCTCCTTGGGATTATATTTAGTCCTCACCATCTTCTCATTCACTACATGCCTAGATTGGAGTTTGTGCGCTTCCAGTCCACTCCAAATGCTGATTTATTGATTCACTAAATGCTTGGATTCAAGTTCTTGCACTTCCAATTCACTCCATAACATCAAAGGGCAATAGTAGATACATTTATGAAGAATGAAGAATAAACAAAAGTACAATACATTAATAAAGGTGAGAAGGTTTTACACTTATATTAGTGGAGAATGAGGCATGATACAAAATACATTCATTCACAGACAAAAGGGAATTATAATAGTAGAATAGAAAATTGCTACTAAGGAATCAAAATAAATGACCAACCCTAAGAAGAGTAACAAAATCTAATTTTATAGTTCAAGTGTAACTCGGAAAGGAAAAACTTAAGGACAAAATTTAAGATTGCAGGGAACAATCACTGTGAATCTGGGAAAGATTTGATCATGGTACACATCTAGATGTAGGCAAATCATATTATTCACTGAATAGAACCTTGAGATGATATAAACAATGATCGTTATCATTTTGAATAGGTAGATGGATAATCAAGTGGTGATGGAAGAGTCCTTTTACATAAAAATGGCATGAGGAATGTCAAAGAGTGGTTGCAGATGATCAAAAGATCAATCTACCATTAAAGAGCTAAATATTTTATTTTACCAACATGCCAAATAAGATAAATTAGCAAGTCAATTGGACTTGACTACTTAACCCTACCATGTGGCCCTATGCTATTTAAATATTCTGCCACCTTGTCTATTACTAGCTATATGTTGATGTGTTGACCTA
This sequence comes from Cupressus sempervirens, assembly GCA_028749045.1. Taxonomy (NCBI): domain Eukaryota; kingdom Viridiplantae; phylum Streptophyta; class Pinopsida; order Cupressales; family Cupressaceae; genus Cupressus; species Cupressus sempervirens. The sequence goes on from CM053784.1 coordinate 590,678,832, forward strand.
ATCCCAATCACAAATTTTCCACTAGTTTATCTTTATTAGCTATTAACCTTGCAAAAGCATGAATTGAGTCACATTAACCATTTATCACTATTTTATAGCTTGACTCCAACATTTTTTACTAACTACTATGACCCGATGACTACATGATTTTATGTCTTCACATTGTTTCCATGGTTTTCTTTGCTAACATCAAATGTTAGTGACCTTGCAAAAATAATTTAACTATCATTGCTTTCACCACCTAAGCCTACCAAGACACATGTCAACATGTTGTTATGTTTCTATGGATAATGGCCTTGCATCTTTGGTTAATGACATAATGATGATGCTCAATCTACTTTCTATGTAATGGTCCAAAAGATTCATTTCCCCTTATTAGTACCTTGACCAATGAAAACATTTCCCTATACCAACTCATCTAACATTCCTTTGCTTACAACCCATAGTGAAAATAGGACCCACATGTCCATGTGTCACACCATCACTATCTTGTTATGCATATTCAACATGCAACTTCTAATAATGACAAAGTGACAACCCTTGATCTACTTCAAATCAGTAGTGAACAAAGGTACATCAAGAAACTGGCCCACTTCTACAAGGCATAAATAAAACCATGCTAGTTGTACCTTGTCTAACAACTACACTAGGTACAGAGAAGGATGACCCACCTAGGATACATGTTACACTATCTCTATGCCACTATGAATTTTAATTATATATTTTCTCATAGCAATATAATGATATCCATAGATTCAAATTTGATTAATTTTCCACCTTGGTCCTTGCTGATTACTTTGTATGACTAAAGAGAAAAGGCCCCACCCAGATGTGTGTCACATTTTCACTATGTCATTCTAACTTTTCTTTGTACAATTTTTTATAATGACAAATCAATAGGTGTAGAATCTGGGAGATTGGATAGATTTAGAATATGTGGACTCACCATAACTTTTATAACATGCAAACACTTCGAAGACTTTGGAAATAAAACATAATCTAAGGCTTCAAATATATCTTTATTGGACCATTTGAATATTTCAAAAAATGACCGCTGGGCATGTTTGAAAAAAAAAACTCAAATTTTGTAAGAGGGAAAATAAGACTAACAATTTTGGTGAATTACAAGGAATACTAGCCTACTAAGTATATGATTAGTGACCTATTGGGTTGTAGAGTCATAAAAAGCTAGGATCTACTCTACAAAACCAAAACACTGAAGAATTGCAACATCTGCAACTACAAAACTCTCAAACTTTTGCATTCGTCTACTCTTCAAGCTGAAAATATTTTTAAGAAAATGGTTATCTCTAGAAGAAAAAAGAGACCACCTATGCTTGAAACTTCTTGGAAAACTAGAAATTAACCTAATATATACAAGAAACTCTAACCCTCTCTAAAGGTAGGGTTTGAGGTAAATTCCATTGAATAGAATTGGCAAGACATCACCATTGGGTTTGGATAGTTATAAAGCATTGGCTTGCTTGCAATTGGTGATAATATCATGTCTACTCTAGATAGAATCAAATTTGAAGTGCTTACCTACTTTGGCTCTATCTGCATCTTATTTGAGAAAAAGGTCTCCCTCTCTAAAAACCCTAGCTTTGGACCTCTTGTCAAAGCTCTTTTTGACCCATTGTTGATGAATCTTAAGTGTATGCATGGCTTGTTATCTCTTTTCTTCCATTTCCATTAACTCTATTATCATGACTATCATGGTATTATTTTCAATTTTCTCCAACTCATGAGCTAAATCTAGATTGGGAAACTCAAGGGAAGTAGGAAGTTTGGCCTCCCTTCCATATACCAGCATCAAAAATGAATTCTCTACTACTCTCTTAGGTATAATTTCATTAGCCTAAACGGTAGTCTTTGATTTTGAATGCCAATACCTTTGGTTATCCTCAATGGTCCTCTTCCTCTTTATGATCCTAATTATTTTCTTATAAGAGGACTCAGCTAAGCCATTTCCTTGGGGGTGCTCAAATAAATACCATAGTCAATTGCCCAATAAAAAATATGGGTCCCAAAAAAAGACTTAGCATTTTCTGATATTATGGTTGAAGGTATACCAAATTTGGTTCTAATTCCATCAAGGAATTCTACTAATTAAGTCTATGTGGCATCCTTCAATGCCATTTCATCTTTCCACCTTGTAAAGTAATCTATAGCAGCTAAGATCAATTTATGACCAAATTTGGAAGGTGGATTGATTAGACCAATACAATCTATCCCCCACTAAGAAAATGGTTGATTAACCTAAAGAGGATGTAGGGGAAGGGCTACTAAACTTTTGTTGCCTGAGAAGAAGGCATATTTCTTACATTTCCTTACATGTTTATAAAAATCATGGAATAGAGTTGGCCAATAATAGCCAACTCTCATGACCTTCATATTTTTTGTTCTAGCTAAGAAATGGCCACCAGTAGCACCATCATGAAACTCCTCGATCATCCTATTAGTTTGATTAGTGCAAATACATCTTAATAGGGCTCCATTGAAATATTTTCTAAAAAGAAACACATCCACTAGGACAAAAGTGATAAACTAAAATCTAAATTTCCTTCTTTTAGCTATATCTAATCCTAGTGGATATCCTTCTCCCAACAAGAATTTTGTCATGTCTTGTGTCCATTTGTTCAAGATTTCATCTCTTGCTGATTTTGCATTTTCTATAACTAAAGAAACCTCCTCAATTTTCTCTTGGGATGAAATCATCTGTTCACATAAACCTTTACCTCTTACAAGTCTGGTGATCTTGATATCTATTTCATATTCCATGACTTTAGTGATCCATCCAACCCTCTTCTCATTGACGTTCTTGTTTAAAAGAAAGTCTATCACACTTTCATGAGGAACCAAGAGTTGGATCCTCTTGTGAGACAAAAGATGCCTAAATTTCTTTAGAGCTCTTATGATAGAGAGGATCTCTTTTTCTACATAAATATACTTATCTTTTTAGTCTTTTGGCCCGTCATTGGAAAAGGCTATAGGTTGTTCCTTATTTGTATCATTTAACTGTGTTAAGATAATTGATATACTTGACTCACCTCCAAGGGTATAGAGAATGAAATCCTTATTGAAATTGGGATTGATAAGTGTAGGAGATGATGCTATTGTTGCCTTAACCTCTTTAAAACTAGTTCTCCCTTCCTTTGTCCAAGTGAACACCATGTTCTTTTTGAGCATAGTTGTAAGAGGATTAACCATGGTAGCAAGATTAATGATAAATCTCCTTACCATGTTGATTCTACCATGGAAGCTTTGAAACACTTTTTTATTAGTAGGAAGTGGGAGAGTGAGAATTGCCTTTGTTCTCTTTGGATCAATAGTCAAACCCTCTTTAGACACAATATGTCCAAGCAATTTCCCTTGATTAGTGGCAAACACACACTTCCTTGGATTTAGAGATACACCATATTCCCATAATTTGATGAACACCTGCCTCAGATGACCAAAATGATCTACCACATTCTTGGAGTAGACCATTATATCATCAAGGTAGACTAGGGAAAATTTCTCAATCATTTCTTGAGGCCTATCTCCATTGCCTTTTAAAAGGTAGCACCTACATTAGTTAGTCCAAAAGGAATCTTGCTATAAGCATAAGTGCCCCATTTAGCAGTAAAGGTTGTCTTGTATCTATCAAACTCTTGGACTAACACTTGATTATAGCCAAAAACCCCATTTAGGAAGAAAAATCTCTTTGAACCACTAATCTTAGACAAGATTTTCTCCATGGAAGGGAGAGGATAGTGATCTTTAAGAGAAGTCCTATTAAGGTATCTAAAGTCTACACACAATCTAGTTTCCCCATTCTTCTTCCTAATAGGAACAAGGTTGGCTACCCCAGAAGAATGCTTAATAGAAAAAATTATATTAGCCTCTATTAGCTTGGATAACTCCTTTCTCATCATAGGCTCAATCTTAGGATTAATTGGCCTTTTCTTTTGTCGAATAGGTTTAAAACTATTATCCAAGTCTATAGTATGTTGAAACAAACTTGGGTCAAAACCCTTTAAATCACCATATGTCCATTTTGGTCTCAGATTGGTTTTGAAAATTGAGTGTCAACACACTTAAGAAAATTTTAAGGCTGATGCCGAATATAATATATGTATTGAGCCAGTATATGTACCGAAAAAAGTATAGATGCGAAGAAAGACAGAAGTTACTATAGGATTCGAGCAAGACAAAATTCCTATATCTGTCAAGCATCAACAATCAGTAAGTGTTGAGTAACACAAAAATTAACATATGAGTTTGTGCCTTCACAAACTAGATGTAAACCATTTTTTAGCCAACTCAAGATGAATCTCAAAGGATCTAAAATATAAGATTGAATCTATTACATTTCCTATGTAATAAACATGTAACCAATTAGAAAAATGGAGAAAGCATGCAACCAATCAAGAAATATGGAAAGAATTGAGTAGGAAACATGGATGAATCTCAATTGTAGATTCATACCTAACCATAAGTCTCAAAAACCTTTATAAGGAGGTTGAAACCCCATAATTTTAATTGTGTGTGTAACGAGGTCATGTGGGAATGCATGAGTGAAAGCTACCAAAGTTTTGAAAGGGGTGTAAGGACTTGGATGAAGAGTAGCATTACAAAATCATGTTGATTAGAATAGAGCATCAACACTATGAACAAAGATATATTAGATTAGGAGGGATCAAATCAGATTAGACAGAACAAGGATCTAGAATCAGCAATTGAAGATTGTAAGTCATTAGGTTAAGTTTATCTACTATACTTTCTAACCATTGTATTAGGAGAATGAAAATCCTATGATGATAGCTTCGTTTAATAGCCATATTGTAAATCCTTTAATAGGGTGACATTCCAAGTTAGTGTTTTTAAATCCTTTAAATAGGTCACATTTAATAAGGTGTAAAGCCTTTAATAGGGTAGGCCTTTCATAGGGCAGACCATTGATGGTGGTCAAACTTTGTAACCTTAAACAATTACATATTAATGCAGTGATAAATTGTGGGTGTTATCCTCACCCCAATTTTACCTTATCATTTTGGAGGGTTTTTGGGTTATCAAATCTTGTGTTATCTATTTTCATGCATATCTTTACTTTCATGTTAATTAGATACATTAAATGCATGTGATTAATCTCCGTTAAAAGTTTTAGACGTTAAAGTTTGTAACTTCTAATTCCCCCCCTCTCAAAAGTAAATCATCCCACTTGTAAATTCTAATAGTCCATGAAAATACATCATTTAATTCTTAATCTAAATGAACAAAATTTTCTTGTTCAACTTTAGAGCATATCTTTCCAAAACTGAGAGTCTTTCCATTAGTAATTGTAATTGGTGTGTGATCATCTTTATTTGCAACTAGATTCAAACCTCTACTTCTTGTTTGATCATCAACGTTAAAAATACTATCCAAAGTGAATAGGACTTTGGGTAAATTTTTTGAGCCAAGGTTCATGATTTGATCACCATACTAGCCTTGTAGGATAGATTGGTTCCTCTCAGAGAATTCTAATTCATTTTGCACAAAGTTAACAATTTGTACATCAGAATCAAAGACTTGCCAATTGGTATTATTGTTTGGTATTTTAGGTCTTACCACCACTCTAATGTGGTCCTCCTTTTCATCCTCAACATGATTTGATACATCATAATGAGCACCTATTGCTGCAATCCTATTAGCTTGTTTGTTCTCTTTCCTAGGAACACTCTAGATGTTGAATGCTTGAAAACCTTCAAGAAGATCCCATACTCTATGCTTGTATGACTTGAAAAGATTATTCTTAGTGATGTTATGGTCCCTTACTTGATTAACAATAAAATCATTGTCCCCAAACACCCTTAGAGCCCTAATTCCTCTCTTTTGTGCAAGTTAGAGATCTTGGATCAAAGCTTCATACTTTGCTACATTATTAGTGCAACTAAATTGAAGCCCATAATAGAAATAGTACTCCAATTTAGGGTAAATGGGTATGACACCAGCTCTTGATCCATTCTTATTCATTGAGCCATCAAATAACATGATCTACAATCCATCAATATCATTTGTATCTTCATGAGACTAGAAATAGGAGCATCCTTTTCTGATATACAATATGTGCCAAGGCCTATCTCTAGGGCTTCTTGCGCTGGATCAAATTGATAAGTAGTGGCCACTCATGCAGAAGATAATTAGGAACTTCTACTAAGGAAGTAGTAGGCTACTTTACTATGTCTCTATTAGTGAACAGATTGTCCTTTCAATGATTTTAATAAATTTACTCTATGCCCAAGGTTCAAAAATTACAAAATGTCCACAACAGTTGAGAAAATCTCATGTCATTTGACTTTCTCTCTGAGTTTTTTTTTAAAGGTAAAGCTCCCTTATTAGATTTGCAATGAATTCAAATTAAATTTTGCACTTTTACACAAAAGCAGGTAAGGATCTCTCGACTACTCTTAGGTAGTGAGGTAAAACTCAATTCAAAAATCTCAAAGAAACATCCATTTGAATATACTTATACAGAAAATCTACTTAAGAAGAATGAATAACACCATAAAATTATATCAATCATTTGAAAACCTTAATTGAAGTGAACTTACAGTAAGAACAACAATCAAATATCTCAAACCAATAAACCAGAGTTCACAAAGTAACAGTGGTCCATACACTTTGAACACAAAGTTTCCATGTTGAATTCAAGATGATGATGTGTGTGTGTGTGTGTGTGTGTTAAACCTTCTACATGCACATAGTCATTCAAAAGTAAAACATCCATTTAATATCTTTTGATTACTGTATAAAAGTATCTACTTAACAGAGTTTCTAATTATCTATTTTCTAACTATCTATTGCTAACCTTAAACCAATTCAATGCCCTAGCATTTATAGTTTTTCCATAAAAATCCAAAAGGCTTCCATCAAAACCTAGCCATTTTGGTTAAAAAAAGAACAATTACAAAAAAAGAAAGCAGATTTAAAATGAGCACCAAAAAGTAGCTAAAAACAATGATTCAGTTCAAGCATCGTCGCCAGTTTTCTCCTCATCGCCAATAGTCTGATGTACCAGCTTCCAACTTTAGAATGTATTCATAAAATCTTGCATCACATGGGAGTGTGGATTCTTAAGGCCCAACAATCTAGCTCTACATTTATCCTTCTACCATTTGAATTCCCTTATCTTTAAACTCTAACTTAGCATCAAGTTTTTTTTTGAGGCACAACATCAATTCAATACTTGCCAACACAATGAAATCACTAGCACTTGGCGATTCACTGTTCCTAATTTGTTCCATAGCTTCATTGAAGCTCTTTGTTAGTGTCTCAACATCCATGTTCCTATTGTTGAACTATAGGATCCCCATAGGATTAACGACCTTTATATCCTTAAGGAGTTCTTTGTGCATTTCAGTAATTGTATTCTCTATGCCCTACACCTCTTTAATTGTCTCTTTGTAAACTGACTCCTTCCAGCATATGTTGTTTTTCATAATGAACAACATACAAGGATCCATGTTTTTCATTTGGTTCTCCTTAGGAACTTGAGGATCTCAAACCCCTCAACTTCAGCCACTTGAAAAACAACTACTTGACATCGACCTAGCTCTATTTCCCAAATTGGAACTAAAGTTTGGATCTCTCCTAGCAATGATTCTCCCTTAGCATAAACATTAACAAATTCTAAAATAAACTTATTACCTTCTTTCATGATAGTGTCCACCCAATCCTTCATGGTGTCAACTAATAGCCTACCCTTTTGCATCTACTTCATTACTTGTTGACTTCCTATAGAATTAGGATCAAAGGGTTGTGGGGCTTCAACAATTGGCAATGCACAAAGGCTCATTAGAGAATTGATATATGTATCCGTTGTCATTATCGTGCATTTTAGCTCCTTTTTCTCTTTGCTATCTTTCTCAGATTGTGTCAACATATGATCAATAGAGAATTTAAAGAAATGGTTACCGGTACTTCTGTTAATAGCTCCCAATTCAACCAAGATAACTTTGAAACATTCGTCATCAATATCCCTTGATTCCTTTTTCTACTTGTAGGTAGCTATTTTAGTAGTGATCTTTCCTATTACTGGGTCTTTGGTAAGGTGAGCATCTATCTTCAACTTCTTTACTTTTGAACCCCTAGTCACATACTTAGTGATGATGTCTTTCACCAATGTGGACATTGGTTGCAAATTCCTTTTTTTTCTAATTGTGTTAGTTAGTCAAGAAGGAATAACAGGGCTCAAGGACATTGCTTGGGCATCTCTAATAGAAGTTAGGAATCTGGACCAATCTACCTTAGGAGCCTTGATGAACTAAACATTGCCATCTACACCATTTGGGAAATTGAGGCTATCATTCAAATCTTGAGTTAAAATTCTCTCCTTCTAAACTTTATGTTGCTTTAGGGCTTTAGACTTAGACTAAGATCTAGTCTTTGGAGCCATAGTTTGCAAATGAAGGGGCATCTTCTTTTGTTTATCCTAAGCCAATGTACTACCTAAAATAGGAGAAAGTGGGACGTTAGATGGAGATGGTTCAGAAAAAGAAACCACCCTTGAAGAGGGTTCATTGATAATTCCTTTGCTCTTTTTCTTTAACCAGTCATCTGTGAAGGTAAGTATGAATCTAGCCCTTAGGTTGATACTGTCTTCTTCATCTTTATTCTAATGAATGGCCAAAGACTTCGATTCACTAGATTCATCCCAACCAGTTTTAATTATATTCGAGCCATCCTCAACCACTCCCTCTATTTTGAACTTCAACCTAAAGGAATCAATTTGCTACAAAGTTAGCCTTGAATGATCCTTTCTTAGAACTTCTTCTTCATTCTTAAAATCTTGCATTAGATCTTCCAACTATGGAGTTGCCAATGGGTGAACTTCAAGACCAAGAATTTGGACTACATACCATTTACTATCAAAATTCCTTTTGCTATGGTAAGAGCAAAAATTGAACCCAAGATAGTTACTTCCAATAATAGAAGCATTGGTCATGCTACTACAAACCAAGGAACCCAGGTTAATAGGAAAAGTTGTTTCCCAATCCTCTTGCAGTAAATTATCCTTTATAATAGAGAAAATTTGCCTACATATCTCAGCCAAAAAAAAATAGTCCAAAGCATACTATGGCAACTTTGTAGGTTCTTCTTCGAATCCACTATCCTCTAGTAAGTGAACCTAGGGAATTGTGTGAAGTGACTTCCATATTGTTGAATTAACCTTTGGGCTTCAAGAGACAACCAAGGCATCGACACTTCCTTTAGAGACATATAAACCTTCTCCATTAACAAGTCATGAACTTTCATGAAATCTTCCAAGATACTATCTTTCTGTAGCAGAGGGCAATACTAAAACACTATTATTTTTTCCTCCATACTCCATGAGGAAGAGCGGTAAGATCACAAGTATAGGCAATGTAGTAGGTTAAATATGAAGCCATATAAAAAATCTCCCAGAACTCCTTAGCATGTTTGAGTTGAGACCTTAGTGAGCTAAACATAATTTGTGCCCAATCCATCCATTGTTCACCCTTCAAGATGATTTCTATGTACCTATACATCCATTCTTCAAAAAGAAGCACATCAACTAAATATTTTACCCTATGCAAAAACACCACTAGATCATGAATATGGGGCTTTAGGTGATCTTTTGTGATGACCTTGGGTAGCCTAGAGCCTTCACCATACATGGTCTTGGTCCATTTCCTAGCCAGGGTATTGTGAAATTGGTTTGGGGTTTCTTGATATTCAACTTGGGCTTGAACAGGGAAAAATGTAGCAAAGGTATTCTCTGGCAAATGCAATACAAAGGAAATAGTGTCTCTTGAAATTGTGAGTATCGCATTGCCATTTTTAGTTACAATACTCTTGCTTTTAACATCGTAGTGATCAATACAAACTTGAAGAAGTTTAGGACTTGCAAAGGCTGGGGGAAAAAGCAAGAGCCTCGATTAACCTACTGGTTAGGACTTCCATACAACCATTCACCTCATTAGCATATTCAAGAAAATTTTCCTGCAAATTTTCCAACTTCACCCCTTACAAATTCGTATAAAAAATGACTGGCTTTCTACATTCTAAACTTATGACATTACCAAAGAAATGCAATATAGACCTCATTCTTAATCAAACAACAAGGCTTTGAAAATACAGAGATTGCAGAACAAAATAAGAATTGCTAAGATCTCACCTATATTCTATGGAAAAATCAATGATTTTTTGTGTCTTCCTTAACAACTTCTTCTCCACACTTTCAGTTCTTTGCATGATAAATAGAAAAAGAAAGTCGAGAAAGTTTTAAAAGGAAAGTACTTACATGAAAAAGTACAAACTCATAATATGGCATTAATGACACATCACTCGTTGTTAATGCTCACACATTTGAAATCCTTGTTGTATAAACTTTCCATTTAATGATATCCTTTTTGGATGTATTGGTAATGATTAGTTTTAATGCAACATCCAATCCTTTTTGGCTGAATATTTCCCACTTTCCCCATAATGATGACTTTCCACATTGGGAATGTAAGTGTCCTTTTACTCATTGTTCTTTGACATGACCATCAATTGCCTTGTGTGATAATGGTTCATTGTACACCAAACTTTAATCCATCACATCTCTACCATTGAACAACTTTGAACTACTTCGAACCAAGGTTCAAAGCGGTTCAAAATAAAACTCCGCTGAGTTGATGCATATCACCTGCCAGAAAAATTGTTAGTAAAAAACCTTTGGTTGAACTTCTTTGAACTACTTTGAACCAAGGTTCAAAGTGGTTGAAAGTGGTTCAAGGGAATAGATATCAACTGGGGGAAAATGGCACTTTCAAATAATCAATTCGAGAGATGATGAATATGTGGAGCGACAAGGAAAGACTTCAATAAATGGATAAACAAAAATTGAAAGAAGACCTTTGAAAATGGCAACTCAAAACACTACTAATAGTCTCCATCTTCTTCTTCAAAAATAGTGTTGTAAGAATTTTCCTTAGGAAAGAATTCACCCAAGATCAAGGAACTCAAACACAAGCACAAAATAGACTAGAGTATAATCAGAAGAACAATATAGTATTCAATTTAATGTACTAGTAAACTAGGAGTGCCTATATATAAAGGCCTTTGGAATGCTTCTAGAATTCCTAGAAGTTAGCAACATGATAAGTCATAGAACTAGGCACATGTCCACTAGGTGTGGGATATCCTCCATTAACGACAAAAGTAAGTGCGATGATGAGAGGATAAGACTACAAAGGTGTAGCATGAAAAATAATGTTGTAGACACCATGTGCTTAATTAAGAGTGAAAATTACTATATTTTTAACATGACAACTCAATTAATTATGCAAAATCCAATGTTGTAGACACTATGTACTAAATCAGGGTTACCTACTTCTAAATTGTCAACATGACAACTCATAACGGTACACAAACTCCTAAGTGTCAACCTAATAAATAAAAAAATAATGCATTTACCTAAGTAAACTTACGTAAAGTGTAAATAGTGAATACTAATTTACACCAACACTCCCCCTTAAGTACAACTTAGGGGAATGCACTTAAGCTTACAAATGCATAATGGGTCCTAGCTATGAGGCCATGTTAGGTACCCATGTACAAAATCAATGCTCTAGATACAATGTGATGCAAGGAAATCTCTAATAAAGTGAAGAGGGAAAACCTCATGGAAAAAAACCCTCCTCCAAAAAGAGATATAAGTACAATAAAAAGGATGAAAGAGAGGAAGGCCTCAGATGAGGAAAAGATCCCTCCTAGAAAAATAAAGAGAGAAGTCAAGGGACTCCCTTTTGTGCAACATCCTGCACCCCTAAGAGATCTCACAAGTGAATATACTTGACATCAATGATGGGTTTGGTGAAGATATCTAAAACATTCTCTACTATAGAACAATACTATAATGCAATGATCTACTCATGTATCATCTCTCTGATGTAATGCATATGAACCTCAATGTTCTTGGTCTATTAATGCTAAAATAGATGCTTAGAGATCTCAATAGCACTCTAACTATCACAATGTATGATTGTAGGTTTAGGTAGATCAAATCCAAACTCCTTTAAGATGTGTTGTAACCAAAGATCCTCTATAGCTGCATTGATAGCTCCTTGATACTCAACCTTAGTTAAAGATAGAGCAATGTTATTTTGCTTCTTACTCTACCAACAAATAGGGCTGAAATCAAGGTGAAACATGTAACCTAAAGTATATTTGTGAGAATATAAATTCCTGGCATAGTCTAAGTCTATATATCCAACCAACTGAAGTCCTATACCTATTTCATATTGTATACCATGTGTATGTGTACCCTATATGTAGTGTAAGATGCACTTGGAAGCCTTCCCATGAAGCTAATGTGACTCTTGCATAAAGTGAGAAACCATGCCAATTGAAAAAGCTATATTAGGACATGTATGTGTCAAGTAGATAAGACTCCCAACTGACTATCTATAGATTTTAGCATCAACAAGTGGAGTGGTACACTTGGCCTCTAATCTGACATCTAAAAGAAAGGGAGTAGGAGTAGACTTGTATTTACTCATGTGAAATCGAGAAAGAAATTCAAGAGCATACTTGGGTTGAGAAAGTGTGATCCCTACTGAAGACTATGTGATCTCAATACCAAGGAAATAATGTAGTAAAGCCAAGTCTATTATAGAAAATCTATCCTGCAAAGAGGTCTTAACACTAGCAATAATGGATGAAGTACTTCCTGTAATGATCAAGTCATCTACATAAAGTATGAGTATAAAGTGGGAGTCATCCTTTTAGAGATTGTAGACATTTGAATTAGAATGACACCTAGTGAATCCTAATAAGAGTAAGAAGGAATCCATCTTGGCATACCAAGCTCAAGGAGCCTACTTAAGACCATAGGTAGACTTCTTCAATCTACAAACCATAGTAGAATCTTGTATGAATGCCTGTGGCTACTCCATATAAATTTCTTTATGAAGATCACAATTCAAAAAGGTACTCTTCACATCCATCTAGTGTAAAACCCAACCATGAGCTACAGTAATAGCTAGTGGCAATCAAATGGAGTTCATCTTGGTGACTCATGTAAAAGCTCTATATAGTCAATACTTGGAACCTATGAGAAACCTTTAGCAACTAGTCTGGCCTTATGCTTATCCACACTTCTATTTGTTAAGAATTTGGTTTGTTAGATCCACTTACATTGAACCAAATTTCTTCCCTTAGGAAGGAAAACTAAGTCCCAAGTGTTGTTTTTCATCAAAGAATTATATTCTTCCTCCATAGCCTTGTCCCATTCTGGAATCCTTGATGCTTCTTTAAATGACTATGAATCTAAAGCAATGGCAATATAAGCATGTGGAAATGATTTGTTTTGTGACCTTGTCCTCTGAGTGTTTGAAGGATTCCCCACCAATGAGCCTATTGAATCAAGGGTTTGCTATGCCCAACAAGATTTAGTGAAAGAAGAAGGAATGTCCTCAACTATTTATGGACCCTATGAAGGTGGTGTCCTATGAGTCAAAGTTGAAGGAATCTCATCTTTTGAGTCACTATCATCATTATTATCACTTTCCACAATAGAGGAAGGAGGAGTTGAAGAAGCCAAACTTGGACAAGTTTCTTCAAACTGAACACTCCTGTCAAAAAATATTTCATGTGTCTCTAGATCCATGAGTTTCTATGGCTTAAGATGGTTAGGATATCCAATAAATATACATAGTTTTCTTTGAGGTTCTAATGCCTTTCACTTTTTTGGAGGTATCCTTGCCCATGTTGGGCAACCAAAAACATTAAAGTTCTTTACACTTGGTTTTCTTCCAAACCAAGCCTCAAAAGGTGTAATTCCATCTAAGGCCTTATGCAGACTTCTATTTTTAATGTAATTGGCACAACACATGGCTTCTGCCCAAAACACTTGAGATAAAGACTTATGTTGAAGCATACAAGTGGCCATCTCTTTAAGGGTTCTATTATTCTTTTTAGCGACACTATTCTATTGTGGCATGTAGGTAACTGAATGTTGAAGATCAAGACCCTCATGAGTGAAAATTTCTATATACCTAGAGTTGACATATTCCCTGCCATTGTCTATTCATAGAATCTTGATAGCTTTCCATGATTACTTCTTAGCTTAAGCTTTGAAGGTGATAAACTTATCAAATACTTCACTCTTATGAGCAAGAAACAAGACACAAGTGTAGCATGAAAAGTCAACAATAAAGGTGGGAACATAACGAGGCTTTCCAAAAGATGGTACTGAAATGGGCCAACTACATCACTATGAACCAGTTCAAGAACAATAGTATCTTTCCAAGACTTCCCCTTGTCATATTTCTATTAGGGATGCTTGCTTGCTTCAAAACCCTGACATACATGCTCTGAATACTTGACTTGAGGTAGACTAATGACTATATCCTTGTTGCTAAGTTATTGAAGGTAGCAATAATTGAGATGTCCAAATCTCTCCTACCATATTTTACTTTGTGAATTTGAATGAGTCAAAAAGGCAAGGGAAGTGGACTTAGACACAACATGAGAAAAAGAGTAAATTCTTATCTCATGATTATTCTTTCCAACTGCCACCATAGAATCAGCCTTGAGATTTTTCACCACAATTGTATTAGGAAGGAACTCCAATTTTTTGCCACATCCATAGTGAGTTATTTGATAGATGGAAAGAAGGTTGGTGCTAAGGTTAGGAACATGAAGAACATCCTTGAAGACTCCATTGTCCAACTCAACATTCCCTTTCCCTTCAACTTGCACTTGAGTGTCATTTCCCACATAGATGTAAGGTATATTTGATGGTTTCAAAGAGGAAAATGCTCCCTTGAAGCACCCATATGATGTGTAGCTTTTAAATTAAGAACCTATTATTCAGCATTGTTTGTACTTGCTACCAAAGCTTGTCCCTTACCTTTTGAAGTGGTTGAAGATCCCTTATTCTTATAAGCATTTGGTACATCAATTTTGGGTTTCCTCATTAGGTTTACTAATTCATCAATCTACTTGTCCTTACACTCATGTTCATAATGACCATTCTTTATACAATAGGCACAAGTTTTCTTCTCACTTTTCTTGGAGTTGTTCCCCTTTTGATTATTTTTGGAAAAAGACTTGCCTTATTGTGAGGAAGATTGTTGAGTGGAAGAAGATTTATGAGAGGAAAATTTTTATTTATAGGAGGATTGTTGTGTGTCATCTTATGGCTTAGCCTTCCACTGCTTCTACTTGTTGTTGGAGTTTTTAACACTTGAATTCCCTTCATTAGCTACCAAGGCTTTGGTCTTGGAAGACTTGAAAATTCCCATACTCACTAAATTGTCATGTTCTAAGATCAAAATTTTTAAAAATTTATTGAATGAAGGCTTGGTGTAGCCACTACCCAATATCGTTAATTTGTGAGTATTATAACTAGAAACAAAAGGATCATATTCAAGTGGAAGATGAGTCAATATATGTTTGATCATCTTTCCATCCTTGATGGGTTCACCACAATCCTTAAGTTGTGCCCTATACATGTCTACTTGGGTAAGATAATCTTTGATGGTGTCAAAATTCCTAGGATCCAACTTGAGAAGTTTGTCCTCAATAGTATAGGCCATATCTTCATCTACAATCTCATACAATGCTTCAAGTTTAGCCCAAAATTCTATTGGATTGGTAAGTTTCCTAACGTGATATTTGATAAGATTTGAGATATTCTTGAGCAAGGTTCCTAGGGCAATTTCTTGTTTGGATTCCCAGTCTTTTGCTCGAGCCTCATCAACAACAACAGGAGGTTTCTTTGCTGCACCAATTACATAACACACTAAATGTTTTTCAACCAATTGTTCCTTTATGTTTTCTTTCCAAGTACCATAATCATGTGGAGTTAACTTTGAAAAAGAACCCATAAATCAAGAGCACAATATCAAGGAAACACAATACACAATACACACACACCCCCTTTTCACTCAATCAAAAAATTACCACACCCCCCCCCCCCCCCCCCAAATAAAAGATTTTGGCACTTTATAAGTATTGCATTTACAATAGTCCACTTACCAAAATGGAAAAAGTGGGCTTCTAATTTTTCTATTTACAATCTCTTTTTAGAGTACAAATTTGGAACTTTACAACGTAGCTCAAGAATACATCAATTGTGAAGCAATACATTGCAAAATAGGAACTATTTTTGAAAGTGGTATTTTTGTCCACACAAGCCTACAATCTGATTGTAGATCTAGAAAGTAGACAAAAAAGTATGCACTTTCAAAAAAATAGAACCTATTTTGGAGTCCAGATGAGCCCATACGTAGCGTGTAAAGTTGCAAAATGTAGGATTAGATAGGTATAGTCACCAAAAAATTTATTTCTAACAAATCCATGAACTAAAACTAGAAAAGAACTATACCATTTAAAAGTTTAGGAAATTCTACCCAAAATCAAAAAATATTTCACCTAATTTGGAGTATGAATGACTAAGATATGGCCTCTCAAAGTTAGACTGTCAAATCAAAACTACATCTAAAGAGGGGTTTGGAGAGGAAAACACAAGGTCAAATTTGACAGTCAAATAACCATCACAGTAGTTTAAAATTGCCTCCTAATAATGGTAAAACAACCATCAAATTTAGCATAGTAGATTGCTAACATAAGTAAAAAAATAGACTCCCTGGATGACATTGCAATACAAAATCGTACGGAATGGCACGTGGCAGTGTATGACCTATATATGTGGTAGTCTAGTTGGCATCATTGTATGATGCTGAGTTCTCTTAGGGTGATGTCAAGGCTAGAAAAGTTAGATTGCATGGTGTGTTGTTGAGTGGGTCTATTGTGGCATGTCAGAGGCCAAAAAATCTAAAACTATCAAAGCTTGAGCAATGGGAACTGGAAGGATTGTGAAAAATGTGGGGGTTGAGAAAATATTTGATGACAGTTAGATAATGGAGAGAAACTACCAAAAATTCTATATGGTGTCAGTAGTATCAAACTTGCTGATGTTGGAGTTATCCACTAGGGTTTTGCATAGCGGGACTCAAAGTGTGCTTTTGTCGCTATAAGGTATCAAATACCTTGTGCTAAAAAGAGTTATGATGTCAGCATCAAGAAACCAGAGAACCTTAGCAATTATCTATGGAAAGGGAAGGATCCCACAATTATACTAGGCTAAAGCACTTTTTTGTTTAAATACTCTCTACCGTAGGTAACAAATAAACCAAGATAGCCTAGATTGTTGACTAGGGTTTCTTAGTGCTCGATTGGTTATTGAGGACTATTCATTGGATTTGCTAAGTTGATACCTAATGATGTTAACCGCTGATGGATATGCTAAACTGTTGAAAGAATATTCCAAGAATATTCTTTGTGGTGGTTGGGCTTTCACCACCCAATTCCTGCAAAAAAAAATTCTCTGTAGGCTGAACTGGCCTAAATATTTTTAGAAATTACCCCAAAAATGCATAAATTGTAGAGAAAATTAAAAATGGTAGATTTGAAACTTAAATGAATAGATCAATAATGACAATACCAAATTCACAAATCAGGTCTTTAGGTTCTAGTTTGCAAAAAAAATTACCTCAAAATCGATTATGGCCAAATATAGGTAAACTTGTAGTTGATTTTCATTGAATCATCACTCTAGATGCAATGGCAAGGTTTGCTTCAGCTCTAGACACTTCCAATGATTGCTAAAGCTCTAGCTTTGAATTAGGTCCCTTCAAGAGATGAAGCAACAAGGGCTCCAATTGCTATGTGAGTCAAATCTCCCCCAGCTCTAATACGATGTAAGAATTTTCCTTAGGGAAAAATTCACCCAAGATCAAGGAACTCAAACAAAAGCACAAAATAGACTAAAGTATGATAAAAATAACAATATAGTATTCAATTCAATGTACCAGTATGCTAGGAGTGCTTGTATATAAAGGCCTCTAGAATTCTTCTAGAATGCCTAGAAGTTAGCAACATGATAATTCATACAACTAGGCACATGTCCACTAGGTGTGGGTTATCCTCCATTAAGCATAGCAGTAGGTGCAATGATGAGAGGATAAGCCTACAAAGGTGTAGGATGAAAAATAATGTTGTAGACACCATGTACTTAGTTAAGAGTGAAAATAATTGTGTTGTCTACATGACAACTTAGTTAATTATGCAAACACTAGTGTTGTAGACACCATGTGTTGAATTAGAGTTGCATACTTCTATGTTGTCAACATGACAACTCATAAAGAAACACAAACTCCTAAGTGTCAACCTAATAAATAATAAAATAATGCATTGACCTAAGTAAACTTAAGTAAAGTGTAAATAGTGAATACTAATTTACACCAACAAGTGTAATTCATATTTATGGGACTTCGGTAATAGGTCTCTATATGATGGAATATCTTGTTCCATATCTTGTTATAGAAAACATGTAAGACCAATTAGATAAAATATAGCTACCTATTTGTGCAGTAAAATCCTTGGAAAGATAGATGGAAAGATGGGGTTTGACCTCAACTAATGATATATCTTGTGTTATAGTACAACTAGGGAATGCATGCAATGCCATCTCTACATTCTTTAAAAATCCTATAGTCTTGATAGAACTACCACCTGATTATAGGACATCCCTATCTATAGGATCATATTTGATGCTAAGGAGATTAGCTACACTTCTAGGAATTATAGAACTACCAGCCCCTGAATCAATCATAAAATTATGGACTAGTTTATCTCCTATGATCAAGGAAACATAAAAAGGGAGGAGGCCTAATTTTCTTACTTTTTTCTCCCCCTTTTATTGATTTCACTAGGCTTGTTGCATCATCTTCTCTGGGTGGTTAATATTTCACCTCCATACTCTCTAACTCCTACTAGAGTAGCTTCTTCTATGATGGTATGGTAGCAACAACATCCCATATAGAGATATTGACATTATTCTGTTTCATTTGATCTAGCACATTGAAAGGAGTATTAGCTACTTTGACTAAAACCCTGGGAACTACATGGATAGGTAGCTGAATTTGAGAAGCCTAAAGTTTAGTAGACTTCTTGTTGCTCATATCGCACCTCTATTGAGGAGAAACATTGAATTGTGAATTCATCACTAGCACATGAGGAGCATCATTTGAAGTTGAAGCTTCATTAGGTGAGGGAGATGTGGCATCTTTAATAAAACTCCTCTTAATTTTGGTGTTGTGAGCTATGGCATCATGATTAGCATGGAAATGCTCCTCTGATCAATGATTCATGAAAGCACAAACACCCTACTATTATAGATAAGAAGCATTAGTAGGTTGATTAGCATTGTGTTTCTGCCCTATTACATTCTCTTGTGTAGTTAGAGCTAATTAAGACTCTACTCTTTGACACATGCAATATCCATAGGAATGGTTACAAGAAAGGCACAAGTCTTGATCTTGAGAAATATTATTCTAAGGGACCAAGCCCTATTTAGGTTTGTATCCATAGTAGTAGCATTGTCAATAGGTCTATTTTAATTTTAGGGGACATGACCCTAGTTTGGGGGTCTATTATATATGGGGTCTTGATTCTAAGGTTGGGGAGGCTTATTATTTTGAGCTTTTTTCCTCTTCATATTCACCAACTCATTACCCATTTTTTGCATCACTACACTGTTGTTCTCCATCTTCTTTTCTTGATCCTACAAATTCTTGTCTATATTATGCATCAATGTTTCATCATAGCCTCAATCTTATCTACTCCATTAGAAGATGTGGAAGTTATTGGAACAATAGCAAGGGTCTAACTTGTAGATGTAGTGGGGATATGGATTACAATAGGTTGATGATTCAAAAAGTTAGGAAAGAAAGCCATTGGAGGCCTTAGAGCTAACTTTCCTCCTTGTACCAAGACATTTTTTGACCTTATAGTCATTTCATAAGCATTAGGTAAAGTATCCCCTCCCATAGATTTCAAAGTGGTAGCAATATCACTACTAAAGGCTCTAAGGTAATAAAGAATGCATTACTAGGGGAAGGCTTTACTATAGTAGGTATTCTATCCCATGTCTTTTAAAATCTATAATTAAAATTAGTCATATATTCATGGGGTTCTCTCTTGATAGTTGTTAACTATTCTAAAGGTGATATGTGATCACTTTTGTCCTTGAAATTTTTACAAAGCCCTACTCCTAACCCATCCCAATTAGTAATATAGTTATGAGGTAAAGCCCTATACCATTGTAATGCTTTTCCTTTTAAGAATGAATATAGAAGCCTAACAATAATATCATCTTCTATAATACCATGTATATTATAGAAATTTGAGATCTCTTGAATATGTTCTATAGGAGAAATTGGAGGTTTCACCAATAAAATCAGGTATACTTTTAACAGCTGATATTGGAATATTATGTCTTTGAGCCAAAAGGAGAGGACCACCACCTTTTAAAGGTGGAAAATGCATGCCTTCTAGGCTATGCCATATGGAATAATGATCTATTTAAATGAAAAGATGGCAACCTAGGTTGTGATCTATCAAAAAAAGTAGCGGAAAGGGATCTTGCAAGTGTATGTGCTACTATTGCACTCCTAACTGGTGATAGAGATAATCTATTCCATTTTCTTTTAGGGTTTGAAAATGAGCTCAGTGTATTGAAAATTACATCTAGAAGATTCCCTTATGTGAGCTTTGGGCATGAATTACAACAACTTGGTCTACAACAAGATGTATTGATAGGATAGAGTCACCAAGTACTTGTAAAATGAGCCTCTTGAAGGCCTAAAATACTAAGAACAATACTATCACCTCAACATATATTTGAAGTTCTCTTCTTCACACCAATGAACTAGTGGACTTAGAATGTTTTGAATGTTAGTCCCACTGGGTGTGCCAAAAAATTGTTTCACAAAAGCTTGTACCCTTGCCTAAAGTCCTTACCTAAAGGCAACCTTGTGAAACATGGAAACAATCTCCAAGCTATGGGACATGAACTTTGAGATTGAGTCTTTGGAGAAGGTCAACTTCCTTATCATCAAGGTGCACATAACTACTCTCTGAGAGGAAAAGGGAGAAGGAATGCATGAAAGAAAACTACCTAACCTAATCTAAAAGGAGTGATACACCAAAATAGTTTTTTCAATCATATCTCTGCCTAAAAATGCATTGTTCATCAATATAACCTTAGAAGACACTAATTCAACCTTTGTTTTGACTCAACAACCACATACATATCAAAAATCAAATTGATGTCATGAGGAAGGGACTTCACTCCATAACATCAAAGGGAAATAGTAGATACTTTTATGTAGATTGAAGCATGAAAACAAATACATTAACAAAGGTGTGTAGGTTTTACACTTATATTAATGGAGAATGAGACATTATAGAGATTATATTCATTCATAGACAAAAGGATATTATAGTAGTAGAACAAAAAACTAATACTAAAGAATTAGAAAAATGACCAACTATAAGAAGGGTAAGAAAATATGCTTTTATAGTTCAAGCATAACTCAGATATCTTCTACTCTAAGGAAAAACTTCACCACTACATTTAAGATTGTAGGGAACAATCATTGTGAATCTGGGAAAGATTTGATCATGGTACACATGTAAATATAGGAAAATCATTTTATTCATTGAAGAAAACCTTGAGAAGATAGAAATGATGACCATTATCACTTTGACTGAGTAGATGGATAATTAGGTAGTGATGGAAGTGTTCTATTAGCCAAAAGTTCCCTCCCACCATAAAATCAAATTCCAATAATAATTCATTCAATGGTCAGCTAGGGTTTTTTTATGAAATAATATAATAGCTTTATCTGTTATTTCATGTCATTCCTTAGAACATTTCAAGTCACAATTGTGTAATTTGCATGGTAGAAATTATTTAAGAGCTAACTAAGGTCAAAATGGTGGAGGCATGATTTCTTTGTGTTTGCATCATCACAAAATTAGTGGGCCTAACCAAGGTCAGGGTGGTAAAGGAACATTTTTCTTTGTTTTCACTTGATCACATGACTATATTAACATACTATGGCTTATGTTGTGATAGTGCAAAATGGGAAAACCTCTAGTGTTTTAAAAATATATTTTGCACCATTAGATATTTCAGATCTATGGTTATCACATGGTTGCAGTAAGTTAAGAGGAGGCTAAGGTTTGAGTCATGATCAAGTGATTGCCTTGTGTTTCTCTTGGTCACAAGGATAAAAGGTGAACCTAAGGTTTTCCTTGTATTTTCTCAGTCGCAAGGATAGGAGGTGAGCCTCAGGTTAAGGTAGCAATGTTGCAAATGTGGTCAGGATCTCAGCCTTTGTAGGGTCATGACAGTTAATGGAAAATGCTAGAGGCAAGTTGTTAAGTAGTGATAACCAATGGGTCATGATTTCACAAGAGAGAACTATTATTAAACAAAGGTAGTGGTGAAGCTACAAGCACAGGAAATGAAACATAAGATATAAAGTTGAATACCAAAAAAGTGGTAGAATGGTAAGAGATGCTTGGCTTATGTGGCAAGCCTTGATGGTTAATTCTAGATGACCAAATAACATGGCTAATATGGCAAGCTGATGATAGTGGAAGCAATTCATTGATGATGAATCTGATCTTTTTGATCTTCTACAACCACTTTCATTGTTCCCTAGGTCTAATAAATGCAAAGAGATGCTCCACCACTACTTGTTGATCCATCCATTTAGTTGAATTTAATGATCATCATTCTTGACCTCTTAGAGATTTTTTTGGTGAGCAAGTGATCTTCTCATGTATGGATTTGTGTTATGCCCAAATCTTTTTATTTTTGTAGTGATTATTCTCTATAGATTTGGTTGTAGTAGTTGAATTATATCTCAGGATGCAAGCTATCTAAGTTATGCTTACACTATAAAAGAAAATGTTGTACTCTTTCTTAGGGTTGGATCTTCTCTCTTTCTCTGGTATTTCCTTCACATCCTACTATAAATTCTCTCTTTGCCTCTAAATTATATGACATCCTATCTTATCTCCTTTAGCTATCAATGTACTATGCAAGCTTTGTCTACCTCTCTTTGATGTACTATGGATATCTATGATCTACATTTCTATGTCTCTATTGGCCGATGAATGATAAAAAGTGAAGCATTTTTTCCTTGTGTCACTTAAATAGTTTTTTGATCTCTTTATAGTTAATAGATTAAAGCAATTCTAAATCGGTATATCTATGGACTATCATGATAATGGTATTATGCATGTGTGGGAAAAGATTTGTCTAAAAACACTATTATGGTGCATCATCTATTTAGAATAGATTAGGTGGTTACTTTCATGTATTCCTTCTCTCTTTTATCTTCAAAAATAGTTTAAGTGCATCCTAATAGTAGAGGAAGCTAACCTTCTCCAGATATTTAACCTCATAGTTCAAGTCCCACAACTTGGAAGTTATTTCCATATTGCACAAGGCTATCCTTACATGAAAACTTTGGTCAAGGGTGCAATTTTTTGTGACATCAATTATGATTACACTATAAAAGAAGATGTTGTACTCTTTCTTAGGGTTGGATCTTCTCTATTTCTCTAGTATTTCCTTCGCATGGCACTGTAAATTCCCTCTTTGCCTCTAAATTATATGACATCCTATCTTATCTCCTTCACCTATCGATGTATTGTGCAAGCTTTTTCCACCTCTCTTTGAGGTACTCTAGATATCTATAATCTACATTTCTATATCATTGTTAGCCTGTGAATGATAAAATGTGAAGCATTTTTTTCTTGTGTCACTTATGTGGTTGTTTGACCTCTATGTAGTCAATAAATTAAAGAAAGTCTGAATCTTTATATCTTTGGACTATCATGATAATGGTATTGTGCATGTATTGGCAGAGATTTGTCTAAAAACCTTATTTTGGTGCATCACCTCTTTAGAATAGATTAGTAGTTACTTTTATGTATTCCTTCTCTCTTTTCTCTTCAAAATCCTAATAGTAGAGGAAGTTGACCTTCTTTAGAGACTCAACCTCATAGTTCAAGTCCTACAACATGTAACTTATTTCCATGTTTCACAAGGTTGTCCTTAGGTAAAAACTTTGGACAAGGGTGCAATCTTTTATGACAATTTTTTTTGGCATGCCCAATGGGAAAATATATTAAAATATTTAAAGTTCACTAGTATCAAATAAAGATTATATGTTTAAGCTGAGGAGATAGTATTGTCTTTAGTATAAAGCCTTTAGGAGGCTCATTTATTCAAAAGTACTTGGTGACTCTAAACTTCAAACACAATCTAGTTCACAGACCAAAGTTGTTGTGATTCATGTCCAAGAAGCACACAAGGAAATCTTCTAGAGGTAATTTTCATTACCAAAATCTTTCATTTTCTAATCCAAGAAGAAAGGCTAGAGTATCTCTATTACCAGTTAGGAGTGCAACAATAACACATACTCCTACAAGATCTATCTCCATTCCTCCGATTGTTAGGTCTCAACCTAGAATATCATATGCTCATATCAATGGATCATATGATTACATGGCTAGAGCTCATTATTTTGCCACCTTTAATGGTGGGAGCCCACTCTTATTAGCCCAAAGGCATGACATACTAGTATCAACTCTTAAAAGTATACTTGAGTTTACTAGTGAAACCTCCATTTCCCCTATTGAGTATATTAGGAGGTGTTTGATGTGAGTGACCTTTAAGTTGTTCCATCTCAACCTTCTACATCGAGGGTCTTCACTAAGACATCTAATTCCTCTTTTAGTGCAATAGATCAAATGAGGAAGATCAATGTGAACATTTCTATGTCAGATGTTGTTGCTACAATACCATCACAAAAGAGGCTATTGTAGTAAGAGTTGGAAAGCATTGAACTCAGAGATCAACCACCTAGCATAGAGAATGCCATGAGTTTGGTACAACCATCAGAGGTGGTAGAAGTAAGAAAAAGGGTTAGACTTCCTCCATTTTATGTTTCTCTAATTATAGGACATAAGTTTGTCCACAATTGGGTGATTGATTCAAGAGCTAGTAGTCCAATAATGCCTAAATGTGTTGCTAATATCTTAGAAGTGAAATATGAACCCATTGTTAAGGATGTATTGTAGTTAGATGGTAGTGATATTAAGACTATGGGAATCCTTAGAAATGTTTAAATGGCCTTACATGCATGCCTGGGCTTTACTGTAGTGCAAGATATATTAATTACTGAAGTCAAACCTCACTTTTCCATCTATCTTTCAAGAGATTTCACTACTCAAATAGGTGGTTACATATCTTCTGATTGGTCATATATGTTTTTTAGAACTAGATATGGAACCAAAGCTTCAATTAGAGAAAAACCATTAGCCCTCCATCATGTTGAGCCTTACAATCTTAATCTCATCAAATGAACTACACTATCTTAGAGATAGATGAAAATGACATAGTAAATGAATTTGGGACTCCTTTAGTAGAGGTACCTAATTTCCTCTTAGATTAATGGGCTAATGCATATTAGTTTGATCCTATATTAGAAACCTTGGAGACAAACCTTGGTACCTATTGTGTATCAAAAAAGGATGCTCTTGTCCCAAACTTAATGAAAACCAAACAAGACACAAGTGGGATATGGAATATTTATTTTGATGGGTTAAGAAATAAAATGGATTAGGGGCTGGTGTGATTTTGGTTTCTCCTGCACTAGAAAGGTACTACTTCTCATTTAGGGTTCAATTTAGTTGTACTAGTAATGTGGTTGAGTATGAGGCATTGATTCAAGGTCTCTTAATTGCTCAAAAAAGAGGAATTCTAGCATTAAGTGTATATGGAGATAGTGAGTTGGTGGCCAATTAGGTGAGGAATCAAAATGTTACTAAGAATGGTTTGCTCAATTCTTATAAACATAGAGTATGGGATTTTCTTGAAGGTTTCAATGCATTTAATATTTAGAGCATCCTTAGAAAAGGAAATAGACATGCTAAGATAATAGTAGTAGTGGTTGCATCTTATGATGTCCCAAGAAGCCTCGAAGATAAGAAGAGGCAGAAGATTGAAGTGGTGGTCAGACCCATTATCCTTGATAATAATATCAATTAGTAGTTCTTTGAATCTAATGGACAAATTGTGATTTTCTTACAGAATGAAGTAGAGTTCTCAAATAGAAATCAATCAAGATTGCATGGCCAATACAGTGATCAAATCATCAACCTCAACTTCAATAAGTTTCCTAAGGGTCTCATTGCCTTAGAGAGTGTCTTTAATCCTGATGACCAAGCAAGGGATAGAGCCATGAATCTTTCTACAAACAAAAGAGATCATACACCAATTATAGTTGCTAATGGAAGGACATTAAACATGGGATAGGTATGTTTTGAAACTGAGCAAGAAAGTTTGTTCAATCTATGTCAAGAAATTAATAATATATTTGCTTACACATATGGTGATTTAAAAGGTTTTGACCCTAATCTATTTCAACATACTATAAATCTAGTAGATAATGTCAAGCCTATTAGGAAAAAATAAAGACCACTAAATCCCAAGATTGAGCCACTAATGAGAAATGAATTGCTCAAATTAATTGAGGCTATTATCATTTTCCCTATTAAGCACTCCTCTTGGGTGGAAAATCTTGTCACTATTAGGAAAAAGTATGGAGGAATTAAGCGATGTGTAGATTTTAGGGATCTTAACCAAGCCTCCCTTAAAGATCATCATCCTCTCCCTTCCATGGAATAGATATTATCCAAAGTTAGCGGTTCAGAGAGATTCTCCTTTTTGGATGGATTCTCGAGTTATAATCAGGTGTTTGTCAAAGAAGCTAACAGATATAAAACAACTTTCACTACCAAATAGAGCACCTATGCCTATAGTAAAATGACTTTTGGACTAACAAATGTAGGTGCAACATTTCAAGAGGAAATAGAGATGGCCTTCAAAAATATGATTGAAAGGTTTGTGTTGGTCTACCTTGATGATATCATAGTATATTCAAAAAATGTAGCAGAATATTTTGGTCATCTCAAACAAGTGTTTATAAGATGTAGAAAGTATGGAGTATCTTTGAATCCCAGAAAGTGTGTCTTTACCACTAATCAAGGAAAATTCTTAGGACATATTGTATCTAAAGATGATTTGACCATTGATCTAGAAAGAAAAAAGGAAATACTTGCCCTTTCTCTTCCTAGTCACAAAAAAGGTTTGCAAAGTTTTCTTGGTAGGATAAATTTTTTGAGAAGATTTATTCATAATCTAGCTACCATGGTAAAACCTCTTATAGCAATGCTTAGAAAGGATATAATCTTCTCATGGACCAAGGAAGGGAAAGAAAGTTTTGAGGAAATCAAAGCATCCATAGCTTCATCCCCTACACTCATCAATCCAAATTTTGATAAGGATTTTATTCTTTATACCTTAGGTGGTGAGTCAAGTATTTTTGCTATTTTAACTCAATAAAATGAAAAAAAATGAAGTGTAGCCTATTGCTTTCTTTAGTGAAGAGCTGAAAGAGTATGAAAATAAGTACAACTATGTGGAAAAGCAAGCCCTTGTGGTCATAAGAGCCTTGTTATATTCAGACACCTATTGTCTCATAACAAAATCCATTTGTTGGTTCCTCATGCAAGTGTTAAGGATTTCTTGCTAAGTAGAGAGATTAGTGAGAAAAGAGTTGGATGGATCAATAAGGTGATGGAATATGATGTGGACATTTAGATTACCAAGTTGGTAAGACAAAAAAGATTGTGCAAACAAATGATCTCATCTCACAAGCCTAATTAGGAAGTTGTCTTGGTGTTGGCACAACAACAGGAGGCAAGGAATGATAATCCAAGGAGTTGGATAGATGATATGAAGACCTTCTTGGTTGGGAATGGATATCCTTAAGGGTTGGATAAAGACAAAATAAGATAGTTCAGAAAGTAGTCAGTTTATCATTCTATAATTGTTGATGTTTTTTTAGGAGAGACTTGAATGGATCTTTGCTAAGATGTATTGACATAGATGAAGTAGAAAGAATGATTAAGGAGCTTCATGATGGTCTTGATGGTGGCCACTTTTTAGCAAGAACCACTACAATGAAGATCATTAGATTTAGTTATCCTTGTTTCATGACTATCAGAGACATGTAAGGAAGTGTAAAAAGTGTGCTTTCTTCTCAAGTGAATAGATACTTGCAGCCCTTCCACTTCACCCCATTAAGGCTAATCAACCTTTTTCTTAGTGTGGATTATATTTTATTGGTCCCATTAATCCACCTTCTATTTCTTGTCATAGGTGGATTTTGGTTGTAATAGATTACTTTGCATTAGTCTTGAAGGATTCTATAGAGGCTTCAGTTGTAGAATTCCTCAATGGAATTTTTACCAAATTTGGTGCTCCTTCCACTATAATATTAAACAATTAAAAATCATTTATAGGAGCTCAAATTTGTGCATAGCCAATTGATCATTGTATTCACTTCAGCACATCTTCCAATTACTATGATCAAGTTAATTGCTTGGCTGAGTCATCCAATAAGAATTTGATCAAAATCATCAAGAGGACTATTGAAGATAATCAAAGCTGTTAGCACCAAAAATTGAAGACTGCCCTTTGGGCTGACTGAAGAACACCTAAAAGGGCTATTGGAAATTCTCCTTTCCTATTAGTATATAGCAGGGAAGCTAGGCTTTCTATCTCATTAGAGTTTCTAGCTCTTGAGCTAGCTCATCAATTGGAACTAATTGGAAATGATGTTATGTATGTAAGAATGGTAGATTTTATGGAGCTAGATAACAAAAGAAGTCAACTAATATAGACCTTAGAGAGACATTGCAACTAATAAAGAGGAGCTTTGATAAGAAGGCTAAGGTCAAAAATTTTAGGGAGGGTGATCTTGTGTTAAAGTGGGATGTAGATAGAGAAAAAGTAGGGAGACACTCAAAATTTGATACTTTATGGAGTGGTCACTATGTAATTAGCAATTATAAGCAGCCCAATGCTTTTTAGTTAAGCAAACCTAATGGTGAAATACTATCTATTCTAGTAAATGGGATATATCTCAAGCCCTATTTCTAATAAAGATAAATGTTCATGCATATATTAGAGTAGTTTTTCTTCCTATTTTTCAAGAAGTGGATGGGTACATGTTTTTATTATAACAAACAAATTTGGTTCCAATTTTTAGCAAGTTGTAGAGGTAGAAGGGCATGTTTTATAGCTCAAAATATGGCAAAAGTGATAAATTTGATGAGTTTCATGATTTTAGAGACTCTATAGGCCAATGAATCTTTTTTGGCCACTAGTCATATCCCAAGCAGGCATGCATCCCCCTCGAGTTGCCAAAAAATTTAGCCAAAAATGCCCTCCCACCAGAAAATCAAATTCAAATAGTCATCCATTTAATGGTCACCTAGGGTTTTTTTTTATGAATAATATTAAATTTTCTTCATCTTTTATTTCATGTCATGCTTTAGAACACTTCAAGTCATGACCATATGATTCAAATGGTTGCAGTTAGTTAAGTGCTAACTAAGGTTTGAATGATAGAGGCATGATTGCTTTATGTTTGCATCATCACAGAGTTAGTGGGCTTAACCAAGGTCAAGGTGGTGAAGGCATGTTTTTCTTTTTTTTGCTTGATCACAAGAATATATTAACATATTATGGCTCAAGTCATGATAGCACGAAAAGGGCAAGCCTTCAATATTTTAAAAATACATTTTTTACCATTATATCTTTCAAACCTACAGCTATCACATGGTCACAACAAGTTAAGAGAAGGTTAAGGTTTGAGTCACAATCAAGCAATTGTCTTGTGTTTTGATTGGTCACAAGGATAAAAGGTTAACCTAAGGTTAACGTGACTAAGGTGTGATTTCCTTATGTTTACTCAATTGTAAGGATAGTAGGTGAGCCTCAGGTTAAGGTGATGATAGTGTGAATGTGGTCAAGATCTTAGTCTTCATAGGGTTGTGGAAGTTAATGAAAATGTTAGAGGTGGGATTAGAAGTAGTAATAACCAATGGGTCACAGTTTCATAAGTGAGAACTGTTATTGAAGAAAGGTGGTGGTGAAGCTGTGATCAAAGGTAGTGAAACATAAGATATAAAGTTGAATACTAATAGAGGGGTAGAATGGTAAGAGATGTTTGGTCCATGTGGCAAGGCTTGATGGTTAACTCTAGTTGACCAAATAACATGGTTGATTTGGCAAGTTGATGATAAAGGAAGAAGCTCCTTGATGATGAATCTAATCTTTCCTATCTCCTACAACCACTTTCATCATTCCATAAGTCTAATAAATGCAAAGAGATGCTCCGCCACTGCCTGTTGATCCATCCATTCAGTTTAGAAGTTAATGACCACCATTCCTGACCTCTCAGAGCTTTTTTTGGTGAGGAAGTTATCATCTTGTGTATGGATTTGTACTATGATTAGATATTTTAAGTTTTGTGCAGTTATTCTCTATAGATTTGGTTGTAGCAATTGAATTTTATCTTAGGATGGAAGCTATATAAGTTATGATTACAATATAAAAGTAGATGTTGTACTCTTTCTTAGGGTTGGATCTTCTATGTTTCTCTAGTATTTCCTTGGAATCCTACTGTAAATTCCCTCTTTGCCTCTGAATTATATGGCATCCTGTCTTATCTCCTTTAGTTATCGATGTATAATGAAAGCTTTGTCTACCTCTCTTCAATGTACTATGGATATCTATAATCTAAATTTTTGTATCTTTTTTGGCATGTAAATGATAAAAAGTAAAGCATTTTTTTCTTGTGTCACTCATGTGCTTGTCTAATCTCTATGTAGTTAATAGATTAAAGTAATTTTGAATTTGTATATCTTTAGACTATCATGATAATGATATTGTGCATGTATGGGTAGAGATTGGTCTCAACACACTATTTTGGTGAATAGCCTCTTTAGAATAGATTAGGTAGTTCAAGTCACAATGCTTGGAGGTTGTTTCCATGTGTCACAAGTTTTTCCATAGGTAAGAACTTTGGATAAGGGTGCAAGATTTTGTGACAACATGTCCTTTTACATAAAAATGGCATGGGGAATCTTAAAGAGAAGTTGCAAGTGATCAAAAGATAAATCTACTATTAAAGTTTTGCTTATTTTATGTTACCAACATGCTAAATAAGATAAATCAGTAAGTCAAATAGACTTGACCACCTAACCCTACCATATGGCCTAATGTCATTTGAAATATTTCACCAGCTTTTCTATCCTCTAACTTTATATTGACATGTTGAGCTAATCCTAGTTGCAAGTTCACCACCTTTTATCTTTATTAATTTTCAACCTAGCAAAACTATCAATTATGTCACACTAACCATTTATTGCTACTTCACAGCTTGTCCCCAACATTTTTTAGTTACCATTGTGACCCGATGATTGCATGATCTTAAGCCTTCACATTGTTGTCGTGGTTTTCTTGGCTAACATTAAATTTCAGTGAGCTTGCAAAAATAACTTAACTACCACTTCTTATTCACCACCAAAGCCCACTAAGACACACATCAACCTATCATTATGTTTCTATGGATAATGGCCTTGCATCTTTGGTTATCAAAATAATGATGATGCTTGATCTACTTTCAATCTGACGGTCTCAAAGATGCATTTCCCCATGTTAGTACTTTGACCAATGAAAACATTTCCCTATGCCAACTCATCTGATGGTGAAAATAGGACACACATGTCCAAGTATCACACCGTCACTATCTTGCTATGCATATTCAATTTGCAACTTCTGATAGTGACAAAGCAAGAACCCTTGTATTTCTCTAAATCAACAATGAACAAAGGTACACCAAGAAACTAGCCCACTTATATAAGGCATGAATAAAACCATGCCATTTGTACCCCACCCAATAACTCTACCATCTATAGAGAAAGATGGCCCACCTAGGATACATGGCACACTATTACTATATCGCTATGACTTTTGATCATATATTTTTTTGTAGTGATATAATGACAACCATAGATTCATATCTAATCGACTATCCACCTTGGTCCTTGTTGATTACTATGCATGACTAAAGAGAAAAGGCCCCACCCTAACATGTGTCACATTGTCACTATGTCATTGTGACTTGTCTTCATGCAACTTTTGATAATGACAAAGCCACAACCGTAGATCCTAGGAGATTGAATGAATGAAAGATGTGAACTCACTGAAATTTTTATAACATGCAACCACTTTGAAGACTTAGGAAATAAAAAATAACCTAAGGTTTTAAATATATATATTTTGGACCATTTCAATATTTCAAAAGATGATCGTTGGGCATGTTTAACAAAAAAAAATCAAATTTTGTAGGAGGGCAAATATGACTAACACTAACCAAAAATGGTTTCCTTGCCTATGGCATCACAAAAATAGTGCTTATTAAGCATTCCAAGGGCCCTCTATTACTAAACATGTAGTACATGGAGTCCAAGTCCAAATCCCAGAAAGCCTTATAATTCATACTAAGGGAAGTGGCCTAAGACCCCATTTTCTCAAAATTGCCATGTCAAAAACAACATGGTACATATTTACAAAATAATTTCTTTACCCACATGAAACTCACCAAAACAATACACCAAATAGCTATAGAATTTTAATACAACAAATAATTCAACTTCCAATGCCTAACCTCCTATATCCAATTTGTACAAAGCATTGAAACCACTCAAAAGAAGAAATTGTTGTATATATGAAATTGTTGATTATAGTTCGTACACTGTCCTTTTCTAATACTTCCAACCCTTAAAAAAAGTTGCATTCAACATTTTTTTTTTCATCACTGATTCTAACCACCTTAATTGGTTGAAGAACTTCTATGAAGAAGTTTCTCTCTTGCATCAAAGTTGCAAAAATTGTCAAATAACAACTTTGCAAGAAATGGCAATTTTTGCAAACTTGCAAATTAACCATCTAAACTTGCTTCCCTTGCCATAAAATTTTCCAAAAGGACTAATATGGACCCAAAAAACCTAATAAGGACATTAAAATACTTTTTTTCCCTATTTAGCCCTCAAAACCCAAAAAATTGAGCCCAAATGAGCACTTTAAGAGCAATTACGAGCAATATTGCATTGCGAGGCTCTTCTAACCTATCTAACCTCAACTTAGGACCAAGTTAATCCTATTATTACCATATTTATGTGGCTAGCATCACTACAAGCAAAAATTAATGAAGAATCCCTAGGTCTACCCTTTAGCCTACCTAGGTACCCCTGCACCATACTCCCCCGATAAGAAAAAACTAAGTCCCACCTGATGACAACATGTCCAGGTGCATTCAAACCTTCTTGAGCTCTATCTCAGCAACCCAAGTAACCTTTTAAGTTTTCTTTCCATTCCATTAGATGAGATGCTCCATATACATCTCTGCCTCCAACTTGTTGACCTTAGGTGTTGCAATAGGGTCAATGTCTCCTTGAACATCTAGACTGATATGAGGTAATGTACCTTTGAATTCTACCAATTCTTGAATATTGAAAATAGGGGAGATGCCTAAATTTGATGATAAATCTACCTTATAGAATTTTCTCCATATGTTTGCCAAGAGTTTGCAAGGGCCAACCCTCTTCATTTGTAGCTTCGTAGGAACACCTTTTTGAAGCCTTTCTTTATTCAAATGGACCATTACATAGTCCCCAATAAAAAATTGAATATCCTTCCTCTTTTCATTCACTTTGGCCTTGATTTTTTGAGTGTTATCTTGGATGGTGTTCTTTATTTGCTCTTGAATCTCCTTCATGGTTTGAAAAAAGTCTTTAACTTGACCACTTCTCTAATCCATATCACCAAGAAATCTTAGTTCACATACACTCCTTAGATGCATTCCATAAATTATCTCAAAAGGACTTTATCAAGTGGTCCTACTTTTGCTATCATTATAGGGATACTCTACTTGTGGAATGATAACATCCCAAATTTGACTATTAACCACTTTAGGTTGACCACCATTAGTTTGGTGATGGTAAGCTGAACCAACTAGCATGTTTGTACCAAGCTTTCTAAAAAAAGTTTTAGAAAAATGGCTCATAAATTTAACATCCCTATCTGATACAATGCTTAATGGAAGTCCATGAATCTATAAAACCTCTTTGAAAAATAGATGGACAATATGACTAGCATCATTAGTTGTCCTACATGGAATGAAATGTCCCATTTTGTTGAATCTATCAACAACAAAAGAATGCTATCACATCCTTTCTTGTTTTTTGGTAAAACTACAATAAAATCCATACTTACACAATCTCATTGCCTATTTGGAATTGGTAGAGGCTGATATAGACCTTCATTACTCATTCCTCCTTTGGCTTTCATGTACACCATGCACTGCTCCACATACTTGGTTACATCCCTTGCTAACTTTGGTTAGTAATAGAACCATTACACTAGTTCTATGGTTTTTTTGATGCCAAAATAATCACTTAGGCTGCCATTATGCTTCTCTTGTATTATATTCTCTCTCATGGAACCCCTTGGCACACACAACTAGTTACCCTTGAATAGCTATGCATTTTGCAAGGTATATTCTAAAAAATTTCCATGAAAATGATTCTCAAAATCCATGCATACCTTGTAGGCTTCAGCAAATTCCTTATCTTCTTTGTTAAGATTTTGAAAATGCTCTATTCCAATGCTTTGGAGGTGAATCTCTTGGACTGTTATAATCCTCCTACTTAGTGCATCTACCACTTTATTCAATTGCCCTTTCTTGTGCTTGATTGTGAAGGTAAAGGCCCACAAGTACTCCATCCAGTTCAAGTGTCTCTTTCTCAACTTCTCTTGAGTGTTGATGTAGCTAAGAGCTTGATTATCTATAAACACAACAAATTATTTGGGCGACAAATAATGTCTCCACTTACTAAGACACTAAACTAAGCAATAGAACTCTAATTCATAGGATGAATACTTATTGTTGGCCTCATTAAGATTCTCACTATAAAAATCCACTAGTCTACCTTCTTGACTCAAAACACCACCTACTACTAAGCCATTTGCATCACATTCTAAGGTAAACAATTTCTCAAAACTAGGCAATTGTAGGATAGGTTGAGTAGCTACTTGTTTCTTCAATATTTCAAATGAATTTTCAGCTTCTAAGGTCCACTTAAACTTATACTTGACTCCTCCAAGATGCACAAATACAACTAAAATTCCTAATGAATTTCCTATAGAATTGAGAAAACCCATGGAAACTTCTTACCTCAATACATATGGTAGGTGTTGGCCAATCTAGTATATCAGCAACCTTCTCCTTGTCCATCTTTAATGTTCCTTAAGACACCACAAAACCTAGGTACATGATTTCTTGCTTGAAGAAGTCATACTTCTCAAGATTTATGGCTAGCTTCTCCTCATGAAACCTTTTCAAAACCACCTCAACATGCTTGATATGCTCTTCTCTAGTCTTGTTGAAGATAAGTATATCATCTAGATATACAATTACAAATCTACCTATGAAATCCTTAGGCACTTCATTCATGAGCCTCATGAATGTGCTAGAAGCATTAGAAAGACCAAATCGAATCACAAGCCATTAATAAAGACCATCAATAGTCTTAATTTTTTTTTTCAATTTGTCTCCCTCCTTTATCCTTATTTGGTGATAACCACTCTTCAAGTTCAACTTAGTGAAATATTTGGCTCCTTCGAGGCAATCCATGAGATCCTCAATCCTACATATGGGAATCCTATAACTGATTGTGATCTTATTTATGGCTCTTGAGTCCATAAATAATCTCCATTTTCCTCCTTTCTTATATGTCTACACAATAGGAACTACACATGCAGTTATGCTCTTTTGTATCAAACCTTGATCCATCAATTCTTGGACTTGTCTTGCCACTTCTAGGTTCTAATATGGAGTGATCTTGTATGCTACTTTATTAGTTAAGGAAGCACCTAGGAAAAAGTCAATTTGATGACTTATAACTCTCCTAGGAGGTATATTAGTTGGAATATCATCACTCACTATGACCTTGTACTTTTCAAGCGAGGTTTGGACTTCAACCAGAAAGGGATCTTTAGCTATACTTTATTTTTCTTTAGACTTTAGAATTACTACAAAACTTTGACATTCCTCATCCTTGAGGTCTTTAACAAACTCTTTTCCGCTACAAAATAACACACTAGGTAGTTTGGGTTGAATTTCTTCCCCTTTTAACAATGACCAAATTTTGAAGGTCTTTCCTCCCTTCTTAAAAGCTATTGCATCGGCTCTTCCATCATACACAACCTCCCTATCAAATTTCCAAGGTCTACCTAGCAAAAGATGACAAGCATCCATAGTTAAAATATCACACAACATTTTGTCCTTATATCCTGCAAGTAACCTTGTAAGGGTTTTCATGAGATAAATTTTTCAATTTTAGTTTAGTAACAACCTCCTCTAATATTACATTATTAGTATAGCTTGAATCAACCACCACCTTGAATACTTTTCCTAGGATTTTTTATTTTATCCTAAACAATTCCCTTCTATGTTTAGGTTCATCAAGAGCTAGTTATTTGATGAAAACTCTCCTAAACATGAGGTTCTCACCTTTTTTAGATTCAATGTGATCCATATAATATTTCTTGCTGCAATTCTCTTACACATATTCCATTCTTTTGTCTTGGTTTGAGGAAGAAGGCTTGTTTCGACATCTATAGGCTGGATGACCCAATTGGCCACAGTTATAATATTTCATACTTACAAAGTATGAGTTGGATCTTCTTGATCCTCTTCCTTTATTTGATCCTCCTTGGTTTCCTCTCCCTCTATTGTAACCACCTCATGAAGAGTTGTCACTAGCTTTCTCTATGAGCTTGCTCCCTCCTTGATTCTTTTTCTCACTACCTCTACTCTGGTAGCCTTCCTTTTCTCCTCTTTGATTTCTTCCCTTGCCTCTTTTCAAAAATAATAGTCTACCAAGATAACTAAGAGGGGGTGGGTGGGTTGGTGAATTAGTAATCCAATTAAAACATTTATCAACCTTAATTAATCTTTAAAATGTAACCAAAGTAAACAAAAACTGTAACAAGATTTACATACATAATTACACCAGATTTATTAACTAGGGAAACCCTTGATTAGAGGGAAAACCCCAATGGAAATGACACCCACAAAGATATATATATATATATTCCTCTTTAGAGGATGGACCCTATTAGGAGTCTATAAACAAATTCAATACATAAGTTTATCCCTATTAGGACACTTTGAATCCTTGTTAGGAGATTTTAACCCTATTGGGGGTTGTGCCAACCTTGTTAGGAGTTGTAGAAGGAAGAAGGACCCACTGTCCAAATAGCTTCTGGGGCAAGTCCACTGAACTTCAATTTCTAACTTATATCTCAACTATTTCTAGCAGAATAATTATCTATACTGTACTTTATCCTCTTTCCTTTGTCATGTCAACCAAACCAATCACTGTTAGACCTTTTAGACCATGTCATGAACCTTAGATCCAAATACCAAACTCAAAATCTCAAAATAAAACCTCGGCAATGAAGTTTTCTTTAACTTTTCTCTGCTCTTCTTATCTTTGCAATTATACATTTTCTTCTATTTTTCACTCTACTTACTTACTTCACACTTGCTTCCATAACAAAGGAAAATTTATTTCCTTTATACCAAGTCCATAAAATAATTTCCTTGAGTTGGTTGTTACACCTTCTTAATTAATTATCAGAGGACCTTATTAAGAACACATTTTACTAGCAATAACATCAATCTGTCACCTGGTAACTTGAATAACATTTTGTATGCATAATACTATGATAAGCAAGCTTAGCTAGATCATCTCCAACATGTCTTATACATGCCTTTAACCTCACTTCTCAAAATAACAATTCTACTAAGAGATATAACAAGTTTACCTAAACATGTTTCTATAAACACTATCTCAGAACAATCTTCACCGAAACTTGTATAACTTCTTCCAGACTTAATATCTTTGACACCCAAGGTTAGCTACATATACTAGACACTTAGTAGCATCTCCCATTAACCTCAGTAGTGAAAATAATCAATGATCTACCTCTACCAACTTGATCTTTACCATTGTTCTTCTGTTAGATACCGCCAAAAATTGCTATGTTGACATCAAAGAGAAATATAGTCATGAATGTAACATATCTTCATGATAATGATCTAATCATGTTTCTACAACACTCCCACATAGGAATATCATTAGCATTCATGCTTCCAAAAAATTTATTCTTTGGGATTGATGGCAGCATAGATGAAAAAAATCTAGTTCCAAGAATGCCAATTGTTAAAGACTATTATTCTTTCTTTTCAAATCCTCTTCATCAATCATACTAGCTTCTATGTTCACATACTTCTCCTCCATTGATATACCTCAATGTGTTCTATATCAAAATGTTTTTCCTGTTGTAACCTCTCCTCCATTAACATCAATGTCAAAGGTTTCAACAACCATCTATTATTGCATCCTGTCACTCTCTACAACAACTATCTCTGACTTGCTCAAGTGTCCAAACACACTATTCAAAACAACATCTATCAAGAATACTAGATGACTCTATCCATCACAGATACTCCCCATATAGGAAGCATCAACATTTAGTCCAAACAAACAATAGTATTTTATAACACTGGACTAATGCACTCTTACATCATTTACTCTGATGTAGGTAGGGGTATAACCCCTATCATACTTCACAAATACTTCAAAGCCTCTTAGGGAAGAGGCTTAGTGAAAATATCTACAATCTACTCTTTGGTGCTTACATACTCCAATTTGATTTCCTTCTCTACAAATTTCTCTCTCAACATGTGATATTTGATAGAAATGTGCTTAGTCTTAGAATGCAACACTAGATTCTGAGACATATTCACTGTTCTTGTGTTATCATAATGTATGACAACAGGTTCACTAAATTCTATCCTTATATCCTTCAACATCTACTTCATCCAAATAACTTGATTACAATTGTTTGCTACTACAACATATTCTTCCTCTATTGTACTCTACGAGATACAATTATTGTTCTTGCTTAACCAAGAAACCAATCTTCCTCCAAGAAAGAATGCTCCACCACTAGTGCTCTTTCTGTCATCCATATTGAATCCCCAATCAACATCATTTTAATTATATAAAGTGAAATCATTAGATATTTCATACCATAATCTGAGCTCTAATGTTCCCTTTAGATATCTAAATATCCTCTTAACTGTTGCATAATGTGCTTCTCTGGGGTCAGCTTAAAATCTTACAACTATTCTGACTGCATTTTCTATATCTAGTCTTGTGTGAGTTAGATATTGTAATCCTCCAATCATAGATATGTATTTCTACTTAATAGTAAGTGTCTCATCCTTTGTAGATAACTTGTGTCGAGTTATCATAGATGTTTTAACTAGTTTACATGTTTCTAGGCCAAAGCTTTCCAATGAATCTATTAAATACTCAGTCTGAGAAATAAAGCTTTTCAAACCATATATGATATCATCAATAAATATTACCAAAATCAATAATTCATCACCTATTTCTTTCAATTATAGATTACTATTTGCCATACCTTTTCTTAATCCAAGTTTGGTCAAATGCTTGTCCAACCTTGCATACCAGGTTCTAGGTGCTTGTTTTAAGCCATACAATGCTTTTTTCAATTTGTATACCATGTCCTTGTCATTTGCTAAAGGAAAACCTTTAGGTTGTTCTATGTATACCTCTTCTTTAGGTTCTCCATTTAGAAATGTTGACTTGACATCCATCTATTCCTTCCTGTTGTGAGTAACCTTTACATGCCAATCTTGTTTTGTTCCTTACAACTTCAACTTGTTCATTCATCTTATTCTTGAATACCCATTTTTCTCATCAAATTCTTGCCTACTGGTCTAGGGACCAATACCCATGTCTCATTCTTCACTATCTGCTCCAATTCTTCTTTCATATCTTGCTTCAAATAGTCATCTCTATTGGAAATATAGATGGAGTAACTAAGAGGGGGGGTGAATTAGTTACCACAAAAATATTTTAAATCCCTTGGATGTTAACAATAAAACTAATTACTGCTGTCATTGGGTAAGCACATAGAAAATGGTGTAACTCGGTAAAAGTAGACTGTGATTTACTTCTAACTAATCTAAAACATTCACAGTGATTAACTTGCAAGCATAAAAGAAAAAACATGAACACATGAGACACCAGGATTTAACATGGAAACCCAATATCGGAAAAACCACCAATGTAACTAGTTATTGATTTTCACTCTTCTGAAGTGAGCCCTATTAGGAGCCAACCTATTTAAGGGTTACAAAACACACTGTTAGGTGTGACCTTGTTAGAGGATTTAATCACCCTATAAGGAGTGGCCTTGCAAGAGGTCTTAAAACAATTTAATAAAACTATCACCTTGTTAGAGGATTTACAACTGGCTGTTAAACCAACTCTGTTAAGAGATTTTGGAATCACTGCTACAATGGTAAGAAAGTAACAATGAAATGACCTAAATTAGATGTAACTAAATTGTTGATTACAGATCTCTATTTTGCTTCATGCTAGATTCAACTTGATCAAATATTACTTTGCTGCTCCTCAAGGTTATCTGACCATCCTTCAAGTTTACTCACACTTGCCTTCTCAATCAAGCAAAATACTTGCATACTATCACATAAATTATAATCTCAACTTGACCTTCCAACAACTATTTAAACCAAACAATATTAGAACAATTCATTGCTACTACAACATATTCTGCTTCTACTGTAGATTGGGATGTATACCAACCTTTTACCAAGAAAGAATGCTCCACCACTTGTACTCTTTCTATCATCGATATTTTCTACCCAATCAGCATTAGTAAATAATTTTAAGTCTATATTTCCTCTTGCTTTATACCATAAGTCATAATCTTCAGTACCTTTCAAGTATCTCAAGATTATTTTGATTATCATCATATGATTTTCTCTAGATTTTTCCAAGAATCTTGCCACTATACCAACTACAAGAGCAATATCAAGCCTTGTATGAACTACATATTGTAATTTTCCAATCATTGATATATATAAGGTTTGATCTACCTATTTTGAGTCATCATCTTTGTTAAGCTCTAGTCCAGTACACGTGGGGCTTCTGACTAGTTTTGAATCTTCCATACCAAACTTCTTGAGTATCTCCTTGATATACTTAGGCTGAGTGATGTAGATACCATTTGTGCTTTATTATATTTGAAGACCAACAAAGAACTTAATTTCACCAAACATAGACATTTCAAACTCTTTGTTCATTTTCTCTACAAATTGTTTGCATAGATCATGATTCCTTGAAAATAAAGTATCATCCACAAATATTTCTGCCAAAACAATCTTGTTATCTGGTCCTTCCTTAATGTACAAATTATTGTTATCATTAGTTCTCTAGAAACCAATTTGTATAAGGTAGTTATGAAATCTTCCATACCATGCTCTAGGGGCTTGTTTCAGACCATATAATACTTTATGTAATTTGTAGACTATGTCCCTTTTGTCTAGATCAACAAAACCTTCTCGTTGTTCAATGTAGACTTCTTCATCAAGAATACATTGAGAAATGTAGATTTAACATCCATTTGATATACTTTAAATATTTTATGTGCTACATATGCAAGTAAGGTCCTAACACCTTCCAATCTTGCAACAGGAGCAAAATTTTCACCATAATCAATTCCTTCTTCTTGAGAGTAGCCTTTACATACCAATCTAGCTTTTTTGCTTGATACCTTACCATCTTCATTCAACTTATTTCTAAATACCCATTTTGTTCCAATCACATTTTTGTCTTTAGGACTAGGTACAATAGTCCAATTTTTTTCCTCTCTATTTTCTC
The DNA here is from genome assembly GCA_028749045.1 of Cupressus sempervirens. NCBI lineage: Eukaryota > Viridiplantae > Streptophyta > Pinopsida > Cupressales > Cupressaceae > Cupressus > Cupressus sempervirens. The sequence continues at coordinate 590,720,502 of CM053784.1, forward strand.
TATCTCTTCATTCATAGCCTCAATCCAACTTTCATTTTCCAATGCATCTTTAAAATTTCTAGGTTCAAAATTAGTAAATAAATATGTACCTTTTAGCTCACTTCTTGTCATATTACCTTTTGATTTATCTCCAATAATATGATCTAGTGCATGATTCCTTCTAACATACTTAGCCAATACAGGTTCTTTTCCTTTCAAATGAATCACATTATCATCCTTTCAAACTTTAACTTCTAGTTCTAGTTGCTCAAACTTAGTAGGCTTTGGCTCGGTAGCTTCAGAATGTGACTCAGGTCCTTGTGACTTAGTTTGAAGTTCTTGCAACTTAGTGACTAAGGAAGACTTCAGAGTAGAAGTCTCCTTATTGACATATGTGTCTAGCAATGTATTAGGTTTGATGTAAAGAAATATCTTGTAATCCTCTGGTTCCTTTTTGCTTTCTTCTTCAGTCCTTTCTACAAACTCATGAATTCTCACATGTGCACTTTCTATGATTTTATGAGTAGACAAATTCAAACATCTATATGCCTTACTCTCTCAAGAATATCCTAAAAATATACCTTCACCACCTTTCACATCAAATTTTCCTTTTGTAGATTCTTTCAAGATATAACATTTACTTCCAAATACTTTCAAATAACATACATTGGGTTTATAGCCATACCATATCTCATAGGGAGTTTTATATGAGTTCTTCTTCAACTGTACTCGGTTTAAGGTATGAACTATAGTGTTGATAGCTTCCTTCCAATATTTGATAGCAATGTTATTTTCAATCATTAGATTCCTTGCACAATCCATGATAGATCTGTTTCTCCTTTCAACTATTCCATTTTGCTCTAGAGTTCCAAGGGCTGATACCTATCTTTTGATTCCTCTTTCAATGAAAAAGTTATTGAATTAATTGGAGATGAATTCATCATCTCTATCTGATCTTAAGCATTTCAGTCTTTTCCTTATTTCCTTCTCTACTCTTGCCAAATACCATTTGAATTTCTCAAATGCTTCTGAATTCTCTCTTAAATACATATCAATCATCATTTTAGAGTAGTCATAAAAAAAACAATAAAGAATTTTTCTCCACTATAGCTTTCTATTCCAATAGGTCCACACAAGTCAGTATGCAAAATTTCCAAGATATCTTCAAACTGATAGTTTTTGCTTTTAAAACTAGTTTTTCCCATCTTGCCAATCTAACAATTCTTGCATAGACCAACATTAGGTTTCTTCAAACTAGGAATGCCTCTTACTTTCTTGAATTTGCTTATTTTCACCATGTTATCAAAATTTACATGACATAACCTTTTGTTCCATAACCAACTTTCTTCAACTTGAGCAATAAAACATGAGCACTCACCAAGATCAAAATAAAATAGGTTACCTTTTATTTGTTTGCCTGATCCAATCAGTTTTCCTTTGTCATCTAATAGTCTTGCCTTACCATGCATGAATTCTACCTTGAATCCAATGTTGATTAGCTATGCCACACTCAGCAGATTATGTTTTAGTCCTTCAACCCAATAGGCATTATCACATACAATTTCTTTGGTTAATGAGATTTGACCTTTCCCTTTTATGCAACAAGGTTCATTGTTTCCAAACCTTACACTACCAATATCATAGTCTTCAAAGTGTTCAAACTTTGTTTTGTCACTAGTCATATGATGTGAACATCCACTATCTATGATCCATGTATCATTTTTTCTTACATGAGAGATAAGTGCCATCTTATCTTCTTCATCATCAAATTCACCTTTTATAGTAGTGTAAACTATTTCATCTTCACTATTATTAGAATCCTTAGCCATAAAACATGTCTTCTTACCATTTTCCTTGAATGATTTGTGACTTTTGAAATCCTTCTTGCCATTGCACTTGTGACTTTTCTTCTCATACTTGCTTTCTTTGTTTGGGCACCTGGTAGCTATATGACCAATTGTTTCACATGAAAAACAAATTAGGGGTACTCTACTTTCCTCTGCCTTTGCCTCTAGAATATTTTCCTCTGCCTCTGCCTCTAGAATATGACCAATTTTCCTCTGCCTCTAGAATATTTTCTTGCAAGTAGAGCTTCAACAACTTCAAGATCACTATCAGAACTTTCCTCTCATTCTTCTTCACTTTCTAACTGAGTGCCCTTCATTTTCTTGCCTTTTTCCTTAAGTGAAAGCTTGGCCTAAAATGCAGATTCATTATTCTTGGAAGCTAAGAACATAATTGTCAAAGTTAACTAGCTCAAAGGCTATCAACCTTCCTACTAAGGTATCTAGAGTTATCTTATGATTTATCTCACACCTCCTTTCTTGAATAGAAGATACTCTAATTGCATAGATAGGCAGTAATATTTTGAGAACTTTACTTACAACAGTTTCTTCTTTGATGTCTCCTCCAAAAGCTTTGATTTCACTGACACTTAGTTTGATCCTTTCAACATATTTGGTAATGTTTTCATCTTCTCTCATTCTCATCTCATCAAATTTTCCTCTAAGGCTTTCTACTTTTTCTCTCTTGACATTGCCATCACCACCATAGATGTCTTTTATCTTATTCCACATAGAAAAAGTGGATTCACAATCTTTGATTTATCAAATTCCTCATAGCTTAGAGTAGATGCAATATCTATCATCATGGTGTTACGGTTCTTTTTCTTAGCAATATCTCCAATAGATAATGTACCAGTGGGAGTTGTGTACTCTTCATCAAGGTATTTCAATCTTGAATCACCAATGGAAGCTAGATGAAGTCTCATGAGTCCCTACCATGCTAAAAATTTATCTTTCTTAAGCCTTGGAATTTATCTCTTATAAGACATCCTAATCTTTAGCTTAGGTCCTTGAAAACTTTCCTGCAAGCACCAAAAGATTTGATACCAATTTTTGAAAATATAGATGGAGTAATTGAGAGGGCGGGTGAATCAGTTACCACAAAAATAATTTAGATCCCTTGGATGTTAATAATAAAACTAATTGCTGCTATCATTCAGTAAACACACAGGAAATGTTGTAACTTGGTAAAAGCAGAGTGTGATTGACTTGTAACTGATCTTAAACATTCATAGTGATTAACTTGCAAGCGTAAAAGAAATAACATGAACACATGAGACACTAGGATTTAATATGGAAACCCAATATGGGAAAAACCACCAATGTAACTAGTTACTAATTTTCACTCTTTTCAAGTGAGCTATGTTAGGAGCCAACTTGATTAAAGGTTACAAAACACACTATTAGGTGTGACCTTGTTAGAGGATTTAATCACCCTATAAGGAGTGGCCTTGCAAGAGTTCTTAAAATAATTCAATAGAACTGTCACCTTGTTAGAGGATTTACAACTGGCTATTAAACCAACTCTATTAAGAGATTTTGGAATCACTTCTATAATGGTAAGAAAGTAACAATGAAATGGCCTAAATGAGATGCAACTAAATTTCTAATTATAGATCTCTATTTTTCTTCATGCCAAATCCAACCTGATCGAATATTACTTTGCTGCTCCTCAAGGATATTTGACCATCCTTCAAGTTCACTCACACTTTCCTTCTCAATCAAGAAAAACACTTGCATACTCTCACATACATTAGAATCTCAAGTTGACCTTATATTTATATCATTCAGATTATCAAGTCAGCTCAATTACAAATTACAATGACCAATAATAATTACCACAGTCAACTAGAATCAATACTTGATATAATTAAACTTCATTTCTCAAATTAACAAAATCCTTCATTGGCTGACCCTTCTCGGTAAACACTGATCCTAAAATGATTTTTTGTGTTAACCAACAAAAGCTTGGTTAAGGCTACAAACTTGCAAAATCCTTTGGCAACTAACTGAACTTAGTGAACACTGACTCTGACCAACTTTCCTTTGTTAACCATGACAACTCGATTAACGATGCTTTCTTCCATAATTTCCTTCGATGCCCAAGTGAGCTTGGTAGACACTATCTTCGTAAAGTAATCTCTAGGAATGCTCGGTAGACAAGGAAAATTTCCATGCTGACCAAGTGAGCTCGGTAAGCATAGACTAACAATTGATATGACATTTGTGTAACATCAAAGAAAACACACAATTAGACAATTATATCCAACAATCTCCACATGTATCATCTGTATTCATTAGTTCTACTTGAGATATCAAACATAATTCTTCATTGTTTCTGCTTCTTGTCATCACACCTTTATCTCTACTATTGATGATCTGCTCTAGTGGATGATTCTTTTTCATATTCTTAACAAAAATAAGAGTTGTTATCTCAACTCTTAGCTCTATTCTAGGTTTTGAGCTTTTTTCTACCTTAGATCTCATTCATTTTGCAAATCATTGTTAGTCTCAAAGAATACTTCTTCATTTCTTTTAGTAACAACATTCTCATCATCATAATCGTAGTCAACTATTCTTTCTTGTATCCTAAATTTCTTATCAACTCTTATACTTGCAATTTCAACAATAGTCCAAGTTCTTAGATAATAACATCTATAAGCTCTGCTTTTCAATGAATAACCAAGAAACATACCTTCATCAATTCTAGCATCAAATTTACCAACATCATCATCTCTTTTAATATAACATTGCTACCAAACACTCTGAAATACTTAACTATAGGTGAGTGACTAAACCATAGTTTATAAGGGGTCATTTTTGTGTTTTTCCTCACCTACACTCTCTTCATAGTGTAAATATTTGTATTCATATCTTCTCTCAAAAAATATCTTGGATACATCATTCTTAGCTAACATAGCTCTTGCTACTTCTATTACTAACTTGTTTCTTCTCTCTGCAATGCCATTTTGTATAAGGGTTCTAGGAGCCAAAATTTGTCTTTTGATTCCATTAACTTCACAAAATATGTTAAAATCATTTGAACTAAACTCTCCTCCTCTCTCTAACCTTAAAAAATTAATCTTCATACCTAATTCATTCTCAACTCTATTCTTGAATATCTTGAACTTGTCAAATTCCTCATATTTTCTATAAGAAATGCAACCCAAACCATTCTGGAAAAGTCATCAACAGTAATCATGATGTACCTTTCACCATAGTTTCCTTTAGTATTTTTAGGACCACTAAGATCTATGTGAACAATCTTTGACTTTACTATAGTTGTAAACTTCTTGCTGGGAAAAGAAGCTCTAGTAGCTTTGCCAATACACACTCCTTGCAAATTTTGTTAGTAGGCTTTACAATCTTAGGGAAATCTCTGACTACAAACATATTACTAGTTTTCACAATGTTTTCAAAGTTGATATGACAAAACTTCTTATGCCATAACCAACTTTCATCTACCTTTGCAACCAAACATGTCATTTCAGTGGGATTTAGGTGAAATACATTATCTCTAGATTATTCCAATTACCTTTTCATCTTTGTCTCTGATCATGCATGTCTTCTCTATGAACTGCAACTAATAATATTTATCCACTAGTTGTCTAAAACTCAAAAGATTTTATTTTAAACAATCAACAAAATATACATCCCCAGTGTTAGTCTTACCATCAAGAGTTAAAGATCCAATACCTTTAACATGGCAAGCTACATTGTTTCCAACTCAGACAATGCATCCATCATAACTTTTGAAATCAACAAACTTATTCATATCACCAATCATATGATGTGAACAACCACTATCTATTATCCATTCAAATTTCTTTTTGACATATGATATCAAAGTCATTTTCTCTAGACTTTCTATTTTAATAGTGACAAATCCTATTTCATCATCATTGGCACTTATTGCTTGTTCATCATAATCATCTTCTTCATTAGTATAGAAAAAATCTCTACCTCTTCTAGGTTTTAACTTTCTTTTATACTTTTTCTATCTTTCAAGACACTTAGATCCATAATGACCAAACTCATTACAAGTCCAACATTTAAAGATTTTCTTACCATCTTTTTATTTTCTTACAAGAAGGGCTACTCTTTGTATATTTATGTCCTCATCATATCTGCTACTACTCTCAAAATCTCATCTAGTACTTGTGCTCCTTGATAGATTAGGTCAAATTTTTAGGACACTAAAAGCTATCTGTATTCTAGACAATTCTCTAGACTATCTAAGCTCATTCTCAATTTCTTTATGTCTTCAAGTAATGTTTTCTTGGTGAAATCTTTGGTAAAATGGATCAACAACTATATAATTTGAGTTGCCTACTTAAATGGTGGTATTAAACTCTTTAATATCTTCTAGATCACTTCATTATCTTCCTTGGTTCCTCCTTGATTTATGATACCTACAACAATTTCTAATATTCTACCTACATATGTTCTTATAGATTCATCTTCCATCATTTTAGCATCTTGAAATGCACAACTCCAATGTTGCAACCTCATTTTCTTAGAATGTACATCATGTTCAAAGCTATATTCCAAAGCTTTCCAAATATTATGAGAAGTATCAAGTTTTTTTACCTTGTTGTACTCTACTTCAGGAAGTGAAAATAATAGTACTTCTCTAGCTCTCATGTTGCACATGAAAAGATCTCTCCCATCCTCAACACATGTTCCTAGCTCATCTTTAGCAATAGTTGTCTTGTCTAATTTTTTCAAGATCCAATATCCTAGACCCATATAAAATAGATGTGTCTTCATATTTTACTTCCAACAGTCATAATTTATTCAATCAAAATTTGGAGTATTCTTTTTGAATATGCTAGCCATGAATCTCCTAAAGTTGTTAAACTTTATCTTCAAGGATATGCTGCCCTAACACCAATTGTTAGAAATAATAGTCCACCAAGATAATTGGAAGGGGGGGGGGGGGGGGGGGGGAGAGGGGGTTGGTGAATCAATTATCCAATTAAAATATTTATCAACCTTAATCAATCTTAACCATGTAACCAAAGTAAACAACAACCATAACAAGATGCACATACACAATTACACCAGATTTATTAACTAGGGACCCTTGATCAGAGGGAAAACCTCAGTGAGAATGATGTCCACAAAGATATACTGATATATATATTCCTTGTTAGAGGATGGACCGTATTAGGATTCTATAAACTCATTTAGTACATAAGAGTCCCTGTTAGGAGATTCCAATCCTGTTAGGAGTTGTGCCAACCCTATATGGAGTTGTAGAAGGCAAAAGGACCCACTGAACTTAACTATCGAATTGATCTCTTAACTATTCCTTGCAAAATAATTGTTCATACTATACTTTATCCTATTTCTTCTATCCTATCAACTAGACTAATCATTGTCAAACCTTTTAGACTAGGTCATGAACCTTAGATCCAAATACCAAACCTTGGATCTCAAAATAAGACCTCAACAATGAAGTTTTCTTCAACTTCACTCTACTCTAATTATCTTCATAACTATATCTTTTCTTCTCTTTTTCACTCTAATTTCTTACTTCATACTTGCTTCCATAACAAAGGAAAATGTACTTCCTTTATACCAAGCCCATTAACAATTCCCTTGAGTCAAATTTTACACCTTCTCAATTAATTATTATAGGACCTTATTAAGAACACATTTTACTTAGTGATAACATCAATGCATCTCCTTGTAACTTGAATAACTTTTTGTATGCATAATATTATGAAAAGTGAGATTAGCCAGTCATCTCCAAGATGTCTTCTATACACCTTTAACTTGACTTCTCAAAATAAAAATTCTACTAAGAGATATGACAAGTTTACTAGAACATACTTCTATAAACTCCATCTCAGAATAATCTTCACCAAAACTTGCATAGCTTCTTCTAGACTTAATATTTTTTACACCTAAGGTCAGCTACATCTACTAGAAACTTAGTAGCATCTCCATTAACTTTACTAGTGAAAATACTCAACGATTTGTCTATACCAACTTGATCTTTACCATTGTTCCTCTCTCAGATATCACAAAAATCTGTTATGTTGACATCAATGACAAACATATTTATGAATGTAACATATCATAATGACAATGATCTAATAATGTTTCTAAAATATTCCCCCATAGGAATATCATCATCATTCATGCTTCCAACACATCTATCTTTGAAGTTAGAATATCCCTTCCTTTCTTTTCTTCTACCTTTAGAGCTAGTTGATGACATCTTTGAACTGTGGTAGGTGCCCATTAAAGGACTTGAGCAAATATGCAAATCAAATCCTTGAATCCCTCAAACTCCTTCATGTAGAAAACCTATCACAAAGAAGAAAAAGACAAGAGGAGGCAAGGGTTTTCTCTAAGAATATGCAAATTGTATTCTTGGATAAAGAAAAGATATCGAATTACAAAGAGATCAATCTTTATAAATGGAGATCAAAACTTGAAAAGGGTAACCTAAAATGTAAAATCTATGTAATAATTACTAATTAATTATTAAATAAAGAATGCAAAAAGTGCATAAAGTGAAATATTAAGAAGGGAGAAAAGGTAATTTAATTAATGAAATTAAATTAACCTTTTTCTCTAACACCCCCCTAAGATGAGCAACAATTCAGTTACAAACAATGTAGAAAGTGCAACCAAACTACCCAATCACAACCAAATCTCTATGAAATGGAGAAATAGAGAAAATCCAGTGGGAAAAACTCTACTCCAAAAAGAAATAGCTGAAAACCTAGTGAAATATTGTAGAAGCCTCCAACAAGAGGAATGTTCCAAAAAATAGGAATAAAGAGCGATCATGGAGAAACATTAGTGAAGTTGAAGAAGTTGCAAAGCTCTATCAAAAGTAATTGTTGATCTGAGGAACCTCCATTGAAATAAAACCTGACTAGGTAGAGAAGACTATAATTTGCATTGAATTAGGAGGCACAAAAAGGCAAACAATTAAACTAAAAAATATAGATGGCATGAAATGCCAAAGCCTAAAGAGCTGATAAAATCAAACCAAGGAAGCATTAAAAAAAATAGAAGAACCCCCCCTAATGCAGACAAGGGTGAGGTGATAGGAAAATGAGAAAATGGACCAATATCCCTTGCAAAATAGAAAAAACCAAGAACATCAAGAGTGAGGAAGAGATATAGATACCTATAAAGGCATGTGTCATCGACACATCATGGGGCTAATATTGTGGAAGAAAAACTCACTTGATAAAGAAAGAGGTCACTAAAAGGAAAACAACTATCCCCCCATGGCACTTTATAATGTAGTGTGAGTACAATCAATCACAATGAAGAAAAAGATCCCAAAAAAGCAAGGAGAGGCACTTTATCTTAGTGTGTTTACATAAATATGCTTAAAAATGATATCAACAATGATAAAAAAGGGAAAAGAGCTTGTAAAATAGATAGTACAACCTAAAAGATGAGATCCCATGCCACAAAAATGATCCCTAGACTTGAAACACCCAATATATACACCATAGTGCAATAAAGAAAAAACCATAATAGAAAAAGCTTGGAGTATAATCTAAAAGAAAAACTAGCATTTCTAGAAAGGGAATTGAACCAACTTTTCAAAAATATAATATTTTTGAAAAATGGAGATGAGACACTCAAGATATGCCCTCTGGAGTGAAAAATGAACACCCAACTTTGACTATGCAAACAGGCAACCAAACTACATCAAAACCAATAAATTTCTACACCACTATCTCTATCTCAAAACTAGCTTTTCTATACTTCTTTCAGATCAAAAATAGACATCTACATGCTCAAGTTATGATGAAAAAACCAACAAGGCCCCTAGAAATGAATCAAAACAATTTTTTTTTCATAAAAAATAATAAAACTTTATAAAAAAATGTGCCACTAGTGAGCGGTAGTCGACCCATTATAGCAGTGGTGGGAAGGAGTTTTTCTATAGAGCAGGGCTGCGGTGGTGGGTGGGAGGCATAGCTGGCAGCGATGGCTCACTAAGTAGCAATAGTGATCAAGAGTCATTGCGGTCAGTGGGATAGCTGGTGGTTTACTGCTAGTGGTTACCACCAACCACTAGTAGTCTTGGTTATTGCTAGTAGTTTTTAAAACTATAGCAGCCAAAAAATGCCAAATTTCTAATTTTATTTTGTGATTTTTATAAAAATAATTTCCTTGGAGTGCATACAGGAGGCCATATGACCTTTTGGGCAAAAAATTTGCCTCCTAGATCAATGTTGTCCAAAATAGATGAACTTTATATGGAAACAAGGGTTTTGACACCTTTTAAATCCATCAGTGAGATCTGTTTGGCCTTCAGATACTCTAAAAATTAGTGACCCCCTATTTTCTCAAGAAATACCCAAAAAACTCTACATATGATCTATCAAACCCTTGTTCTCCCTTTTCTCCAAATATTGAACAAGCCACAAAAGATTTTACTCTGATACCATGAAGGATTTTAGCAAATACGCAAATCAAATCCATGAAGCTCTCAAACTCCTACATGTAGAAAACCTGTTATAAAGAAAAAAAAGACAAGAGGAGGCAAGGGTTTTCTCTAAAAACATGCAAATTGTATTCTCAAATAAAGAAAAGATATTTAATTACAAAGAGATCAATCCTTATAAAAGGAGATCAAAACTCAAAAAGGGTAACCTAAAAAGTTACAAAGGGTAACCTAAAAGCTAAAAGCTATTTAATAATTACTAATTAATTATTAAATAGATAATTTAAAAAGCACATAAAGAAAAATCTTAAGGGAGAAAAGGTAATTTAATTAATGAAATTAAATTAACCTTTTTCTCTAACACCCAAAACTGAGCTCCTTTGGGATATTCCACTTGAAACCACCTAGATATCTTGCCACGTTGATTGGATCATCTTCTTGTTGCTTTGATCTTAGACATATCCTCTAAAATTCCTCAGTATAAGAGGTTACATCTAGTTCTTTTTTCTTTAGTCCTTGCCTTCTCTTATGGAGCTTGATCTCAAAGTCTTTAGGTATGAAGTTCTCCTTCACTTTAGTTACCATAGCCTTCCAGTTAGCTATAGGAGTTTTAACCATGCTAATTATTTCATCTTGTAGCTATTTCCACCATGTCAATGCCAAGCCTCTGAGCCTTAACTTAGCCACTTTAACCTTTTGTGTCTCTAATACCCCTTCACACTCAAAATGGTTCTCCATGCCATTTATCTAATCCATGACTACATCTATGTCCATCTTTCCACTAAAAAGTGGTACACCTTCCAAAGTTTTTCCTCCTAGGGCATTGATAGCCGTCAAGAAGGGATTGTCATTCAAGAAAAGGTCATGTTTAGGGACTACATCCTCTTCTTCTACGTCTTTACTCTTCTCCTGTTCTCCTTCTTCCTTTTCCTAGCTACTTCAACAAATGCATGTAGTTGCATCTTTACCTCTACTAGGGATTCTTCAAGAACCATGTTCTTCTCCCTTTATTCATCAACTTACTTGGATAGTTCTACATTAGTCACCATACTAGCGTCACATACTGACTCTCTAGTTACTAAAGACATCCACCAATTTTTCCCAAGTCTTTAACTTGCTCTGATACCACTCTGATGTGACTACCAATCTTGCTCACAAACTCTAAGCTCTCTAGGGTTTTCTTAGGTTTTGCACCTAATCAAATAGGGCTTCTTTCACACCCTCATCCTCTAAGGATTCTATAAAAGAGATTCCACTTCTTCAACTGGTGCACTTCAATAGGTTAGTACAAGCTTTCTCAAAATGACAAAATTGACACCTAGCTATACCTTAGTTTAGTCGTCAATATGCCAAACTCAAAACAAGGACAAAACCCTAGTTGAGTTGCATTCCACAAAACAATTAGCATTCAAATGCTTGGAAATAGGCTACAAGGATTAGCCATCCAAACATGCTAAAAGTGAAATAACTTGTAAAAACCCTTAACAATGACCCAAACAAGTTATATTTTTTGATATATCCTTTTTAGAGTACTTGGAAATTTTTGAATTCTCTAATCTTCCACTTGTTCGTACAATCCAAGGTTAGTTTTAGGCTTAATCTGAGGGTTTCCAAGAATTTTTTGTTTGGATTTTTAACCTCCAAGAACTCCTCATAAAAAATCTTCCTTGGGATTGGATTTATTCCTCACCATCTCCTCACTCACCATGTTCCTCAATTGGAGTTCTTGCACTTCCAATCCACTCCAAATGTTGATTTATTGATTTGTGATCCCTAACTAAACATGGTTTACTTGCCTAAGGCATTACAGATATAGTTCTTGCATTCTAAGGCCCCTCCATTATTGTGCATGTAGTACATGGATTCAAAGTCCAAATCCTAGAAGTTTGTACAATGCATATAGAGGGAAGTGGCCTAAGACCCCATTTTCTCAAAACTGTCATGTCCAGAATATCAAGCTACAAACTTACAAAATAATTTATTTACCCCCACAAAACTTACCAAAAAAATAAACTAACTAGTTATAGAACTTTAAGACAATAAATACTTCAACTTTCAATACCTTACCTACTATATCCAATCCGTACAAAGCATTAAAACCACTCAAAATAAGAAACTATTATACATAAGGAATTGTTGATTACAATCTATATACTATCATTTTCTAATACTTCCAACCCTTGAAAAAAATTGGATTCAACCTTATATAGGAGTTGCATCACCTATTCCAACCACCTTAAGTGGTTGAACAACTTCTATGAAGAAGTTTCTCTCTTGCATCAAAGTTGCAAAAATTGTCAAATGAAAACTTTGCAAGAAATGGTATTTTTTACAAACTTGCAAATTATCCAACCAAACTTGCTTCCCTTGCTATAAAACTTTCCAAAATTCCTAACATGGACCCAAAACACCTAATAAGGACATTATAACACTTTTTTCCCCCTATTTAGCCCTCAAAATTGAAAACTACTCTATTGAGCCCAAATGAGCACTTTAAGAGCAATTAGGAGCAATATTGCATTATGAGGCTCTTCTAACCTATCTAACCTCAACATAGGACCAAGTTGATCCTATTATTACCTTATTTATTTAGCTAGCATCACTACAAGCCAAAATTAACAAAGAAGCCCTAGGTCTACCACTTAGCCTACCTAGTGTTGAAATTCTTTAGACTAATCGAGGGGGGCTGAATTAGTTATCCAAGGTCCAGATGTACAATTAAAACTTTTTCCAACTTAGTGAACCCATATCCATAAAAAAAAATTCATCATGCATGGATCCATTGGATTATGCAATCACTTAAACTTTTAGGTTACTATCAAATCAATTTGCAGAAATGTAAACATGAAACATAATAGATTCAACAACACATTTAACATAATGATTTAGTGTGGAAACCCAATTTGGGAAAAACCACTATTAACATGCTACTCATTCTCATTCTTATAAAGTGATTCCTTTGAAAGGACAGCCCTATTAAAGGTTACAATACACACTGTTAAATGTGACTTTTTTAAAGGATTTCAATCACCCTATTAGGAGTGAGCCTTGTTAGAGTAATTTAGGTCATTCACTTGGAATGTCACAGTTAAAGGATTTACAAATGACTATTAGGTCAACCTTAATCCAAAGGATTTACCCTAGACTGATAAATTGATTAGAAAGTAATTGTAAGGCTTGATCTAATAACAAGTTACAACACACTTGTAGATTACAAATCTTTGTTTCAGTCCTCCATTCTACTTGGCTTTCTTAAACTCCAACTCTAATAGCTTTTTCACCCTTCAAGCATCCATACCCTTGAGCCTTCTTTCTTTGATTGCCTATTCAATCACTTCTTAGGTCACTGAATGAAGCAATACCCTAGACTCCTTGTCTTCCTTGGGTTCGTGCACATGACAACCCTTGGTTCTGACCATCCATCTCTATAAATAGAGAATTAAGATATTTTACCATTCATCCTCCATTGTCCATTTTAGGATTAGGTCAGATTAAGTAGTATTCAATGAATCTACCCCTTTATTTCATTTCATTCCCTTCTAGAAACTTCTCATTCAATCCTCTTTGAATTTACCTCAAAATGGTTCATCATGAATTCTGTGGTACCAACTCATCAACCTTATCTTTCACATAGTTCACACAATCCAAGAAATAAAACTTGTCAGCTCAGATCTATCAAAATCTTGATCTTTCTCATCATGTTGACACTCAACATTAACTAACTTCTAATGCTCGGCACATACTATATTGCTCAACATCCACTATCAAATCACTCCACACAAACTATTGTTTACTTGTGGTTGGTATCAACTAAATTTTACTTGGCTTACACTATTTTACTTGGCTTAAACTAAAATTGAATTTTCTCGGCTCCAACTATTTTTCTACTAGGCTTGCACTAACTTTTCTTGGCACCTATAGTGCAAATTGTCAAGCTTGGTAGATAGACATTGCTTAATTTCTTTTTCTATACTTAATCAATGTAACCAACCTTTGCAAACTTAAGTAGATTATCAATGCACTCTAATATCACTATCTTAACTGATTCTTGTACTCCTCTTCCATAGCATAACTCAACCTTTCCTCTAGGTGATATTGTTACCTCATTTGATCAAATCGTCTTCATCAATCAAACAAATGATAGTACTTAAATCATCTCCTCTAGTTTTTTACTTGTCATTATATTCATAGTTCTTCTTCTCTAGACATCCAGCAACAATATGATCAACTTCATTGAAATTGAAACATATGATAGGTAACTTACCTTTGAACTTGCCTTTACCTCTGTGAAATCTCCTTGCTAGTAGTGCTTGAAGTTTATCTACATCTTTCTCATCTATATCACTACCATTGAACTCATATTTTAACTTTTTCTTCTTCGTCTTATTCAGTTCCTTCAATGATAGATTAGCTTTGAAATAAGATTCAATATTTTTAGGTTTGTAATTATCAAATTATATAGCTAAAAAGTAGTGAGCCTACCTACTAGATCTTCAAGAGTCAGATCATTCCCTGACATACACCTGAGTTCTTGTATTACAAAAACTCTAATGGCATAGATGGGAAAAAATGTTCTCAAAAATTTCCTTAGTATATTATCATCATCTATTTTACCATTAGCTCCTCTTATTGCATTAACAACATCTTTTATCCTAGAATAATATTGAGTAACATTCTCACCTTCTTGCATTCTCATATCATCAAACTTACCTCTAAGACTTTTAGCTTTAGCTCTTAGAACATTTTTATCACCTCCATAGATAGTTCATAGAGCATCCCACATTTTCTTTACACTATCACAACCTGTGATATCATCAAACTCAACATAACTAAGGGTAAAGGCAATCTCCAACATTGCCTAGTTGTGTTTGTTTTTCTTTTTCAAATCTTTAGCAATCAAGACTCCAGTAGGATTAACATGCTCAATAGAAATGGTAGATTGTGCATGATCTCCTAGTCCTCCTAGGTGTATATTCATTAGACTTTTCCATCTAGGAAAGTTATCTCTATTGAGCTTGGGTACATCTCTTTTTGACATCTTAATCTTATTGCTTCTAGTACCTTCAAACTAGTCCTTTTAAGAAGATGCCTTTGATACCAATTAATGGAATTTTTTTAGAATAATTTAGGGGGGGGGGAGGGGGGTGTGAATTAGTTATCTAAGGTCTAGATGCACAATTAAAACTTTTTACAACTTAGTGAACCCATATCCATAAAAACATTTTCATGATGCATGCATCCAGTAGATTATGCAATCACTTAAACTTGTAGATTATTGTCAAATGAATTTGTAGAAATGTAAACATGAAACATAACATATTCAACAACACGTTTGACAATGATTTAATGTGGAAACCCAATTTGGGAAAACCACCAAGTAATATGTTACTCATTCTCACTATTCTGGAGTGATGTCCTATGAAAGGCAAACCTTGTTAAAGGTTACAATACACACTATTAAATGTGACCTAGTTAAATAATTTCAATCACCTTGTTAGGAGTGATTCTTGTTAGAGGACTTTAGATCATTCACTTGGAATGTAACCCAATTAAAGGATTTAAAAATGACTATTAGGCCAACCTTCACTAGTACATTTGACCTCATTTTTCAACCATCTATTAAAATGTTTTAGATTGGTTGGAAAATGGAAGGAAAATAATCTTTTTTCTTAAATTCATACCTATGTTGGTCAAAATTTTGACCAACATGAGTTTAATATGTTAAAATGAAAAAGGGTTTCCTATTTCATTGTTATGTTTCACATAGCGCACATAGGAGTTGCACAAGCATTCAATTTGGTTTTCATAGAGCGTGGGAGCTACAGGAGTGAAGGAGCTCATACATGAAGATGTTTGCCGAAGAGTGGAGTTGTAATTCACAATGGTTTCTTAGGGCTGCAAATGGGGGAGTTTTGGATTATAGTTGTTGAAGAAATGGAAAAATTTGAGTGTTCAATCCCCTTACTATGCAAGCCCAATGTCTTCAAGATGCAAAAGTGACCAAAAAAAAAAGGATATCCTTTTACATGAACAAATATCATGATGATGTAGCCGTGCACCTCAAGTGTGATCCAAAGGAAAAGACTTACCAGGTAATTTCTATAATTGAAAATCTTTATCTTCTTAGAAGAAAGTTTTTTGTTGTTTTGATTTATAGATCTGAAGAACAGAAGTGGGAAATTAGAGAGGTTTTTTTGGAGGAAAGAGTGTCTAGGCATATAAAAATTAGCTTTTTCCCAAGCATATTCGTGCAGAACCAAACTATCTACTGGTTTTCTAGAAAATGGATAGAAGTGTGTACGTATGATTTGAATGGAGATAGAAACATTAGGTTTCTTTATTTTTGGGGTGTGAAACCTATCCATGAAACCTTCATAATTTTCATGTAGAATGGTAAAATGATAACGGCTTGTAAAGGTGAACAAATGGAGCTCCCACCATATACACATCCCATAATTTTTTATGAGCTTGATGAGCTTGAAAGACAGTGGAAACCTAAATATAAAGTAATTCTATCTCCCAAGGATTTCATTTCTAGAACGATTTTTGTTGTGGGGGGTTATATTTGGATCATTGAAGAAAGTGATGGCCATGTTAGCCATCTAATATGTATAGATATAGAAATGGGGAACTAAAAGTATGGCTAGAAGTCTACCCATTTATGTTCAATGTTAGAAAATGTCTATCCATGCCACTAAGCTTTTGTTGATGCTCTTAGATATTCTATCATTCTTCTGCTTTCTTCTGATATTCTATCATTCTATCATTTTGCTTTCATTTCCTAAACCTATGAAATCTATGTGCTACTCCAGCAATCATGGGTTATACAAGAGTTTAGGATTAAATATTATTTTGTGGCTGGATTAGAAATTATTATTTTTAAATGCTTATATTAGTGTACTGCATTATAATGTATCAAGTTTTTCAATTTGTGAACTAAAGAATATGATTCTTTTATATTTGTGTTATGGTGGGTCTGAATCTTTACAAACAGTATTTCAAAAGCAATTAGTTATGGTTATGAAAGTATACAATTTTTTTTTTCTTAAATGTTTTTAAGATACTGAGAGTAGTGCTAAGACTAGTTAAGAAATAGAAATTTTCAAAACATTTTATTGTTTATTTTTTTGTTTATAGAATTTCAAAGTACAGACATGGCAGATAAGATATTTAGATAGAATATAAACACTTGGACCTTTTAAAGAAGTTCTATAAATCCAAATAAACCTATCTTTGTAGCCTTTGAGAAACTACCTCACTATTTGAAGTGATTCATTTTATATGTTGAATCCAAAAGTGTAGTTGTAAAGATATGTGCAGAACGTGAGGGTATGCATAGTATTTTTGTTTTTGTTTTTAAATTAGAAAGACTTTAACATTTTTGAAGAGTTTTCTTTTTAAATTAGAAAAAAATTAGTATTTTTGTTTCTTTTTTTTTTTTTTTTTTTAAATTAGAAAGATTTTAGAATTTTGAAGTGTAGTTGTAAGGATATGTGCAGAAAAGTGAGGGTATGCATAGTATGCATAGCCATTGAGACACTATCACACTGTTTGAAGTGATTTGTAGCTCTAAGATGGTGAAGAATAATGTGTCTCAATCCTTTCCATTGATAAAATTATTTATCAACCTATGGTCTAGTGTCTTAGAGCCAAAGAAATCCTTCTTTAAGTAGCTTTTGTTATTGAATAAACTGTCTACTCTTTCTATGATGTTATTATATATTCTATGTGTAGAATTCCTAAAAGTTTTTATTTACTTTTTAAAGAGAAATTTGGCCTATCTTCCTGTCTGGGTTGAATGCTTGGGTTCCAAAGTAGAGTCTATTCACTTTTTATATTATTTCTGGTTGCATTAAACATCTCAAAAAAGTTTATAACTGAATTCATTATTGTATGGAAGAATACAAACTGAAAATTTAAATTTCCCTTATCTTGTGTTTAGGAATTGAATGGTCATGTTAGAGGAAGAGAGTTAGAGAGGGCTATATATTTTGTAAACAAGTAAAGTAATGTTGTTGTTTAGTAAATATGGAAGAGGGGAGGGCTCTATTATTATTTTTCTATGTAGGTAGGACAGGTTTTTGAAGAGCTTTCTTTTTACCCATTCTTTGTGTGGGCTTTAGGGAAAAGTACTGAGGAAGCCATTACACACTGAATTTTTGATCTATGAATAGACCAAATCAGATTTGTATTGACAAGCTAATAGACTTGGTTCATGGTTCTGTAAAGCTATTTCTTCTTTTGTTTAAGTTGATCTTTGAATCTATCTAATTTCATGCTACAGATCAGATTGCTTGAATGTTTGAATTATGTTTCAAGTGTTTGCCAAAGGGTTGTCTCTCTCTTCTTTTAGCACTGGTATTAGAGCCAAAATATTTTGAGTGTGTAGGAAATCTCACTGGAAGAAGGTAGTCTATATTAGGATCAAGCTTGCAGGTGTTGGGAGAATGTGTACAAGAGGCACCCATGTTGATGGAGTAGAGGTGGAGTTAGAAGTAGAGGAAGAAATCTTCAATATGGATGCTTTTAGGCAAGTTGAAGTTATACTAGAAGAAATTATTAATGGAAGTAGGCAAGTTATTGATGGAATCGAGAATAGTAGATTTCTCTCTGCCATTCCTCTCTAGTTTATCTTTATATTTCAAGTGTTGAAAGTATGCATTACAGGTGGCCAAGAATAAAATAACCCTCCTTTTATAGATGTGGAATCTAAAACAATGATGCTAAAAAACACACACAATCAAATCCAAAATGAACTTGTATTACAAATGGATTGTGTAAATATGATATTATTAATTTTGCATGCATGTCTACTAGGACAATCACAACTTAAACATATATATAATCTCATCAAATCTTTTTTGATGCATTTCTAGCAATCATGGCATGCCATGACCACATTTTATTTGTGAATTCTATTAAATAATTCACATGCCTTGTCTATATATGCTTCCATTTTTCAAACATGTCTACCATGGCAATTGTGACTACAACATCTGACAAAAAATTATTTATGCTTTAATGCATCTTCATAGCTTATTCCAAAGCTCTTGTTTTGGCATAGGTAGCAATAATGCTGGAAAAGGTTGTGTGACATACCTAGGCTTAACTAAAACATAAAATTTTACACTTTGCAAAATGGTTATGGGGTGAAAAGTGGGGCAACACACACCAGGAGCTGAAAAAGAAATTGTAGATAAGTTGGTTTATGATTTATAAGCTAAATCTTTCTATTGAGTTGGACATAATAGACAAATCACATGTTTTACAATTGGAACAAGTAGGTTCCAATATATTTTCCATGAGCTTTTCCTTTTCACTATTTGTAGGGTGCAAAAACTTTCTTAGAGTTTGTGCATTTATTTTGTGGTCAACAACATTCTTCATACCAATAGGGAAGTGGATCATAGTGAAATGCATGCAAGCATATTGCAATCATATAATAGTTACTTTCTTAATGCTTTTCTATTTGAAAACCTATCTCAATTTTTCATTAGGATCAGTAGTAAAGAGCATGTTTAGTCCTCTTCAGGAGATCCTTCGACAGTTAATTTTATTCCAAATTTTGCTCCCCATCATTGTTCTTGGGCAGTGCTACCTAGATCTTGTGTAAGGCCTTTTCCATAATCTTCTATAGCTTTCTAACCTACTAGATAATATTTCAAGTACTGAATGAAGTTATCTCACTTTGGGTATGAGTCTAAGTAATCTATGTGTTTCTAGCTCCTGAATTTACATGAATGTTCTTTTCAATGAGGACTTCAACATGTGTTAATAGGTCAAAATCATCTTAATTAGTTGATAGCCTTGAAGACTGCAACTAAGTCAGTCTCTCCAAAAATAAAAAATAATTAACCTCCAAAATTTTGGGAATATCATGGATGTTCAAGTTTTGGGAAAAGTCATGTCCGTCCATAAAAATGTTCAAAAAATTAAGCAATTCCAAAAATTTGGAAAATTGTACTCCTTAATAGCTCAATGCACATCTAAGTCATCAAATCAAGCTCTTCACAGCTATAAAATGCCCAAAATATTTTATTATAGTAGAGTTACAAGATACAAACATGAGTCAATACATTCCCTAGCGTTCAACCCCTATAGAGAAGGATGCGCCTGGGATGCCATTGGATTCAACAAGGGTGTACACTATAGGGACAACATTGGGGATAATCAAATATTCTCATTTGGTAGTGGTGGTGGTGGGTAGCAAGGGAAAATTTTGTCCCCATCCCTAGAAGTACCATTTTTTAGGAGCTAGGGCAAGGGCACATGTGGAGCACTAGAAGTCCATATGTATTTTGCTAGTATTCCAATTGTTGTACACTAAGTCTAACTCCACCTTTTCTATCTGCCATAGTGCTTAAGTTGTCCATCATAGATTTCCATTTCGTCTGAGATGGTTGACCTTAGTCTTATCTTGAACTCCTCTTATCAATTATTATTTTAGTATAAATACATGTTAAGATTTTTTTTGTTGAACAATAAAAGCTTGACTAAAAATATGTGATCAAAAGCAATGCAAGGGTTTATATTGATTTTTTTTTTCATACATCCTACATAAGTATTCAATAATTGTAACTTTCTAGGTAACATTATTTGAAGCTTACCTAAAATGCATTTGTGTTATTTTGGCATTCCATCATTTGATATTGCTAATTTAGCTTTCCCTTCTCTATATTTTGTGCTACTAAATTTTTCTATCATACATGTGCATTTTTTCTGAGAAGGTTAACTATATTTTGAGCACTATGTATCATCACCTAAACTTTAATGTTAACTTGACAATTCACTTCTTTTTCTTAATAAAAATGAGTTACTCATAGTGATTTATTCTATAGCTCATTTCCTAATAATGTGATGCTAGATTCAGATGATCCAGATGAGCCTTCAAGAATTGTTATCTATGTTGGTGATGAAAATATGGAACCAGAGGAGGAGGGCGGGTTCATTGACCAAGTCGAGACTAGAAAACCAATCAATTATATATATATATATATATATATTTATTTATAATTGTATTTATTTAGATATATATGTTTAAATGTATATTTCCATATATGTATATGCGTATGTATGTCTAACTATATATATATATATATATATACATACATACATACATACATATACATCATATACATATATACATATATACAAACTATCTCCTATAAGTATATACCTATATATGTATACATATGCAGATTGGTAGTATAGCAAGTGTCTTTAACAAGCCTACTATAATTAGAGGTATCAAATATACTCAACTGATTTGTATACATATCTGTGTGTATATATGTATGCATATACATATATGCATACATATATATACACAGGTATGTATATGTGAGTCAGATAATTACTTTGACAGATGCTAAACTTCAACAACAACAAAATCACATGCTCCAACTCCTTCGTGCACTCTGTGAAAACCAAACAATGAAATAGAAAACCTTTTTTCATTTTACCTAGACCACTACATAAAGAATTTGACCATTGACTACAACAACAATATTTCTAGGAATTATCCATGGGGTTGTTAATTTTGCATGCATGTCAAATAGGACAATCACACGTTAAACATATATATAATCTCATCAAGTCTATTTTGATGCATTTCTAGCAATCATGGCATGCCATGACCACACTTTGTTCATGAATTCTGTCAAAAAATTCACATGCCTTGTATATGCTTCCATTTTTCAAACATGTCTACCATGGCAATTGTGATTATAACATCTAAAAAAAATTATTTATGCTTTATTGCATGTCCATAGCCTATTCCAAAGCTCTTGTTTTGGCATAAGCATCAATAATGTTGGAAAAAGTTGTGTGATTTAGCTTTATACCTACCAATTACATTTTCTTGAATATAAACACACATGTTATATATGTGTTTAAACATATGTACATATCTACATATGTATGTATGTATGTGTGTCTATGTTGTCCACACATAATGAAGTCCACATTTAATTGGAGCCTGACAACAACAGTTAATTTGATGATAGTGTATGGTTTCTTGATTGGATTAATGTTGAGCCTTGATCCTTTGGCTCTATTTGTTATGGCTTATGTTGAAAGTAATTACATCTTCCTCTTTTTATACATCAGAGAGGTCCTTTATCTTCATTTCTTCTTATGGAAACCTAATCATGAATTGGGAATTTATTTGAAAAATGCATTTTTCTTCTTGGATTAAACATTACATTAATTATGTCAATAACCTTTCAATGTTCCTTATGTGTGGTTATTGTATACTATTTAGCTCTAAATTTAATGGCAACAAAGGACCAAATTATTTCTATATTAGAATAATTGCATTTCAATATTTTACCAACAAGTTTTATGATTTTCTAATTGGCCTTATAATGCATCAGATGTTGCTTGGTGTCTCTACATATTGATATTAGCTTCATATTTCTATCTATATGACACACTTTTCTTTTATAACAAATGATACATTTAAAGCATTATGCCCACTACGTGGCTTATGGGAATGGGACCTTGTTAGTTGAGATGTATTGTATCATGTTGTCAAAGTTCCAAAACTAATACTTAAGTTTGCACTATGTTAGCATTTGAAAATGTCAAATCTCTTTGGAAACATGTGCATGGAATGTCCAATGGAATATTAAAAAAATCACACAAAAAATGTCACCTTAATCTCTCAAAAAATGTGTATGATATGTCCAATGAATAGTAACTTTCAATTCAATCCTTGATAATATTTGTATAGCTCCTGCCATGGGAAGTGACAAGTAGTGAGTGTTGAAAAAATGGATGGACTATTATCTATGATGGGAGAGGGGGTGTTCTTATGTATAGATAGGAACAATCTATGCTGACAGTGAAAATCACAAAATATGATGACTTTTTATGTAGACGGGGGTGTCTTTATAGAAAGGAAACAACTTTTTCTGTTCTTTTAAGATCTTGTTAAAAATCTATTTTCTCTATGGTTTAATGTTGTTGATAGGATAGGGAATGTTGAATACCATTGTTGTTTCCCACAGGTCTACATCTTTTGTTGCAACTAGCCAAGTTGGAGTGATAAGGTCAACATAGAAGCTATCTTGCAAAATATCATGCACTCGCTAGCTTGAAAAGAACACACACCTTTCAGATTCAAAAATATGCATGCACAATATGAAAGCTTAGGTGAAGCACGCAAACTATTTGATAGTATGTCTAAGCACATAAATATTAAAATGATAGTTGATGTTCATAAGGCCATTTTGGTGAGGTTTTTGTCAAAAAAAAAAAATTAAATGCTCTCATATAGATGTGCATGGAAAATATGGATTGATGTAATGGTCTAGAAAGACTACCATGCAAAGGAATTTGATGCAAAAATATTTAAAGTTCTTAGACAAATGAAAAGCTACCACCCTCTCGCATAATAAGTCCCTCCTATTATTGCATCTTAGATGCTATCCTTTAAGATATCTAGCTGGGAAAAAGGTAGAGTAGGAGAAGAATGATGCTTTTATGGATTTGGGTTGTGATCAGAAAGTACAAGGAAAGAAAGATGGGTGCTTCATTGAAGCAAATTTTTGAAGAGCTAGAGAATCATATGTGCATTCTATGTTTATTTTTCCTATATCTATGGAGCATCTACAGGATCCTATTACTTTATATACTGATGAGACCTATGAGAGATCTAATAGCTTGAGATGGTTTTTGATAGGGCAATACATTTGTCCCACAATAATGCAAGAGCTCTGGGATGTGTCTTTTGGAAATTTGTAACAAGACATTGCGATATCATTCTTATTTCTTGTGGGTTTTCTTAAAGCAACTCTTTCCCACCATCTCTCTTATTTCAATAATTAGCTCCCAATAATCTTTAGTCATGTCCATATGATAAAATATTCCTTTTAGAAGTTTCTGGCTATTTTCTCACTGTATATGATAGTTAGATATCATTTCCTAGATAGATCAAGGTTTCAAATTTGGACAACATACACACACACAAACACACACACACACACACACACACACACATACATAAGACAAAAACTAGTATTTTCTAATGCAAAATCATGCACAGTCTACTATAACAGCAATATGTCATACAAGGAAATGATTACCAACCCTTGGTTAATGTTCTATAGCCCTTAAATAGGCTCCTCCTTGGTGTATGGGTTGAGTTAGGGCATTTTTAGCCACTTAAACAAATTAACTTTCTTTCTAACAAAAGTTGCTCAACACTTTTACACAAGTTGCTCTCCTCTGTATATGTATATTTCTATTTGTGACCAAAGCTAGAAGTGTAAGGTGTTAAATAGTTTTATAGATTCCTATTTTGTGAACAGGTGACTTGTCAAATATTTGTTATAGGGGGGAAGACCTATTAACCCCTCACCCCCCTTCTTTTCATTGCCATGGAATAATGTTTTTTAATTATAGGTTATTCAAGGATTGCAACATTTACCTCCATTATCCACCATCTCTTGAACTAGATCAGAGATCGCCTCAAAATTTTGTCACTCCAATTTCCTCCAACATTAATATTTTTAACCCTCTTAGCCACTATTATTTGTAATCCCCAATATGTTGGCAAGGGAATCTGGCTAAGACAGATTTTGATCCAACCTTGTATTTCTTTTTGGAGGTTCTTCTATCAGAAATTCTCCCCTTGTATAAAAGGAGGTATGCCTTCTTAAAGACCCTTATAAAGGGCATCTATAATGTATAGAAAACTTCAGTCTTGGGCTATATCTGTTGTTTTCTTTTCCTTGTTCTTTTTCCCCCAGTGCCTATAGTTGAATAGGGCAAAACTTTTGTAAAATCTTCTAATAATATAATATAAATTCTTGATTATTGTTGCATATTAATGAATGTTATGTGATTGTATTGATTGAATGTTATAGTTCATAAATCAATGAATGAAGTATGTAATTAGATATTAATGGGGAATTTAGATTGATGTTAGGGGGAAAGGGGTGAGGCCAGATAAGTTTCCACCTTCACGTGGTTGGCCTTGTTAAGTAGAGAATATTAAAGTATTCTCGAAACAAAGTGAAGCTCAAACTAACATACCTTATTTCCTTTATTATTAATTTTTTTTAGTTGTTCTCTTAATTTTGTATGAAATAGAAATTATCATCTTCATCTTCAATCGGCTCTAAGGGTGAAGCTTGTTTGAGGTAAGTCAACCATATGCTAAACTTGACACATCTTTTTGTTTCAATAAGTTATTATTTCCTACTTGGGTTCTATCTAAAATTTGCTAAATTTTTAGGCTCTCATGCATATGTATAGAGGACATTGTGAACAAGGATGGTTTGGATAAGTATTATTTCTTATTCATAATGAACAATTGAAAGGTTTAGGAAAGTGGAATGATGCCTTTCTCTTTGGTTTGGAGCAATGTAAATAACTAATGTCATTTAATTCACATTGCAAGGCATATGGTAGTGGAAAGGAAGACAATCCTTTGTGTGATGTCCCTGGATTTGAAAATGCATGCATGAAGCTTTTTACAATATGTTTCATTTTTCGACTGCCCAATGTTATTAATAATAACTTAGTTTAGTGATTTGTAATTTGTTTATGCAAATCTTCAGCATATTATTATTCTATAGAATGGAATTGACCTGATCTAGGAGACTGCAACAAACAACCAGCATGAGGCAATTCATAAATTTATTTAGCTAAGTTGAAATTCATTATGTGCATTTTAAATATATTTAATCTCAATGCTAAATACATTGATGATTGTTACCAATTCTAATATTGGCATTTGTTTTTCCTTGTGACTCTAAGGTATTGTAAATGTTTTGGTTCTATTAAGGTACCATTGTTGATGGAGCTCTAGTTGTACCAATATTTTCACAATTGAAGTACAACATTGATGTTGTATGTGAATACATAACA
The DNA here is from genome assembly GCA_028749045.1 of Cupressus sempervirens. Lineage (NCBI taxonomy): Eukaryota > Viridiplantae > Streptophyta > Pinopsida > Cupressales > Cupressaceae > Cupressus > Cupressus sempervirens. Next base: position 590,746,632 of record CM053784.1, read on the forward strand.
AAGAATATTCCTATTCCTGAGTGTAATTTAGGTTTCTTTGTCATTAATAGGTTCTCTAATCTTTTCCTATTGTTTTTAATTTCAATATTTCCTAATTTGATTTTCCAATCTTTTTTGTCCTCCAATCATAAGGATATTTATTTTCATAAACTTCTTCCATGATGAGACATGAGTGTTCATCTAAGCTCTTGAAAATTGCCACATTTTCATCACCCAAGACATCTAAACCAGAAAACTCCCCACTTTCTTCAGTAAACTTGCCATTATCATCTATAAGAGATGATACTGGAAGCTTATATTTCATGCCTATCAAAAAAATCTTCTTGGCCATGGCCTGGGGCAGTATGAACTATCCATGTTCTAGATTTTTTCATTATGTAATCTCCACCCACAACAATAGGGCATTCCCTATTTTCTAAGGGATGGTTATAACTATAATTTTCAAGATCTAAACCACAAAATGTTCCCAACACATCAAGCTCAAGTGCCCCCCACTTCAATTGTAGAGTACTAACTAAATTTGCTACAACAAAAATATGTTGGTTGCTTTCAAAAATAGGCTTTTTAACACCTTTTGTAGCAGTATATATGATTTTATTCTTACCTAGACCATTGCATAAAGAAGCTGACCATTGACTGCAATAACAACATTGATAGGAATTGTCCATGGTGTTGTAGTCCAGATAACTAACCCAAACTAGGTAGAAGTTCTTTGAGAAAATCAAGAGTTGTATTTGCTATGTTAACCACTTTGAAAATAACATAAACACTTCTTGATATGTGCCCCTCTGGATACTCCAACTTAGCCTTAGCCAAAGCCATGCTAAATGAGGGACTTCAATTTTCCCAAATACTTCAATCTATGTAGCTTCATATATACTCTTGAGCAAGTGTCAAATAGGGGGACCAGGCACATGGTGCACCTTATACCCTTCAAGCAACTTATATTTGTTGATAAAATCTTTCAGTATCTTGTTCAACACATGCCCAATATGAAAATTTCCATTGGCATAAGGGGGACCATCATGAAGAGTAAAAATATCTCCCGTGTTCTTGTTTGCAACTGTATTTAAAATCTATTTCTCATCCCACAACATCTATATTTCGAGTTCATGTGTTGTTGAATTGTCTCTAAGGGTGAAGCTTCTTTGAGGTAAGTCAATCGTATGCTTGTACTCATTTTCATCTTTAGTTTTTCCTTGAGATGTTCTATGTACTACTGCCATGATGAAAACCTTCTTTGCAAATGAAAGAGTTGAGCAAGACCTATTAGAAAATAAAACAAGAAATGGGTATTATTTTTTGAAGCAAATAGATGCATTGCCAAATCACTTGAAATTGGGGATGGATGTAGAGCTGTGTTTAAGAAAATCTCGCAAAGAAGAAAGTCCACAGCCAAAAGAAGTAGCCAATAACCTATTTCCTCCTAGGGTTGTACATGTAATAGTTAAAGAGGATGCAATGCTACCCCTAATTGGACATCAAAGAATTTCCCAATCCATAACCCTTAAATAAAAAATGTTAACCAAGTTGAGATTAGAAACTTTATTCAACATGTTTCAACTTATTTTTCCACTTTGGCTTCTACATCAACACTCACATATGAGATAGGAGCCCACAACAAAGATGAAGATTATCAGTCTATGGTGCAAGTTAATCAATGAGGAGGAGTTCTTAATCCATTTTTTGTGTATCCTACAATCATGGCTTGCAAAGAGACCATATTTCTTTGAGGCATTCTATAAAATAGTTCACACGAATTACCTTCATTTGAAATTTTGCATGCATCCTACACTCTCTCATCCTAATGATTGATTACAAAGAGTGATCTAAAATGATGATGCTAAAAAACACACACAATCAAATCCAAAATGAACTTGCATTACAAATGGATTATGGAAAACTGATATTATTAATTTTTTATGCATGTCTACCAAGACAATCACAACTTAAACATATATATAATAGATTTGATGAGATTATATATATATGTTCAAGTTGTGATTGTCCTGGTGGACATGCATGCAAAATTAATAATATCATATTTCCACAATCCATTTATAATGCAAGTTCATTTTGGATTTGATTGTGTGTGTTTTTTAGCATCATCATTTCAGAATCACAATTTGTAATCCATCATCAGGATGGGAGAGTGCAAGATGCATGCAAAATGTTAAATCATAGGCAAGGCATGTGAACTATTTTATAGAATTCCTCAAAAAAAAATTGACCAATGCTTGGTAATTTTTGACCAAGCATTGGTCAAATTTTTTACCAATGCCTGGTAATTTTTGACTGGTAGTTTTCTACCAAGCATTGGTCAAAATTTCTACCAATCCCTGGTAATTTTCTACCAAGCATTGGTCAAAATTTCAACCAATGCCTGGTAGAAATTGTGATAGGGCCTTTGATAGATTTTGACCAATTGATTGGTCAAAATTTTGATGAGAAATTTTTAGATGAATTAGTTGGTCAACATTTCAACCAACCTGGGTCAAAATTTCAACCAATACTCATCAAAAAATGAGGTCAAATGTACTAGTGCTTAATCCAAAAGATTTATCCTAGAATGATACAATGATTAGAAAGTAATAGTAAGGCTTGATCTGAAAACAACTTACAACACAATTGTAGATTATAGATCTCTATTTTAGTCCTCCATTCTTCTTGACTTTCACACACTTCAGCTCTGATAGCTTGTTCACCCTTCAAGCATCCATATTCTTAAGCCTTCTTATTTTTCTTGCCAATGTAGTCTCTTCTTAGGTCACTAAATGAAGAAATACCCTAGACTCCTTGTCTTTCTTAGGTTCTCATACATGACAACCCTTGCTTCTGACCAACCATCTCTATAAATAGAGAATTAAGATATTTTGTCATTCATCCTCCATCGTCCATTTTAGGGTTAGGTCAGAGTAGGCAGGATTCAATGAATCTACTACTTTATTTCATTTCATTCCCTTCTAGAAACTTCTCCTTCAATCCTCTTTGAATTTTCCTCAAAATGGTTCATCATGAATTTTGTGCCACTAGCTCATCAACCTTGGCTTCCACACTATTCACACAATCTAAGAAATCAAAATTGTCACCTCAAATTCATCAAATTCTCAATTTTTCTCATAATACTGACACTCGGCATTAACTGGCTTCTGATGCTTGGCACATACTACATTGCTCAACATCCATTGTCAAATCACTTGACATGAACTAAAGTTTACTAGCATGCAGCATCAACAAAACTTTACTCAGCTTACACTATTTTACTTGGCTTACATTGAAATTGACTTTGGTTAGCTCCAACTAATTTTTTGCTCAGCTTGCTTTTCTTGGCACCTACTATGAAAATTGTTAAGCTTAGTAGACAAACTTTTCTTAACTTTTTTTTTCTGTACTTAATCAATGTAACCAACCTTTGTAATGTTAAGTAGATTATCAATACACTATAATATCACTATCTTAACTTATTCTCTTACTGCTTTTCCATATCATAACTCAACCTTTTCTCTAGGTGCTATTGTTACATCATTTGACCAAATCCTCTTAATCAATTAAACAAATGATAGTACTTAAAACATATAAGCAATTGTCTTACCAGCAAGTAGAAGGTTTGACATCAATGAAAAAACAATGATTGAAATACATTTATCATATTTGTATCAATCTATTTTCAACACCTAGGTGCTCATGCAACATATTCTGTCAAAGTTAGTACTAATAAGTTGAGATATACCAAAAAAAATATAAATTTTATTGTCATCATTATTAACAAGTTTCTTAATAGCCTTAATAGCAAAAAAACTATTGGGATTTTGATTTTCTTGCACAAGCCAAGTTTCCAATTTATCAAACTCATGACAAATCTGATAAACTTACGAAGGAGGAAAAATTAAAGCTTCGTCTTCACTATAGGATGAGTGATAATATTTATGCTCCATTTTAGGATTAAGATCATGAGAAAAGATGTTAGTTTCATCATGAGTCCTAGGGGGAAAAGAGGAATCATGATCAAAGGAGATCATGAGTCTATGGCTTCTCCTACTCAAAATGCTATACATAGGACTTAGTGTAATTAAGCTCATAAAAGGGGATATCACAAAAGGAAACACTAATGAGCTATAACCACACAACTATAATAAAGGGCATAAAAAGGAGATCTAACTACATGCAAAATATAGATAAATCTAACTTTTATATTAAAAAGGGGTTCACTAAAAGAAGAGAAAATCTAACTCCAAAAAGAAAGGGGCACAAGTTGGGTTCACCAAAAAAATTAGGAGAAAAAGGGAGATACTTTAGTAGGGTGTAGGTCTCCACCTTTTCACCACTAAAATATTCAAAAGATATGTGAAGGGAAAGCTATAATTCCCAAATATGATTTCTCTTTATAATCCACAATGAACTAGGAAGGCCTAAAAGAGAGGTATACCAATATAAATTTGAATTATAAAGGAGAATGAAAATAAGAAAATATACTCTTCGGTTTGTGTGTGATAATGTGTATGCAAAATTAAACTAATTGACTAAAGAATGTAGATCTAGATGCTAGGTGTATACAATTAGCCCAATTAAGATACAGACCTAATATAAAATTGTGCAGGAAAATAAAATATGAAAGAATCACCTTGAAATATATAGTATAACTTATATTTTATCTCTAAAAATTGTGCATTTGGATTTGTAAATGTGAATGTGAATGCAAATCTCCAAACACAATGAAAAACCACGAAAAAACTAACAAGTGATTTTCTAAAAAAGTAGTAGGGAATAGCTCAACCTGGTGGTAATTATGTGGTACAATTCCTATGAGGGCACTATGTTCTAGGGGCCCTATAATAAAGTTGAACTAAAATCTTTAGAAATCTTTTAGGAATGTATATTCAGATATATGATCATAATTCCTCTATCTTTCTCATGCACACAAGAAAAAAGCATTTTGTTGTTTGGTGTATGAGGGTTTCTCTTGGTCAAGCCCTAGATTGAGGAATCAACCTTAATTGATAAATGGAAATGTAAATGATTGAAACAAGATAAATGTAAATATTCGTCTTGCTTATAAAACCCATTGTTAGTAAGGATTTTTCCTTGTTATATGTTGTAGATGTTGAATATGATATGTGAATGTAGTATATCGAAAGAAGTTACAATGGATCTTCAATAACTACATTATGGAGTCATGGATGTAAGTGTGCATCAATGAAGAAGATGATGAATTCCTCAATGTAGATCCCATCCCTTGATGGCCAAAAGTATGCTACATCTTGAAATGCTCACAAATAATCCTTCAACACTTGATAAATCTCCCTTGCTTGAATCCTTAAAATTTTTGAACTCCTTGAATGAAAATTTTGGTTGAAGCCCTCATAGAATTTTTAGGTGAGTGTATGATTAAAAATGAAGCCTCCAACTATCCTTATATACTAGTTTTTGAGCAAGAAAACAATACAAGATGACTAGAGAGTGGGAGTTAACAAATTAAAACCTTGAGGATTTTGTGCTTTAAGACCCAAAATCCATAGGAAAGAGGTCAAACTCCCTAGACTAGGTTGACCAAGATCAATTTTTTCTAGAATAGGTCAACCTAGGTTGACCTATTCCCAAGTGTGGGAAACTTTGAGCCATAGAAAAATTAGGAACACAGTAGAAATATTTGGGAAGAAGTTGGAAGAAAATAAGGAAAAGAGAGCACTAAGAATAGGTCCATCCATGGGCAAGGAAGTCACTATGAAATGGGTTCTAAAAGGTCTTAAAAGACAACAGTGTCCACTTTAAGATGGTACACAAGGTATTTGATGTAAACTAGATTGCTTCTTAAGCCCTTTGCCTCACTAAGGACTCAGTTAGGATTCTCTCTTAGCCTACTATGGTTCCCTTTTTTGACCCTAACCTGAAGAGAATTTCTATCCTATCCTCAAATCTTCCCTATCTAGCTACACCAATGTTTTTACAACTTGCATCCATCATGAAGACACTCCAACTTATTCTCCAAATTCACAATTTCACCAAGAATGGTCATTCTACCTTCAACAAGGAGTGAGGGATTCAATTTGAGGGATTTTAAACTTCCACTATATTCCTGGTCTCCAAATCCATAGGTTACCCTATCAATTCCTTCAAATTTGGCAAAACTATTCTAATTAAGCCTAGTTGAATTAGGCCTCCAAACTTGGTTTTTGGACTATAACTCCAAATTTCCTTCGACAAGGTGGAAAATTAATCACCAATATGAATACCCTTTTGGAAGTAATTCAATATTTTTTGGGTCTTAGGTTCTCAACTTGTCTGTACAACCCTTTTCTATTTTTATGGCTAAAAATAAGGGTTTCAAACATTCCATATGAGTACCTACTAGGGTCTAATGAAAAGCATAGTGAATATTATCTTGGAAACTTCTCCTTTCACAAATGGCCTCCTCACACTTTCCTCCTCCTTCTCCAATTCTAAGGCTAAACTTTCTAGCATATTCAATCTATCAAAACCAACTTGCAAGCACTTTAATCACCTAGCCATGCATTAAAATCTTTCCTATGGTATCACTTGAAGGAAAAAACAAGCTTTTCTAGGCCTCTCCTCTACCATGTAAATTTTACAAAGTCTCCACTTTTATATCCCTAAAGACCATGATGATTCCATAGTGAGGGTCATGGGGGAGTTGCTTTCCTCAAAACTATCAAAACAGGAACAACAAGTAGTCTATTTACAATTGATTTTCAAGCTATCAACAAAAAAAACTCATATAAAATTATCATATGAATCAAAATTAATTTCAAGAGCATGAACTAAAAGGATCCAACACAAAATAGAGTCCTTCAATCCATTAATGTATTTGTGCAATCAAAAAGATAAAAACTATTAATTCTGGAACAATAAATCATGGTTTTCAATTTTCAAAGTCCACTTATTACAACTTCCAACCCTTGGAATGGGTCTTTTTTTTTATTTTATAGTTTTTGTTAGAGGTTTTAGATAGTTACCATAACTATCAACTCCATCCTTGTGCTATGCAACTTTCTTGCCAAATCTTGTTATGCAACTTTTCAAAATTGCTAACAACTTTTTGCATCTAACCCTTGGAAATTTCCAAATAGGCTTGTTTTGTTCTCTTAATAATTTCCAAGCATTATTTGGCCTTTAGAGAATTCACTTACCTAACTTGGATCAATTTGGCCTAATTGACAACTTTTGCAACAATTGACATCTTTCCCAACTTTGCATCAAATAACAATGTATGACCTCCAACCTATGCAAAAATATGTAAAATAACCATGGATGACAAATTAATCTCAAAACCAAACTTTCCTTTCACTTCAAGGGTGTACCACCCATAACCCAAATATTTCTTCCTAACAAACAAAACACAAAGTAAGCATAAGCATCTAGAATGGATTGAGCCTAGTCAAATCCAATCCATCTAAGAGAAAACTCACATGACCTTTCTAAGGTCCAAAAACACCCAAATTACTTGGCTAAGGTTAGTACAATCCAAAAACCAAAATGAGGAACTAGGATTAGGAGTTAGCCTAGGTGCTCTTGTACCATACTCCCTTGAAAACAAAGTGTTAAATCCATGCTTCGATTAAGCAAGCTAGAGTCTATGCCCAACTTCTAGAATTTTTCTTTCTTGATCAAAGTAGCCTCTACATCATCTTTGCCATGCCATTTGACAAGATATTCCAAATAAGACTTTGTCCTAGTTTCCTTGTAAACTCTTGAGTCAAGTACCTTCTTAGCTATCTTAGGTGGTGGAGGAGTTAAGTTCAAGCCTTCTACATCTTGGAGGATTTCTTTAAGCATTTGATCAACATCTAGAGTGGGGCCTTTGTACCTAACTAGATCAACAACATTGAAAATTGGGGATAACCCAATATCTTCAGGAAGTTACACCTTGTATGAATTATTTCCATACTTGGCCAGTATTGGGCAAGGTCCCAACCTTCTCATCTAAATCTTATGAGTAACTTCCTTTTGCAACCAAGATTTGTGTAGATGAACCATAATAAGATCCCGAACTTGTAATTGTACATCTCTTTTACTATCATTCACTGTATGCTTGACTTTCTCAACATATTCAGTTAAGGTCTTCCTCATTGTTTCATGGAATTCCCTCATGGAGTGGGAAAAGTCCTCAACATAACCACTTCAATTTGCACCATCTTTCATCTCCCTTAGTTCAAAGACCCCTCTAGGATGAAACTCATAAACAATTTCAAATGGGCTTTTACTAGTTGACATGTTGACTAAATCATTGTATGTATATTCAACCTACCTAGTGAGTTGATCCCAAACCTATCCATATTCTTTTTTAAGTCACCTTAGAAATTTTCCAAGACTCCTATTTATTACCTCAATTTGACCATTTTTCTAAGGATGATAGGAAGATCCAAAAGATAGATTTGTGCTTCGCTTATGACACAAGGTTTTCCAGAAATTACTCATGAAGTTTGTGTCCCTATCTATAAGAATACTAAGAGGTAAACCATGGATTATTACCACCTCCTTGAAGAACAAATGTGTAATTTGAAAAGAATCATGGGCTATTTTGCAAGGGATAAAATGTTCCATTTTACTGAATCGGTCCACTACAACATAAATACTATCAAACCCTTGCTTGGTCCTTGGTAAGCCTACTAAAAAGTCCATACTTAAGCACTCCCATGGCCTACTAGGAATTGAAAGGGCTTGATAAAGGAATGAATTGATTGCCTTTTTCTTTTTGGAATACCACACAACATTCAACATAATTTATAATATCCATGTTCATTTTAGGCCAAAAGTAGAACCTAGTGACTAACTCTTGAGTCTTATTGACTCCAAAATGATCACTAAGTTCCCCATTATGTTTTTCTTGAATCAAATTTTCCCTCATTGATCCCCTAGGAACACAAAGTTGAATCCCCTTAAATAATAAATTATGTTGAAAATTTTAATTAGAAAAACCACCATGCAAATTGTTCTTGTACTCTTTACATACCTTGTAAATGTTTGCAAAATCTTCATCATCGACATATAGGTCATTGAAGCTATCAATACCAATGCTTTGCAACTAAGTTTTTTGCATTGTGAGGAGTTTTCTACTTAATGCATCTACTACCTTGTTCTATACTCCTTTCTTATGGTTGATGTTAAAGGCATAAGCTTGTAGGTATTCCACCCACTTCATATGTTTGCTACTAAGCTTGTCTTGGGTGTTAAGGAAACTAAGGGTTTGATTGTGTGAATATACCACAAACTCCTTTGCAAGAAAAAAATGCCTCCACTTTATTAGTTCTTGGACTAGACCATATAACTCTAATCCATAGGAAGATTAATTCATTTGTGCATCATTGAGCTTCTCACTATGAAAAGCCACTGGTCTCCCTTCTTGACTTAGGACTACCCCAATAGCCGCATTGCTAGCATCACACTCAACTATGAAGTTTTTGTCAAAACTAGGTAAAACAAGAATGGGATGAGTAGATATCCTCTTCTTGAATGTTTCAATCCCTTCATTTTCTTGAGGTTTTCATTACACCTTTTATGGTGTCTAACATAGGATCACAAATAGCACTAAAATGTTTGATAAAATTTCTGCACTATTAGACTAGGTCATGAAAAATTCTCACCTCCACTACAACTTTTGGAGTAGGACAATTGAGGATAGAATCCACTTTACTTTGGTCCATCTTGAGATTTCCTTGAGACAATACAAACCCAAGGTACACTAGCTCCTAATTCATGAAGTCAAACTTCTCCAAATTTATCGTTAGTTTTTCTTCATGTAATTTCTTGAAAACAAATTTCAAATTCTTAACATGATCCTCCCTAGTTTTATTGAAAATTAATTTGTCATCTAAATAAACAACAAAAAATTTACCAATGTAGTTCTTTAATACCTCATTCATAAGCCTTGTGAAAGTTGATGAAGCATTTGACAAGCCAAATGGCATTATAAGCCATTCATACAAACCTTTTATGTTCTTGAAGGTTGTTTCCACTCATCTCCTTCCCTTATCTTGATTTGGTGATAGCCACTTTTGAGATATATTTTGGTAAAGTACCTTGCTTCCCATAAACAATCCATTAGGCCTTCAATCCTAGGTATTGGGAACCTATACCTTCTAGTGGTCCTACTAATGACCCTTGAATTAGTGAAAAGTTTCCAAACTCTCCCTTTTTAGGTGCTAAAATAGTAGGTACAACACAAGGGCTTGTACTTTTCCTAATTAAGCCTTGGTCTAAGAGTTATTGGATTTTCTTGGAAATTTCCTCATTTTGTTGAGGGGTCATTTTATAGAAATATTTGTTGGGAATGGTGGCTCCTAGAATAAAGTCAATTTTATGGCTACCAAGTTGTCCATCACTAACAATGTCCTTATACTTTTCAAGAATTTCTTGCACTTCCTTAGGTAGCTCTATTTTCTTTCCTACCTCGTCAACAACTTCTTGTTTAGATTTCAACACCAAGGAAAACCCTACTTCTCCTTCTTCCAATTTCTTTAAGAACTACCTTTCACCTACCATAAGGACATTAGGACTTAGAGATTTCACTTCTCCCTCTTCTATTAAGGATTGAATCTTGAATGTAACACCATATTTTTGAAGGAGTATGCATTTTTGGTTCCATCATGCATTGCTTATCGATCAAACTACCATAGCCTTCCTAGTAGAAGGTGACATGCATCTATAGGTAGAATGACACATATTACCTTGTCCTTATAATTTCCTATTGAAAATTCCACCCATGCTTGATCACTTACAAGAACATGTTTCCCAAAATATTCGTCAAAAACTGGAAATTATTAATAGCCTTATAACTTGCATATGAAAGAAAACTAATTATATGAAATAGTTAACATAACCATGCAATAAGAGAACTAATAACACCATATTTTATTAACTAGGGAAATCCAAGCTAAGTAAAAACCCTAGTGGGGATGGTACCCACAAAATGATCCACCCATAAAAAGTATCTAATTAAAGATATTGACCCTGTTAGGAGTCTATTACATCTATATAGTGTCTTGGTCCTTGTTAGATGACTTAGGCGTTGTGAAAAGCCTCAACCCTGTTAGGAGTTTCTTAAACCTTGTTAGGAGTTTGGTGTAGGAGCACCTAGGAAAACATCTAGGAACACCTTAGATGCAAGAAAAAACAAAGGATCAATGAAATCCCTAAAAGTGGATTGGAATATATTGAAGCCTTTAACAATTTAATGTAAGCATGAAAATTCCTAAAGGTCCTAATAAGGGATTTAGGCACAAAAATGATGTAAGGGTGGCCAATAGTGCCAATAAGGGATCTATATTAGTTAGAGGAATCAAATAGGTAATGGGGAGGTCTTAGAATAAGTCCTAAGTGGTAGGAAACAATAAAGTAAGAAATAAAACCATTAAATAAGTTTTCAAATTCAAATTTTGGATCATAATGACTATATCCTAAATTAAGAGGCAAAACATGTTTGAATGTTTTAAAACTTTGTTATGTATTCCAATTGATGGAATATGGTTGGGGAAGTTGTAAGTCTTCCTATATAGCCTAGTAAAGGCATACTTAATTAGCATGGGAAGGCATTGTGTGGATTCTATCAGCATTGTACAAATTTGGAAATTGGAATGTAATAAAACTCCATTTTGTAGTATCTTTGCATTGGTTATTTTTATTTCTTTGGTTTCCTAGTGCTATTATTATGTTTTAATTCTATTGGCATGGTATTTGATCCATCCCTAGTGAATTAAGACAAATAGGAATCCATTTTTCCAAAAGTGTTGATTGCAAGCAACTTTTGCAACAATTTGTACAAGTTTGGGCACTTAGAGAGTGATTGGTCATTCCATAGACGTAGGAATTTGATTCCCATGGAATGGACCTATATTCTAATTTAAATAATCATTCTAACAATGATTGGTCAGGAGTTTTCATTGTTGGAGGCCTCTAATGGGTCTTTAGTGGTTGTAGGTGCATGAAATGCATGCCTAGGGCATAGCAGCAAGAGATCTATCCATTGGATATGGCTATTTTATGGTATATATGGTCTACAAATGTAATATAAATGGTTAATCAGTCTTCATTTGATTTATATTGTCTTGGGAGGTCATACATTGAGAAAGCCCTATATTTAAGGGTTTGTAAGAGCCCAAATTGGAAAATTGACCTGATTTTCCTTTGATTGGGTTCATTTTATAGGACTTTTGAAAGTATGGAGAATTTTAAGTATGAGTAGCATGTACTTGATTTGGAAAAACACCCTATCTTATGCTTAAAAAGGGTACCTAGTTTGGGGATGTGGTTGTTGGTCCAAAACAACCTATACTGAGTTTTAGAGGTTGAAATGAGTATCTAAAAACTTATTTTATTTGAGAATTCCTTTGGATATTTTTGGAGAAAACTTAACATCTTTCTCCCTGGAGACCTAGTTGGAAGCAATTAGGCCTATTAGGCAATTTTGAGGAATTTGAGTGCTAGGATTGGGTTTAGGGTCTAAAACCACTTGAAACCTCTTGAATCCATCTTAGATAAGTGAAATAAATCCACCATATCACTTGGTAGGATTTTGGAGTTGTTGAAAGGATAGTTGTAGTTTTGTGGGTTTGGGGAACCTTGCCTTTCCCTTGAATATTTTCACATTGTGAACTTGGTTGGGCCCTATCACACTTGTCCACTACATCATAGTTGGTACGTATACATATACAAATTTTTTTACAAGGTGATCCCAGTTCCCAAATGTTGACATATCAGTCAAGTTTTTTATTAGTGGCATACACTTATTCAGATTGTAAATAGCTACTGAGCTTATTGTATAGATGATAATGGTTGCCAAGCATTTCAATTGTTGCCAAGTTCTATAGTTGCTACTAAATCCTTTGGACAAATTCCAATGTTTACCAAGTAGTTATAGTTACTATGAAGATCAGTAGTGTAAATTGTGCATCTCAGTGTACATCAAGTTTACCAGTGTAAATTGAGCTCTATAGTGTTTACTGAGTTTGTAGTTTATGTGATACAAATCTAGTGTTAATCAAGCTACTCAGTATTAACCAAGTGACTCAGTTTATATCGAGCTTAAGGTGATAGTGTTTACCAATTCATGCAGTGTTAAACAAGTGATTCAATTTATATGACAAGTTTCACAAGTATTCACTGAGTCACCAATGCAGACTAAGTTGAAGACTACTTGGAGGTGATTAGTATGGATCGAGCTTGTACATCTATCAAGTGCATGAAAATGGCGAGCATTCATAAAGGATATTGAGTATCAGAACCTCACTAAGTTAGTCTTTAGAATCCAACTGTCTTCATTTGGACCAACTTTGTAATATCTGTGTAAACTTGTATAGTGGTTAACTTTGTAATTTTATAATTGGATTGGTATATATGTAGTGTATTGTATCACATCCAGTGTGTGTAGTAATGATGCATACATAATGTAATTTTAAGAGAAGAGTAGAAAGTGAAAATTAAAAAGGCTACAACAATATATGGATCAACAATGATTCATCTATCATAATAAGTGGATTTGTACACTTAAAGGAATCTCATCCAACAAACCAAGTTGCATATCAAAGATCAGCTATTGTTTCATCCTTACAAGTGGATCAATAAAATCTTTTAACAAAGTGGACCTAATAGTCTTTTATAAATCTCTTTACTGAGTGCATACTTCATTGTATGTTTGTAAATCCTTTCACAAGGTGGACCTAGTAGTCCTTATTGCTCCTAATAGGGAAGATCATCAGAAGTGATCAATGTAAGCCTTAACAAGCCAACTTTATACTGTAGTACTAAAGCTTGTGGGTGTCATCCCCACCCTAGTTTTACTTTCTACTTGGAAGGTTTCTGGGTCACCAAATCTTTGTGTCACAATGTTATGAATGTTGGAATATTCAAATATGGAAAGAGTACTTACGAGAGAGGGGGGTGAATCATAAGTATCACACATTAGCCAATAAAACTTTTAATTGCAAGTAAATAACATGCATGTAAATATATCAAACAAAAATGAAACTAAACACATGCATCAATAACTCATAACATTGGAATTTGGTAACCCAAAAACCCTCCAAGAATAAGAAGGTAAAACTGGGTTGGGGATGGTACCCACAAAAATTACTGCAGCAATATTGTTCAACCACTTCTGATGGTCTACCCTGTTAAAGGCTTTACACTATATCAATAGTGACCTGGTTAAAGGATTTACAAACACTTAACATGAAGTGTCACCCTATTAAAGGATTTTAATCACCTAATTAAAGGATCTACAAAATAGCTGTTAAGCTAACCTATCACCATAGGATTTTCATTCTAATACAATTGCTAGAAAGTATTAGGTATAATGAACCTATTAGATTACAATCCTTGATTGCTGAATGCAGGCACCTTTTCTGCTTTCTTTGATCTTGATCCTTTTATGATCTAATAATCCTTGCTTCTAAAAGTAGATTTCTTTTTACACCGCTATATGTCCACTCACATATATATTTACAATGAAATTTTGTCTTCCTTATAAAGACTTCAAAGACTTAGGGTTAGATATGGATCTACGATCCACATTGAATCTCAATTTCTCGCTAAATACTTGTCTTTTGCTGATTGGTTGCTTTCCTTTCCAAGTTTTCAATTGGCTGCATGCAAATTGCATAGGAAAAATAAAAGATTCAATATCATCATTAAATCCTTCGAGATTTTCCTTATGTCGACTGCAAAAACTGTTTGCATCATAGTTTGTGCAATTACAAACTCTTATGCTGATATTTTGAGTTACTCAGCTCCTGAAGCTTTGTTGATGCTCGGCACATGTTGTTTCCTAGATAGCTCAGCACCTAAACAAAACTGTATCACTCGGCACCTATTTTTACTTGGCACTTACTGTTACTCGACACTTACTGTTACTCAGCACTTACTGTTACTCAGCACTTTCTGTTACTTGGCACTTACTATTACTCGGCACTTACTATTACTCAGCACTTACTGTTATATGGAAAAATGGTTAAGTGTATTGACACTCAGTTGTCAAATTTATTCTTTAAGCTAACAATGAATGCTTTCATGTTTTTAGTTTCTTATACATACAATTGGATCAAATTATATGTAATGGATTAAATGCTAATTAGATTGTTGGATTAAGAGTGGAATTTGGAGAAGTTTTAGGAGTTACTGATTCACCGTGGCCCTCTTAGTAACTTAGCCTAGGTAATAATATTTCCAACACCAAATATGTAACTTACAAATGCAATTCTTCAATTCAAGAGATAATTATAAAACCTCTTTACAATGCTGATAATTTTAATATCTGATCTTTGCCTATGTCGCTCATCACAAAATTCACAATCCTCTAATCATACATCAAAATTTGCATCACATAAAATTTTTATATTCTTCCTTAGAATCACACATAACTTTTCATTGCAAACTTTTCCTTTTTACCTTTGTAATTAATAATACATTGGCCGATCGACCTTTAAGCTTTCACACACTTGGAAAAATAAAAAAATTAACTCTTTCTCTCTTAGGGTTAACATCTAGGATATCACCCCTAGTTATTCAAGTAATTATTTTGTAAATTAAATAATTCCTTAACTCATAATTACCCATTATTTATTATGTTATGTTCTTATCTATATACTGTTGTAACTGGTGAAACTGTCATATCTTCTTTTGTACTGATCATATTGACTCATGATTTGGCATATGTCATCCTAGAACTTTTACTATGCATATGCAACTACACATGTGCCAATAATGCCTTTATCAATTACACACATCAAAATTGTATCCACTCTACCAAAGAACTTAGTTGATACTTAGACAATTTTCTAAGTCTGACCAATGAATCTTCACCTTCATGATTTGCATTCTTAATAGAAGATATATGTTTCCATAAATGACAACTCTAACTTATCTACTTATCCAAATTTCCAACAATCTCCCCATTTGGCATTGATGGCAACATATGGGAAAATTGGCTAAGTCCCAAAATGTGAAATAGAAACTTTTCAAACAATTGACCTTAACAAAATGTACAAAAATTCAAAACTATTTGGATCATCATATTTTATAACCATATTTCCTTATATATCCTTCTACATTTTAAATCCCCTTTTGACTATAATACTTTTCATAATTATTGCTGCCCCTTCTAGATATATCATACAATTTTCCTATATTACTCCCCCTTCAACACCAATGACAAAGGTGTTAGAATTTATAGACAAGTCAAAATTTTGGATTTATACCTCTATGCTTAGGAGGATAAGCATGAAATGTAGTCATAAAACTTTTCTTTAGGCTCTTAAAATTATTCTCCCATGAGTCTCTAACTCCTTCTGATATACTAAGAAGGGTGCAAAATCCATAGGATAAAATTTCTACTACATTCAAATCCAACTACACAAATTTCTCAAAAGATGTCATTGCCTGCACACATTCTTCTAGTTTCTACTCATGGGTTGCTATCTTCAAAGATAAGTTCTCTCAGAGAAGTGAGAAAATTTTTGTAATTCTCTCTCTATTCATCTCAATAAGACATATTTCATCATATTTTTTCCCAATATTTTCTTCACTATCTTCTACCCTTTTATGAGGTTGTTGAAGTTGATTTTCCATTTCTTGGATGTCTTCTTGTTGCTTCCTTAGCTTGTCATCACTATCCTTAGTGAACCCTAATGATAATGTGCACTTAGCATATAGTGTTTTTCCTTCATGTTCACACTTTCTTAGCTCTTTATACATGCATCAAGAGCTTCCAAGTCATTTTTAATATTTTAACAAACAATTTCAAACATTTGTGCATCATGTTTTTCTTGTGCTGGAATTGTTGTAATGTCAAAAAGGTTAGTGAATTCTGCATCAAAGAATTTCATTAATTCCTTGGATCTCAATTATATATCTTGTTATGGAACTTGTGATGAAACTCTATTTTGCATTATGTCCAAAACTTCAATTAGAGACTTTTCAAAGCTATACACTTTCTTATTCTTCTATGGTAGCTTACTCAAAGATGATGTGAATCCTTTTTTATCATCATCATCATCTGATGCTATTACTACATTATTTTTCTTTCTTTCTTGACTTTTATTATCCTCTTCTTCTTTCTCTTTCCTCTTCTTCTCTTCCTCTTCCTTCTTTATCTTCTCTTCCTCTTCTTTCTTCTTCTTTTCTTCCTTTTCTTTCCTTTTCTTCTCTTCCTCTTCTTTCCTCTTCTTCTCTTCCTCTTTTTTCTTTTTCTTCTCTTCCTCTTCTTTCTTCTTCTTCTCTTCCCCTTATTTCTTTTACTTCTCTTCTTCTTCTTTCTTTTTCTTCTCTTCCTTTTCTTTCTTATTCTTTTCTTCTTCTTTCTTTCTTTTCTCCTCTTCTTCCTCCTTTTTATTTTTCTCTTCTTCTTTCTTTCTTTTCTCCTCTTTTTCCTTTTTATTTTCTTCTTCTTCTTCTTCAATCTTAGAGCTATTGTAACTAGTCAAATTTCCAACAAAAATCCTTAAATGGATCTTTTGATGTGTCAGTTGTTACCTTGGCATTGTCAATATGCATAGCATCTATAACAATTATTAGCTTTAGAGTAAGAGATGTCTCTATCATGACTGTATCCTTCTCCTTTTCTTGACCTATCACCCTTTTTACAATTTTTGCTTCTATTTTCTTCACTTCTTCATAATTTCCTCCCATGATTAGTATAATCCTTGTCTCTCTTCTCAAGTAAGGTGCAAGGTTACTCATCAATACCTATAAATGATTTTCATCTTTAACTTCACAAAGTTTTCTAAGATGATTCTCTCTTATCTTTTTGTCTTCTTCTACAACACTTTTGTTTTGTTAACAACTCTTTTATAAAAGTTTCTTGGAATAAGACCTTGCATATCTGCATAATTCTTATCATTGATAATCAAATGTATTATTACATCATTTTCTAACTCAAATCTTTCAAAACTGCTAGAATACATAAAACTTGTTAAGTTGTGCATAATTTCCTTTGTTGATGATTGCATCATTTAGGGTCTCAATTCTTGGCTTCCATGTCTTCTTGTCTATGGGTATCTTTTTTTCTACCATTTTTACTTCAATTTCCTTCTCCTATGTGTCTTCATTTGATGAATCTAATTTAGATTCAACTACATGTGTTCTTCTTTATGGAACTGTTAGGATAAACCACGAACAGAAATAAAAACTACATGCAAATATAACCAATAACAAAAAATAATAGAACACACAGAAATGAACACAAGGCACCAAGATTTAACGTGGTTCACCCAATCCCTAGGCTACGTCCACCAAACAGCAAGTTCGATCTTATTACAATCCAGTGATTACAACCTGCTTACAATCTGTAATCCCTTACAGCTCAATACCATCGCAAGAACCAATTTTGTATCACAAAATTATGAAAAATACCCAACCCTAAGGCCTTTTATACAATTATTAAACCACTTTAGGGTTATAACATGTCAGCCATAAGTCAGCCATAATATGTCGGCTACCATGTACAGTACTTTCCTGATCAGTCACCACAATCTAACAATCTCCCACTTGGGGACTGATCAGGCTCCACACTAAACAACAATCTCCCACTTGGAGACTGATCCTGTAGCAATACCACTACCACATGGGGCTCCCACTGGATCAAACCATCTTGGACTCTACTGTTCTTTTATTCATGTTCAGTCTAAAAGACCAATCGAAGCTGAAGAGGAGTTCAGCTTCTCCCTTGTTACAACCTTTGTCAACATATTTGTTGGATTGTCATTGATATGTATCTTCTCCAGCTTTAACTGTCCATCCTCCAAAATTGACCGAATGAAATGGTACCGCAACTGTATGTGTTTGGTCTTAGAATGTAGAGCTGAATTCTTAGCAAGATGAATGGCACTCTGACTATCTGTAAACAAATAATTATCCTTCTGAGGTTGTCCCAATTCTTCCAAGAAGAACTGAAGCCATATCATCTCTTTGGCTGCCTCTGTAGCAGCAACATACTCTGCCTCTATAGTGGAGAGAGCATTAATCTTCTATAACCTAGAAACCCAGCTCATGACTGCCCCACCAATAGTAAAGACATAACCTGTAGTACTTCGCCTGGTATCAATATCCCCAACCAAATCTGAGTTAACATAGCCCTGTAATTCAGTAGTAGAGCCCCCAAAGTGTAAACACTTATTGGATGTTCCTCTCAAATATCTGAGAATCCACTTGACAGCATTCCAATGCTCAAATCCTGGATGACTCATATACCTGCTAACGACTCCCACTGCATATGCAATATCTGGCCTAGTGCATACCATAGCAGACATCAAACTTCCTATAGTTGAAGCATAGGGTACCTTGGACATCTTATCCTCCTCTTCCTATGTCTTGGGACACATCTCCTTAGTCAATTTCAAATGACCAGGTAAAGGTGTGCTGATAGCTTTAGCATTCTCCATAGAGAAACATTGCAACACCTTCTCAACATAATCAGCTTGAGATAGCGTCAATGTTCTGTTCTTCCTATCTCTACAAATCTTTATACCAAGGATTTTTTTTTTGCCCCCAAATCCTTCATAGCAAATGCATGTGCTAATTGGCATTTCAGCCCCTTCATATGATCCATGTTAGACCTAGCTACAAGCATATCATCAACATATAAACATAAAATAATGTAGCTATCGTCATCCAACCTCTTAAAATAAACACAGTAATCTGAATGACACCTATTATATCCATGCTCATGCATAAAACTGTCAAATTTTAGATACCATTGCCGAGGTGCTTGCTTCAAGCCATATAAACTTTTCTTCAATTTGCACACTAAGTTCTCCTTACCTTTGACCTCAAAACCCTGTGGCTGAGCCAGATATATTTCTTCATCCAAATCACCATGAAGAAAGGTTGTTTTAACATCCATCTACTCTAAATGAAAATCTTCAGTAGCCACAAGACTTAAAACAGTATGAATAGAAGTCATTTTAACAACAAGAGAAAATATCTAATCAAAATCAATTCCCTTTTTCTGTGCAAATCCTTTTACAACTAACCTGGCCTTAAATCTTTCCTTACCTCCTTCCTCTTCTTTCAACCTGTAAACCCATTTATTCTATAAATCCTTTTTACCTGCAGGCAACTTGCACAAATCCCATGTCTTATATTTCAGCAAAGAGTCCATTTCATCTTTCATTGCAGACTCCCACTGAATCTTAGTATCCACCATAGCTTCATCATAACTTTCAAGTTCACCAGCATCAGTAAGTAAAATAGAATACAAAGAGGGAGAAAACCTTTGTGGAGGTCTAATTTGCCTTGTTGACCATCTAACATTCACTAGTGTGTGTGGTATTTGTTGTTGCAGTTGTTGCACATAATGAGGAATGGCTGGAACATCAGCTTTTGGAGTATCATCGAGCACTACATAATCACCTTCTTTCTTCTCATGTTGCTGCAACAGATCTTTGTACAACACTTTCTCATTGAATATGACATCCTGACTTCTAATAATTTTAAGATTTTCAAAATCCCAAAGCTTATAACCAAATTCATTAATTCCATATCCAACAAAGACACATTTCTTTGATTTAGCTTCTAGCTTGGTTCTATTTTCAGAGTCTATATGAGCAAAAGCTTCACAACCGAAGGTCTTGAAAAAAGAATAGCTCACCTTCTTACTAGTCCATGCTTCCTCTGGAATACCACAAATCAAAGGAGTAGAGGGACCTCTATTAATCAAATATACTGCAGTATTGACAGCCTCCGCTCACATGTGTAAGGGCAACCCAGCATGCAACCTCATGCTCCTTGCGCGCTCCATTATAGTCCTGTTCATGCGTTCAGCCACTCCATTTTCCTGTGGAGTCCTTGGAATAGTTTTTTGTCTATGAATACCATTACTGGAGCAATAATCTTCAAATTCATGACTGCAATACTCACCACCATTATCAGATCTGAGACATTTTAATTTCTTACCAGTCTCATTTTCAACCAAGCATTTCCATTTCTTAAAATTTTGAAATACATCAGATTTCTGTCTAAGGAAATAAACCCATACTTTCTAGTTGCATCATCAATAAATGTAACATAATAATGAGAGCCACCAAGGGAAGATACCTGGGCTGGTCCCCATACATCTGTATGCACAAGCTCTAATTTCTCCTTTTTGTTTTCCTTCCCTATCTTTACAAAACTCACTCTCTTTTGTTTTCCATACACACAAATTTCATAGAAATCCATATTCACGCATTTTAGACCTGGTAAAACTTTCCTTGAATGAAGTACTTTCATACCTTTCTCACTCATGTGCCCAAGTGTATTGTGCCACAGCGCTGTATCAGAATCTACAGCAGCTATTTGTTCTCCCTGCTCAACTGCAGTAATTGTTCCTGAATATTCATTTTTCTCTGAAACAATCAAAGTAGAAGGAACAATATGACCTGTACAAAGATATAAGGTGCCTACTTTCACACCTTTTGCTACTACAAGGGAACCTTTTGAAACCTTCCAATTTTTATCATTAAAAGTAACTACACAACCCTCATCACCGAGTTGCCCTGCTGAAATTAAATTTCTACTTAGTTTTGGAACATATCTTACCTCATGTAGTAGCCAATGATTCCCGTTCTGCAACTTAATCTTAATTTTTCCCTTTCCAACAATCTGACAGGGTTCATTATCCCCCAAATAAACAAGCCCAAAATCCCCTTGGACATAATCAATGAAATAACCTCTATGAGGTGTAGCATGAAATGAAGCACCAGAATCTAAAACCCATGAATCATCAACACTCTCTAAAGACAGAAGCAAAGCATCCTCTTCGGATTTGTTACTTACCACATTTGCCTCCTTGTCTCCATCTGATTTATCTCCTTCATTTTTCTTTCAATTCCAGCAATCTTTCTTTTTGTGCCCTAGTTTCCCACAGTACCAGCAATCATTTGGTCCTCTCGATTGAGACCTCCTCCCCTTTGACTTTCCTCTTGATTTCCCACGATTTCCAGAGTTACTTCCTCTTTTAGTCGTTCTGCCCTTGCTTTGTGCATTTAAAGAACTTCCTGATGTAGATCCACCTGAGGATTTTCTACGAGTTTCCTCACTTAAAATAACACCGATCACATCATCATATTTTAGGGTACTAGATCCAAGAACAGAATTACTCACCGCCATTACCAAGCCATTCCAGCTTTCAGGCAAAGAACACAAAATCAAGAGAGCCCTAATTTATTCATCAAAATTGATACCCACAGAAGATAATTGACTAGTAATAGTATTAAACTCATTTAAATGATCTGCAACAGATCCACCTTCTGCCATTTTCATATTAAATAAACGCTTCATGAGAAATACCTTATTTGAAGCGGAGGGCTTTTCATACAGTGTCGCTAGGGTTTTCATCAAATCTTCTGTCGTCTTTGCTTTTGTAATATTAAATGCCACCGATGGTGCCAAGCATAATCGAATGCTTCTGAGTGCCTTTCTGTCCAAAAGATCCCATTTAGCCTCTAACATAGTTCCCTGATTCTTGGCTTTTCCTTCCAACGACTTCCATAAATCCTTCTGCTATAAATAGTCTTCCATTTGCATCTTCCATAACTGGAAGTTCTACCCATTAAACCTGTCAACCCTCAACTTACCCTCATCTGCCATCGCTCCCACTCAACTGTGAGACTCCCACTTAACCGTGAGACTTTCCTACAGAGGATAACTGAAAGACATCCTTGCTCTGATACCACTTGTTAGGATAAACCACAGACAGAAATAAAAACTACATGCAAATATAACCAATAATAGAACACATAGAAATGAACACAAGACACCAAGATTTAATGTGGTTCACCTAATCCCTAGGCTACGTCCACCAAACAACAAGTTTGATCTTATTACAATCCAGTGATTACAACCTGATTACAATCTGTAATCCCTTACAGCTCAATACCACTGCAAGAACCAATTTCGTATCACAACATTATGAAAATACCCAACCCTAAGCCCTTTTATACAATTATTAAATCGCTTTAGGGTTATAACATGTCAGCCATAATATGTCGGCTACTGCCCAAAAAAAAAAAATCGGTATGAAGTATGTATAGTACTTTCCTGATCAGTCACCTCAATCTAACAGGAACAAGATTTTTTCTTCTCTTTTCTTGTCTTATAGCCATCTATTTGACTCTCTTCTACAATTTCAAAGGATCTATTTGCTCCCTTTCAACCTCTATAATTCTTGTGGATTTTATAGTGCTAGGAGGAGTGGTTTCATGTACCTTAACAATTTTGATATTCTCTTCATTCTTCTTCTATGCAATGGTGGGTTGCAGTTGTGAGGTTGTGTCATATAGCACATTGGGAATCTGTGATGAGGGTCCTACTACTATGAACCCTTCTATTTATCCTACTACTACCAATGGTGTAGCAACCAAAATTTCTAATTGACCACTTGCCTTTAGATATTTGGTGATTTCCATAGCTCCTCTAAGTTCCTCTTTTATCATACATATTTATTTTAGAATGGTTTCAATTTTCTTATCAACTCTCTTTTTGATGTCTTTGTTATACAACTCACTTTGTAGTTCTTTCATATTTCGTTCATATGTCCCCCATATAGGATACTCTTCATCTCTTTCAGATTCAAGAATAATCTTTAAATATCCTTCTATTTAGTCTTCTATCATCGCATTGCCCATAGGGTTAATGAATTTGAATCTAGGTTCTATTGGAAATCTAAATGGGAAACTAGATACTAACGGGTTGGGGGGGGTGGGGGGTGGTGTGAATCAGGATTCTATGTAACTTTTCATTGATAAAAAAAATTAACTGTATTCACTCCTAATCCATCTCATATCTTAGATTACATACCATATAAATATAAACTTATAATACTAAAATGAAATCTAAGCATAACATCCATGAAGACATAAACTCATAACACAAAGATTTTAGTAACCCAAAAACACTTCCAGATGAAGGTAAAACTAGGGTGGGGATGAAACCCACAAATCTTTATTGCTGCAATATAAAAAATTTCCTATTATGGCTGCAATTTGGTCACTTCTAATGATATACCTTGTGAGGGGTCTTCTCTGCTAAAATCTTTCATGTTGTCACTTGGCTTCTATACACTTGGCATATACAGACTCACTCAATATTAACTAACTTTCCATATGCTTAAACTTTTCTATTTCAATCAGCATGTATGCTGACTCAATCTCTATTTAGGTTCTCAATAACTTTTGACCTACTCAACATATAAAGAAATATAAACAAGTCCTCCAAAGCTGACCTTCTATAGATTACTTGGTCACAATGATGACTTCCCAACACTACCTTGGAAATAACTAAGTGTTAGACACTAATAGGAAACTTGGGCTTAGAGATCAAAAATTGGCCCCTTTGATATTAGTGGAAAAAACACTTTGTCATGACTTAGCCATCAATCAAAAAAAAAATACTCCACCTGAGACTGTAACTCGGTCTTCAAAACTTAATCTCTTCTATACATTATATACATGTCTATAGAATATGATGTTGACTCATCTGATAATTTTATTTTTTATTTATATCTTCCCCTTTATGCCATTTTACCTTTGTTTCCAGCATTATTGGATTTCCCCCTTGTTAGAATATTTTCCCCTTTAATATATGCCATGAAAATATTTCCCACTTTTTTTTGTCACTTATGGCTTGGGGTTTGTAGGGGTTAACTTGCATTCATCCAAAAATGTTTGATGACTTTCCAAAATCTCTTTAAGTCCTTTATTCCATTTGTCTCTTGTTGATTCCATGACTTGAATGTGAATCTCTAGCTAAGCAAATAGATCAATGAGGCTCTCTACTGTTGAAATATTTAGATCTTTCCTTGTTAAATTGCAAGGCATAGATAATTGCCTTTGAATTATCTCCAAGTGGGATAGTAGGATGATTTAAATAGAGATAAATTTATTCCTTATGTGACTGTCTTTAGCCATTAACTTGGCTAGTCTATGTTGATCAAATATCAACTTATTATATGAAGGTGAGCTTGAATTTGCATTCTTTCCCAATGAAATAGTACATTCCTTGATATCCACTTGTATCAAATTAATAGAATGTTGATTCTCCAATGTGAAGAACTTAACATCACAAATTTTCATATACAAAGAGTGAATGACATTCAAAATTCTTTCCAGCTGAGTGGTAAGGTTAGAAATCTCAACCTGCCTAATTTCTTTGTTGAGATTTTCTACAAAAGTTTGTACTCAAATTTCTTTTTAGACCATCGCATCAGTTTATCACTAGTCTCAATATCTTTAGTCTGAACCTTATCAACTATATACACTAGCTGATCCAAAATTTAATGTTGCTCATTAGCATCAAAAATATCCTTTATATTGTGCAATACCTATTTCTTTTTGTATTTTCTTCTTAAATGTTCTTTCTTTGTCTTGCGACTTAGCAAGGTTTACAATTCTTGCATATTTTCCAATGTCATGTTTCTTAAGTCATACATATAGAATGTAATGACTTCATCTAAACTAACTGTCTCATTTCTTGTATCATCTTTATGTACCATAATCTGTAATCAAGGGGTGCTATCACTAGGTAGTGATACCTATAGTTGTTTTCCCTTTGCACTTGATCCAAGTGTCTTTAACTATTGAGTTGATTTAACTTGTTAGATAGGTGTAACAGTTGAGGTCTCAGTTGGCATGGCTCCCAGTAGTTGTATAATATCTTGAATGACCTCTTATTCTTTGGGTTTCTTTATCTCTTTCATCTCTTTCTCTTTTTCTACCTTTATCTCATCTGGTTTATCATTTGTGACATGGGTAAATTATGGAAACATATTTATTACTTTTCCCTATTGCTTGGAACTCGTGTTAGAAACCATTGTAACTAATGTGACTTGAGAATGATCATTTTTTGCAGTCTCAATCCTTGGATAATTCTGTATTTTTAAAAAATTGGTTTGGTGCTTGGTAGAGAGGTATATGATGCAACACTTTTTAGATCTTCCTTAGTCAATACATTTTGATGTGGATATAAATCAGGAATGTCTTCTATAGTAACAACATCTTTTTGGTCACTACCTTATACCAATTGCCTTATCATTTCTACAAGCTTAGAAACTTCTTCTTCTTCATCCTTCTCTTCTAATTCTATAGCATCTCTACATTCTTCCTTTGCTTCTTCTTTGGTCGATGGAACAAGCAATCTAAATGCTTCCTTCCATATAAGAATGCTCTCTTTTTCTACTTCATGATCCTTATTCTTCAAAATGTTGTATGCCCTCTCCTTAGATAAGAATTTATTTACAAATTCCTTTAGGGTTATAGACATATGTGTCTTCCCAAAATCTGGCACTACTTGTGCTAATGTGGTCTTCCTAATTTATCTTTCACTAGATAATGTCCACTTCTACTTAGCATCTACTTTATTATATAAATTCTCAAGAATGCCTTCACCTAACTCTATAAGTGTAGATTTAAACTATATCATCATATCTATTATATCTTTTTCAAGCTTCTCCTAATCATATTTATTTAAAGAATCAAAATTAATTACCTTCAATGCAATTATACTAGTTAATTCTTTGATCATCTGACATACCTAATCAATAGTCATTGGAGGTGGTCTAGGTACAATTAGAAGTTTTATCATATCATCAGAATCTATTTCTTCTTCATCTCCATCCTCCTCATGTGTCACAACTAGTTTTCTCCTTGGTCACTTAGGTAGGTTTTTCTTTGGTGTTTTGGATGACTTCCTCTTTCATGGACTTTATTTATCTTTTGTAGTTGGTGGTTGGGCTTCCTTTGATCTTGTAATCACTTTTCTCTTTAGCTCTAGATCAGGTGGTATGACAACCTTCTTCATACGTTTATTTAGATCATCTTACACTTTTGGATCAACAATCTCTATTTTGTTTTGTTTCGTTTCCCTGGGTTCGACAATAGCTAGCTCTTTTCCCTTAGATTCTTTGGATTTAGCTTCTTCATTAGATTCCTCATCCTCTCCTTTACCTTTAATTATCTTAAGTTGACCTTTGCCAAGTTTTCCCTCAAGATCTTTAATCACTTTATTTATTTTCCTATCTATCTTGGGCACTTTTATTTCCATCATCATTTTGATCTTGGTTGTATCATTAGTATCAAAAGGCTTGACATTTGTGTCAATCTCTTTAGCCAACAATGTAGTAACTATTATTGTAACTTCATTAACATTTACTTCATATTTCATCAGCCTCCTCCATGTAACCCTTGGTAGTAATGCATGTGGATAGATAAAATTTGTATCTACCATAAAATATATATCATCAAAATAATCATCTACAACTGACTTAGGTATTCTCATTCTATTCTTCATATTATTCTTGAATTATTCAAAGTAGTTATCCATTATAGCCTCAAAGTTCTCTCCCAATTGATTGATCAAATCACTTATCTTTTGAATTGTTAATCTACTTTTATTTCATTCTATGGTGCCAATAGTGGGGAATTAATTCTACACATAGAAAAATATACAAACAAGTAAGGAACAAAACTTACATGAAGTATTCTTGGCTTTCCTTATTGCTCCAAGATTCACTGACAATTGTTGCAGTTGTAGCTTGGCAAGATCATAACTATGATCTTTCTTCACAATTTTGTATTTGAGGTCCACTACAATGTAAGGTATGCTATTCAATTAGCTTGAATAATATAATTTGCATACAATCACGCATATTTTAATTTCAATTCCTAGGTCTTTGTTCCCATTGATTGATATTCCACAACCATTCCACTTTTTCTTCATTTGTTGCTTGACAACATCCCTCATGACACTTCTCATTGTCTTTGGTCTATCCAAAGTAGGATAACCAATAACTTGGCATATGATAGCCTTGTTAATATTGATTGTTCCACCCTTTAACCATATCTTCATGTCATATACTTAGCTCAACTAATCTTTATTCATCCAACTTTGAAAACCTTCAAAAAGCCTAGGGCACAGGTCATCACTTTCTCAACAACAATTTTGTACTTATCCTTCAATACTCCATTATAACACATTTTTCATATGTTGCATAAAGTTCATAATCTCTAATTTCTCCAAATTTACACATATAACATGATTGTACATCATGAATCATTAATACTCTAGGTGGAATTGATGACAAGATACCAAATTCATCACCAGTCAATGAAATATTAGGATATTCCTTGAAATTTGGTGGAGGACACTGATTGTTCCTCATACTTTTGTGCATTTATGTTTGTCAACATTTCCTTGGCAGACAAAGATGCAAAAGATTTCATTTCCAAGCTAGGGTTTTATCAAATTTTCTTCAACAACTAAGAAAATAACTTAGCTCAACACTAAAAACTTTACATACTGTGATCTTCCAATTTCTCCAATGGCATGTTGTGATTCACTTACTACGTCACTAACATTTCTTAATCACCTTTTAATCACTTGTGCACTAAAAATTGCTTGGTAAAATGAAAATGAATACCAACATTCGATATATACCTTCAATCTATCCATTTTAGTCCACAATAAATGTGTCTCTACTCTGGTAGGTGTACAATAGGTATCTTGACCTTCACAAGTTGTGTTTGCACTTCTTTCCATTCAAATATGCAATCACTATTGTTGATGTTTTAAAACTACCAGGCAACAAAATACCTAATACCAGGATTTAGAAGAAATAAAAAGTCTAAGGGATAGTGACTTCCTATATTCAACTAAGAATTCTTTAGATCTAGACCCAACATTAAAAGAATCACAAGGATTCTCTACACTTCAAGCTCTTTAGGGCTCAAGCAAGTGCACCTTAGGGATGAAATCACTAGATGCTTGATATTTTCTATTATAGTTCACTCATAGATATTATTTTCTTCATATCTACCCCCTATATCAGAAATGGTTAGAATTATTCTTAAATTTGCAAGTAATTCTTGATTACAGTAGCTAACTATAACTCACAAAAATTATTGCAAATAAGTGTTGACCAACAATTGTTTCTTCATATAGTAAAATAAAATTAATTTTATATAAATTTGTGCTTCATGAAACCACATAATTTCTTGAATAGTTTGCATTTGAATTAATGATTAGTACCCTATCCATTGGTATGCAGAGTCTACCTAGAAATACTTTGACCTAATTAATTACCTTACAATTAATCTTATCAGTAGTTACCCTTGAATTTCATTCTTATGAACATCCCTCTCATAGACCTAGAAACCCTATCAATTCAATGAAAGCACTTACATAACTCCTTGAATTAAAAGCAATCAATGCAAAGGCATACAACTTGTCCAAGATGCATTAAAATGAAAGAAACTTATTTAGTCATTCCCAAAATTTCAAACATATGAAAAAGGAGACAAGATTTAGAGGCTCGGATATGGAAAAACTTTTCTTTTATTTATATTCTTTGAAGACTAATACATTGCTCGTATATACTCAAGAATACTTCAAGACATGATAACTTATCACTCAGGATTCAAAATATTTTCTTTGTATATAAAATTGAGATAATACACATAATTTGACATAAAGACTAATTGGACCGAATGAAAAATATCATACAATGAATTTTTACACATATTTTCAAACCTCTCTCTAGTCTTGGAAACTCATTTATATAGCATAAGTTGCAACAAGATTTAGGCTTAGATGAAAAAGAGTAGTTGTCCTTAGCATAAAAAGATTTACAAAAGGGATTGATTTGTCACTATCACAAAAAGACAAAACTTTGGCACTTTATTGTTTCTTTACAACAAAAAGTCTTTATCATTCATCTTCTCAAGGTGGGACCAATTGTGTTGTAACAATTTCCTATTGATTCAACCCCCCTGGTGATTGGTCCTATTACATTTTTTGTTCTTCCAACTATGGGACTGTGTGGTTTGCACTTAGTGTGTCAGGTTCTATGATCTAGATATTTATCACAATTAGTTGATCCCCTATGATTTCATTAGTTTGAACTGGCCTATCCACATTTGCAAATCGTTGGTCTTCATTTATTCCTTCTATTTGAATTGACATATCAACCAATTGTACCCTTTCTATAGTCAGTAATTTTTCTATACTTTCTTCTTCAAATACTTCTTTAAATTTTTGTATTTTTGGTGAGTAAATAGTTATCCATTTGTCAAAAAGTATGTCATCAAGCCAATTGAAATTCAAAATTTCTTGTTGCCTTTTCAAGATGTTTCTTCCATTCTTTCTTATTTCTTGAAAATCATGTTTAAAAGAATCAAAAAATAACTGCACTTGTATGACTTCCTCTATTGTTTTGGAAAACAAAATATATGTTTCATCATTCATAGTTGTGTTAAGCCTAATACTCATCAATTTTTCTAGTTCCTTAGCCCATTCCTCTTTTTCTTTTATCTAGCCATTGCTTTTAATTACATATGGAAAAAGATCAAAATTCTTACTCAAATATTTAATGAAACAATTGTTTATCTTTCTCTACAATAAATTTCTCTCGTGATCAAATTCTATAAGGTCATTAACTTGATCAAAAGTTCTTTCAATTCTTTTATTAGAAACATCAATCGCATGATAACAGAAAGTAGTGGTGAGTTTTTCCCTATTAATCAACTTACACAAAATTGGCCTTAAGGCTATGTCATTGCTCATCAACTCATTCGATATCTCTATTAATTTTGACAATTCTAAATAAAATGAGGGTCATCCAACTCTATCCACTAGATACAATATTGTATCTCTAATTTTGTCTTCATGCTTAATGCACAATTCTACATGCATTGCATACAATTTTGTTTTTTCATCTTCTTACTCCTAAGTTGTGTAGAGTTGGGGTTCTTTTGGAGTATCAAGATATTCTATAATTGGCATAGTATTGAAAGGTGGTACTGGAGGATGAGGAGGATGAGATATCTTGAGCCAACTAGGTTGTGTACCTACCTTTCCATTCCCATATTGTTTCTCCATTAGAACAATTGTATCTTCCAATTCATGTATCCCCCTCTCTCTTTCTTTATATTCATCTAAAACACTCTCAATTTTGTTATTCAATTCCAAGAATTTATTCTTATCCTTGGCAAAAACCAAAAATCTAAAATCAACCATTTCTTTGGTCACTAGGAAAACTCTATCACTATCCACCTCATCTACCTTATAAACCATGAGACTACTCATGTGTTCAGAATCTAAAACTTCTTAAATTTTGTCTTTGTCTCTTTTTTTAATAGACCATATTACCAACGGTTGATGATCATTAGTAAACTTTAACCCTTTATGGGTTTGAAAGGCTTCCTCCTTAGTCTTAAACTGGGTCTCTGTTGCCTTTCTCACTGTATCAAAAATAATTGCATTGGCAATGTCCCATTCTATTAGTATCATGATTCTTGAGTCTTTCAGTAGCTACCTTCCCCCTTTGGGAGTTATTTTCTTGAACTCTTCCATAAGGCTAGCTTTGACCTCTTCTTCAATTTCAAATTCCTTCCTATCAAGTTACTCTATTTTAATCCTTTTGCACTTTACCTCAAAACTACTAATACTTCTTCTCCACAAAAATTGAATAAAAGCTCTAGATATTACAAAACTTTCATCTTCCAAAAACTTCTTGGATTCCTATTCTATTATAGGGTCAATTTATTTACCTTGATAATCTCCTATAGTAAGCACTAATGTAGGCATGGGGGCCTCTTTAGGCACTCCTTCTATATCTACTATAGTAATAACAATTTCCTTCTCCCCTCTCATTTGTTTCAATTTCTCCCTTAAGGAGTCCTTGTCATCTATTTTGGTAGGGGTTTGAAAAGGAGAATATTCTTCCACCCTAGAAGAAAAACCATGTTCTAGTTTCTTCTTTTTGGCAATAAGTTTAGTAAGTGGGCTTTCTAGAAAAAATATTTTATAAAGAGGTATAGGTTGTACCCTCTTTGCTACCACATACCCATCTCTCTTCTACAGTGTATATTGGTCTGAGTTTATGATTAGTCTACTAGCCAACCTATTCTCTACCTCAGTGACCTTGTCTGGATAAGTTTGGGTTAAATTTTCCTTCTTTTTATTCAAAGTTTGCATAATTCCAACAAAGTTATCCATAAGAATATCTACCTTTGCACCTCAAAATTTCTTACTAGCAAGGGGATTATATTTTGGCTCAAATGCATTAATAAATTCAAGAATGTTGTTGTACACTTTCAACTTCTCTTTTCTAACCTCTTGTTCTTGTAATGAAAACTTGTTTCTATTTATATCTTCAAGAAAATAAACAATGTGCTCCTACACCTTAGCTTTTTCTCTTTCCCTAAATAATTCATTAAAACCCTTAGGATCTATAAAGCGAGCATGGGACTAGGCCATATGATATTTTTCTAAAAACTTCTCCATGTTCCTAAAGCCCGTTTTGACAAAAAAAAAATTATGAATAACAATAATTTGAGGGAAAAAGGTACCTTTAGATCTATTCAATAATTTTTTTCCTCTAATACACCTATTTTCCATAACAAATCTATAATTCCTATCTTCAAAGGCACTTGATATGGTAATACATATGGTTTTCCCAAGAAACCATACACTATGAATACTATAGAAGCTACATATGGGATCATGTCTCCCTGATTGTGGCTTACCTTCAATCCTTTAGCATGATCCTTTGGTCTAATCAGCTCTAACAATGATTGGGGTTTTCTAGGATTATCTCTAGTCAATAAGATCCTCATCTTGGAGACAAAATATCTATCAAATCCTACCAAACTAGCATATTTGACCTCCCATGTCATATCAATGCTCCAAAATTGAACTAGTGATTATTCTCCATCCCTCTCTAGCTCTAACTTCATCTCTTTAGAGAAAAAGGTAATCCCTTTGTACGAACATACATACATTAACATGAAGTACCAATAGAATGGTTTAGCAACTTTGGCCTTAGTTATACCCATTAATCCATCATGAATTTATTTTGCTAAAAATTTAGTGAAATCAAAAATTAAGCTCATGCCATATTGAAATATCTGAGAAATAAAAAAACAATGAATACTTGAATGTGATCTTTCTTATCCATTCCAAAAATTCTACAAAGAGAAAAATAAAGCACTTGAGCCCTAGGATTGGAAATTTTCTTTAACAATGGCTCTGGGGTAGAATCAATCACTAATGACAATGAACCTATCATACATGAAATTCTCTTGTAATGGTCCTCCTAGAAAGTATACCCTTTGAGCATCATATATGGCTTGTAAATCATCCATGTCAATATTCTCATGTAGTGCATGATTAGGGTTTAGCCTAAAAACCTCCCTAATCAATTGTGGAAAAACCCAAAACAAGTTGTCTCCACCATGATTTTTGACCATTCTTGTTACTATATTGTACTTCTTTGATATCATTCCCAATAAATCATCAACAAAGAAAACACCTAGGATGACTAATTTGCCAATATCAAACTCCCATGCATTGCTTAGAGGAGTGTCAAGATTTGTATCTAAAAACCATTTACAAAAGAGCTCCAAACCCATAGTTGATGTCTCAACATCTCTTAACCAATTTTTCTTATCATAGAAACCCTCACTAACCAACAATCTAGGGATCTTTGGGATTAGTTCTTTCCTTTTGGACATTTCATTAGTTGATTGTGACATTTGTTCCAAGAAGTGATCATGCATAGCTCTTAATTAGTAATCTACTTTTCCTGAGAAATCCCTTCGTGGAGGAATTTTATCTATAGTATCACAAAAATAATTGCTAATTCTTGATTACATAAGGATTTTTGGTACTCACCCAGACCAATTTGTTCACTCTACTAAGAAATTCTACTTGCAATAATTTGTATCTTGGGGAAATGTAAATCTTTTTGAAAACATTGAAAACTTCTACACTCTAAAAAATTTGTTGCTTGATACTCAATAATGAGAGGGATCAAAAATTTTATAGTGATTTTCTTCACATGAATTTGCATTTGATTAGAATTAATGGTCTAATATTCATATTCTAGTCATGCTACTAAATTTGAAAACTAGTCATTGATCTATGCTAAATCAAATGGTTAATCTTTAAAATTTAAAAAGGTTGCATTATTTCTTAAAGCAGGACACATTTCAGCATGTCACTTCCTTGCTTTGGTTAAATTTCATTCATCTTGACAATATGTGGAAGTGATAATCATAGATCATGATTTGGTCAACAATCCTGACTGATTCATATTTACTCTAAGACTTTAGACCCACTAATCCAACTCAATTTCTTCTTTGCTTTATACATGGCATTTTTGAAAAATTGAAATAAAGCATCTAGTACATTATCTAACTTAGTATCCACTAGAAAATCATGATGCAACTAACCCCACAAAGTCCACATGTTGAAATGTCACTTCCCCTCTTTGGCTAAGACTTGAGCATTGATCCAACAAGATCAGATAGTCCTATAGACTTAATCCACTTTGGTCAGTGTTCAAAATCTTGGCCAATCACCAAATGCCCATTAGAATCCATTCTAACAAGTCTCTTTTGCGACCTATAGACTAATATAGACCCACCAATTCCATGTGGTAGAACCTCACTTCCATGCATTCTTTAAACTTCAGACATTTTGAGAATGTGAGCATGTGTGAAGTGTCAATTATGATCAAATCAGCAATCCTAAACTTGCATGATCACACTTCTTAAAATAAAGTAAGAAAGGTGGCCCACAAGGATAGGTGTTGCAACCTCGCTTTCACGTAATCTTTAAAACTTGCACAATTGTAGAATACAAGGATGCACCCACTATATATTTTCACAAGATCAATGGTTAAAGAAATAAAAACTTTGCATCAAAGGTTTGAGAAAAATACTACATGAACCAACTCAAGCTAAACTCTAGGTTAAGAAGGGAAAAATGCGCCAAGACAAGAAAACCCTAAGACATAAGACAAAATATTTTTTTGTGAAAACCATATAATAAAGAATCTTATCAAAGTTTTGAAGGGCACACAAAAGATTTACTATGCATATTTGAAAATACAAACAAATGCAACCCCACTTTTAAGACTTAGGGCATAAATGACATTAGGGTAACAAAATACAAGGATTTTTTTAGGGCAAAAACAAAAGAAAGAAGCAAAATCTTATATTTCATAAAGATAACTAGATTTTTCACTATAATTTTGTAAAAATTTTGAAATGGTGAAGAACTAAGCCAACAACTATCACCTCACTTGGTTAATACCAATTTGTTCATCCAATACATTAGCTTGGTTGATGTAAGCTCTTAGTCTATATTGCAATACTTGGTCAGTGCAAACTATATTATCGATGCTTGGTACTTGATAGTGTAACTTATTTTATTTCTCAATACTTCTCTTAGATCTTTCCTAATGCATCTTAATTCATGCTGATATGGAATTTTTTGCACTTTCTCATTAGGAACTGATGTATGATATAACAATTAAGTAGGCATTCCATTACATACCTTCTTTTCTTATTTGGATATGGTTTGATCACTTGATCCATTTCATTAGGTGATCTCATCTTCAATTTCTTCACTACTTCATGATTCTACTATATGTTTCCATGATTTACTTAACTCAACTTTCCCTTTTTCTTTGTTTCTTTCATTTTTTGGTATTGGTACTCAAGTCATGCAGTTCCTACTAACATGTCAAACCTTGAGACAACTAAAAAAAACTAGGTTTCCATTCAACCATTTCTTGTAATTTTCTATGAAATGTGCCTTAATGAAATTCTTTGGAGTTTCCCATACTCTCCACAATAATGACAATTATACCATGCACTAAAATCCCAGTTGCAAGAGTCACCTTGCTTAGGTGTATGTGTTTGTCTTTCAGATGTCTAGTTAGATTTTTCTATGTCCATATTTATTGTTGTTTTAACAATTTCCTTCAAATCTAGGTGTAGCAGGTATATCACTTATCTTTGACCTACATTCAATGCTTGGTGTCCTTGTTTCTTGCAATTAAAGTAGTTACCAGTAAACTTAGCTTTAGGGTTTTCATACCATTTTTTCTTTTGCAAATATTAGAATTATGTCCAAGTTTACCACAATGATGACATGTAGGTTTTCTTTTGAATTTTATACTTCTTTTCTCTCCACTCTTTGATGACTCTCCTTCCTTAATAGATGAAAAATGCTTGACATGTCCTAGACTAGAAGTATCACTGGATGACCTTGGTAATCTCATTATTGTTGGAAACTTACAATTAGAACAATTTTTTTTTGTCATTGATGTCAAATCTACTCATAATACATATTACTACCTAATCTAAATTTCATATCGATTTGATTGATATAGATGATTTAAGAAATTGCTCATAACAATAGCACCTAGAGGAAAGGTTGAGTTATGGAAATGAAGTTATAATGGACATTTGTGTTGGAATTACAAGTGGGAAAGGTAAATTTTTGAATGCGGGGGGTGGGGGCATTGAATCAAGAGTTTAAACTTGAATCCATAAAACTTTCACCATTCATACATCACATGCATTGACATACTAAAATAACATGTAAATTAAATGCATCTAAAACATATAAGTAATCAAACATGCACTTGATACCAAATATGATTACCAAGAAACCCTCCAAATGAGAAGTTAAAATGTGGGTGGGGATGACACCCAAAAATCTTCACTACTGTAGCAATAAAGTATAGCCAATTAAGGTTACAATGATTTGACCATGAAACATGATCTACCCTGTGAAAGGCCTACCCTGTTAAAGGCTTACAAAGACTATTAAGTCCCACATTGTTAGAGGATTTCAA
The DNA here is from genome assembly GCA_028749045.1 of Cupressus sempervirens. Classification (NCBI taxonomy): domain Eukaryota; kingdom Viridiplantae; phylum Streptophyta; class Pinopsida; order Cupressales; family Cupressaceae; genus Cupressus; species Cupressus sempervirens. The sequence goes on from CM053784.1 coordinate 590,783,257, forward strand.
CACCCTATTAGAAGTGTGCCTAGTTAAAGGACTTTAGGTCATTCACTTGGAATGTCACCCTATTAAAGGATTTGGTAAAGCCTATTAGGAATACTCCACCTAGGAGATTTAACTGAAATCACCTATGAAAATGTCTTAGCATAGATCTTGTGGTTGGCACTTACTTACCTGATAATAGATCACTTCTATCCAATCTTTGATTAATCCTTCATGATCTGATATATCAATGTTGTATCATCTATCCTATATTCTTTACTTAACTAATTTTGCAATTCACTCTTACTGCTAAGTCACCTTGAATGCTCTACAAACAATCTTGTTTCCTCCTCCAATTCAATCATTCACACCTTCATAATGCTCTCTTCTCTCTTGAAAATTTAGGGCTTCATCATCCTTAAGAAGACTGAGGTGTCTTAGGGTTACGTATGAATCTACAGCTGAGATTCATTCATTTTGCTACTTAAACCTTCCCATTTTCTAATTGGCTACATGTAATTGTATAGGGAATCTACATGTAGATTCATCCTTATCTCTAAAAATTGAAAACTATCCTTACGTTGGCTAAAAAGTAGTCTACATAGTTGTTTGTGCCATGGCAAAGAAATATGTCCAATCTATGTTACTTGGCATATGTGGTTACTAATGCTCAGCATATACTATAATTCTACTTCTGACTCAACATCTGAACTACTCAGCATCTACTATTCACTCAACACTTGAATTTCTTAGCATGGTCTATCTACTCAACACTTGAATGACTTAGCACATGAGTGACTTGGCACTCATTCCAACTTGACATGGTCTACTATTTACATGTTGTACTCAACATGTATTACTAGTTTGGCATGAACTAAGTAAATGTCTTAAGTGTGTTGACACTTAACTATCAAAACCAATCTAAGATCAACAATCTCTCCCTTTGATAGGAGTGTCAAAAACACTTGAATATTCATAATCAATTATATCTTCTCAAGTATAACATATCCATGACTCGACTTATATATAGAACTTCAAAATTTTCAAAAAGAAATTGCAATAACCTATGTACCTCAAAATGTATAACTCCCCCTAAGTTAATATATCTATTCTATATCCAAAATCTATTCTCCATTCTAAGTAAATTTGTCTCTATTGATGTTATTTGACTTCAATGCACTTATACTCTTTATGCTCTGCCTCAGCTAATATATGCTTCGCTCTATTTCTATCTCTTTCATTTTGCATTTCTCAAAAATGTATATTACTAGGGTCAAAATGGATAATTCCCCCTTTTGTTCATGCTTCCCCTTTTTCTTTATTCATCTCTCCCCCTTTCTTCTTTCTTACTTACTTCCCCTTAACTCCTTACATACTTACTCCCCCTTTTTGACACTTATATCAAATTAGCTATACACTTATAGTGTATTTGTCCAAAAAGGATTTATGGAATTTCATTATTATTTTAAGAGTTGCATCCCAATTTTCACAAGAAACATCTAATGACTTGACTTGGATAGCAAGCTTGGCTACAAGGTTTACTAAGCCATCTAGTGTAGAAAGATTGGGATTTTTTTTTAACAATTTTTCTACATATCCTAATTCTTTATGGAGAATTTCTATGTGTGGGGTGAGAGAGGCCTGAATATTTGTCAATTTTTCTCTTATGTTAGCCTTTTATTCTATTAATATAGTTAATTAACTATGTGATTAATGAAATGTATGGAAATGCTTCTCAGTCTAAGTTGGGTTCTTAGGTAGTTGTGTGCTTGATATGCTTAGATTCCTCTCCAGGCTCAGAATTCTATGTCTAGTCTCTTGGGTAAAGAGTGTGAAATCACACACTTTGGTGTACAATGAGAAGATATTCTCAAGTAGCTTCTTCACATCATCAACCTTGGTTGCCAATGCAACATGATTTAGTGCTATATCACCAGATATCTTTTCATTTACTTTTCCTTAAAATTTTCTTTCAAACCATTCTAAAATTTTAGCATTTGTATCCAAGTCTTCATTATTAACATTTTCTACAATATTTGATAGTTGTTCTAGTAGTGGCCTAGTTTCTTCAACAGTAGGCAAGTTGAATGCATCTAAAAAGATGTTTTTAATTTCTTGCAGTGCTTATTTTTGCCTATATTCCTTCCTAAGCATTTCTTGATGCTTCTTTTTCTTTAAAGCTTGTTGTAAAATGCTTATTTGATCTATCATCATTGTGTCATAATCAAATTTAAGTATTATTATATCTTCATCTACAGTGATATCACCATAGTGAATTACTTTTTCAACCTTAGAAGAGCTTGAGCTTGACACTGAGATTTGTAGGGGTATAGCTTCCATGCTCAACTTCTGAGGAAGTTTTGTAGGTGAAGAACCAGATGTTGGTAAAGTTACCAATGCTTGAATTGCCTCTTTCTCCTTTACCTTAGGTGTTTTTTTCACATTATTTAGACTTATCTTGATCTATGACAATGACATGACTTTCACCTTGTGTCTATGCTTTAGGTATAGATGTATCTATCTATTCTATTTGCTATGTTTTTGTCTCTTTTCCTTCTTCAAAAATCTGCCCCTACTAAATTGTGTCCACTTTAATACTTGTGTCAACCTTGATAGATGTGTCTACAATTTTTTGAATCAAAGGTTGATCACTAATAATTGAAGGGATGATAGAAGGTGGTTCTTGTGTATTCACCTTATCCCTTGTAACTTTAATTACTGCTTTTTGAAGTTCTTCTACACTAATCAAAATAGGATTTGTACATAATTGTGCTTACAGTGCAGATTGATCTAGAATCTTTTTAAAATCTACTTCAATTAATGGGTTGATGTTCTAAGTTGATGCATCAAAGACATCCTTGACAATCATAGTTTTTGTAGGTACATTTGTGTCATGAGAAGGACTAGTACTCAACATTTGTGTGTCTTGCACACTCTATTCCTCTTATTGTTGTTCAACTATTGTTGTGTCAGTATCCATCTTCTCAATCTCCTCCTCAGCTATATTTCCTTCTTCCTTGTTGTCCTCTTTGTCATCTTCTTCTTTATCATCATTTTTACCCTCAAAGGGGTCCTTCACTCCTTGTTTCATAGTAGTTAATCCATAGATTAATCTCCACATTTGAGTGGATTTCTTAACATCTTTAGTGTCATTTTGGAGAATGTTGAAGGATCTATACTTTGGTGTGAACCTTCCTCCATATTTCTTGTTTGCCTTAGCATTTTGCCCTTTTTTCAGTTCTGGCATTACTTGGGCCAAAGTAGTTTCCCTTATTTTCTTTTCCAAATTTAAACAGTGATTCTATTTTTGCTCAAGTAAATCATATAATTGCTTGGGTATTGAATTAGAAAATTTTAATGGCATATTCTTAAATTTGGAAATCATTGCATATAGGGCTTCTTCTACTAATTTTTTCTCCTCTTTTCTCAAATTGTCAAAATTTACATTTTTAAGGCTAGATAGATCTACATTATTTATGATATTTTCACACAAATTTTCAAGATCAAAAAGTGGTGTATGATTTACCACTTTGAATTGACTTGTATCTTCTGATTTAGTTCTCTCTTCATCTAAACTAGATTGTGAAATATATTTCCTTCTCTATTTATTTTTCTCATGGCCTCCTTGTTCTATCTACTTGATTTTCTCCTTGGCATTTTGTGTGGTAGCTTGTGTGTTATCTTTGGTGGTAGGAGCTATTGGCTTTGTTGGGCTTGGTTTAGCAACTTTCTTTGCTTTATCTATAGGTTATGCCTTGGCCTTTCTCTTCTTTGGCTTAGCACAACATGTATTGGTGCTTGCTCAACTTCTTCTCTCTCAGCACTCTTTCTTCTTCTCTATCCTCACCCATCCCCTGGGTCAATGCAAGAGGTTCTTGGGTTTGTTCTTGTTCTTCCTCTTCATCCTCTTCATCTCCTTCATCTTCTTCCACCAGCACCTTCACCAAATTTAGCTTTAAGTTTCTTCACTAACTTGTCGTTCTTCTTTAGTGTAGAGGTTGTGTTCAATTTCATTTCTATATTTGACTTCATTACATCATAGTTTCCAAAGATTTTTGTTTTTTTGATAACTTCCTTGGGTAGAAGTGTAGTGATGGTTGCTAAGGCTTCATCAACTTTAATCTCATAACCTAAGGGTATTAGCCATCTTACCCTAGGTGTGGCAGTCTATACGTATGTGTAATTAATATCTACAAGAAAACATATATATTGTAATATTGTTCAACCAAATAAATAGGTATCCTCATCCTTTGCTTCATATACTTCTTAAAGTCTTCCAAATAAATTTTCATGATAGGTTCAAAATTCTCACCCATTTTCTCAATGTACTCATTTATCTCATCACCAACCTATTTGTCTTCCATCCTATTTTGCCAAAAGATGGGAATGTATTCTGTACATAGAAAAATATGCAAACTAGAATTGATCCAAATTTTCATTGTTTACTCTTAGTCTTCCATATTTCTCCAAGGTTTTCAATTAATTGTTGCAGTTGAAGCTTAGCTAGATCATAAGTATGATCTTTCTTGACAATTTTGTATCCAACATCTAATACAATATAGGTTACAATATTTAATCTACTAGATTGATAAAAATTGTGAGAGATGACCTTTACTACAAATTTTAGTAGTGGATCTATTATAGTGTCAATTGTCATTCCTCATTTGTTTGACTTTGCTCTTGTATTCTTCTTTATTACCTCTTTGGAATCACTCTACAGAGTCTTTACTCAATCTACGGTTGCGAAACTAGTCACTCTATGAATTATTCTCTTTGATATCTTTATTAGTCCACCTTCCAACCATAACAATCCATCATGTATTCAACTCAATACTATTATTATCCATTTTGTCTTGAAAATGGTAGGAAATTCTAAGGCACACGTCAAACCCTTATATTCAATAATTTTGAGTTTTTCTTTCAAGATGCCATTTTCACATAATCTATCATAGGCTTCCCTTATTCCATGTCACATATTCCTCTTATCTTAGAGTTGTAACATTTTTTGATATCGTGAACCATAATGACTTTTGGGGGAATCATGGACAACGTGCATAAAGGATCTTGTTTGTAAGAAACACCTGGAATTGCTTTGGAATCTAGTTGTTTCACCTCATTATTAACTAATTGAACATTCAAGACCTCTTTGCCTTCTACAATTCTTCAGCTAGATGCCATTGTGACAAAGTAGGTTTTTTTATAAATGCAAATTGTGTAGCTTAGCTTATGATAACTATCTTTAAAAATCTAAAGAATTGGAGTGAAGTCATCACTAAGATCTTAGTGAATGCTTTAAACAAATTTATCAATCACCTTATGCTCTATTTTTTTTTGCTTGAATTTTAAATGACAAGAAATGAGTGAAAAATGACCATATACCTTTCAAAAACCCTTGCAATAAATGCCTAGTGCTTGTACAGCTATAAACTTGGCATTAACTTGATTTCAAAATCATTCGACAACCATATATATTACCATCACTCAAAAGCTACTATAGTCTTGGCATCAACTAGCTAATTTGGTAGCTCAACACTAACTAGTATTCCACTCGGCATCCATTGAAAACTTTTCATGCTCGGCAACAATATGACATCTTAAAATTTAATCTTGAATTTTCAACAACATCTTGCATCTTCATTCATGCTAATGTATTCCTTTCAGTTCTAACTTCTTTTGAAACTGATGTATGATATGATATGTTAAATTTCAATCCCACATACCTCTTGTTTGCTTAGTTTGATAAGGTGTGACCACCTAACCCATTGGGCAAAGTGATCCCTTCTCCATTTGATGTACTACAATAATCTTTCATTTTCCATGTCTTATTCATCTCATTCCTGATGTGTTCAACATTTGCCTTAGCTTTTCCTTTATCAAACTCACAACTTGGTGCCTTTAACATAGTTGGAAAATCCTTGCTAATATGACCAGTCTTCAAATAGCTAAAGCATGTGGTTTGACTCAACCATCTTTTGTAGTTACCACTGAAGTGAGTCCTAATACAATTCTCAGAAATACATCCATATTCTTGACAATAGTGGCAACTATATCTTGTATTGTAATCCCAATTATAGGAATTTCCATAGCTTCTTACCTTTTCTGGCTTGTTTGATGACCACATGGACTTGGATATACATTCAAAGGCTTTGTGTCCATACTTTTGAAAATTGTAGCAATATCCTTCAAATTTTGGTGCATGCATGGTTTTGGTTTTGCATTCATATGCCTGATGACCTTGTTTATTGCACTTAAGATAATGAACCATGTTCTTAGGCTTGAAATTATAATTTTTATTTTTTCTCCTACACACATTAGTAGTATGTCCTTTCTTTCCAAAAAAGTGACAAGTAGGTTTGGAATTCTTACCCTTGTTGTTCCTTTCTTCACCAAGTTTTGATGATTCTCCTTCTTAAGTATTGGTGTAGCCCAATCATGATGTATCTCTATTAGATCCAGGGGATCTTAGTACTCAAAGTATTTGATGGCTTCATTTGGCTTGTTGAAACTTTTAGCAAATTCCTTTTCTCTTTTCAGGTCATTCTATAGTTATTCGTTCCACAAATTCAATGCAATTATCTCAATGTCATTGACATTCAACTCGTGATGAGCATTCATCATTTGGCTCAAGGTATTAAAGTGCATGTTTGAGATCCTAGTTAGCTCTATTGACTTCTCTTCCAGTCTATTTGCCAAAATTCTTTTGTCTTCTTCAATCATGGATTTGTCTTCCATGGCTTTCTTTTTTTGTTCAATCACTTCACATAACAGTATAGCTTGTGATTCTTGCTCCAACCTGAGATTTTTTATTTCTTCAGCTTGGATTTTATTTTTCTCCATTAGATTTGCAATTGTTGCATCAAATTCACTAGAGTTACCATCTACAAATAGCTTTGTGGTGTTGATCTCTTTGTATTGTGTGTCATTTTCTACTACAACAATATCTTTCCTTCTCTTCAAGGAACTCTTTAAAACATCTCTAGCTTCATTTAGCTGATTTAATATAAGATGTATTTCAATCTCCTAGTTATCAATGATCTTTCCCAATTCGTAGACTTTTAATTCAAGATCTTTCCTCTAAGCTACAAATCTTCTCCTTCTAAGAACTTGGCTTTGATACCAATTGTTGGAATTATCAGTGGGAAAGGTAAACTTCTAGGGGGGGTGGAATTAGGAGTTTAAACTTGAATCCACAAAACTTTCACCATTCATACATCACATGCATTGACATACTAAAATAACATGTAAAGTAAATGCATCTAAAATATACAAGTAATCAAACACACACTTGCCACTAGATATGATTACCCAAAAACCATCCACATGAGAAGGTAAAACAGGGGTGGGGATGACACCCACAAATCTTCACTATTGCAGCAATAAAGTGTAGCCAATTAAGGTTAAAATGATTTGACCATGAATCATGATCTACCCTATGAAAGGGCTACCTTGTTAAAGCCTTACAAAGACTGTTAAGTCCCAACTTGTTAGAGGATTTCAACACCCTATTCTAAGTGTGTCTAGTTAAAGGACTTTGGGTCATTCACTTGGAATACCACCTTGTTAAAGGATTTGGTAAAGCCTATAGGAGATTTAACTAAAATCACGTGTCAAAATGTTTCAACATAGATCTTGTTATTGGTACTTGCTTGCCTAATAACAGATCACCTCTATCCAATCTTTGATTAATCCTTCATGATCTGATGTATCAATGTTATATCCTCTATCCTCTATTCTTCACTCAACTAATTTTGCAATTCACTCTTACTGATAAGCCACCTTGAATTCTCTACAAATTGTCTTGTTCACTCCTCCAATTTGATCATTCACCCCTACTTAATGCTCTCTTCTCTCTTGAAAATTTAGAGCTTCATCCTCCTAAAGAAGAGTGAGGTGGCTTGGGGTTAGGTATGAATCTACGGCTAAGATTCATTCATTTTTCCACTTAAACCTTCCCATTTTCTGATTGGCTACATGTAATTGTCTAGAGAATCTCCATGTAGATTTTTCCTTATCTCTAAAAAATTGAAAACTATCCTTAGGTCAGCTAAAAAATGGTTTACATAGTTGTTTGTGCCATAACAAACAAATATTTCCAATCTGTGTTACTTGGCATATGTGGTTACTAATGCTCATCACATACTATAATTCTACTTCTAACTTGGCACTTGAATTGATTGGCATCTACTATTCACTCAGCACTTGAATTTCTTGGCATGGTCTACCTTCTTGGCACTTGAGTGACTTGACACTCATTGCAACTCAACATGGTGTAATATTCACATGTTGTACTCAGCATGTATTACTAGTTCGGCTTGAACTAAGTGAATGTCTTAACTTTGTTGACACTCAACTATCAAAACCAATTTGAGATCAATAATTTGATTAGTTAGACTTTGATAAGGCAAAATGATTTTCTAATATTAAGAAAGTAGAGTTAAGATGAGAAATAGAGTAAAAGGTTAATTAATGTCAAGTGATGCTAGTGTCAACCGAGCCATAGTGAGTGCCAAGAAAATATAGTATTAACCAAATATCAGTATTGACTAAGTAAGATAGTTGATGTCAAGCTAGAATTTTTACAATGAATAAGTGAGTAAGTGATGACTAAGTGTCAGAATTTAGTGATTATCAAGTAATAGTGTTATGAATGAATTTGACAAAATCACGCATTCTAGTTGACTTAGTTGATTTCTTGGGAAATGTAAATCGTGTTGAAGATAAGATTAATGAGTTGTATCATTAAACTCAAGGTATGGATTAGGTATGATACACATGATGTAATTCAGTGGATGAGAAGATTCTAGAAGGGAAGGAAGATGAATTGATATAGTGAACCTAATGAACCTAATCATAAACTCTAAGATCTACGGTGATCATGGAAAATCGAAAAGAAAGAATTAGCTATTTAAAGAGGTATATAGCTGAACTTAAAAGAGAGGCATGTAGAGAAATATGGATCAAAGATGCACAGGAGATTTCTCACGCAGATGGTGTTGATATTGATAAGTGAATCTGAGTAGATGGCTTAAGTTTTGTTGAAAGGATAAGATTGATTTCTTGAAGGCTTGCCAAGAAATTCAAGAACAAAGATGGTAATGGGGTGCTTATTAGTGAATCAAAACATGAACTAAGTAGTAATCTAAACATGCAAAGTGATTTGTAATCATACAGATCAAAACCCTATTGTTTTCTTTCGAATCATTGTAAACCATTTGTATTGAAATCATTTTAATAGAGGTTGACCTAATAGTCTATGTAAATCCTTTAACAAAATGACATTCTAAATGAAATGATCAAAGTCCTTTGACAAGGACATTCCTAATAGGGTGATTAAAACCTCTAACCATGTCACATTTAAGATTGTGTATTGTAAACCTTTAACAAGGTTGGGTCCTAACAAAGATCACCTTGAAAGAGTGTAAAAGTGGTGACATGTTGCTGGTAGTTCTTCTGAAATTGGATTTCCACGTAAAAATCTTAGCATCAAGATTGTGTTGAATTATTTATATGTTTTAAATTTAAATGTTTACCTTTAGCAAAGTATGATATGTTTGGGATAGTAATTTAATTAGTATAGTAGAGACCAAATAACAACATGATAAGAATAGTGAATATTTTATATTTAATTATTCAAATGGTACTTATGGACCTTGAGAAACTGATTCACCTCCCACCCCCTAGTTATTCTAAATATTTCTAACAATAATTTCTTTGAATTATTTAATATCTTCACTTGGTTTGTTCATTCTTTCTAGAAGTTCTTTCTCATATCTCAACTCTTTCCTTTGTTGATCACTTTGTGATCTTATATTTGTGATATCCATGTCCTTTCTATTCAACTCTTGATTTGCATGTAATAATGGGATCATCATGTCTAATTGATTTTTTGTAAGTGTTCGCACATCAAATGATATTTCTTCAAGTTTGATAGTAATTATTCTTTTGTCTTCTTCAGCTTTCCTCTTTTGTTCAGTCACTGCATAAAGTCTTACCAATTGAATTTCTTGTTCTCTTCTAATTTCTCTAACTTCTTTACTTAGAATGTTGATCTTCTCTAGTAGATCTTCTATTATTGCATCACTATAATTAGAATTCCCATTGTTAAAAGATCCTTTGACATCAACTTCCTTGCATAGTGTGTCATTATGTTCAATGGCCATATCTTTCCTTTTCCTTAAGAATTTTCTTAACTCATATTTTTCTCCTTCAAGTTTCTACAAAATGATCTACATTCCAATCAACTAGTTCCAAATAATTTTTCCTATTTTGTATTCCTCCATTTCAAGATATGTACTCTCAATCTATTAGGCTTCTTTTAATATATTTGTGCTCTAATACCAATTTTTGGAAGTCTAAATGGGAAAGAAGATACAGAGAAGTGTGGGGGGGGGGGGGGGGGGGGGGGGGCATAAACTGGGATCTATAAAAAATTTCACTAATAAAAAAATTAACTATATTCACTCCTAATCCATTTCATATTTTAGATCTCATATCATATAAACATAAACTTGTAATGCTGAAATAAAATCTATCTAAGCATAACATCCATGAAAACATAAACAATAACAGAAAGATTTTGGTAACCCAGACACACTTCAAGATGAAGGTGAAATTGGAGTGGGGATGTAACCCCACAAATATCTACTATTGCAAAAACAAAGTTAGACTGTTAAGGTTACAATTTGATCACTTTTGAAGATCTACCCTATGAGGGGTCTTCTTTTCTATAAGCTTTTAAGACAATTAGGTTTTATCTTGATTAAAGGATCACTTACAATAAGTAAGGAATTTGTTATGTGATTTAAATAAGGTCTATTAGAACCACTCTATTAAGAGATTTTCCCTAATTCAATTTGTCAAATATCATTCAGTGTTTGATCCTTTTGTTTGCTTAAAAGTTGTTTATGAAACTCCTCTCCTCAATATCTCAAACTAGCCTCATTTGATATGCTATGTTATATCCTTCACTACTAGGTTTCTCTTTCTGATCTCCTTTGAAACTTATCCTTCATTCACTTTGTACTTATCTTGTTCACTCCTTTAGACTTGCTTCCACTCACTATTAAGATCTTAGGGTTAGAACTCCTCATAAATAGATAATCATAAAAATTTCTAGATCATAATCAATGATCCTGTAAGAAATGATAATGTTGAGCAAGGAACGAGAAACAATCCAAGTAAGTTAAGTGTGAAACAATGTTACCATAAGATATGCAAACTCCAAGAGCATACACCAAGATGGTTCAACAATGGAGACAAGGATTTATAAGGGGAAAGCAAAGAAAACCCCTTGTGAGTATTATGAATGTAAGGCAAATGCCTAGAGAAGAGAGAGACAGAGTGTTGGAGAAAAAGTAGCTCAATACAATAACATCAAGTGCTAAGAGTGTAGAAGAAAGAAGGAAGAGCATCTCTTATATAGAGATGAGAGAGGAGTTGCATTTGTAACTCCCATTTCTATGAATGCCACATTCATAATAGGTGTGTGCAAAGTGTCACAATCCTCTTAAGGAGGATAAACTAAATAAAGAAATAAACAAGAGTTGTCCTTACATGTGGAATAAAGGACAAACAATGACATGTCCTCCACATGTGTAAAAGAGGACAAACTACATTTAGGGACCCTTGGAATATCCCAATTAATACATCCAAGGAAAGATTAACCTTTCTAACACCCCCCCTTAATCTTTACTTGGGGATTTCACATCAAGGGGTTGTAAACCCAAATTTTTACAATGGAACTGAAATCTCTCTTTAGAAAGTGGTTTGGTTAAAATATCAGCCACTTGATCTTCTCCTTTACAATAAAGAAGAATAATTTGGTTGTCTTCAACTTGTTCTCGAATGAAGTGATGTTGAAGTGAAATATGTTTGGTTCATGCATGATAAACTGGATTCTTTGCCAAGGCAATAGCACTTTGATTGTCACAATGTATAACTGTAGGTGATTGTTGAGGTAGACCCAAATCGTCAAGAAGTCTTCTAATACACAAAGCTTCTTTAGCTGCATTGGTACAACCTTTGTATTCAGCTTCAGTTGAGCATAGGGAAATAGAGTGTTCTTTTTTGCTTTTCCAAGAAATTGGACCTGAACCAACAAAGAAAAAATAACCACAAGTGGATTTCCCATCATTGGGATCTCCACCTAGATCGGAATCAGTATAGCCATGCAAAATAAATTTAGAATTTGCATCATAAAATAATCCCATATTAAGAGTGCCTTTAATGTACCTTAAGATGCGTTTAGCAACTTTAAAATGAGTTTGTTGAGGTTTAGACATAAATCGAGAGACTAAACCAACACTATAAGAAATATCAGGTCTAGTAAGAGTTAAATAATTTAAACTTCCTACCAATTGCCTATACAAAGTTTCATCAACAAAAGGAGTATTCATATCAGTCATTAATTTAGTACCTAATTCACATGGAATTGAAACATGGTTAGAGTCATTCATCTTAAATTTTTCTAAAAGATCATAAACATACTTGCTTTGAGAAAGAAAGATACCTTTAGGAGTTTGAAAAATTTGCATACCTAAGAAGTAATGTAAGATACCTAAATCAGTCATCTGAAATTTCTGTTTAAGTTGGAATTTGATATCAGAAATCAAAGTGTCTGAATTAGAAGTGAGTATTAGATCATCTACATAAACAATAACAATGATAATATCATCGTTAGTATGTTTAATAGAAAAATTAGGATCATTCTTACTTCTAGTAAAACCTTGAGAAATAAAGAAAGAATTAATTTTAGAATACCATTCTCTAGGTTATTGTTTAAGACCATAAATAGATTTGTTCAATTTGCAAACCAGATTTTCACTACCTTCCTTAACAAATCCAGGAGGTTGAGCCATATATATTTCTTCATGTAAATCACCATTTAAGAAGGCACTTTTAACATCCATTTGATGAATGGGCCAATTCAGTTTATATGCTAAAGCAAGAACTAATTTGATAGTAGGCATTTTAGCAACAAGAGCAAAAGTTTCATTATAGTCTAATCCTTCAATTTGGGAAAAACCTCTAGCAACTAGTCTAGCCTTGAATTTACTAATTTCATTATTAGTATTCAATTTTGTTCTGTATAACCATTTACATGAAACTAGATTCTTGCCATGAGGTAATTTGACTAAGTCCCAAGTTTGATTAGCAAGTAAAGAATCATATTCCTCTTGCATGGCTTTTTGCCAATGAGGTTGAGAGTTATCTTGAACAAAAGACTTAGGATCGTTAGAATTCATAATAGTAGTCATCAAAGCATAATTAAAATAATTAATCCTTCTATGTTTAATTCCACCAGATCTAGAAATATAATCATCAGCTTCATTGATTAAGTTTTGAGCCCATTTAGGTTTACGTTTAGTTGCAATGGAATTATCACTAGAGGAAGAATCATTAGTAATAAAAGTATCATTAGTATCTACTTGAGTATCATGAGTTGTAGGAGCAGAAATAATAAGTGGTACTTGATTTGAAGGATTAAGAGAAAGAGTAGGGTTAAGAGAAGGAGGTTGGTCCTCCACGAGCACAATTTTAGTGCTACTGAATTCTTCATCATGTGTAGTAGAGCAATCATGAACTCCATTTTTTGCAATACAAACATCTCTAGCAACTTGAACTTTGTTAGTAGTGGAATCATAGACATGATAACCCTTAGTGTTTTCATCATACCCAACAAACATATAAGGAGATGACTTAGCATCTAATTTATGCCTTTTCTGTTTAGGCGTATGAACATAAGCAATAGAACCAAATATCCGTAAATGATGTAAATTAGGTTTCCTACCAGACCAAGCCTCTTCTGGAGTGATAGCCTTGAAAGCTTTGGTAGGAGTCCGATTAAGAATATAAGTTGCACAAAACATGGCTTCAGCCCAAAATTTATAATGCAGATTCTTAGCATGCAACATGCTTCTAGCCATTTCAACAATGGTCCGATGCTTTCTTTCCGCCACACCATTTTGTTGTGGTGTATAAGGAATAGTAAGCTCGTGTTTAATTCCACATGATTTCAAATAAGAATGAAAAGCATTATTCACATATTCCTTCCCATTATCAGTTCTAAGAATTTTAAGTTTAAAACTAGATTGCCTTTCAACATATAACTGAAATTCAATAAATATATCAAGAACTTGATCCTTGCTATGCAAAAAATAGATCCAAGTTCATCTAGAAAAATCATCAACAAAGGTAAGTGCATATCGAGAACCTTGGATGGAGGTATTCTCCATGGGGCCCAAAAGATCACTATGGACAAGATGCAACTTATGAGTTGCCCGCCATGATTTTGCACTTGGAAAGGGCTCCCTATGCATCTTACCACTCATACAACCTGTACAGGCAATCTTGGAAGGAATAATGTGAGGCAAGCCATCAACCATATTATACTTTTGCATGAAAGTAATATAATCAGAATTTAAATGGCCAAGTCTTTCATGCCATATATTGAAATCAATAGAAGTATGTAAAGAATATCGTGAACTAGCAAATTCATGGAATTTAAACAAATTGTCATTATCCATTTTAGCATGAGCAATCACTTTGAGAGTTTGAGGATCTATGATATAACATGTAATTTTTGTAGAATTCAACTTTATAGTCCTGACATAACTGTGAAACAGAAAGCAGATTAGTTTTCAAGTCAGGTACATATAATACATTATGCAATTTACCATTAGGAATAGTAACATCACCTAATCCTTCAAATTTACAAGTCTGATTATTAGCTAACTGAATAGGAATGTTAGCAATATCAGGTTGTAAAGAATCAAAAATTTCTTTATGAGAAGTGACATGTTGTGATGCACCACTGTCAACAATCCATTCTAAAGGTCTACAAAGATTAAAGCTACAAGTAAAAGCATGACGAGGATTAAAACCAGTAGAGTTACCTTTTTTATGATTTGAGTTTTGATTATTGTTACTAGTATTCGTAGGTTTTTTATCATTTTGCTTTTTAAAACAGTTATTGACAATATGACCATCTTTGCCACAATAAGAACAATGAGGTTTGGAATTGGAATGATTCCTTTGATTATTAGTATTACGAGTGTTATTAGGATGATTGGTATTATTATTATATTTCGCATGAAATTTATTGTTGGAATTATTTGAATTAGTATTATATTGTTTATGATTATTATTATTATTATTGGAACGAAAATTATTATTTGAATTTCTAGACACAAATGCATGTTCAGTTGATTTAAGGGTACCAAACTGAATTAGCTTAGCTTCTTCCTGTCTTAATAAAGTTTGAAAAATAACATAAGTTAACTGAGAAGTTAAAGTAGGAATAGCAAGCTGTGCATGAATATTAGTTATAAACTGTTGAAACTGTCTAGGAAGACATTTTTTAAGAATAAGATGAATTAAACAAATGTCCTCTAATTGAACACCTAAGGCAATAATTTGACTTTTAAGAGAATCAAATTTTAAGAGAAATTCATCCATACTTCTAAAATCTGCATACCTGAGATCTTCAAGTTGATCCTGCAACTGTATTTTGCAGTATTCATCTTCACTGTCATACTTGGTTTACAAGATGGACCATGCATCATGAGCTTTAGAACAGTGAGCAATTAACACATATAAATTTGGAATAATGGAAATACCAATTAACCCTAAAGCTTCTTCATTTTTAGCTTTCCAAGTCTCTTTCTCGTCTTGAGTAGCCGCTGAACTGGGTTCAAGAGAAGGGTCAGTGGCTATTTCGAAAAGGTGTTTAAAATGAAAAATAAATGAGATATGAGTTTTCCAAGAATGATAATTAGAATAATTAAGTTTTATTTCTGGAATTAAGGTTGACATGATTAGAAAAAAAAATTCTCTCTTTTTTTTAAAAAAAAAATTCCTTAATTTGAAAATCAATTGAGAAAAAAAATTTTGATGTTGAGAAAAAAAATAATTTTAATTTTATTAATTGTGAAAAAAAAATTTTGTTTTTTTTTATTAATAAATAAAACAAGATTTGAAATAAAAGAGGTCGATAAAAGGGTGGCAAAGAGGGTGGAGGTTTGTAAAATGGAGGATAATAGGGGAGCAGAGCGCAGGCGGCGGCTGCCGCGTGGCCAAAGGGCGAAGGTGGTTGGTCAGCCCTGGTCGGTGGAAAAAGGTGGGGTTTCAATTTTTTTTTAAATGGATGAAAGTGGATAAGGATGTTGGCGTGGCTGCGCAAGCGGCAGTTATCGTGTGGCCTGGATGCAGGCCACCCCGAAGGGTTTACACCGGGTGTGACGAGGGCGGCAAAAGCGGCAGAAAAACAAACAGAGTTAACACAGGGTTTATGGCATCGGCGAAGTTGCAAAACTCGCTCGAGCGGGTGATTTATGTGGTGGTGGTATCAAAAAAAATGAAACAAAAAAAGAAGGTTTACGTGATGCAGATGTAGTGTTGGGTGGCGACGTGCGGCGGCGCTGACGGCTCGCGGCGGTGCGCGGGTGCGCTAATGGCTCGCGGTAGTGCGCAGGTGGCACGGGAGTGGCACGACCACCCAAAAAAATTTAAATGCGAGATTTTTAAAAAAAATGCAATGATAATAGATTTATAAGGATTAAATCCTATGAAAACATCTATGTTGTATGTTAGAAATTTTCAAGAGCATACAACAAATAGATATAGAATATATAAAACAATATATTGGAATGTTTTTTTTTAAAGAGTAGAAAAAAAAAAAAAAAAAATTTAAAGGAGTAAGAAAATTAGAGACTTATTGAAAACTTTACTCATGTAATACTTCTTGTTTTGGCGGCATGCCTTCCAAAACAAGAAAAAAAATTGAAATTTTACAAGAAAACCCTTTGGCGGCAAGCCTTCCAAAGAGGGTTAGTAAAAAAAATATGAAACCTGCATACACAAGATATGCTAAAATGAGCTAAAACCACAACACAAACTTCTTCTCTCAATAACGTCTCCAAATAAGGTGTGCTCCAATGAATGGCAACCTTCAACACAAAACTTAAAACAAGGATTAGATAGCCAAGCTCTGATACCATGTAAGAAATGATAATGTTGAGCAAGGAACGAGAAACAATCCAAGTAAGTTAAGTGTGAAACAATGTTACCATAAGATATGGAAACTCCAAGAGCATACACCAAGATGGTTCAACAATGGAGACAATGATTTATAAGGGGAAAGCAAAGAAAACCCCTTGTGAGTATTATGAATGAAGGAAAATGCCTAGAGAAGAGAGAGAGTGTGTGTTGGAGAAAAAGTAGCTCAATACAATAACATCAAGTGCTAAGAGTGTAGAAGAAAGAAGGAGGAGCATCTCTTATATAGAGATGAGAGAGGAGTTGCATTTGTAACTCCCATTTCTATGAATGCCACATTCATAATAGGTGTGTGCAAAGTGTCACAATCCTCTTAAGGAGGATAAACTAAATAAAGAAATAAACAAGAGTTGTCCTTACATGTGGAATAAAGGACAAACAATGACATGTCCTCCACATGTGTACAAGAGGACAAAATACATTTAGGGACCCTTGGAATATCCCAATTAATACATGCAAGGAAAGATTAACCTTTCTAACATATCCATATTTCATCCTTTTGTCATTTTACCCTTCTAATTTTTTGATTAGTTAATTTTCTTTTCTTGGGATTAATGTCTTCTACCAAATTGTGTAATCTTCTATATAATTGTCTCTGTAATCATAAATTTTCATGTAGAATTTGGCTAAAATGATTTAGTTTTTGTGTAATTACAAACCCATATGTCAAAATTGGTTTGCTCAACACTTGAATGTTTTGACACTCTATCATAACTAACATTCACATTCTCACTTGGTTTCTTTATGCTTGACATATGGTGACTCAATTGGCATTAACTAACTTTCCATATCCTCAGTCTCTTTTTTTTTACTTAGCATGTCTTCTAACTCGATATGTACTAGGGTTCTTAGCAACCTTTGACTTGCTTAGTATATGAAGAAATATGAACAAGTCTTATGTATCTCGGTCACAATGATGATTTTTCAATGCTAGCTTGGAAATGACTAAGTATTAGAAACTAATAGGAAAATTGGGCTTAGAGATCAACAAGATCTACTGCCTCCATGCATGTTACATTTTTTTCTACCATAAAATAAATATCATATTTGTACATTTCTACTAATGAGGGGGGATTCTATATCTTTGTTTCATCTCATACTAAAAACTCTTCATCATTCTTGTAATATCCTTAATTATTCTCTCTTTAGAAAGTCTTCTATAATAATGTGTTATTAGGTTCATTGTACACTTATTTCCATTCCATGCATAATTAGGCATTCTTAGAAATTTTTATCATAACTTGAAACAATAGATGTGTGGCAAGATATTCAAATCTAGTCATTTCATTCTTGTTCTTCTTAATCCTCTCAATGTTATCCAAAATTTATTTTCTTAAAATCTCACACATGTTCACTTTCTCTTTCTTTATAGAAATAAGATATGCTACATATATAAATCCAGCAGGCACAAATTTTATCCTAGAACTGTAGTTCATTCCAATGATTTTTCTCAACAATCTAACATTTTTTCCTTAATTAGATCTAGTCTCATGTTCTTGTTACCTAATTTGGTTTTCAAGGTTTTCTCCACTATCTTTTTGACATTTTTCTCATTGATATGGTTGCATCCTTCATTACTCAAACCTGTCAACTTATGAATCATATTATTATTTATAATCATAGGGATATCTCCTACCCAAAACATATCCTCATGGATTCAACTCAAATTTATCCTAGTCCACTCATGATTATCAAATTCTATATCAAACACATGTATGATAATGTTTAGTTCATCTAGATGCTCAAAGCCTTGTTTCAAGTATAGATCATTACTTCATACTAAGTTCATATCCTTATGAATTTCCTCATCACCAATGCTCTTAAACTTATAATGAATGTAGGTTATAATATCTTCTAAGTACAACACATCTGAGGGAACTTGTGAAAATGCTCCTAATGGGTCATCTTCCAAAGACACATACAGGCATTACTTAAACTTATATACGGTGTTCACTAACATTGCAAACTATTTGTGTAGCCATTTTTTTAGATTAAAACCTTAGGTTTTAAACAACATGAATGATAAATATCTTTATTTCATGTAGCTAGGCCTTTTTTCACTTCGCACTCCAAATCACCTTCAATTTGCTTTCAATTGTTGTCAGTTTTCTCTTTACACCTCCTTAACTCTACATGCAATTGAATGATACATAGGATCTCATTCACATCCCTTAAGTTCCACAAATTGATCTCTACATTAATTGTGCAAGTATGCAATTCATAAAAACGTGTTCCCAGTTACTAGTAGACTTATTTTCTTTTGTGTACTCACATGCAATCTCCAATTACATGTGCTCTTGACCATAGCTTTAACTCATAATGAATTACCTCATATTAGCTACCCAAACCTTAAATCATTTTTGGATGATTATTATGCTTCTTTGTTTCCCATTTTAGTTATAAAAGATGCTTAATTCAAATAGGATGTGTTAGCCTCATTTTGAAAGTTGTTGCCTCAAAGAAATTTTTTAAAGAATTTTGACTAACAAATGGCATTTCCCTTGTTCTCTAAAGTGGAATTTTTAAAAAATAAAAACTAGGTTATTGTTTTTAATGTTGTGGGGCTTCTTTTCTCTGGCTAGGGTTTTATCCTCAGTTTTAATCTTATGATGCTTGTTGCAGTTATGTCTTGTCCATTTCATATTTACTTTTCATGCTAATGTTAACTTATAAATTAATTCTTTCTCCACCATTAGATGCATCTTGAATTGATGCTTCTCAAAGTTTTCGCTATGAAAAATAGCTATCTTTTTAACTATTATGATAAAGTGAGTCTTGGACATGTGTCCAGTGGGATTGAAGTGATGCAATGGATCTTGTAATCAACCTTATCCATAGATTGAGATGAATATCGACAAATATTTCTTTGTTGCTATAGAAAGTTGTGAGGATTTTAGCCATAGTGAGAAAACAAGAGCATGTCATGTGTCTTGATGGGACTAGTTCAAACATCAACCAACCAAGCATAGTAATATTAAACATGAAATATCAATAATAGGATTCAATTTGAATCTATGCTAGTTGCATATTCACTGAGGAGAGATACTCAAGGTTTAAACATAGTGACATGGTGATGTGAAGACACATGTCTGAGGTGGGACTAAGTAATCCAAAAATTTCCAAATGAGCTAATGTTATTTCTGGATGACAAGTGTCAAATTGTAGTTTGTCCCTCTTTTAAATTAGCCATTTTTCAAGTATTATCTCAGTCATTAATCAATTTGGAGATCAATGATCATCACCATGTCATAGTGGATAGATACAAGTTGTTTAAAAATGGTGACATAATGACATGATGATGTGTGTCCCCATGGGCCATAGTAGCTCAGACAAGTATAAGATCATTTCAGTTGTAAGATCAAAGATGAATCCATGGTTGTCACCATGTCATTATAGAAACATATTCGATATATAAACAAAGTGATATAACAATAGGGAGACACATGTCCAAGTGGGTCATTTCATAGTTGTTGAAAGCCCCTCCTCATAGCCCTCAATTTGAAGGAGGATCTATGGTAGTCACTATTTCATTCTTTCAAGATGCACAAGGTTTAACCAAAGAGAGAAAGAAGCTATGTGACACATGGAACATTTGGGCCTTACACCCGTTAGATCAGAGATTAATCTATGGTTATCCTTATGTCATTATCCAAAGATGTACAATGTTTAAATAAAGTGACATAACAACATAATGCCATGTGTCTAAGGTGGGTCACTTGTAGAAGAAATAACTAAGGGACCTGATATGATTAGAGTTGTCCAATATAGAGAAAATTGATGCTTGGCATTATTTCATTAAGGAAATCTGGAGGATTTTTAGCTATAATGACATAGCGATAGATTGACATATGTCTAGATATTTTGTAACCAATCCAAAAAGCATGAGAATAGGATATAAATTTCCCAAATGGAACAATGGGATTGGTTTTACTATCATGTCAGGATGTAAAAATGTGAATCAACAATAATATTTGATCTAGGTCATCAATTTTCTCATAGATCAATAGTCTCTTTTCAAATTTGATACAAAGCATGCATACCTACACCTTGCAGAGCATTTATGAAAATTTAAGGTTCCTTGTGCAACATGATGTAGAAAATATAATGGATAATTGATATCTTATTCTTAAAATGAGTCATTCAAGAGCCATAATAGAGTATAAGTGAAAGATGGATCTACTACTACACAAAATTGTGAATTTTTACAGCTTGAAATCAATAAAGTTCATCCCAGTAAGTGACACTTTCTACTTCTTTAAAGGATTTTAGTATAATTGTCTCTAGCTTTGTATTTTCAAAATGCCTCCCAAAAGGGGGTTTTTAAGACTAACAAACTATTAGCATAGAAATGTCCATGATGATTTCTTAGAGCAATTAAAAAAATCAACCAATGATGCAACACAAATGAGGAAGTTACTTCATATTTCTTCAAGGCTGAAATTAGTTGACAATTTATATGATAGAGGTAAATAGACCCATGATGAAATAACCTCCAAGAGTGGGTTACAACTATTTAAAAAGTGGTTTACAGAAAGGAAGTAGTTTTCCCCACAAAGTAACATATGGAATTTTGACCTTGGGAATTTGGTTGTTCTAGGAGTATTTATGATTTCATACCTTCTAAAATTAGTGGCCAAGATGTATGATTCAATTACTAGGATAGTGCAAGGGATAAATGGGAAATTCCTATTAAAGATAACAATTGAGGATATATGATAAATATTTAGGATGGTATCATGAAGCCATTGATTTTCAAGAAAAAGAGAATGGATATGAAGCCCAGAAGATGAAACTTAGGAAAGGAGCCTTGAGAGGATATCTAGTTGCCATTGGGAATACAACATTAGTCACAACCTCAACCCTAGAACCCTTCAAGAAAGATTTTTTTCAACTCTCGTGCCCTAGATATTTATGTCTTTGTGTAGGGTTTTTGGTGAAGATGAACATGATTTTATGCTTGTCAAGTTTATGTATATGATGGTGTAGATTTCTTAGTTTGGAGTTAGTATCATTTTTTATTTAACCTCATTTTTAGCTAAGGAAATTCATGTTGGATTAATTGGAATTGCAAAAGGGGAAGATAGAAAGAACCTTTGGTTGGTATTCAATGTTAATGCACATGTTTCTTTTTAAAGGAGTCACTTGTTTTGAAAAGGAAATGCAATTAACAAGGGAGTGTGAAGGAGAACCCCTATCTATCCATATCTTGAGTGCAAACATGTCTTGGGATGTGAATGAGGCAATCTTTTTTAGATTTGATAGATATTTTGAATCAAGACTTAGGATACTTTTGTCTAGGGAGAATCCAAGAATTCCTAAACTACTTCTAGATTCTATCAGACCCATGGACTCCCTACTAAATTGAAAAAAATCTCATAATTGGGTAGATATTATTGCATATCTAGTTTCCATTATTTTAAAAGTGTATAGATTTCAAGTAACCCCACATGGGTTACCATACCAAGTACCTTTGAGGGTTGTCCTGGCTGAAATATTGTGGTAGATAGGAGATTTGGAAGAATTTGAATTAATAGGAAGATCAAGAGGCTCTATCTTTCCCACTTGCACCATTGCTCACCAATTTGTGATCACAAAAGGGGAATGGATTTTCTTGTACAATTTTATAAACCATTATAAAATGGCAACATCCCATGTAAAATTCTCTAATACGAATGGATTATTTGAAATATTTACGAAGAGAACAAAAGAAAATTATCATGAACATTGGTTCTATTACCCTAAATATATTATACAAAATGAGTTCTACATACAAGAACAAGAAGTAGAAAAGTAGAAATGGAGAGTTTACTCTAGGGTTTTAGAATTTGTAAATTCTATTAAAAAAGATGAAAGCCCATTGGAAGATGCTAAGACAATGACTGATAAGGTAAATAAGCTAATGGCCTTCTTTATTGAGATATTGGATACTCTAAATGAGAAGAAGTCTATGCTTATCAAAACATAGCTTGATAACTCATGACAAATCATGAGAAGGCTAGCTTTCATTCGAGTCATGGGCTCAAGGTAGTATGTTGTTCAGAAGAGGCCTAGATATAATGTAATCAAAATGAAAGAGTATAATTGTAAAAAGGGGAAAGTGAAAATTGATGATGTTCTTATTTCCCATACCCATAAGAGATCTCAAGATAAGGTGAATATATTAGAACAAGAATCCAAGAGGTAGAATAGTGGAGAATAGTCCATGACAAGGATCCAATCTACACACCATCTCAGTCACCCCTTTGCCTTGGAGATGAACAACTTACAATTGAGAAAATGGAATGACTTTGAAATGAAGGTGATATCTTTGTTACTTAAGCTAAATTAGATGAAGGAATATTGATAGAGCCTTATATACTTAGCATGGAGCTAACTGTAGCTGATTTTAAGGGTAACAAGTTGGATCCTATGATTGAATAAGCCAGTCATAAGTTTTTGTTAGATGATATTTTTGTTAAATCTAGGGCTTTATATCAATTTGAATGGAGAATAAATATTGCTAATTTTGAGGAGAGATGTCATAAGAGGAAAATAGAGCAACCTAACAAAGAGGACTCTATTATAAAAGATGAGATAAAAGATGAAATGATGTAGGAATTCAATAAAATAACTCCAGAAGAAGGAAGAGAAATGATCAAGAGAGCTAGAGTACAAGTCCTTCCCAATCGAGAAATTGTTGATGCCATGGTTTTTGATGTAATAAGAAAAGGAATGAATATTGAAGAACAAGCTAGAGGAGCATTAACGAGTGTTAAATATGGTGAAGATCATGCTACCCTAGTGATTTGGTCATTACAAAAAGGGTGTAGGTCACATTCCTCCTAGCCTAGTGATCTAAATTTAATAGAAAATTTGATTATAAAGAGAGTAGAGGATACTCCAAATGATTGTTGAAATGAATGTTGGAACTACAAATCTTGCATTAGCTACTACAAGGAAAGAAAAGAAATTCATGCAGGAACTACATGTGAAATATGAACAAGTTTCAGTAGCCTATAATGAGGAAGTTAAGAAAAGGCTAAGATGCACTTGCTTAGTATAAATGGAAACAAGTTAGAATCTCTGAAGTGTGGGAGTTATATTAGGGAATGATTGAATATTCACCTACTCCACCACTACCAACTAGCTCTATAATTGAGATTCCCAATACTCATTTGCATCAATAGGATTCCACTAGTGAGGATATGGAAAAGGAAAAGGCCAATCTCAAGGTTGTGCAAATAGAAACATGGAAAAGATATGAGCATAAAATAAGGGAGGAAATGTTGTATTGTTTTTATGATATTAATACTAGAAGATTACGTCATATGGTAACCCAATTACTATCTATTATTAAAACTCTTGGTGATAATGAGGATAAATTAAGAGAAATCTTAAACAAATGGATAACAAGAGAGGAAATAATAACTAAGGTATGTTTCAATATAGTTGATAAGGAGAATAATGATTATCATGCTGAGAAGACATATGATCAAGTAATTGGCCTATTAGAGTTTGATATCATTAGAGAATTGTTGTATCGATAGATTAGGTCATACATTTCTAGTGTCAAATCAAAGAATATACATTCCTTCCTTCAATATTTATAAAGGATCATGAGATGAAGACACTAACAAATTGGGATGATGACATCCTGGCTATGCTGAATTAAAAAGTAAGAAAGATAGTAAGAAATGATGATAATACTTTATTTAAAGACATTGTATTGGACCTAATAGAGTCCAAGAGGTTTTATAAACTTTGTATCTCTAAGGTAAAGTATTTTTAAAATGAATGGAAAGATACTTCAAGCAAGGAAAAATAAATCCTTAGTTATGATATACCTAATGATTTAGTGTATGATGAATGGGTGGACAAATATGTTTCAACAACATAATCACCACACATGGTAATAGATGATAAAGTACAAAACAAATCAATAGCCAATGAAGAGTTAGAATTTGTTGAAAAGGGTTCTCAAGTAATAGATGCAAAGACAGAAGGAATGATCCAACAACCATCATAGGAAGCTAAAGACAAGATATCATAGGTCATTGAGGAAAGAGACAACTACTTACATGCTCTAGATACTCAAGAATCAGATCAAGGTAGAGTACAAGAAGAAAAGGTGGCCCCACCTTCTAAAGGGGAGAAAAGGGACAAAGACACATCATAAGAGGATGTAGAGAAAATGGACATAGAAAAAATCGAAGAAGCCCCTACCCCAAAAAAAAGCATTTTATAGAAAGGGTTATTTCATTATCAAGCAAAAATTGCAACAAATGTTTTAATTTTTCTCGTGCTATGAAAATAATGACATTTTTGTCTTTTGTGTAACTATTGGGCATTCATTTTGCACGAGGTCAACAATAGGAATCCATAGTGTAATTCCTCTCTTGAAAAGAAAATCTTTTTAAGGATCCACTCCAAGGTTCAGTGTTTGTCTTGCGACGTACCAAAATCCGCTCAGTAGAAGATAAATGTGAATGTTCAAGAAGAGGTCTTTGCTGGTTCCAAAAACTCTTTTACCTTGGAATCAAAGTAAAATCTATTTGTTGTCTCAAAAATATCACACCAAAAGAACAATATTTTTTGTATTTTCTATTTTTCAATGAATGCAACTCTAACAATGTAGCTACTATGAGGTCCTATTCTAACAAGGGGTTAGCAAAGAAAATAATGAAATTGAAAGAAAATAACATGAAATCAAATAACTTGAAATTGAAATTCCTAAATGGACATAAGCTATAGAACACAAAACGCTGCGAGTTAAACCTTTGAAGAAATCGGTAGGAAACCAATAAAAATAGGAGCAATGCTTCCTAGAATCCATTGATGCAATCATCGATGAGAATCTTTAACAAATCAAATGATGTTTCACTCTTTATCAAATTGCAAGGCCATGGAAAGTGTGCTCATGCGAGACAAAAAGCTATATAGACACAATCGGGTGATCTCTTCTCAAGCTTGTTGCATCAACGAAATTCATATATCTATAGCAAACACCAGAACTAAAAGATCGCACAACCAAAAAAATGCAATAAACCTTTGGCTCAATCAAAATGTCATGAATAAAATCCAAAAAACAATGACACATTCAGGGAAGAATAACTACACTCTGAATGCTAGCACCAAAAGCATAATTTTATTGCATAATAATGACAGCCCCTGTTACATTTTACAATGGGGTATTTATAAGAAATAATCTCCTCAATTTGTGTTAAGAGTGAGAGATATCTTGATGCAATAAAATGCTTTAAAAAAATTTAAAAAAACTAAATATATACAAACTAGTAATCTAATTGTTGCTTAGAGGGACCCCATCCATATTTTATTCATTAATTGGATGCATGAGCCCTTTACATGTCAAAAACAATGAAAGAATGAGAGAGAAAGTAGGAGGAAGCCATCAGTTGAAGTGGAAGTGCATGGAGACACCAAAAATAGAAGTTTCCCCTTCACCAGGCGTGTGTTAGTGTTAAACTTGCCATCAGAATGTGCTCCCAATGCATGGAAAGTGCTATTTTTGGACCTGGCAGTCAATTGTTGGCGCACCCCTGAATTGTGGAGCTCAAAAATGCGGAGCTATGTACCTATAGAGCATGGATCTGGGACCTATATACCTATGTACCTGTAGACCTATGGACCTGCATACCTACAAAGCTGCAGAGCTACGGAGCTCAATTCACCAAAAAGTCAAAGTTCTCAATTTTGAAAACAATTTCTGGGTTTTGCTCAAATGAGGTTTTAGATCACTTTTTGTATATGCCCCATGCCCCTTTCTAATGATTTACACCCTCTCTATAGCCAATTACTTTCATAAACTTGCACTCCCTTTGCTTCTTCAATCGAAAAATCTCAAGGCACCTACGTTGAATCTTGTTCCCAATAGCTACATAAGATGAGGAACCTGATTTGCTTTATGTGTCCAACCTTTGTATCTTTGACCTTTGTCTTCTCTCCACCTATCCAATCCTTCTCAACGAGAAACTAAGTGATCCAGATTATCCAAGATGATCAAATGTTTGCAACTTTTTCATATTTTTTCACGTATTTTTTTAAGTATTTTTAAATGACCTTTCTAGAGGTCTTTTGCTCAAAATTTCAAGTCAAAACCTTTGTCAATCCCTAAAATTGGGCAACCAAAGGCTCATTGTTTTAGGGACTAAAATTAGATCTTTAGTTCTTCTTTCTAATGGTGTAAGTGGTTCTAAATTCTAAGGCCTGAGTCAAAAGTTATGACATCAACAAGTTGAGGATGCCATTTTTACCTACAAAAGAAGCAAACATAAAGTCCATAGAGTTAACAATGCATAGTAAAGACACACTAGCTACTCAAACAAAACTGGAGGTGAATCCTAAAATTTGGCTAAGTCTGAAATTTTGAAGCCTTGAAATTTGGCTAAGTTTGAGATCCTGAAGCCCTGAAATTTGGCTAAGCCTTGTCTTTACCTTATCTCGAGGAGGTTTGAAACCTATCTCAAAAGATTCGTCGCATATATTAAAATATATCTTAAGTATAAGAAATTAAATATACGTCAACTTATACTTGAACGATATATTTTAAACCCCTTTTATGGCTACTCAGGAAAAATTGGAGGTGAAAGGGTAGATTGGCAAGAACGCACGGTGCCTTCGAAGTGCGCGGCGTGAATGCGCATGAGGTACCTTGATTGTGCACATGCACAAATCATGGAGACACAATTGCACTGCATCGCAGAGGCATGAGTCACGGTGGCATGCAGTAGCATGTGTGCACATGAGACGCGGCGGCGTGCAAGCGTGCGCACTTGCGCATGAGTCGCGGTGGCACACAGGCATGCGCGTGAGCCACGGCGGCACAAATGTGATGCTTTTTCAAAAAAAAATTGTTACTTTATTTTTATTTTTATTTTATTTTTCAATTTTTTGTGATTTTCAAATTTTTTTAATTTTTTCTGTTTTTCAATTTTTTAATTTCTTTGTGATTTTTGGACTCAAATTTCAAAAAAATTCTTCTCTTGACTCGAATTGTGAGTCCGGGAGTCAAAAAAAATAGGGGGTCCCCATTCCTAGTGAGGAATGAGGTGTGTGTTGTGGACACCACAATAGTAACCTTTTGTTTTTTTTCAGGATAGGTTTCATTTTCCCTTTAAGTCTAAAGATTTTTGCATCACATGCTATATAAATGAGTTTCCAAAGCTAGAGAAGGTTTTGAGAGTCATTTTTTGAATGAGTCTAGCTCAATTTCTAGGTCAGTCCATATATTGTATATGCTTTTTCAAAAAGATAGAATGAAAAATGTTAGTAGTTGTTGGTCTATTTGGATTTTCTCTTATAAGAGATGACATCTAATTATATATTTTTCAAAGAAAGTGATACAAATATGTAGAGAGTTGTTAGCATGAATGTTGATGTTATTCCTTTGAGGAGTATCCTAAGAGTTGGAAAGCATGTGGCAGCATTGACATGTTGCATTGATGACTATGTTTGTCATTGATGTCAACATAGCATTAATTTTGTAATGACTAGTAGAATAGTAGATAGATGTTGTAGTAATATGGACAGAGTTTTGATAATCATGTGATGTGAAGTTAAGGATATTTTATACATTGTGTCTTAATGATGAGGTTAAGTTCACATAACGTAAGTCAAAGACATGCAAAAGATATTCATAATTTACAAAGAGCGGTGTAGAAATAGAGTACCTATGAAATAGTTTTTGATGATTGTATTATATCTTCTAATAGAGATATAATCTAGATAAGCAAATTTTTTAAGTGATAGAGGATAGTCTGATAATGATGTTAGTAAGTGCACAAGTTCTAAAGTCACATGTGTGAGAAGTTGGGTAGATTGTGAGCTGATAGTGCTATTGTAATTACAAAATAATTAATTATCTTATTGTGGTCCTATATTTATTGGGAAAGCCTAAAGGCCAACTCAGGGAATTTTTTTGAGGATGTACTATAAAGGAAAGTATTTTCTTTGATTGTAGAGTGTGTGTGGAATGTGAAGTGATCAAGAAAGTTTGAATAAGTGTAGGGTATTTTGTAAATGTGAGAAAGTGATCTAAGGGATTATTGGATATGAAGTTTGTGATGTAGTATCAAGATTAGAAGAAGAAGAAGTTTGGTTGATAGGACAAAGAAAGAGGAAGGAGCAATATATTTTAATTCTATTATTCTACAAGGAATAATATAGAGATAATTTGAACATGTGCTCATTGGTCTTTCCTCTAAAGGTGTTTGGACAATGGGTTCCTCTGCCTTCTATAACTCCTAATAGGGTTGGAATCTCCTAACAAGGACTGATATGTACTGAATTTTTTCATAGACTCCTAATAGGGTCTATCCTCTAACAAGGAATATTTATATTATTACATCATCTTGTGAGTACCATCCCCACCAAGTTTTTCCCTCTAATCAAGGGTTTCTCTAGTTAACACATCTAGTGTTATTGTGTATGAGTATCTTGTTGTGGTTTCTTATTATATTGTGCTATAAATAGATAATACTAAGAGGAGGATGAATCAATATTCTACAAACTTTTCTCACAATTGAATATTGCTAATTACTTTACAACTTACACATGAAAGTAAACCAACAATGTTGAACAATAAATATAACCACACACAAAGAGAACTCCTAACACCATTATTTGTTAACTATGGAAACTTTGGCCAAGGGAAAACCCTGGTGGAGATGATACAAACTAGATAATTCACTAAACTAAAGAATCTTGTTAAGGATATTGACCTTGTTAGGAGTCTATGAAGTACATGTAGTGTCTTGAGTTCTTGTTAGAGGACTAGGCCCTATTAAAATCCTCAACACTATTAGGATTTGGTAGATCAAATACAATGTATACAAGAAGAGCTCACTAACCTAACATGCAATAAGCAATAAAGTTCTTCACAAGTATAGATATACATACAATACTTTCTCACTACTAAAACTCGCATTTTATCTGATCATACATCAAATTTATATCACATAAGTCTCATATATCTTTCAAGCTATCTTCACAATAGTTCACATGTCACACATCTTACTCATCTTCCACATTATTTGCACAATATAATGTTTCTACTTATATCTCACAAATTAACAAATCTCTACTGAATTGGCCTTTGTGTCTTGCATGCTTGACTTGATATAAAATCACGTATGGATTTATATTTATAATGTCATACCATCATGACTTAGTAATTATTTTGTCACCAAAATGATTCCTTAATTCATACAACTCATATTTTTGATATGCTTTTTTCTATCATGTTAAATACCTGAACTAGTAAATCAACTATAACTTGTATTTTACTATATGTATATGTCTATGCACTAACTTATGTCATCATGACATTATAATATAGCTATCCTCAATTGTGAAAGAGATATCTCAAATTGTGAACCATCCATACACATCACATTTGTCTCTGAACTACTACAAACTATCTAACACTTAGACAATTTTCTAACTCTAAATACATAAAAGGAATATCAAATATATATTGCCATAAATGACAACACTCTAGAAATGTAACTGACCATATTGCCAAAAATATCCCCCTTTGACATTGATGGCAACATTTGGAAAAAATTTCTAAGTCCCAAAATGATGTTAGACAAAATACAAGTAAATACAAAAATTGCCTTCAAAATAGAAAATATTTTATTCATGTTTTGATGGATCATTACATTCCTCATCACTCCTTAGAATGAAATATAGGTGTACTCCCCCTTATATACATATACAATTTCCTTACATATACCTATCCCTTAAACATCATGAACATATACAATTTTCCTTACTTACTTTTCCCCCTTTGACATCAATGACAAAGGTGTCAAAACTATATACAAAACTATGTGGCCTTTTGTTGATCAACTTGTTATTTTGGAAAAGCAGTCTATATAAACAAGTTTTAGTCTTTCAACTTCTTTCTTCCACTTCTTTTGAATATTTCTAAGATACTGATGAGTGCACAAAGTGCATAAAATGCCACTTCTACTATGCTCAAGTTAGTATAAGAAAAAATTTCATAGGAGGCCTTGGCTGCAAGACACTCCTCCAATTGCCTCTACAAAATGTTGATCTTAGGTGACAAAATTTCTCTAAGGGTAGAGAATCTTTTGATTACCTTTTAGTTATCAATCTCTATGCCCCTAATTGCATTATGAATCTTCTCTACTTTAGTTCCAAAATCTTCAATGTTGGCCTTTGGAAATTGCAACTTGGTGGTGATTGTATGAAGCTCACTCATTTGATCCTTGATTTGATTCTCAAAATATGACAAGTAATTATATGACAATTCACACTTTCCTTACAACTTATTACCTTCATCAATGCTCTTTCTCAATCCCTTGATGCATACATATAATGACTTTATGTCATTTCTCACATTTGTGCATATTGTATCAAACATTGATGCATCATGCTTGACATGTGCTTGTGCTAAAGAAATTTCAAACAAGGTTGTGAATACTTCATCAAAAGATTTCACCAACTCTTTAGCCTTAGTCTACAAGTCTAGATTTGTGGCAATCATGTGAACTATCTTCTACATTCTCTCCAAGACTTCTAATTATGTCTTCTCCAAAGACTTAACTAGTTTATTCTTTTTGAGAAATTTTCTCAAAGAACTCATTAGTCCTTTCTAGTCATCATCATCATCAGATAATAATATTGTTTCTTCTACTAGATTTACTATGGGAAAGAGTGTAACTGATCTCAATTATGTACTCTTCTTTTCTTCCTCATTCTTCTTCCTCTCTTCTTCTATTCTTGCTTTCTTTGCTTCCTTTTGTCCTCTTTTGAATTCCTTTTCTTTTAGTCTTCTTTTCTCTTTTATTCTTCTTTTCCTCTTCTTTCCTTTTCTATTATTTTCTCTTTTCTTCTTCTTTCCACTTGTATTCTTCTTCCAATAATTTCTTCTCTATAATTTGTTTTCTTTCTTGTTTTTCTAATTTCTTGCTCTCTATAATCCTCTTTCTTTCTTCTTCATGAGAGCTAGTATTGGTAGTAATATTGCCAATAATTAATGTTCCATAGCCTATAAAAGGATTTTCTTTTGCATCTACAATTATGTGTGTACTATCCACTTGCATAGATTCAGTACCTATAACTATGTGAGGAGGTGATGGTGCTCGTTGTGTCTCTTTGGCTTCTTCTTCACCATCAGTGGGAGTACTAGCTTTCACATAGAATGGAATATCTAGTCATGGCTACACACTCTCCTTCATGATAGGAGGTACTAAATTCATGTGTTTTATAATGGCTTCCTCTATTTCTTTCCTTACTTCCACATAGTTTCCTTCCATATGAAGAATACCTCTTCTTTTATTCCTTAGTAGGAGTTCAATTCCTTTCAATTTTTTTTCCAAATCTTCCTTGGTGTTTACTTCACACAACTTGTTAACCATGCTATCTCTTAGCTTGGTTTCTTCTTCTACTACTCTCCTTTTTCTATTTAGTAATCTATTATAGAGATCTTTCAGGATATTTCTTTGTATAATGTCAAATCTTTTGTTCCTCAAGATCATATTCCTTACTATGACATTCTCTAGTCACCTTCTATCTATATTATTATACAAGGTATAATACTTATTTAATTATACAAAATTATCATTATTAATAATCTACATGTTCATATTTTCTACCTTTGGTTTCCATTCCTTCTTTCCTATTAGAGCTCTTCCTTCTTCTACTACTTGTTCCACTAGTCTTTCCTCAGTTTCATGATCAGATTCCTTAGAGGCACTGATTTGTAGTTTCTTTCTCCTTTTCCTAAGTCTGCTTTTCATTTGCTTGACCCTTTATTTGGAGTATGGTTAAGGTTCATGTTTTGTCTTCACCAATTTCTCAAATTTCCTCTACATAATAAGTGTGTCATCTTATGATTTCCGTCTTGGTTGATCATGTTGAGCTACAATTAGTTGCACTTGTACAACTATTGCATAGGGTGTAGGTGTCTTTGCATTGGATTTTACAATTGTTACCCCTTCAAATGATTTTGTGACAACAATTTTTGTTGCTTCTGTTACCTTAATCTATCCATTATTCTTCATTTCTAGTGCAATATCTTTAATTTCATTAAACTCCTCTTGAGTCATACTAGATTCCTTGAGGATGGAATCTTTCTTTTTCTCCACTTTCTTCTTAATGCATTTTCTATGAAGTGAACTTCCCTTACCTTTTCCTCATAGGTACCTCATCTAGGACATTTAGTGTCATTCTCTAACTATAGTATGATCTATGCATACTTTCTATGAGTTATTCACTCATCTCATATCTCATAGCTTCAATGAATTTTACCCTTAGTTTTACTACTTTCATACAAGTTTATTAGTCTCCACCATGAAGCATATCTCATCTTTGTACTTTTTACCATGGATGAAGGGATTCTAAATCTCTATTTCATTTTAGACTAAAATTTATTCATCATTTTGCCAATGTCATTATCTCTAACATTTTCCAATCTCACCCTGTAACATAGTGTTACCATCTGTTGACATTCCAGTCAAGTTTGTTATTAGTTACATACACTTATTTAGATTGTGAGTTCATACCAATCATATTGTATAGTTAATAGTGTTAACCAAGCATTTAAGTTGCTACCAAGTTCTATAGTTGATATCAAGTCCTATGGACATATTGTAGTTTGAACCGAGCACTTACTACGTAGTTGAAGATCAGCAGTGTAAATCGAGCATTTTAGTGTATGTAGAGTTTACCAATGTAAATTGATTAGTGCAGTGCTTACTGAGTTCATAGTTGATGTGATGTGAGTCTAGTATTGACCAAGCTACTCAGTGTTAACCAAGAGACTCAGTTTATACCAAGCTTGAGGTGATAGTGTTTACCAAGCTATGTAGTGTGAATCAAGTGATTTAGTTTATATGCCATGTTTGACAATATTCATCAAGTCACTAGTGCAGACTAAGTTCAAGACTACTTGGAAGTGATCAATATGGATCAAGCTTTTACCTATATCAAGTGCATGATGATTTCAAGCATTGATAGTAGATACCAAGTATTAGAACCTCATCGAATTAGTCTTCAGAGCTCAAGTTTCTACACTTTGGCTAACTCTATAATATTTGTGTAAACTTGTATTGTGGTCGACTTTGTAATTATGTGATTGGATTGATATATATATGTAATGTATTGTATCAAATCCAAATCATTGAAGTGAAGTAATGTAATCATCAAAGAAGAGCAGAAGAGTGAAGTACAAAGGCTGCAATAGTATAAGGAGCAACAAAGATTCATCTATCACAGCAAGATGATTTGTACACTCAAAGGAATCTCATTCAGCAAACCAAGTTGTAGATCAGAGATAAGCTATTGTTTCATCCTAATAGGTGGATCAATCAAATCCTTTTACAAGGTAGACCTAGCAATCTTATGTAAATCTCTTTACCAAGTGCATACTTCATTATATGTTTGTAAATCCTTTTGCAAGGTGGACCTAGTAGTCCTTATTGCTCCTAACAGGGCAGATCATTAGAAGTGATCATTGTAAGCCTTAGCAAGCCAACTTTATATTGCAATATTAAAGCTTGTGGGTATCATCCCCACCCTAGTTTTACTTTCTATTTGGAAGGTTTTTGGGTTGCCAAATATTGTGTTAAAGTGTTATGTATGCTTTCATATTTTTTAGTTTCTCATGTATGTAGTTAGATTAGAATTCATATAAAGGATTAATTGCAAATTCGGATAAAAGTTTGAGAAGTTACTAATTTTATCCTCCCCTCTTAGTAACTTAGCTTGTCATAATATCTCCAATAATGGGTATCAGAGCATTGTGGTTCTCAGTGGAAAGATTTAACAGCTTGAGCAAAGATCAAAAGAAATGGAGGTATTCAGACTTGATAAGGCTATTGACAATGAGAAGCTAGATTTAGAATTGGCTATCGGAAAAGTCAAGAAAACAAAAGAGAAACTCTTTCAATCCCTAAAAAAAAAGAAGATCTTGCAATATAGATGAATGATTCACTCTACATTAAAGAAAGAATTGAAGACATATATTCAAGCAATTCAGATGAAGCTAATGAAGCAATCAAAGATCTATTGGAAAAGAATAATACTCTTCATGAAGAAGTAAGAAAACTAAGAAGAGAGCAAGAAATTTAGTTAGTGAGATTACGTGAAGTCATGGAAGAGAAAAATAGGATAAGAGAAGAGATGGAAGGAAAGAATAATGAAATTTAGCACCTATCCCTTCAGCAAGTAGACTTCATTGATCAACTCACCAATGAAAATGAAGAAATCATGAACCTAAGATTAGAGAATGAAAGGTTGTAGAATGATCTAAACATTGAAAGAAAAATCAATTAAAGAATATTGAAATCCCAAGCAGACATGAATCAGTTGAATGAACAAAGTCATTTTAGAAAAAAAGGAAAATTAGGAATTGGATATACAAAAGAAGGAGAATCATCCAAGCAAGGAGCTCAAAGGAACCAAAAACCTACTTGCAATCACTATGTTAAGATAGGTCATGCTTTAAACAAATGTTGGGGCAATTGGAAAGCAAAATTCAATGGAAAATGCTACAGTTATAATCAACATGGTCATAGAGAAAATGAATGTAAAGAGAAACCAAAATTTGAAGGTAAATGTCACAAATGTAAGAAGCATGGGCATGAGTCATTAGAATGAAAAACCAAGATATTGAATCTAGCAGAACAAATTGTGAAAGCTATATTTGGTTGGGACTATAACACCTAATGCAGATGTCATTACTATGTAGAATTTTGACACATTGGAATGAATTGTGTAAAACATCGCATGAGGAAAAGAGATGCTACCAAAAGATGTTTCATCTGTATAGAACATAGTCATCTTGGCACAAACTGTATGAATACTAGAAGAATAGAAGATGAATAGATGGCAAAAGCTAATAACATCAGAAAAAATAAAAAATAAGAAAACAATAGGTTCCAAAGTCTACCAAGAATGCAAGTCCAAGCAATGATGATCAAGTCACTCAAGAATTGGGTGACTCCACCATTTCCACTTGATTTCTCAAAGGAGAACTAGAACCAAGCTACCAAAGAAGACATACAAATAAGTTCTAGTTGTTAGGACGAATGATCATATCAACATTCAAGATGTGAAAGGGATCACCAAGTAAAAGGGTACCAGTTACTACCGAGTTACCTTCCTTACTGAATGAGGTTAGGTCCCAGACTCTACCCAGCAAGGTTGGAAGTAACTAATTTTTATATGGCTACTGAATGAAGACTCTATCAAGTAATCAATGCAAGAAAAGTGGATGAAAATATATCAAATTCATCTAACTTTTGTACCAGGCATTTATGGAAAATTTTGATAAAAGGAACGAAAATGAATTCATTTTTGCCATGAATTTTTGAGAGCAACTTGTGCAGTGCAATCTTCAAAAGCATTCAAGCAATTTGAGTGAATTATTATCAAATTTTTTGAATTCTCTCAAACCCTACTAAGTGAAGATGGTAGCTACTAGTAGTAAAGTGAAATAAGGATCAAACATGTTGGTTCATGGTGTAGAATGGAAGGCATCAAATTTTAAGCTCACTTCTACAGTCACTAAATCCATAGACCTGAGTGGAGCGCAGTCCCAAATCCCTCCTAAGGTACTCTTGATCAATGACATCCATTCTCATTTTAAATGTGTGATTCAGGCTATTGGCACTCTAGAAATGGATGAATGTTAAAGGAATTATGCATTGATGGCTTTTTGAAACCTAAGCATCAACATCTTGAGGCTAAAAATTTAACCCATATTTCTCATATGCCCCATGATTTCCAAGTAAAATGGATTAGGTATATCCTCAGTCATGTGCACAATGGACAATTATGGTTAGAGCAACCAATTTTGATAACAAAGAAGATGATCCATAGGATCACTAGTCTCCCAATGTCGGCTAAAGCTAAAATGACAAAACCCTAGGTCAAGTCAAACTAGAGAAGAAAACCCTAGCCAAGTGGGATGGAAGGGAAATAAAAATTAGTACTATCACTAACATGGAATTGAAGTTTGGTATTAATGTCATTGCATACAAGATCTATAGTTCAAGTAGATTGAATAGTGTCCTGTGTGAAGTATTTGACCTAGCATACAAAGTAGTCAAGAATAACCTATCTCTTGACCTTGTCAAGCTACTGTTGAATCAATTCAACAAGAAGGTGGAGAGCATCAAGACATTACAGAAACATCCATGTAAGTTTGGCTCACTTTTGACATGTTTATTCTTTTATTTTTAGAAATTCTTTCCATCGAAAGGTACAATTGTGTGGAGGAAAGATGTGTAAATACTTTATCAAATAAATGAATACATTATTGAGATGGAAGAAAGCTACACTAGTATTATGGAGAATTATTTTGATGCATTCAAGGAGAAAATGAATAACAAATTTTGAATCCCCAAGAAACTAGTTGAGGACTATAAGGATGACGTATGTTTCATGGTGGATAGTGATAAGGTATACATTTAGGAAATTAGGTCTAGAATTGCATGGGTGAAACCTCTAGAATATGAGGTAAACATTGATAAAATAAAAGATATAATTGAGGCACTACTAAATGAACCATTTGACCCCGAGGCTACATATTTTGGCATATGTGATGAGGCTAAGGCACAAATAAAGCTAGAGATCAAGCTTCCTCGGGTGGTTAGCAAAGGCAAGAAAAGGACTACCAAGTTGAAAAAAAGTTCTACTCTCTTATTAATCAAGGGAAAAGGTGAATATGAAGAAATAGACGATGAAGAATCAGAGCAAGAGGAACCACTAAAGAAAAAGAGCAAGGTAATCATTACTAAGCTTGCCAAGAAATCTACTGCAATATTTAGTAGGAGATCCTCCCAAAAGAAAGTAGACAAAGAAGGGGAAGACATAATTTTCAAAAGATCTACAACCACATTTGAGCAAAGGATGAAGGAATAGGAATTAGATTCTGGGATAACAAATTTAAAAGTGTTAAAATATGAGACCAGAATAGCTAACAAGAAAAAATAGATTGAAGATATTTTGATATCTAAAATGCGCAAATAGAAATACTCTCTTGACTAGCTCATTCAACATATTCCTGATGTATTAATGAGAAAAATCAAGCCAAGATGGGAACATGCAATGCAAACTACAAAGACATTCGTGAGCAGACCCTGAGGCAACTTATGCCAAACCTAAGTGACAAGGAAGTGAAAGAATATTTAAAGAGAAATGAAGAAAAATTAACTTTAAGATTCAATATTTATCTAATTTTGTTAAAATAAATAGAGCATGTTGTGAAGAATGCAACAAATACATGGAAAAATATCTATCTTCTTCACAAACTAAGTGATTTTCTAGTTAGCATAAGTGATAAAGAAGATGATGATGATCAAGAAAAGGATGAAGAGAAAGATGATGAAGAAGTAACATATGTTTATAATATTGATGATGAAGAGGAACAAGAGCTAGAGGCTACTGAGGAAGGAACTCAAGACATTGAGGAAACTAACCCAGTTAAGATTGTTGTAGTAGTTGTGTCCTCACTTCCTCACTCTCCAAGCAAAATAGTGACAACATCAAGCATGAAGACAGTCTCAGTAGGATGCATTGTGTCTAGAACTACAAGCACAAATATTCAATCAATATTTACACTAGTATAGCTCAGCACTTCATTGACTAAAGTACCAAGTTGCAAACTCTTCCTTCTTCAACAATTTTGCATCATCAATTTTGTCTTCAACAAGTATTTGTACTAGTATTTCTACAATGAGTGCAGTATTAATTTTTGCAGTATGCCCTACTATTTCAACTATTGTTTCCATTCTGATTTCATAAGTAATAAGTGCAAGGAAAATTGAGACCAAGCCTCAACTGAGCACATATTTTTTGGGTAAAGGTAATGAAAAGGAGGAGGACGTAGATCTTGATGAGGAAATTGTGATTCGTAATTGGGATATTTTGAAACTTAATCTTGATCAAATGTAGACCTTCAAAGAATTACTCCAAAAGAAATCCAAGCAATAGAGGCTAAGAGAGAAAATAGACAAAGAATTCAAAATCATTGAGAATGCCAAGAATATTTTTCCAAAGGCTATAGGTATAGAGGTTGATTCTTCTAAGCTAATTTTGTATGAAGTGGAAGAGGCAATCCAAAAATACAATAAATATTTGAATAGACAAGATAAATTATTATAGAGAGTAGAGAAAAAGTTTAAGAATAAGGTGTTAGAACTTATTTCTCAAAAGATTGTCATTTACCAAGTAGAGTTATCTACTATTTTGAATTCTCTAGAAACCTCATGCACTAATGTAACTTTACTTTTTGGTAAATTATGTGATATTTTGAGTCTTACAAAGAAAATAAAAGACAAGTTGTCTAAGATTGATGAAGACCTTAAGGCAAGTGCTCAGCAATTGTAGCTTGACGTAAGTTCAAGCTTTACCCATTTTAACAGGATCATATTTTTGATAGATATATAGGCAGAATTACTCAAAGAAGAGGCAAGAATCAAATTTACATTGGTAGATATTCAAAATATTATTCTCCCTAACATGGATGCACTACAAAATCATATTCAAAAACCTTCATCCATGACAATAATTTCCCTATTGTAGACCATATGGTTGAACTATTAGCAGAAGTATAGGTGGCATTGCACACAAGGCATTGCAAGAGAACTAGGACAAGACCTTAGCACTCATACTAAAGGTACATTCAAAGTTCTTGTCCCATTTTGGCATTACTATGTAAATACATATAGTATAAATCTTTGACATTAATGTCAAAAGGGGGGAGAAGCTATAGAAGTCATGAGGAGAAAGATGTAAAAAATAGGGGGAGAAGATAGTAAGAAGAATGTAAAGCAATTGTATATTGTATGTATAGTATACTATATATTATACTATGGAGGAAGCATTACCATGTACAAAAATGTATTCTTTACAAAATGAATTTTGAAAAATCTCAAAATAGTATACTCTACCGAGTTGGACATATAAGGTGATGGATAATTCAGTTGTGATTGATAACTGTTTTTGTCACAATGCCAAAGGGGGAGATTGTTGACATTCCAGTCATGTTTGTTATTAATGACATACACTTATTTAGATTATGAGTTTGTACCAAGCATTTTGTATAGTTAACGGTTTTAACCAAGCATTTTAGTTGCTACCAAGTCCTATAGTTGCTACCGAGTCCTATGGACAAATTTTAGTTTGAATCAAGCAGTTACTATAGAATTGAAGATTAGCACTATAAAATAAGCATTTTAGTGTATGCCAAGTTTATCAGTGTAAACTAAGTTGTGTAATGCTTACCAAGTTTGTAGTTGATGTGATGTGAGTCTAGTGTTGATCGAGCTACTCAGTGTTAACCAAGAGACTCAATTTATACCAAGCTCGAGTGATAGTGTTTACCAAGCTATGTAGTGTGAGTCAAGTGATTTAGTTTATATGCCAATTTTCACAATATTCATCAAGTCATCAGTGCAGACCAGGTTCAAGACTACTTGAAAGTGATTAGTATGGACTTAGATTCTATGTCTACCAAGTGCATGATGATGCTAAGCATTGATAGTGGATGTTGAGTATTAGAACCTCATCGAGTCAATCTTCAAAGCTCAAGTTTCTACACTTTGGACAACTTTGTAATATTTGTGTAAACTTGTATTGTGGCTGACTTTGTAATTTTGTAATTGGATTGATATATATGCAATGCATTGTATCACATCCAAATCATTTAAGTGAAGTAACGTTATCATCAAAGAAGAGAAGAAGAGAGAATTACAAGGCTACAATAGTATAGGGAGCAACAAAGATTCATCTATCCCAGTAAAGTGATGTGTACACTCAAAGGAATGTTATTTGGCAAACCAAGTTGTAGATCAAAGATTAGCTATTGTTTCATCCCAACAAGTGGATCAGTCAAATCCTTTAACAAGGTAGACCTAACAGTCTTATTTAAATCTCTTTACCAAGTGCATACTTGATTGTATGTTTGTAAATCCTTTTGCAAGGTGGACCTAGCAATCCTTATTGTTCCTAATAGGGCAGATCATTAGAAGTGATCATTGTAATCCTTAATAGGCCAACTTTATGTTATAGTACTAAATCTTGTGGCTATCATCTCCACCCTAGTTTTACTTTCTATTTGGAAGGTTTTTGGGTCACCAAATCTTGTGTTAAAGTGTTATGTATGCTTTCATATTTTTTAGTTTCTCATGCATACAATTAGATCAAAATTTATCTAAAGGATTAATTGCTAACTGGGATAAAAATTTAAGAAGTTATTGATTCACCCCTCCCCTCTCAATAACTTAGCATATCATAATATCTCCAACAACCATCTTAGTAGTACATTCATCACTGTCCCAATTTGTCATTCTAGGGAATTGATTTTTTGCATAGAATAATAGATGTGTCAAAAAATACTTAAATATGAATATTGCATTCTTGGTCTTCTTCATCTTTGCAATGTTGTGCAAAAGTTGTATTCTGACAATCTCACACATGTTTACCTTTCTTTTATCTACAACCATCACATATGTTGCATGCATAAATCTTGTTGGCACTGATTTCACTCTAGAACTATGATTTAGTTTATATCCAAGAATTTTTCTCAATACTTTAACTCCTCTATCCTAAATCATGTCATCTTTCATTTTTCTTCCATCAACTCTAGTATACAAGTTAGTCTCAATTGTCTTTCTTACATTTTTATCATTCATAGGGTTGCATCCTTCATTGATCAAACATGTGACCTTATGAATTAGGTCATTTTAAATTTTGACCAATACATCACCTATCCAAAATATTTCATCATGCACTCTACTCAGAATGATTCTAGCCCACTCATGATTGTCAAATTCTGTCTAGAACATATACTTGATCAAGTTCAACTCACTTTAGTGCACATACTCAGATTTAAGGGTTAGGTCACTATTGAACATGACCCGTAAATCCTTATGTGTTTCCTCATCTCTAATTATTTCAAACTTGTAATGAATCTAACTCCAAACTTCTTCTACATGAAACACATTTGACAAGATTTGTGAAAATGCTCCTAACGGTTGATCCATGAAAGAAACAAATGGGTGTTTTTGGAACTTATACCTCGGCCTATTACTTACATCATATTCTATCTAGCATTCCATAATTCTTAACTATATATACTAGAATTTTAATCCAACTATATATACTTCATAAAATACCTTGAAACATCATGTTTAGGGCTTCTACAACTTCACATTTTGAATGCCTTTCTTTGCAGTTGAAATTAATATCAAAACTCTCTTAAATCTCTCTAAACTATTTGCATGATCAAATGGTACTCACAATATTGTTTACAATCTTTGAATTACTTCAATTCAGACTTTGCATTAAATGTGTATCTACTAAAAATTCAAAAATTGTCACTGATCACTAATAAGCTTATTTTATGTCTTACATCTTCCTACGATCATATATAAGCTTGTGTACTCAACCATAGCTTCCTCTCTATGTCTTCTACCTTTTTTTATATGTACAACTTCTAATTCACTCTTTTACATCATTTATGATTAATCAATGCTCTACCTCTACTACAAATGCTTAATTCAAATAGGATGAGTCAAAAACAATTTTTGACTTCAATCTCTCATCACATGCATCAAAATATTGTTCCTCCAAAATTGTATTAGAACTTTCTAGATCTTTAGCTTTCAGAAATTATTCTTTGAATTCATCAACATGTTCCTTAACTACTTCCTTTTGACTTTTATCAATTTTTTTATCATTCCTTATGTCATTCATGTTATTGTTCCTTCTATGATTGTGATTCCTATTGAAATTGCTTCTATCAATTCTACAAAATCTTGATGTGTGTCCAAAGTTATTGCATAAATGACATATAGGTGCATTCCTTCTTTGATTGGTTTCATTATAACTATTAGGTGCTCTACAATTCCTTGTAATACATCCAAGATTGTTACACTTGTAATAGATAAACTATTTCATTTCTCCATCATTAGATCTTGTTTGTGATCTTCCTCTTTCATTACCTGCGGGGTTAGTATTCCTAAACATTCTATTATTTACATTATTACTATCAAATTTAGGTTTCTTACAATCTACTATTTTATGTCCTTATCCATAACAATAGAAATTGGTAATAGGTTTGAAAGATTACCTATGAAATCTCTTTTCATGTGACCAACTTCATTGCATATAAAATATCTACCTCTGAATTCATGGCTGAATTCCTTGGGTGCTTCATCTTGCTTAGGTTTATCAACTTGCTCTATTTTCTTGTGCACATCATGTTTTTTAGACAAATCAACTTTTTCAATCCCTTTAGATACTTCATTATTTGATTCAATCTTACTCAAATTAGATTATTTAGGGGATTCAACAACTAGATCTAGTTCTTTTCTAATTTCATCTTTCTTGGCATATTTCTCTCCAATAAGGTAACCAAGGCCTATCTTATCATAAGAAGGTCTCTGGTTTCTCACCATTGGAATAAAGTTTCTCTAATTGTTCTTAGCTTGTGTCAATTCTCTTTTCATAATGGTATTGTACTTTCCTAATTCTACATGCTCAATCTTAATAGAATCTAATTCAGATGTTACTTGACTTAACTAGGATCTAACGTCTATATTCACATATTTCAAATTAGGTTCATTCTTACTATCATTTTTCTTAAGGCTCAACTTAAGTTCCACAATTTTCAACTCATGCTTCAAGATCTCATTTCCTTTATTAAGATTTCCTACTTCATCATTGTCATTTGTATGTACCTTTAATTCCTTACCAAATTTTAGATCATCTATCTTGTCTTTTAGTTTACCAATGTAGACTTTTGCATCTTCATATTTATCTTCTAGGTTGTCTCTTTCTTCTCTAAGAAGATCAACTTGTTCAAGAGCTTCTTCAAGATTTCTCTTAAACTATTCCATATCCATAGAGATATTACTCAAGTTGTTAAGCCTCTTCAAAGTAACTATGCTCTAATACCAAATTTTAGAAATAGATAATACTGAGAGGGGGTTCTACAAAATTTTTCCCATGATTGAATATTGTTAATTACTTTATAACTTGCACATGAAAGTAAACCAATAATGTTGAACACTAAA
This sequence comes from Cupressus sempervirens, assembly GCA_028749045.1. Taxonomy (NCBI): domain Eukaryota; kingdom Viridiplantae; phylum Streptophyta; class Pinopsida; order Cupressales; family Cupressaceae; genus Cupressus; species Cupressus sempervirens. The sequence goes on from CM053784.1 coordinate 590,827,338, forward strand.
TATAACCATAGACAAAGAGAACTCAAAACACCATTTTTTTTTTAACTAGGGAAACCCTAGCCAAGGGAAAACCCTATGGGGATGATTCTTGCTAGGTGATTCACTAAAAAAAAAGAATAATGTTAAGGATATTGACCCTATTAGGAGTCTATGAAGTACATATAGTGTCTCAAGACCTTGTTAGAGGATTAGGCCCTGTTAAAAGTGCCAACCTTGTTAGGAGTTGATAGATCAAATACAATGAATGCAAGAAGAGCCCACTGACCTAATATGCAATAAGTAATAAAGTTCTTTATAAGTATAGATATACATACAATACTTTCTCACTACTAAGACTCACATTTGATTTGATCATACATCAGATTTTGTATCACATAAGGCTCACATAACTTTCAAGCTATCTTCACAATGGTTTTTATGTCACGCATCTTACTCATCTTCCACATTATTTGCACAAATAAATTTTTTACTTATATCTCACAAATTAACAAATCTCTACTTAGTCAAACTTGATGCCTTCACACCCTTGACTTGATATAAAATTACTTATTGATTAATATCTATAATGTCGTCCCATCATGACTTTTTTGTCACCAAAATAATTCCTTACATCATACAACTCATATTTATAATATGCTTTGTTATGTCCCATTAAATACCTAAATTGGTAAATCAATTATATCTTGCATCGTACTATCTTTACATATTTGCACAATGACTTATGTCATCATGACATTGTAATATAGCTATCCTCAACTACACGAGATAACTCAAAGTGTGTCATCCATACATATTACATCTATCTTTGAACTGTTGCAAACTATCTAACACTTAGACAATTTTCTAACTCTAAATACATAAATGAAATACTAAATATATGTTGCCATAAATGACAACACTCTAGACATCTAACTGACCAAATTTCCAACGTATTGCTTATATGGTTAACATTTAATAATTTTGATGATTGTGATAATAGTTGGATAACTAATTCACCCCCCCACCCCTGCCCTCATCTCAATTATATTGGTGGAATATATATTCTAATAATTGGTATCAAAGCCTCAAATCCTTGAAGAGAAATCATAACATCTTTTAGAGATCCATTGTGAGTCATTTTAGAAAGGATAGTTCTAAGTTGATTGGGTTAACTATGAAAGCTCAAAGGAGATAATGAAGACTCCTCTATTGTGTATGGGTCCAAGTTATTGCCTCTTGATGAAGGAAAATAAAAATATTATGGAAGAATCCAAGCTTGAAGAATGTAGTAAAGCAATAAGAGATCTTTTCATGTGCAATATGAGAGCTAGAGAAGCATTACTACCATCTCTTCGTAAGAATAAATGCAATCAGGTAAAGTCACTAGATACATCTCATAAAATTTGGAAAGCTTTAGAATCTACTTTTGAAGGTGACACACATATAAAAAGGATAAGATTGAAGAGTTGGATATGTTTATCTCAAGATGCTAAAATTATGGAATATGAATCTTTATGAAGCTATATTAGTAGGATATATGAGATTATTGTAGGAATCAAGTCATATGGTGGAATCAAGGAAGAATATGAGGTTGTGTGGAAGATCTTGAAAACTTGAACACCACCATTCAAGCAAGTAACATAGATTATTGAACTTTTGATACCTTGCAATCATAAGTTCACTAGTGAAACTTTTCTTGGAATATTGGAAGTCATATAAGAAGGTTTAAGAAAATTTGGATAATTAACAATAGTGGAGAAAACTTTTAGTACCTTAAGTGTTCAGCCATGTCTATCTAGGAGTGCAAGCACTCATGGTGGTTTTGCTAGTAGCAATAGAACCAAATCTGATGAAGATAAAAAGATTGAAGAAGGTATAGCCCTTCTTTTAAGAAGAGAACCAAATGGTAATAATATCTTCAAATGTTGTACTTGTAATGAATTTGGTCATTATGTATCTAAATGTCCTAAAAGAGAGAAAAAGTTTAAAAGAAAGTTTAAGCCTAGAAGACCTAGAAATATTTTGTATGCTAATGAAGATGAGGAATTTGATGAAACAATTTAGAGTGAAGATGATGATGATCTTGATATAGAAATTAGACAAGAGAAAGCTCTAGTTTCTCAAGTTGAAAGAAAATTTGATTGGATAATAGGCACTAGATGTTTGCATCACGTGACTAGTGATATGAACAAGTTTTTAAAATTCAGGAATCATAGTGGAGGTATTGTTAGAGTTGGTAACAATGTAACCTATCATGATAGAGGGATATGATCTATTACTCTTGATAGAAAAACTAACAATGATGATGTTTACTTTATTGATGTTTTAAAGCATGAATTTTTGAGTGTTGGATAGTTGGTGGATAAAGGTTATCAATTTTAATTTGTAGAAAAGACTTGCATTATCAAAGAAAAAAGATGGTAAGATGATTGGAATAGATACAAGATCCAGAGGTAATGTCTTTCAATTGAATCCCACTGAGATGACATGTTTGGTTACTAATGTGGATAGCAGTTGGTTATGGCATAGAATATTTTGTCATATAAACTTTGATAACATTATGAATGTTAGTAGCACATTTCTAGTTAGACATTTTCCTAAGATAATAAAGCCTACTAATATTGTTTGCAAAGAATGTGTCATGGATAAATATAAGAAAGTAACATTTACCAACAAGAAATTCACTACTATAGAGAAGTTGGAGATTGTTCACACAAATTTGAGTGGTCCTACCAGGACAAGAGGATTCTATGGAGAAAGGTATTTCATGATTTTTGTTGATGATTTCACTAGAATGGTGTGGGCAACATATTTTACAAAGAAATATGAATCATTTGATAAGTTTAAGATATTTAAGAATAGAGTTGATAATGGATCTTGAGTTAAGATAAAATGTTTGAGATCAGATAAAGAAGGAGAATTCATCTCTAGAGAATTTAACATGTTATGTGAAGAGAATGGAATTAAGAGACAATTATCTTCATCCAAAACCCCTGAGAAAAATGAGATTGTAGAAAGAAGAAATAGATCATTATTAGAGGTAGAAAGGTAAATGATATTTGAGAATGATGTATCCAATACATTTGGAGAGAAGTAGTCAATATAGCAGTGTACACCATGAATAGAGTACAAATAAAAAAAAGTTATCAATAAAACCCCTTATGAATTATGGTTTGGTCAGTCACCTTCAGTAAAGTATTTCAGAATATTTAGAAGAAAGTACTACATAAAGAGAGATGATGATGTTGGTAATTTTGATCCAAGAAGTGATGAAGGTATATTTCTTGGTTATTCATTCAAAAGAAAAGCTTACAGATGTTATATTCATAGAACCAAAACAATAGTTGAATGTGAAAATGTAAAAGTTGATGAAAAGTTTGGAATAAAGGAAAAGAAGATGGATTATAATTCTAATGAAGAAAAAGAAAATACTAGAATTTTTAGATAAAATATAGAAGATTTCTTTGAGACTAACAATGATTTATAGAATGATGTGCAAATTGTTGACTAAAGAGGAGAACTAAGCTTTAAGCCAAGGGAAGAGATAAGAGTTAAGATAGAAACTCCTACCTCTAATAGGAACATGAAAAAGAATCACCCTCCAAAGTAGATAATAGGGAGCAAAGAAAAAGGAATGGTGACAAGAAACTATGTTAATGAGGAACTATGTTTGATTTCTTAAGTTGAACCTAAGAGTAAAGATGAAGCATGTAAAGATTATCATTGGATTCAATCAATGAAGGAAAAATTAGACTAGATTATGAAGAATGACACAAAGGAATTAGTTCCAAGACATAAGACAAGAATGTTATTGGAACCAAATGGTTATTCAGAGATAAGGTGAATGCATAAGGTGATGTTGTAAGAAAAAAGGCTAGACTTGTATGCAAAGAATATTCGCATCAAGAAAGAATAGATTATGAGAAAATATATCCCCCTATAGCCAAAGTTGAAATAGTGAGAATGATCTTAGACTATGCAAAAAATAAGAAGTCCAAAGTGTATTAGAAGGATGTTAAATCAGTCTTCCTAAATGGAGAACTTGAAGAAGAGGTATACATTGAATAGCCTGAAGGTTGTTGTCTAAGAAAAGAGAAAGATATGGTATAGAAATTGAAAAAAGATATGTATGATCTAAAGAAAGAACCTAGAATGTGGTATGTAAGGTTGGACAAGTATTTGGAAAATCTTGGATTTTCTCAAGGTATGATAGATAGTAATTTATACTTGAAAATTTTTGAGAATGGTTTACAAATAATAGTCATATTCATTAATGACATAATTTTTAGACATAATGATGAAGCAAGTGATAAGTTTTCTAAAGAAATGAAGAATGAGTTTGAAATGAGCATGATAGGAGAGATGAAGTTCTTTCTAGGTTTGCAAATTGTGCAAAATAGTAATAGTATTTTCATTTCCCAAGTGAATTATTTGAAGGAATTGTTGAAGATATTTGGCTTGGAAAGTTGTAAGATTTTTGGTACACCAATGATCACTAGTCACAAGTTATCTAGAAAAGATGAGACACCTACAATTGAGCATAAAAAGTATAGATCCATGATTGAGGTTTGCAATACTAACTCACACTAGACCAAACACAACAAATGTGATTGGGATTGTAGCTAGATTTCAAGATGATCCTAAGGATTATCACTATGCAGTAGTAAAGATGATATTAAAATATTTGAAGGGGACATCTAACTATGGAATATGGTGTGATAGATCAAATAATTTATCTGTTAATATTGATGTGGATTGGGCAGGTAATATGGATGATAGAAAAAGCACTAGTGGTGGAGCATTCTTTCTTGGAGAAAGATTGGTTTCTTGGATAAGTAAGGAACAAAATTGTATTTTAGAGAGTATAGTTGAGGCAGAGTATGTAGTAACAACAAATAACTATAATCAAGGTATGTGGATGAAGCAAATATTGAAAGATATTGTAATACAATTTTCAAAACCTATTATTATATATTGTGATAACACAAGTATAGTAAGTATGTCTCAGAAACTTGTATTGCATTCTAAGACTAAGAATATATCTATTAAGTATCATGTTTTGAGAGAGAATATAGTAGAGAAAGACATCATATTGGAGTATGTTAGTACTATAGATCATATTGCAGATATCTTTACAAAGCCCTTACCTAAAAATACATGTGAGTACTTGAGAGGTACACTTGGGGTTATGCCCCTTGCTACTTCAAAATAGATAATGTAGAGATTGCATAAGTCTAGTTGTACAAAGTAGTATTGTTTGACTAGACTTAATGTTGATGCTTCCTGAATGGGGGAGTACCTATGGTGAGTAGAGTTATTAAGGACTCTTGTTAATTGGTCTTGAATAGTGTCTTTAGACACTTGAGTTGGTTGAAGACTTGAAGTAGTTGATTGACATAATGAGGCCTTTGTCATTGATGTTGATGGGGGATAAGTATAAATGAAAAACATCCTCTAGGTGAATGAGGGAGAGATAGTTGAATGAGAACATCTTTATACCTTATTAGGGAGACTTAAAGATTCCTGTGAGTAAGAAGAAGGAATATCTCTATGGGGGAGATATGAAGCATGGAGAGTTATAATGCATGGAGAAGCTAAAATTTTTTTAGCATGTGAACAATTGGTGCGAATCCTTGATAAGATACAGAACAAAATAGTGTTCCAAAGGATTTTTTATTTGATTGATGAAGAGGATTTGAGAAGATGAGAGTAGTAGTAGTATGAGAATATTGTTTTGTATTCTTGGAACCTAGATGTTTTTATCCTATGTTGTCATCAATGCTAAAGGGGGATATTGGTAGCATGAGGTTTTGTGCTATTCCTTTGAGGGAGTATCTTAAGCATTGGAGAGAATGTGGCATTATTGACATGTAACATTCATGACTATGTTTTTCATTGATGTCAACGTAGTAGTAATTCTATAAAAACTGCCAGAATAATAGACAAAAATTATCGTCATACGGATAGAGTTTTGATGATTAGGTGACACAAAGTTAAGGACATGCTCCATTTTTGTTTTGATGATGAGGTTAATTTCATGTAATGCAAGTCAAAGACATATAGAACATATACATAATTTATAAGGAGCAGCATAGAAATAGAGTACCTATGAAATAATTGCTGATGATTGTATTATATCTCATAACAAAGATATAATCTAGATATGTGAAGTTATAGAGTGATAGAGGATAGATTGATGATGAAGTTAGTAAGTGCACAAGTCCTAAAGTCACACGTATGAGAAGTTGTGAAGACTATGAGCTGACAGTGCTATTGTAATTATGAAACAATTAATTATCTTATTGTGGTCTTATTATAATTAATTGGGAAAGCCTCAAGGTCAACTCAAGGAATTTTTTTGAGGAAGTGGTGTAAAGGAAAGTATTTTCTTTGATTGTAGAGAGTGTGTGGAATGCAAAGTGATCAAGGAAGTGTGAATAAGAGGATTACTTTTAAATATGAGTAAGCGATCCAAGGGATTATTGGATACAAAGTTTGTGATCTAGTATCGAGATCAAAAGAAGTAGAAGTCTAGTTAGAAGAATATGGAAAGAGGAAGGATAAATATAGTTCAATTCTATTATTATACAAGGAATAATATAGAGATCATTTCGATAGTGGGTTCATTGGTCTTGCCCCTAAAGTTGTTTGGATAGTGGGTCCATTTGCCTTCTACAACTCCTAATAAGGATTCAAAGTCTCCTAACAGGGACTAATATATACTGAATGTTTTCGTAGACTCCTAAAAAGGTTCATCCTCTAACAAGGAAAATTTATATTAGTACATCATCTTGTGAGTACCATCCCCACTAGAGTTTTCCCTTGGATCAAGGGTTATCCTAGTTAACATATATGGTTTTATTGTGCATGAGTATCTTGTTATGGTTTCTGATTATATTTCAAATATGGTTAAGATTTAATAAGGTTGATAATTGTGATAATAGTTGGATAACTTATTAACCCCCACACCTCCCCCCCTCCCCCCCCCCCCACTAGTTATATTGGTGGATTATATACTCTTACAAGAGATGCCTATACATTTTAGATTTTGTATCTTCTTTTGTTATCATTTAGTTCTCTAAGATTTAATAGAAAAGTTTACTAAGGCACAGTTGTAATTCATTTTTAATTATATTTGAGTTTACATTCTTTTTATAATATAAATGGGTTACATAAATTCTTTATGTAACTTGGAAGAAGTTATTGGTTTGCAAAAAGGATTTTTATAAGAATGAGATCTAGAACTAAATATTGATATTCTTCTCACAAAGTGTCAATAAGATAGATCTGATAAGTAAAATGTCAAAACTCCTATGAGATAATAGCCCAATAGATAGGCCACTAGTCATCCATTGTAGCTGATATAATTTGGAATTTATATATGGTATAATCATTTTATAAATCATTTTTTTAATGTTTCATTGTTGAAGATTTGAAAAGAAAGCCTATACTTGAATCATGGAGTTTTAGGGTTTGATAAATTAGCCATTTATCATCTATCTTACAATCCTAGAATTAGAAGAAAATAAGGAAAATATGTGTTATATTGTAATTCATAGTAAGATTTGAAAATTGAAGAGAGAAGATGAATTCCTAGGTAAACCCACCTGAATTTTATAGAGTTTGAAGTGGAGAAGACATCATAGTCTTGTCATTTGGTCCTTTTAAATTGTTTTTCTCAGAAAATACATGTAATGGTTTTTAGGTAAGTCCTCAGTATTTCTCTACTTTTAAAAGGTTATTGAAATTCTACCATATTGAAAGCCAACAAAATGGTGACTTTGTTGGGGAGTGTATTGGTTTATTTTACTAGACAAACCTTGAGAATATAAAAAAGGAGATTTCAATACACCAAGCAAAAATTACGTTATGTGGGTTGTGTCTAAGTAGTGCATTGTCTATGGGACAAATTTTTCATTTCCCAAAGTGCATCATGACATAAGTTTATTTTTTATTGGATACTTGTGTCAAATATGTATTCAAATATTATTTTGCCATGATATTTTCCTATTTTCTATCCATATTAATTTTTTTCCCCTCTATGGAGGGTGACTCAATCAAAGGTTTATTAGCAAGTGCTATATTAAGTGTGTGTGAAATAGATGATAGAAGGAAAAACACAAGAGGATACACAAAGGAAAATGTAGAGCATACCTCAGGTTGGTAGCAATAACCAGCCCAAGAAGAAAGGAGATTATAGCCATACATGGAAGCCCAAAGATAATTTCTCAACCCATTCATAATATCAGCATGTGATAGAAAGAGAATGCTCATCCCTGAATTGTTAGTCTAAGAGCACTAGGCTTCTAGGTGAAATGTTTAGTACCCTATTGCTTGAAGAAAGAGTATACTAGGATAAAATTATTTCTTCCAAATGAGATACTCCTTTAAGACCAAATATGTCTAAGGAGGTAAATCAAATATGGGGAAATAAGAACACCCTAAAAATTAGGCCCAACTTTGGGTAAGTTCCATATATTGAAAGAAACCTTATAGATCTAAATGATCCTATAGATTCAAAAACCACCTCTAGAGATCCTGATGATCTATTATTTGAAATTGAAACACTTAGGAAGAATGTTGTAGAGAAAAATTCAAAACATATACATTTGGAGAAGGAAAAAGAGGTAATCACTATGAATTCCCTCATAAAGAGGGAAATCTTGCTTAGAAGAATGGAAGCACTCAAAAAGAAAAACATGAATTTGGAAAAGAAATCTTCTACTTTGCACTCTAATATATTTGGAGATATGGGAGATAAAAGGTCAAAAATCCAAGATCAAAAAACATTCTCTAAAAGAGAAAGAAGGACATGTCATTTCTCAAGTAAAACCCTATAAACCAATTGAGGAAAATGTGATAGATTTCACCACTAAGAAATTTGATAAAGGAAAATAGAAGGTTATAAGCTTAGAAATCAATCAGCCTCCTATTCCTCCAAAAAATATAGTTATTTCCAAAACTGATTTAGAATTGGAAAGAGTAAAAAAGGAGAGGGAAGATCTTGAAAATTAACTAGAGAAAGTTGAAAATGAGGCTAATGTAGCAGAGACAAGGAGGAAAAGTCAATTCCTTAAATCCACTCCTAGTTTAACAACTTGGAAAAACTAGACTTCACAAGCTATACCTTCTATTCTAGCTTGTGGACATGTGACAAACAATCAAGGATGTTCCCAAAAAATACCACTCTCCTCTTCTACTACTACTTCACAGTTAGTTGTAACCCAACAAGGCCTAATTTCCATTTAAACCCAAGGGGATAGACCTAGCTCATCAAATGTCTTAGGATTTAAGAAGAGGTCCATCTATATGGAAAGATACAAATAGATGTCATTTTAAGCTATCCCTAATTTTCATCATCCTATCTCCATTGACTAAAGAGGTAAGTTTACAATGTTCTCAAGAAATAATTCCATTACTAGTGAAGAACATCTCAAAAAATTTACTAATATGTTGTGTTGGCCTAATTTTTCACCTTATAAATTTTTTTACAATTTATAGTGAACAATCTAGTTGACTATCTTGAAATTAGGTGTTATGTGTTTTAATTTGTATTTTCCCTAGATAAAGCCTCTAATTTTGTGTTATCCTAATGTTGTTTGTGCCCTAAGTTTTAGAAATAGGGTTGCATTGGTTTGAATTTTCAAAAAGTACATGGGAAACTTTTGTGAGCCCTAAATGCCCTTGAAAAAAAATTTCTTGATTTTTGTGTAAGCCTTTTATTTATTCCCCAAAAATCCTTTTACCTCAACATGTTTTTCCTTTTAACCATGGGTTGTACTTTGAGTTAACTAGCATAGTGTTATTTTGAAAATGCTTAAACCTTTATGGGGTTTATTTCCTAACCATTGATCAAGAGAAGATCAGTTATGGGTGTATCCCCTCATTTTAACAATATCATAACTTTAAGGAAAGCAAGGAAGCACAGTCGTGACACTTGTCCCTATGGGTCCCATTTAGTCTTTTGAAAATGTTGTAGATTGAGAAAATTTCCTAACCATTAGATCTTGAGAAGATCAAAAATTGGCACTTCCCTAGAATATGAAGATAGTAGAACTTTAACAAAAATTGAGAAGCGCAGTGATACTATGTAGAGTTGGTGATGTCATTTTTTTTGTGGGTCACAAAAAGGAAACATGTCAAAATAGTTGGAAAATTGTCAAAACAAGTTGGCAGATCGGCATCACCTCATTGGATATAATTGATGACTAGATCAAAATAAAGTAGATCTTGTAGAATCATTGATCATTTGTAGATTGACGGTTGTCACTTCTCCACATTATAAAGGAGATAAAGTTTTAAAGAAAGCAGGGAAGCGTCAGTATGACATGTGGACATGTGGGGTCAATTATTTATAAAAGTTATTAGGTAATGCTAAGATGGACTATGTACCAAATGTCTTATCCTAATTTTCCAAGGGTATTATGTGTATACAAAGGTGGATGTTGAGTTGGATTAGTGGGCTGAAAATCTTAAGGCAAGTACAATAATAATAAGAATCTTTCATGATCATTGTTTTCGTATATTATGAAATTGATCAAACTTTGAGAAAAGTGGGGAAGCAAGGTTTTGACATGTGTCTTGTTTCCAAACAAGGTATGTAGCCTTTTTAGTTTTAAAGCTTGATCATCCAATTTTATGTAGACTAATGGTTGGGTTTCAAATTTTGTAGCACGGCCTGAAATGTGACTAGTAGAGCATTAATTCTAATCAATGTGACTTTGTGTGAGACCAATTGCCATAAAATTTGTAATTTTTCTAATTTTTTAATACTAGGTTACAAAATTTTCAATGAGTGTAAATATTTAGAGTTCAAAGTGCATTTTCTAAGAGTCACAAATTGTTGCAAATAGATTTTTCAATGAAGCAAACAGGAAAATTGGGTAAGTACTAAAACTTCTAGCTAATTGAGAAATTGTAGTCATATTAAGATAATATAAATAAGATGCCTCTACGAAGGGATTTCTTAGGGAAAGTAGATTACCAACAAAGGGTTGTACATGATGACTTTTTAGAACAAATGCCATAATATACAAATGAATTCTCTAAAGGAGAAGAATTGATACCAAAAAACCCTATGTTACTAGTCAACAATTATTTCTACAATAAGATAAATTGGTTGAGGGATGCGAAGACATCCATTGGGGGTTTAGAGATTTTCTGTAAGTGGTTCATAGAAAGAAAACTTGATACTCCTTTAAAATATGTATGGGAATTTGACATTGGATGGTTAATTGTCCTAGGAGTTTTCTTTGATGATGATTTACTCATAATAATGGTGAATAACTACGACTCCATATCAAGGATAGTCAAAAATCATGTTGGGGATAATATTTTTAGGGTTTCACCAAAGTTAATTAGGGAATTTTTTTAATTAAACCCTAATCATGTAGTGCATGAGAAAATTGATATGGAGGACCTACAAGCAAGATATGATGCACACTTATCTAAAAGACAATTATCTAAAAGCCCACTTATTGCACCCATTGCCAAAAAAAAAAAAATTAGAATAGGGTTATTCTTCTAGGGTTGAAGAATATTCTCCCTCACAAACCCCAATCTATATAGATGATGAAGACTCCTTAATGGAGAAACTAAAATAGATGGGAGGAGAGAAAGACATTGTTATAACTACAACAAATATAGAAGGAGTGCTTGAAGAGCCCCTTATGCCAACATTAGCCCTCGTTGTAGGAGACTATCAAGGAAAAGAAATTGACCTTGTGGTGGAATAGGCATCTAAGAAATTTTTAGACGATGAATTTTTTATAAAATCAAGAGCATTTATTTAAATTTTGTGGAGAAAAAACATTAGCAATTTTGAGGCTAAATACAAGAGAATTAAGACAAAGCAACCTAATAGGCAAGACTATGAAATTGAGGAATAGGTCAAAGCTAACTTCATAGAATAGTTTTCATAGATAACCCCTAAAGGGGGTAGGTAGTTGCTAAAGGATTCAAGGGTTATGAAATTACCCAAATGGGACATTGCCAATGCAATGATTTTTTACACAGTAAGGAGGGCAAAAGACACATAGTTTAAGACTAAAGAAGAAGTCTTAGAAGCCCATAAAGGGGTTAAAGTATAGTGATGACCATCAATTCTTGGTAATATCATCCATCTAAAAAAGAGATAAACCTAGAATTTAAGAGGTTTCAAATTCTGAGCATGCAAGCAGTCTCATTGTCTAAAGGGTAGATAAAGTAGATAGTGACAGAGTTTCTCAAATGACCAAAGAAATGGCTGACTTCAAAGTAGTAGTTGTTATCAAGGATAAGAATATTTTTTTTAATTGAATAATAAATTTTAAATGGAGTTGGAAGCATATGAGTAAAGCAGAAGCAAGGTACCCCATATGGAAGGTTTGATTGCTCAAATGGAGAAATAATTGGGGAAAAGGAAAGTAGGTATAGAATTTAGTCAGCCTAGGATTACTTATCCTCCTCATCCTCCAATAACACCTTTCAATACACTTCCAATCATAAAAAAGACAAATACCCCTCGAAACCTCAATTGTATACTGTTGAAGAACTAGAAGAAGAAAAGACTAAATTATGGTCAATTCATGTGGAATTGGATGTTCAATATGAAAACAAGATAAGAGATACAATTATGTATCTAGTAGACAAGGTAGATGGCCTACATTTTATTTGCAATTGTCAAAGTTAATAGATGTACAAAATGAGCTCACAAATAATGAGGCAACCTTAAGGCTAATTGTGAATAAATGGATTAGTAAGGATAGTGATATCACTATCCTTTATTGTTTAGTTATTAGTATTTCTTATGAGGTAGTAGAGAAAACATTTGATTTGACTAATATCCTTTCTAATTTTGATAACAAGAGGAATATGTTGCAAACCAGAATTAGCAATTGTTTTTTAAAGTATCTTGGTAGAAGTTTTGAGATTTTTCCTCATGCACTCAAGGCTATAGATAAACTAAAGGAAAAAGAATAATGGGCCAAGGAGTTAGATGAGTTAATAAGAATTAGACTACATAAGGCCATAAAGTAAAAAGATCACATTTGGTTTGCCAAGACAATTGAGGAAGTTGTGTAGGTGCAAATTTTTCTTTGATTCTTTCAAAAAATATTTTGCTAAGATAGATAAAATAGGAGAAGATATCTTGCAAAAACAACAATAAATTTTGAATTTCAACTAACTAGATGATACACTTTTCAACAAGTGGATGGTAGAATATGCTCAAATGAATCAGTTGTTATTAGAAGAAGTTGAAGAAAGTGATGTAGACCCAAATGAGGTACAGATAATTGATACACGTATTCAAATAAAGGAAAGAAAATAGGAGCAACTAATTGCAGCAACAAACATAGTTACTCAAACTAGTGACATGACAAGGGAAAAAAAAATTGTAACTATGAATATGGAAATTCATTCTAATGTGTTGGAAGGAAAGCAATGAGTAGTAATAAGTTTTCAAATATCAAAGTGTGATATATCAAGTTCAAATCAAATGGCCCCATAGTTAGAAGGACAACAAATACAACTTGGTTAATCATCAAGCAAGGCACCTCCACAATAAATTGTTACAACAGAAGTGATCCCACCACTAAAAGATTAGTAAGAAAGACATTATGTTAAAAATTACAAACAAGCACTTTGTTTTTTCCTTTATGATATTTAAAATTTTGACCCCTTTTGTAAATATTTTTGTAAGGATAGTTGTCCTTTTTCCTCTTTTCCCATAGCTTGTTGCATCGCATGCTATATAAATGAGATCCCAAGGCTAGAAGAAGGGTCTAAAATCCATGTAATTTTTAGTGTTATTCTATTTGCATTCTGTCTAGTAGTTTTTTGTATCAATTTTTGGTGATGCATTCATTCTTTCAAATCTAAGAATACATTGAGAATTGGAGGATTTAGCTATCTAGTTTTGAGTTATTTTGAGTTATTTAGTTGTCTATATCATTTTTCAAGTAAAATTAATACAAGGGAATTTTTTTCATATCTGTGTCTCTAAATTTTGTCTCCATTCTTGTGTATTGGTTATGTTGAGATTGAATGAGCAAGGTTCATACAATTTAATGCAATTAGGATAGGTTGTATATCAATTTGTTGTTGCTTTTAATTCTAGGAATTAAGTAAGTGCTTCAATAAATTGATATGATTTCCAGTCATATAAGAGGAATACTCATAAGAATTGGATTTAGGGTTAACTACTAATAAAAATTAATTGTAAGGCAATTAAGTAGGTCAAATTTTTACTAGGTAGACTCTGTGTAACAATGGATAAGGCAATGGTCATCAATTCAGATGCATATTGAAGAACTCATGTGATTGCACAAAGCATAAATTTAAAATCAAATTGAGTTTTACTTTGTTGTATGAAGAATTTAATTGATGTTCAACACTTGTTTGCAAATAAATCTCTACGCATTATAGTTAGCTATTGTGACCAAGAATTATCTGTAAAACCAAGAAGAATTGTGACAAATATTTTCTGTAGGGGATAAGTATGATGAAATAATATCAATGAATGAGGGAAGTGTGAAGAAAGTATCAAGCATCTAGTTATTTTATCCCTGAGGTGCACTCGCCCAAGTCCTATAGAGCCAAAAGAGTAGAGAATCCTTGAGATGTTGTTGAATTTGGTCTAGATCTAAAGAAATTTATGCTGAATATACGAAGTGGCTAACCCCTAGGATTTTTTTTTGTCTTTTGAACCCTAGTGTTAGGTGTCTTATAGTTTGATAGTGTTAAAACACCAACATGCTAAATGATTATGAAGTAGAACATGCAGATGTTGTCATGAAGTTATTTATGCATTAACTTAGAGAAGATGCTAGAGACTAGTTTAGGAGATTATTTGATGACAACATTGGTTCATGGGTTGATCTTGAAAAACTTTTCAAGGAGTAGTATGGGGATAATACTAATACATTTTTTTTGCTAAATGAATTCAATGATCTCAAGAAAATTAAAATAAATCTACTTTTGATTTTAATGCATGAGGTTTCAAAAAGGAATGTATAAGTTGTTTCAAGTCATGAAATTAGGTGAGAATGTATGCCTGACTACTTACTTTAATGCTTTTGATAGTAAGATGGCTTATATATTCAAAGATAAAGATCCAAGAACATTAAGGGATGCTTTCAGAATAGCTATCAATATTGAGAATAATAGGAAGGCGTCCAGAAAACTTGGAAGATGAGAAGATCCTAAGTTGTTTAACCCTTGGAAAAACAAGAAGGAATGTGACAAGCCTATTAGAAACAAAAATCTTGAGGATGATAAAATGGATCAAGTTTTAAACTTGCTAAAAAAATCAAGTAAGCCTAATACTGATGAAAAGCCATAATTTAGTAATAACTATAATAGGCAAACCAAATTACAGAACTATCCATACAACACACAATGGAAAGATGGAAAGTCCATTAGTAACACTAAACAAGGCTCTAATGACAAAAAATACCATATCCACTCCAAAGAAGTTATGTGGATATGATGGAAGAAATGCCTTGGTGTATTATTTGTCAATCTCCTCATTCCCCTAACTATTATATAGTTTCTTAGTCCTTTTCTACATCTCAATAGACACAGCCTAAAGAGGGAGAGGAAGAAAAGAACCATGATGATATGGTCTGCAACATGATTAATTCATGTGATAATTGTAAAGAATCTGATAATGAAGAGTCTAAAATGGATGTGAGTGACCAGTGAAACATGTACCAACTATACCATCAGCAAAAAATTCCAATGATGAAGATCAAGTTGATGACAAGATATGCAATATGATTTCAGATGTTGAGCATATGAATCTAAGAAAACCTTCCAAGGAAGAAATTGACAAAATAATTGTTGAGATCATTTCTCAAGTTCACAACACTTATAGTTGCTGAGATCATTTCTTAAGGAGTAATTTTGTTGGGAAGGCATCAGGTATTTTTATTAAGGATATAATGCAC
Organism: Cupressus sempervirens; assembly: GCA_028749045.1. Taxonomy (NCBI): domain Eukaryota; kingdom Viridiplantae; phylum Streptophyta; class Pinopsida; order Cupressales; family Cupressaceae; genus Cupressus; species Cupressus sempervirens. Next base: position 590,843,246 of record CM053784.1, read on the forward strand.
ATGATAAATGATGGAAACAAAGAAGAGTGTCACATGGTTTTCAAGATTAAGGATGCTAAAGATAAGAAGTGGGAACCCAAGAAGAAGGTATAAATTTAGAGTGAAGAAGTAGTCAAGATAAATATAGAAGAAAGGAAGTTAAATCTTGATGTTGTCAAACAAATTAAGGATCTTGTTGTTCAAGTACATGAAACTAAAGGTAATTCATGCAAACCCCTTGTCTATGACCTTGTTGATATGATTTCTATGTTATCACAAATTATTGTGAAGGTTCCCTTGTCTGAAATGTTTAGAAAAGAGGAACATAAAGCTAAAGCCCCTTCTTGGTTAGGAGGAATTGGGAATAGTACTATTATCAAAGGAGAGTCATCATTAGGATAGGAAGTACAAGTTGTAGTAAAAGAAAAGGAAGATAAATGAGTTATATCACAAATACCCAAAATGTATTTGGATAGTTCATCTACAACTTATATAGAGAATATTGACCATTTCTTCCTTAGCTTTATTAAATGGAAAAACCTTGAAGAATTGCATGTGATTTAGGTGCCTCTAATATTGTCATGTCTTTTAAGATTATGGAGTCCCTTGGTCTAAAATTTGATACTAAATAGGGTATATGTTGAGCCATGGATGCAAGAGAAGTCCTTGTTATTGGTAACATCAATGCATTTCCATATAGGTTAGTTGCTTATCCTAATTTTGACTTAACCATGAATATCTTAGTAGTTGATATTCCTCTTCAATATGGAATGTTACCCTCAAGAAAGTGGAGTGTTGTGAGACCTCACTCGATCCATCATAATATAGATGACATGATTTCATTGTGATACTTCTAATTTGATAATTTGATATACTTTCGAGACTATAGGGTTATGTTATTTTAATATCTTCATTTTTATGATCCACACTTATGTCTACAAGTTAGGACCTAAATGATATAATTAATGATTTTGCTCATGTACTAAATCTTTTCAATTGTTTTAAAGAGGCTAAATTGTAGAAATTCTTGTGATGTAATGTTTAAATGGAAGGTTATGTTACTACTTTTGATATTTTTTGTTTGGATATTTGACATTTTTCAAGATTTAGTAGGACAATGGCTTATTTCATCTATTGATTTTGACACTTATAGTAGTGTTTTGCACCTATGATATGCACTATGAACCTAATATTGTTAATGGTATGATCGAATACATAAGGATGCAACTTTGGACAAGATAAAATTAGATTATAATATGATGATTATGATGGCTTATGATTTAAATGCAGATAAATGATAATTTGATAAGGATGGTTTATGATTTAATGTGGTATGCAGAAAAATGTTAATTTGATTATGCTGGTTTATGATTTAATGTGACATGAAGATAAATGTTAATTTGATCATGATGATTTATGATTTAATGTGATACATGGACAAATGTTGATTTGACTTTGATAGTTTGAGATATGCAAACCCTGATATTTTAACATTTTGAATGATTTATTTGAAATTATTAGGAAAGGAAATTTAATTTAATTATGTTAATAATAATTTATAACGATTTAAATTATATGTATTTATGATATATATGTGAGTGAGTGTGTGTGTGTGTGTGTGTGTGTGTGTGTGTGTGTGTAACCTCCTTGGACTACTAATGCTCAAGTTTAATGTGCAGGAAGTGGAACCATGGAAATTCTTAGGGGAAACAAGTTCCAAACCTTGTGAACATAGTTTAAACAAGACGAATCTTTGGAAGATTCAAAAGCCTCATTGTGAAAGTATTTTTCTTTGTAAATGTAAGGTTGCTTACTTGTGGAAATGCTTAATCATAATTTAGATGCATTAAGGGCATGTCATGGTGGAGTGTAATGTATTTTAATGTGTCACTTGACACTTGTATTTGTCTATGTGTTGATGACATGTCACCTAAAGTGTTGGTCACAAGATCACTTGCTTTTAGCCCTTCCTTTTCTTCCAATTAATGTTTAGGTACACCCACTTGGGAGAGAGTGTTAGGAAGGGTCACCATCATGTTGTTTTTCGAATTCAAACTTGTTAGGGATTTTGGGGGGCCTAAATGGGATCCTAAAGTGTCATTTTATTGAAAATAAGCCACCCTAATGGTAGTATAACATGTTAGGGGCTAAATTTCAACTATTTTAGTGATTATATAACTTAGGGGACCCCTTAAATAATGCCCTCTTGAACCAATTCGAATTTTAGAGTTTTCCCATGAGTGTACCCTCACTATCCCACTTGGTCAACTTTCTTATTTTGAAGGGGACAACAATGTAAGAAAGAGGGGGCTTCATTTTCCTACTAAAAAAAGGTTGGTAGAGAGTCTTTTTAGAGGAATGGTGACAAATTAGTGAGTTGTTCACCCACTCTCTAAGTTTAGAGATAGTTAGATTTTGGGAGGAGATTAAGCGAGCTCTACTACAACTATCATTACCCTAGCTTGAACAAGGTTGGTGTTTCAAAACTATGCTTCATTTTCTTTCCTTAGTATTGCAAAATAGATCTGCAAGTATGAGGAATGTGTCAATGGAGTATGCATTATATTGGGAGTCTTTGCATTATGGATTTTTGATATTGTGTTGTGGCAATGTGAAAGTTTTTGTGTTTTTGAAGATTTCTTGTTTTTCCTCCTTGATTTGTTTTCTTGTTTGGATTGGAATGTGAATGTGATCATGGGTGTGAAGGCTTAACTCGCCCTTTTCAGAAGGGAAGAGAAGTCCAGGGTGAAGGGCATAGTTGGGCTTGAAACATAGTTGAGGACCTTGGAGTATAGGCTCCATTGTATGCCATTTTCATTCATATCTTGCTTTGAGTGTGATGAGGGAAGAATGATGAAGAAAGGAAGTTAATGAAGTATCAATTTCAAGGAAGCTATAGTTGTTGGTAGTGTGTTTCGAAGGATGTTTGTGGAAGCCCCAAAAGGGCATGATATTTTGTGGGTTTTGTGAAGCCCCAAAAGGGTATGAAAGTTTTTTATTGTAGATATGATATGATATGGCCAACCTCCTTATTAAAAGTGCACCTTCACCCTATGTTCAAGGTTCCATTAGTGAACCTTTGTGAAATACCTAGGGATGGGATTGTTAAGTGTCGTAAATGTGATGTTCATGCATTTGTAAGATTGGAATGAAACTTGGTTTGGATCTTGTTTCCCCTACTCAATGTGTTGGATACAATTGTTAATTGTGTATTGTCTTTGATGTTACAAAAATTTTATATCAGTCATCAGACAGAGTCTACCGAGCTCCCAAGGTTAACAAAGAAAAGTTAATATTTACCGAGCTCACTCAAGTATCAAAGGATTTTGTAACAGAAAATTAGTATTAATCGAGCTCCCAAGGTTAACAAAACAAAGTTAATATTTATCGAGCTCACTCGGGCATCAAATGATTTTGTAACAAAAAGTTAGCATTAACCGAGCTCCCAAGGTTAACAAGGAAAATTTAATGTTTACTGAGCTCACTCGGGCATTAAAGGATTTTGTAACAAAAAGTTAGTGTTAATCGAGCTCCCAAGGTTAACAAAGAAAAGTTAACATCTACCGAGCTCACTCGGTTATCAAAGGAAATGTGGCAGAGTTAGCTTCTATCGAGCTCACAAGGTCAGCACAGGAAGGTCAGTGCTAACCGAGTTCACTCGGTCTCCAAAGGATTTTCGTAGGGTTTGCAGTATTTACAGAGCCTCACTTGGTTAATACTAGAAAACTATTCTGGAGTAGTGGTCACTGAGCTAGGTCGACCAGCAAAGGATTTTATTATTTTGGTATTAAGCTCAATTGTTTCATGCAGCCGACTGATGTAATGATTTTTTTAGTTGTTGTAACTTATATTTGAACCAACTTGATAATCTGAAAGGTATATATTTAGATGTTCAAGTTTTGAATTAAAAAAAAAGTGAGTGTGAATATATGGATGAAGATGGAATAAGTGAATATTGAGCGAATTTTGATGAAGGATTAGATATCTTGGAGAGGCTGCAAAGTTGTATTCGATTAGTAAGGATCTAGTGAAGCCGAACAGAGATCTATAATCAGCAAAAGATAAGTTGCATACCATTCAGGTCACCTCGTTGTTTCTTTCTAATCATTGTAAAAGTGAATCTAGAATCTCTTAATAGAGTTGGTTTAATAGCCATTTTGTAAATCCTCTAATAAGGTGACAATTCAGTTAAAATTTTCTAAAGACCTCTAACCAAGCCACTCCTAACACGGTGATTAAATCCTCTAACAAAGTCACACCTAACAGTGTGTATTGTAACCTTTAACAGGATTGGCTCCTAACAGGGCTCACTTCATAAGAGTGAAAATTGGTGACTAGTTACTTGGTGGTTTTTCCCATATTGTGTTTCCACATTAAATTTGGTGTCTCTTGTGTTCATTTATTTAACCTTTGCATGCACATTAATAACAATGAATGATAGATGATCAGTAATTAGTTAACCTACCGAGTTACAGTATTCCTGTACTATTTACCAAGTATCAGTAGTAAGTAAGTATTATAGACATCTAAGGGATTTTTGGAAATGTTTTTGTGATAACTGATCCACCCCTCCCCTCTCAATTACTTCATCCATATTTCCAACAATTGGTATCAGAGCTTTTGGTTCTTGTAGGACAAGATTTCAAGGATTTAAGTCAAAGATCAAGATGTCTTATAAGAGGAAAATTCCAAGACTTAATAGGGACAAATTCTTAGCATGGCAAGGGTTGATGAGACTTCATCTAGCTTCTATTGGAGATACAAGACTAAAATACCTTGACAAAAAATATGCAGAACTAGCTAGTACACCATCTGTCAATGATATTGCTGAAAAGAAGACCACAACATCATAATCATAGATATAACATCTACTCTGAGTTATGAAGAATTTGAAGACATCAAGGACTACAAATCTACTTTTGAAATGTGGAAAAAGCTAAAAGAAATCTATGAAGGAGATGATAATGTAAGAAGAGACAAAGCAAAAAGTCTGAGAGGACAATTTGATCAAATGAGGATGAGAGAGGATGAAAACATTGCAAAATATGTTGAAAGAGTCAAAGCATGTGTCAGTGCAATCAAAGCATCTAGAGGAGATATCAAGGAGGAGACAGTAATAAGTAAAGTTCTTAGAACTCTACTTCCCATTTATGCAATCAGAGTTTTTGCAATTCAAGAAAGAAGATGTGAAGCAAATCACAAGATAAATCTAGAGGCCATAGTTGGAAGATTATTTGCTACAGCAGAAGCAGAGTATGTTGCTACAGCAATAAACTGTTCTAATATTGTTTGGTTTAAACAGTTGTTGGAAGGCATGAAGGTGGAAATCAAAGAACCAGTTGTTATGTTCTATGATAATACAAGTGCAATAAACATATCTAAGAATCCATTGATGCATTCCAAAACCAAGCACATTGCAATAAAATATCATTTTGTCAGAGAATTGGTGCAAGATAAGGAGATCAGATTGGAATATGTTCATACAGAGGAACAAATTGCTGATATATTCACAAAGCCATTACCTAAGGATGCATTCTTGTATCTAAGAGGTAAGTTAGGGGTCACTCCCCTATCTGAAGTTCACTAAAATAAAGCTTTAGTGATGCATCAACGCATACCAAGTTGAAGATCTATCAGTTGATGCAACATAATCAAAAAATATTGCATATGAATCAGTACTAAAGGTATATTAAAATTCATTTAAGTTGTGTTGTCTTTGGCATGTCTTGTCAAAGAGAGAGAGTTTTACTATCATATCTTTCCAAAATTTGTTTGAGAAGAAAAGTTTTCTATGGAATTCCTTCACAAAGGGAGATTACAAAAAGAGGGAGAGTTTGCTATCTAATATAAAAGGTTGTTTTGACAAAAAAATATTTGTTAAACTTATTTTCAAATTTCATTCTGCTATGACATGTTGTGTTTCCATCAATGCCAAAGAGGGAGATTGTTGGATACAATTGTTAATTGTGTATTGTCTTTGATGTTACACAAATGTCATATCGATCATCAAACAGAGTCTACCGAGCTCCCAAGGTTAACAAAGAAAAGTTAATATTTACCGAGCTCACTCAGACATCAAAGGATTTTCTAATAGAAATTTAGTATTAATCAAGCTCCCAAGGTTAACAAAGAAAATTTAATATTTACCGAGCTCACTCGGGCATCAAAGGATTTTGTAACAAAAAGTTAGTATTAACTTAGCTCCCAAGGTTAACAAAGAAAAGTTAATGTTTACTGAGCTCACTTGGGCATCAAAGGATTTTGTAACAAAAATTTAGTGTTAACCAAGCTCCCAAGGTTAACAAAGAAAAGTTAACATCTACGGAGCTCACTCGGTTATCAAAGGAAATGTGGCAGAGAGTTAGCTTCTACCGAGCTCACAAGGTCAGCAAAGGAAGGTCAGTGCTAACTGAGTTCACTCAGTCTCTAAAGGATTTTTGCAAGGTTTGCAGTGTTTACTGAGCCTCACTTGGTTAACACTAGAAAACTATTCTAGAGCAGTGGTCACCGAGCTGGGTCGGCCAACGAAGGATTTTATTGTTTTGGTATTAAGTTCAATTGTTTCATGCAGCCGACTGATGTAATGATTTTTTCAGTTGTTGTAACTTATATTTGAGCCGACTTGATAATCTGAAAGGTATATATTTAGATGTTCAAGTGGTGAATTAAAAAAAAAGTGAGTGTGAATATATAGATGAGGATGGAATAAGTGAATATTGAGTGAATTCTAATGAAGGATTAGATATCCTGGAGAAGCTGCAAAGTTGTATTCGATCAGTAAGGATCTAGTGAATCTGAACAAAGATCTGTAATCAGTAAAAGATAAGTTGCATATCATTTAGGTCACCTCATTATTGCTTTCTAATCATTGTAACAGTGAATCTAGAATCTCTTAATAGAGTTGGTTTAACAGCCATTTTGTACATTGTCTAATAAGGTGATAATTCAGTTGAATTTTTCTAAAGACCTCTAACTAGGCCACTCCTAACAGGGTGATTAAATCCTCTAACAAGGTCACACCTAACAATGTGTATTGTAACCTTTAACAGGGTTGGCTCCTAATAGGGCTCACTTCAGAAGAGTGAAAATTGGTGACTAGTTACTTGGTGGTTTTTCCCATATTTGGTTTCCACGTTAAATTTGGTGTCTCTTGTGTTCATTTATTTAACCTTTGCATGCACATTAATAACAATGAATGATAGATGATCAGTAATTAGTTAACTTACCGAGTTATAGAATTCCTGCACTATTTATCGAGTATCAGCAGTAAGTATTATAGACATCTAAGGGATTTTTGGAATTGTTTTTGTGGTAATTGATTCACCCTTCCCCTCTCATTTACTTCATCTATATTTCCAAAAAATGGGTGGCTTCATAGAAGCCTAGGATGGGAGGTGAGCCTCCATGGTTCCAATCTTGTATGCATGTGTGGGTTTTAAGATGATGGAATTTTCTTGAAGGTGTTAGGGTTTCACCCTTGACAAGTTGGAAAAAATTAATTATGCAAAGAGATAAATGTTTTATGTCATCTTAAATGTGTTGTGATTCTAAGTCTCCATTGTTATTTCAATAGGATGTAAAATAAAAATTTCAGATTATTGTATAGTGATGAAAGGAGTCAAGATTTTATTGAGAAGTTGTATATAATTTTACTTGCAAGGAAATGTTCATTTTAAGATTGGATGTAATAGGAGGAAGTTATGTATGAGATTTTTCTTCTCATTTTAATATAAATTGGTAGACATATGTTATAAATATTTTGTGGATGGAAATTATGTGTATAGTTGGTGAATTCAAACCATAGTTGTTGCTTTGCAAATGTATATGTAATCAATAAGATAGAAGAAAATAGTTATGTTGAATAGCTCTTGTATATGAATGATTATTATTTCCTTTGGATTTCAAGTTCAAACAAAATCCTAATAGAGAACACCATCCTCTTATCAAAATGATCTCTTAAATTCATGGTAGGATAAAATAAAATTGCTTAAGGAAAGGAAACCCATAGTCCAAATTCATGAGAAACCTTGTTGTAGTTGCCCTTTTTGCTCTCTGGAAAATGTATGGAAGAGGAAAATAATGTATTCCTAAGAATACAAACTAATAAAATAATAAATAATATACCTTGATACCCTAATAGAAGTCTATATAATATAGGGGTCATATTATAGGTTACAAATTAAAAATGTCTCCTAAACATCCCTAAGGTCACATGATCCTATAGAAGGGAAATATATGGTTTCAAAAAATAATAATAATAAAATAAAAAAAGTAATCATAATAATACTAAAGCCTCCCTTAGAAGGGTCACGTGAACATAGCAGGATGTGACTTGTCCCACTTTTAATATAAAACAAATAAAAAAAGAGGAACATATAATAAAAAATTAAACAAAAATAAAACATCATCCAAGTGCTTACCATCTATTTAGAATTTCAAGTGCATGTGACAAGGCTTGGAGGGGGGGAGAAGGAACAAGTTTGACAATATGTCAGACCCTAATCCCAAGCACCCCACCTTGGGCCAAGGAGAAATGCGCTATCTAAGAAACCTAGGCACCAAGATTTTTATGGGGACTAGTGAAGGACTTAATGCAAGGTATAAAGGCAATCACCACACTTTAAATGTTAGGCTTGACTTATGACATGTCCTTGCAACATGCCAGGGACCCTTACCTAGGCTAGCTATTCCTCTCCACCCTTAATTGGTGCCTATAAGAAACATGGGAAAGTACCAACCTTGTGGGGGCCACCTTGGATGTGGTAAAGTCGTCCTTAGGAAGGAGAAAACACTTAGGTTAAGGATAAGATGTAAGGGGGGATAAAGTAGTTAATAAAATATGACTATTATTTTAAAGTTTTCATGCATGGGTAAAGGCAGTAGTGGCATTAAGGGGGTAAATTGGGTGTCAAATTAGTAGTATATGATCATTTTTATATTTTTTATAGTTAGTGTTAAATTTTTTTGCTATAAGATTGCTAGTAGGGTTTTGGAAATTCTTTGGTATGATTAATGGGGGGTTAGTAATGAGTCATATGTAAGTTTAGTATAGTACTCTACCAAGGTTACTAGATCCAATATTGATTGATGTTTAAAAGAAATAAAATAAAATATATAATAATAATAATTAAAATAAGATAAATAACAATAGTAATTTATGAGTTTATCAAAATTGTATAGTTTTGAGGAACTACATTAACAAGTATGTGAAACTTAGATTCTAAATAATCATTTTATTAATAATAATGACCAAAAGAAATAATAATAATTAAATAAATAATTAAAAATAGATAAATTTAAGTAAATATGCATGTATATGTATATAACAAACCATTTAGTTAAATGACCCCTCTAAGAGGATAAATGGGATGAAGATGAAATTTTCGGAAGTGTAAGGTTAACAAGGTGAAATCTACTAGGTAGGAAAGTAGTCAATAGATGTATTGTGTACAAGGAAATTGTATATTATTTAATGGATAGTGAGGATTGATACTAATTTTAGTAATGTTATGCTAGTTTGTCAAATGGTTAGAAATTTGGATTAACAAGTAAATTTTGATAATATTCATGGAAATTTTATAGCTAACATATGATAATTAATTAATAGTTAATAGAACTTTGATACTTGTAAAATAATTGATGCAGGCAAAGGTTGAATAACTAGGGCCAAAGGCTCACCCAACTATCCAAACCACCCTACAAGAGTTAACACAACAGAAGTAGACACAAGGAACAACAACCAAAGAAGGAGAAATACTTTTATTGATTCTTCAAATATTCAACATACATGCCCAGCTGTAAGGCCTTCTAGGTTACGACCAATTACAAATACATTCACATTCAAAGATCCAATTGCAAATTTGCACTTTCAGTTCTGCTCTCTAATCTACTCCCCCAAAAACTTGCCTAACTCTAAGCCTAAACACTCTATATATACTTGTCAAAATGGCTTACAAATTATTCTAAAACATTACATAAGAGGAAGGCCAACCCAACAACAATCTAGATGCATCCCAAGAAAAGATCTTAAACTCAACACATGAAGGAATTGCTACAGTAACTTGGCACATGAAGGAATTGCTACAATAACTTGACCCCCACTGAGTGCTATAGTAACTTGGCTCACATTGAGTGCTACAGTAACTTGACTCCCATTGAATGCTATAGTAACTCAGCTCCTATTGAGTGTTATAGTAACTCAGCTCCAACTAAGTACTATAGTAACTTGGCTTCCATTGAGTGCTACAGTAACCTAGCTCCCATTGAGTGCTATAGTAACTCAGCTCCAACTGAGTGCTACAGTAACTCGGCTCCAACATGCAGAATGAACAAAAATGAGTAGAATAACAAGGCAACCTAGAATGCTCCTACATCAAACAATTGGGGTTGAAGAAAATGATTCTCCTGAATCATTGAGAGGTTGCAATTTGGGTTGAATGAAACTCAAATTGAGAAATCCATGAAGCATCTTCAATAGGCCTGTTCTTCGACTTCACCAAATATTCATAGTAATCTTTTCCTCTTGTGCTCTTTCCAACTCTCTAATCCAATATATGTTCAACTTCTTTAATTTTCTTCTTAGGATAATCTTCCGATACAACAACTTCATCCTCTAACTCATGATACTTATACAAATTAGAAATATTGAATATAGGAGATATATCCATGTCATCAGGTAACTCAACTTCATAAGCATATCAAACTTCTTCAAGATCTTACAAGGTCCAAATTTCTTCATCTTTAGCTTACTGTATGTTCCAAGTGGGAATCTTCCTTTCTTCAAAATGAACCATCTCCTCATCACCAACTTAAAAATCATGGCATCTTCTAGACTAATTAGCATTCTCCTTGTACTTCTAATTACTTTGTTCCAACCTCAACTTCACTTCCTTATACAAAGACTTCATGAAATCAGCAAATTCTTCTCTTGTAGTGCTTTTCTTTTCTTCACCAACACCATCTCTCAAATTTGATATACCTCTAGGATGCATTCCAATAACAATCTCAAAAGGTGTCTTCCATGTACTCCTATTCACAGAATTATTATATGCAAATTCAACTTGTGCCAATACCATCTCCCAATTACTTGGCTTATTCCCAACTAAACATCTCAAAAATTTACCCAAGCTTCTATTCACAACCTCTATCTTTCCATATTTCTCTGGATGGAATGTAGAACTAAATTTCAGCTCAGTACCCATCTTCTTCCACAAAGTCTTCCAAAAATAACCAACAAACTTACTGTCTCTATCTAAAATAATACTTCTTGGTAATCCATGCAATCTCACAATCTCTTTAAAGAAAAGTTTAGCAACATTTTTAGCATCTGATGTCTTCTTACATGGTATGAAATGAGCCATCTAAGAAAATTTTTCCACTACAAAAAAATATAGAATCATACCCCTTCACTATCTTAGGTAATCCAAGAACAAAATCCATACTAATGATAGTCCAAGGTTTCTTAGGAATAGTAATAGGTGTATACAAACCAATTTTTAGACTCACTCCCTTTGCAACTTAACAAACTCCACAACTCTTTACAAATTTTTGAACATCCTTATACATTTGTGGCCAATAATACTTCTCTTTTAGCAAACTCAATGTCTTATCAATTCAAAAATGTCCAACTAATCCACCACTATGCTTTTCCTTAATAAGATTCAACCTCATAGGACTTCTAGGAATACACAACTAAATACCTTTAAAAAATGATGAGGAGATAACAAAAATAAAGCCTATAATAGCTTCAAAATTGGATGGAATGAAGAAACTAGAAAATACTACAAGGAAAACATCAAATATGAACAACACCTTATAGGTTACATGTGTTCATTCTTGGCAAGCACATAAAGATGATGCCTTACCAAACACATGTATCTTCAAATTGTAGCCCATTCCTGCAAATGACCATAGAGAAAATACTATACATTCCTCCTACCCTCTCTCCACCACACTCAGGCCACTTCACATGGTGATTATGCGAGCAAGAGGCATTACTGCCCAATTTAATTTCCAGAGATTCTAGTGTGAGTCTAGCTTCCTGCAACAATAACTTCTACAAAAACAAAAACAAAAAATTGCTACTACTACTATTTTATTTAGAAAACAATAGATATGATATGCATCCCTAATCAATTTGCAGTGTGAACAATAATAAAAACCAAGTAGCAAGAAAGCACTATAGTATTATTTATTTCATCAAGGCAAGGTACAAATAATCTTCATAATATCTCAGTCCTTCTTCACATAAAAAAAGAAAATTAAAAACCCTCTCTCCAATGATTGATTTGGAGAGAACATATAAACAAAGATAAATAGTCAAAACTATTTTTGACAACCACTAGACCCGTACATGTTTTTTTCAATTCTTTAACAAAACATCAAACTATGCCTTAAAACATTAAAGTGTGCCCTAAACATCAATTATTTACTAAGCGATAGAAAACTATTAAATTATACCCTAAAATGATAAAATATACCCTAAAACATATAAGTACCCCCCAATAAATAATAAAGAAATAATATTTCTATAGTTGCTCCTGCAACATACTCCCGGGGGTAAATTTTGTCTCAAGTCCTCTTGGAGACCAACTATTGTATATCCCCACCTTGCCTTAGAATTTCTATTTTCAGCAACCAAGTAGCTTCAGAATTTGGAAGGCCCTTCCACTTGACCAAATGCTCTAAGTGCAAATTGTTTCTTTTCCTCATGGCCTCTCTGCTATTGATGATGCACTCCATCTATGGCTTCTCTTTAGAAGGCAATTCTTGAATCCAATCATTTGATTCTTGTGCTATTGCTTCTGCACCAACTTCTTTGTTTGAACCTTTATACAATGTGAGATCTAAGACATTAAATATATGTGAAATAGCTACATCTAGAGGCAATGCCACTTTGTAAGCATTTTCTCCATACTTTTCCAAAATTTCACACGGTCCAATCTTCTTCATCATCAACTTTGTATGGCTACCTTGAGGTAACCAATCCTTGTTCAAGTGTACCATGACCAAGTTTCCAACTTGGAATTGTACATTTCTTCTTTTCAAATCTACTTTAGCCTTCACCTTAAGGCTATTTTGTTGCAACATTTTCCTCACATGTTCATGCACTTCCATCATTGCTTTAGAAAATTCTTTTGCATGTCCACTCCTTTTATCCAAACCATCCATATTCCTGAGTTCCAAAACTCCCCTTGGATGTCTCTCATAAACAACTTTAAAAGGACTCATGCCTATGCTACGATTCACTGAGTCATTGTATGCAAACTCTGCCTTAGGTATGATGGCATCCCAACTACCCATGTCAAACATCTCAAAAGGTATCCCAAGGATCTATTAACCACCTCAGTTTGCCCATCTATTTAAGGATGATAGGTTGAACTAAAATATAAATTTGTGCCAAACTTCTTCCATAGGGTCCTCCAAAAGTGACCGACAAACTTTTTTTTCCCTATTAGAGACAATGCTCAATGGAAAACCATGCATATGAACTATTTCTTTAAAGAACAGTCCTCCAATATAACTAGCATCATTAGTGGTTTTACATGGAATAAAGTGAGCCATTTTACTAAATCTATCAACAACCACAAATATGTTGTCATAACCTATCTTTTTCCTTAGTAATCCCATCACAAAATCCATACTCAAACACTCCCAAGGTATGTTTGTTATGGGTAAAGGCTGATAAAGCCTAGCATTTGTTGATACTCCCTTTGCCCTTTGACATACCAGACAAACTTCCACAAACTTCCTAATGTCTTTTTGCATCTTAGGCCAATAATAAAATCTTTGTACCAATTCTAATGTCTTGTTGAGTCCAAAATGACCACTAAGACCTCCACAATGTTTTTCTTTAATGACATTCTCCCACATAGAACATTTTGGAATACATAGTTGGCTGCCTTTAAACAACAATCCATCTTGTACAATGAATTTAGAAAAATTAGAATGAAAACTATCTTCTAACTTAGTGCAAACCTCATATGCTTCGCTGAAATCTCCATCTTCTACATACATTCCCTTCAATACATCTACACCCATGCTTTGGAGTTATACTTCTTGCACTGTTAGCACTCTCCTACTAAGTGCATCAACCACCTTATTGTCGTGTCCCTTCTTATGCTTGATTGTGAAAGTATAAGCCTGCAAACTCTCAACCCATTTCATGTGTTGATGGGGACACAACCCAAGAATAGAATGGAACCAACAGAAAGGGAAAATTATATTAACTAAGAAAATAAGCTAGTACAAATAGTACAGAGAAAATAAACTTCAAAACATGCCCTAAGGGCTTACAATAGCATAAATCTGGAGAATATTTCTCCTTTTAGCACCTCCTCTCAAACTCCACTCCGAACTGCCTTTTACAATGCCAAAAATCTCCTTAAATAGACCCCGGAGGGTTAAGGACTAGGAGTACATTCTAGAAAGTGCTAGTAGGAATCCACCGACGAAATAGAAGGTTCCAGAAGCTGCGTTAGAAGTCGGTGCAAATCTAGAAGAATCCACAAACGGTAGCCAAACTTCCGAGAGGCATAACTTTTGAACAGTAGCTCTGATTGACGAACCGTTTACATTTTCGGAAAGCTCTCGAAGCACTCTATAGCCCTATGGACAAGCTTTGCTCATCTCCCATTTTTTGACCCTTTTTGAGGTCATTTAATGCCCCAAACCTGACTTTGAAGCATTCTTAGGAGGTCTCCAAAACCCAAAAAACTGCAATAACTTTCAAACTGTGGGGCCTATTGACCTGATTCTTTTTTTGGAATGCTCTAAATCATGATTAAATTCATTTGACCAATTCACACCTTCTAGTTTACTGAAATGATGGCCCAAATACATGCTCTCATTTTTTTGGGATTTTTAAACGCACTGATAGTTGAACTATGAGAGTTGGAACCTTTATTTGACCAAATGGGTATCCAAAAATATAAAGACATGAAACAGAAACTAAGTCTAAGTACATTTTTTTGGGTGACACAAGATTGCCCTTATACCTCTGGATGCTCCTGCATTAGACACCCAGGGTAGATTGAAAAGTGACCCTGTCACTTTATGGATGGTAGAGGAAATCCCAAATGGGAAACCTCAGCTGCTGAAATCCAAGTTGAGTCCTCGATTGGTCTTCCTTTCCATTTGACCAAATACTCTTCATACTGCCTGTTTTTGGTACTCCTACCCACACGATGATCTAGAATGTCTTCTATCTCCTCATTCTTAGAAGCAGGAATTGGACATGGCTCTAGCACCAGCTCCTCATCCGCACCATCATCATGATACTCTGTTAAATCTACAATGTTGAAAATGGGAGAAATCTGAATACCATCTGGCAGCTCCACTTCATATGCATTTCCTGAGTCATGTTTCTTCAAAATTTTGCAGGGGCCAATTTTTTTCATTTTCAGCTTGTTGTAAGTACCGGCTGGAAATCTTTCTTTTCGTAAGTGTACCATGACTAAATCTCCTACTTGGAATTCCTTATGTCTTCTCCTTTGATCAGCCCTAGCTTTATACTCTTGATTCATCTTGGTTATGTGTGCCTGAACCTCCTCATGTAGACACTTGATATGTTCAGCAAATTCCTCAGCTTCAGCACTTGTCCTCTCCCCTTTTTCTATCTTCCTCAGCTCTGGTGTAGTCCTTGGGCTATTCCCATATATAATTTGGAATGGTGATTTTCTAGTACTCCTATTTATAGAGTTATTATAAGCAAACTCTGCCTGTGGTAGAATCAAATCCCATCCCTTGGGCTTATCCCCAACTAAACATCTCAGCAAATTGCCCAAAGTTCTATTTACCACTTCTGTTTGACCATCAGTCTGTGGGTGATGCGTGGAACTAAATTTTAGGTCTGTTCTCAACTTCTTCCACAATGTCCTCCAGAAATACCCCACAAATTTAGTATCTCTGTTAGAAACTATACTCCTTGGAAGACCATGTAGTCTTACCACCTCTTTGAAAAACAAGTCTGCAATATGGACAACATCATGAGTTTTGTGGCATGGAATGAAATGTGCCATTTTGGAGAACCTATCAACCACCACGAATACTGAGTCATTACCCCTTTGTGTCCTTGGCAATCCAAGAACAAAATCCATACTTATGTCCTCCCATGGCCTTGATGGAATAGGCAATGGCTGATATAGGCTAGTATTTTGACTAAACCCCTTGGCAACTTGACAAACCTGGCAACTCTGTACAAACTTCTTCACATCCTATGTAATTTGAGGCCAAAAATAATGTTCTCTAAGAATGGAAATGGTTTTATCTCGACCAAAATGTCCTGCAATCCCTCCACTATGTTTCTCCTTAATCAGATTTTCCCTCATGGAACTCCTTGGAATGCACAATTGACTACCTTTGAACAACATGCCATCCTGAATCAAATAATCTAGCCACTTTGTTCTATCTATAGCAATAGGTTCTTTACAAGCTTTCCATGCTTCAACAAAATTAGGATCCTCAGGGTACAAATTCTTGAGTTCATCAAACCCAACTACTTCAACCTGCATTACTGTAAGCAGTGACTGTCTCCTACTTAGTGCATCTGCAACCCTGTTAGATTTTCCACTTCTATGCTTCAACACAAATGTATAACTCTGCAAGAATTCTACCCACTTCATATGCCTCTAATTCAATTTACCTTGGCTATTTAGGTACTGTAATGCTTGATGATCAGTATACAAAACAAATTCCTTTGGCAATAAATAGTGCCTCCATTTCTTTAAGGCCTGAACTATTGCATAGAACTCTTGATCATAAACAGAATACTTCTTCTTTTCATCATTCAATTTCTCACTAAAATATGCAATAGGCTTACCTTCTTGGCTTAATACAGCCCCAATAGCGTTGCCACTAGCATCACAATCCACCTAGAACACTTTTCTAAAATCTGGAAGTGCCAACACAGGCTGTTCTGTCACCTTCTTCTTTAGCAATTCAAAACTTCTCATAGCTGTTGCAGTCCATTTGAACTCTTTTCTATCCCCTCTTATTGTATCAGTTAGGGGTGCACATATGCCACTGAAATTCTTAATAAACTTCCTGTAAAAATTAACTAGACCATGAAATGATCTTACCTCAGTAGCAGACCTTGGAGTAGGCCATTCCAAGATGGCTTTTATCTTCTTTGGATCCATTTTGAGACCTTCAAGTGATATAACAAATCCCAAATAGACTAACTCCCTTTTTGCAAAGACACACTTCTTTAGATTAATTAACAGTTCCTCTTCCCTTAGCCTTTCAAGGACACTACGAATATGCAGTAAATGTTCTTCCAAAGTCTTTCTGAAAATTAAAATATCATCCAAATAGACAATAACAAATTTTCTCAAGAACTTCTTAAGTACCTCATTCATGAGCCGCATGAAGGTGCTTGCGGCGTTCGTCAATCCAAAGGGCATGACTAACCACTCATAAAGACCCTCCTTGGTCTTGAAGGCTATTTTCCACTCATTTCCTTCTCGAATCCATATCTGATGATAGCCACTCTTCATATCTATCTTTGTGAAGTACTAAGCTCCACTCAAGCAGTCCATAAGATCATTCATCCTTGGTAAAGGAAACTGGTACTTGATGGTTATCCTATTTATAGCTCGAGAATCTATACACATCCTCCACTCTCCATCCTTCTTTGGTGCAAGTACTATAGGTATTGTACATGGACTCAAGCTCTCTCGAATCAAGCCCTTCCTCAATAGATCCTGAACTTGTCTATTTAGCTCCTCTGTTTCAGTAGGAGTCATCTTGTGAGCAGCCTTGTTAGGCAAACTAGCTCCTGGAATCAGATCTATCTGATGACTGATTTGCCTTACTGGTGGCAATCCATCTAGAACATTATCAGAGATAATATCTCCAAATTCCCCTAGTAAATCTGAAACTTCAAATGGTATTTCACTACTACCTTCTTTATCTTTCCTAGGAATCAAAGCATAGCATATATGCTGATGTTTCATGCCATCTAAAAACTTCCTTCCATCAACAATACAAATTCTAGCACTACTACATACCTTTTCACCTTCCTTTTGCATGGGCTTCAATTTTTGGTGAACTCCATCCTTTGTCAGAGAGTATGTGTTTGCATGTCCATCATGTATTGCATGTCTATCAAACTGCCATGGTCTACCCAACAATAGATGGCAAACATCCATCGAAATAACATCATAGAGAACTTCATCATGGTAACTCCCAATTTTGAATTTTACTAAACATTGTTCACTTACCAGGACCTTATGATCATCTTTTACCCAAGAAATCTGATAGGATTGGGGATGTTTCTCCCTCTTGAGCTTCAGCTTAGAGACCATCTCTTCTGATACCAAGTTATTAGTACCACCACCATTAATGATCACATCACAACATTTATCCTCACACTTGAATCTGGTACGGAAAAAATTCCTCCATTGTCCTGGTTCATTCTCACCACTTAGTAGGACTCTTTCATTTACCAAGGTCTCTCCTCTTTCTGCATCCTCTGAATGTGATGATTGTGCATCCTCATCCACATGAGCAACCCTAGCTTGGCCCTCAGCTCTCCTATTTGTCCTTCCTTATCATTGAGGGCATTAAAAGGCCCGATGACCTTCTTCATTTCAATGGAAATAGGTACCACAAAACCCTCCTCTTCCTTGTCCATGTCCTCTACCTCTTCCTCTTTGATTTCCAAAGTCTTGATCATGGGAGCGGTTGAAACCCTCATTCCTCTGGTTTCTGCTAGTACCCACATCTTCATTTTTCTTTTGGGTTTCATTGTAGCCTCCAGATGATCTACCACTTCCCCTTCCTCCTTGACCATGCCCTCTTTGTCTTCCTTCAAACCTTTTATTCAACTTCTCTTCAACTCGTAGGGCAAACTGGTATGCCTCTTCAACGCTGGTCATTCTTACCAGACTTAATTCCTCCTGGATGCTAGGTCGCAACCCATTGATATAATGAGCAACCTTCTCCTTATTTGCTTCTACATGCCCCACTCTAATCAAGAGTTGGTAAAACTCCTCTATATATTCTTGGACTGATCTTCCTGCTTGCTTTGACCCATGCATCTTCTTAAACAGATCAAGCTCATAGGCTACAGGAATGAACTGCTTCTTCAATTTGTCCACCATGCGATCCCATCTTGTGATCTTCTCCTTTCCTCTTCTAAGTCTTTCCAGTTGAACCTCTTTCCACCAAATTTTGGCATGGCCTTTCAATTTGGCCTTTGCAAACTTAACCCTATCTGGGTCCCTTATATCCTCATACTCAAAGTATTCTTCTAGTTCATTGATCCAATCGATCAACTCATCTGGTTTCAGATTTCCTGAAAATATACCCACTTCAATTGTAGATCTTTTCCCAAACTTAGTAATGGCCCTAAAAAGCCTTTCCTCTACAGGATTCAGAACTTCCTCGTCAAGTTCCTCTTCTGGTCCCATTACTTCCTCTTCATTGTCATCCTCACTATTGTCACCTGCGGCAACATTTGCTCCTCTACGAAGCTCCTCTTGCAATGCTTGTACCTAACTCTGGAGGGCTCTAACCTCCTTAGGATCAATAGCTTTGGCCCTTCCACCACGCTCTCTTTGTGGAGGCATCTTCTAACTCGAACCCACAACCACACAGTCCTGGTGCAAACTGCCTCACAGTCGGTGCTCTGTCTACACACTCAGGAAAACCCACTCTGATAGCACTTGATGGGGACACAACCCAAGAACAGAATGGAACCAACAGAAAGGGAAAATTATATTAACTGAGAAAATAAGCTAGTACAAATAGTACAGAGAAAATAAACTTCAAAACATGCCCTAAGGGCTTACAATAGCATAAATTTGGAGAATATTTCTCCTTTTAGCACCTCCTCTCAAACTCCACTCCGAACTGCCTTTTACAATGCCAAAAATCTCCTTAAATAGACCCTAGAAGGTTAAGGACTAGGAGTAAATTCTAGAAAGTGCTAGTAGGCATCCACCGACGAAATAGAAGGTTTCGAAAGCTGCGTTAGAAGTCGGTGCAAATCTAGAAGAATCCACAGACGGTAGCCAAACTTCCGAGAGGCATAACTTTTGAACCGTAGCTCTGATTGACGAACCATTTACATTTTTAGAAAGCTCTCAAAGTGCTCTATAGCCCTATGGACAAGCTTTTCTCATCTCCCATTTTTTGACCCTTTTCGAGGTCATTTAATGCCCCAAACTTGACTTTGAAGCATTCTTAGGAGGTCTCCAAAACTCGAAAAACTGCAATAAATTTCAAACCGTGGGGCCTATTGACTTGATTCTTTTTCTGGAATGCTCTAAATCATGATTACATTCATCTGGCCAATTCACACCTTCTAGTTTACCGAAATGATGGCCCAAATACATGCTCCTACTTTTTTGGGATTTTTAAACGCACTGATAGTTGAACTATGAGAGTTGGAACCTTTATTTGAGCCAAATGGGTATCCAAAAATGTAAAGACATGAAATAGAAACTAAGTCTAAGTACATTTTTTTGGGTGACACAGGATTGCCCTTATACCTCTGGATGCTCTTGCATCATGTGCCTATGGTTGAGTTTTTCCTGTTCATTCAAGAAACTAAGAGCATGGTTGTCAGTATACATAATAAACTCTTTAGGCAACAAATAGTGCCTCCATTTTTTCAATGCCTGGACCATGGCATACAATTCCAAATCATAAGAAGAATATTTCTTCTTTGCCTCATTCAGCTTCTCACCGAAAAATGCAACGGGTCTACCTTCTTGACTAAGAACAACCCCTATATCAAAGCCACTAGCATCACATTCTACTATAAAAACTTTATTAAAATGTGGTAAAACAAGAACAGGATACTTGGCTACCTTTTGTTTAAGTTCCTCAAAACTCTTATTTGCTGCATTATTCCATTCAAATTTTGTTTTACCTCCTCCTTTGATGGTGTCTAAAATTGATGCACAAATGTTGTTGAAGTTCCTTATGAGCTTCTTGTAGGATGTGGCCAAACCATGAAAACTTTGAACCTCTCCAACAGCCCTTGGTGTTGGCCAATTAATGATGGCCTCCACTTTAGATAGATCCATTTTCAATTCTCCCTTGGATATCACAAATCCAAGATACACCAACTCTTGTTTCAAAAAGTCACACTTCTCCAAGTTTATCTTCAACTTTTGCTCCTGTAGCCTTTGAAAACCCATCTTCAAATGCTGCAAATGCTCTTCCTTATTCCTGCTATACACCAAAATGTCATCAAGGTAGAAAAAAGAAAACTTCCCAATGAATTCATGCAAAACTTCATTCATTAGTTGCATAAAAGTACTAGAAGCATTAGATAAACCAAATGGCATAACCAGCCATTCATACAACCCTTCATTAGTTTTAAAGGCTATCTTCCATTCATCCCCCTCTTGTATCGTTATTTGATGATACCCACTTTTGAGATCTATTTTAGAAAAATATGAAGCTTCCCCCAAACAATCCAACAAATCTTCTATTCTAGGAATAGGAAATCTATATCTTATAGTTATCCTATTAATGACCCTAGAATCAATACACAACCACCACTTACCATCCTTCTTTGAAGCAAGAATTGAGGGTATGGCACATGCGCTAAGACTTTTCCTTATCAACCCCTTGTCAAAAAACTCTTGTATTTGCCTAGCAATCTCTTCATTCTACTATGGTGTCATCTTATATGCTACCTTTTTGGGTAGCACTACTCTAGGAATAAGATCAATCTGGTGACTTATGTCTCTTATTGGTGGTAGATACTTAGGCATTACCTTAGCAATGATTTCCTTGTACTGGTTCAACAACTCTTCAACTTCTTTTGGGCCTGCTATCCTATGCTCCTTCTTCCTATCTTCCTTAGGCTTCAGCACCAATGCAAAGCCTATTCCATCTTCTTCAAGAGTATTAATGAACTCTTTCTCACCCACCATCAACACACTTGGTCCAACTTGACCAACCCCTATCTCTTCTCCTTCAGAATTCAATCTATATGTTACTTCATCCTTTTGGAAGCTATAAGAATTCTTCTCATCATCATGGTGTGCCTTCCTGTCAAATTGCCAAGGTCTTCCCAGCAAGAGGTAGCAAGCATCCATGGGCAAGATATCACACAATATTTTATCTTTATATTCCCCTATACTGAAATCTACCCAAGCTTGCTCATTCACAACTTCCTGTTGTCCTTTGTTCAACCAACTGACCTTGTATGGACAAGAATGTGGAAGTCTCTCTAACTTCAATTTGTTTACAGCTTCAAGTGAGATGATGTTATCTATGGAACTTGAATCAATGATTACTTTGCACAACTTATCTTTCACCTTGCATTGAACTCAAAAAAGAGCCCTCCTTTGAGTAGTATCTTCTTTTAGTGGTTCCTTAAGAAGTGTCCTCCTTAACATGAGAATTTCTCCCTGAGCCTTATCATCAACTAAACTTCTGGTGAGTTCATACTTACATTATCTTCCTACACATAAGTGACTCTCCTTTCACCATTTTGAGAATTATATGCCCTTTGTGGACACTTATATTTTGGGTGCCCTATCTGACCACAATTGTAGCACTTCATTCCTAAGAACCTGGATCCTCTGCCTGATCCACTGACCTTCCTCCATTAGATCCCCTTTCACCATAGCCTCCTTTACTACTTGAGTCACTCTCTTGCTCCTTAGCGTTAGACTCACCTTGGGACCTCTGGCCTTGTCCTCTATTTTTGAAGTTTCCTCTACCTTGGTCATTCCTTCCACTTCTCCCTCCTTGTTGCTGGTCACCCTTCCTCTTCAACTTCTCTTCAACTTTAAGAGCAAGTTGAAAAAACTTCCCCAATGTATCTGGGGCCAAGAGGTTGATCCCCTCTTGTATGTTCATTCTCAGACCATTAAAATATCTTGGCACTCTTTCTGGTTCCTCCTCTTGTTTCTTTTCCCTAAGAGTTAACCTATGGAACTCCTTTATAGAGGTATTCATGTCCATCTCTCACTTCTTAAGGGTTTGCAACTTTTTGAACAACTGCACCTCATGATCTGCAGGCAAAAATTGTGCCTAGATTTTTTCCTTCATTAATTCCCATGAAGAAATCATACTTTTATTATTTTGTATCCTTTCTCCTTGAATATAATTCCACCATGAGAGAGCAGATCCTCTCAGTTTTCCTTTCGCAATTCTTACCCTATCATTCCTTGGAACTTAATTCAACTCAAATTGATTGGTGATTGCTTCAATCCATTCAATCACTTCCTCACTATTGAGACTACCTCCATATGTAGGTAGCTTGCCAGCAACATCTCCTCTTATTGACTTTAAAGCATCAACAAATGCCTTTTGATCTGCAGGCAATTCCTTTGGTGGATCCTGGTGGTGTTCTCCTTCTTCATCTCCACTGGCATCTTCTTTCATCTCATTCTCCTTGTCCTTGTCCCTAGATCCCTTCTTGAACTCCTTCAACTTCTCTTCTAGAAGTTTCACCATTATCTTTTTGATGGCATTTGGAGTCATACTTTTCGGAGGCATGGGGTGAGCCTCAGCTTCAGCCTGTGATTCTTCTGCAAACATACACTTCCCAGCAAGACCTTGTCTCGCTCTGATACCAATATGATGAGGAGATAACAAAAATAAAGCCTATAATAGCTTCAAAATTGGATGGAATGAAGAAACTAGAAAATACTATAGGGAAAACATCAAATATGAACAACACCTTATAGGTTACATGTGTTCATTCTTGACAAGCACATAGGGATGTTGTCTTACCAAACAAACATATCTTCAAACTGTAGCCCATTCTTGCAAATGACCATAGAGAAAATACTGTACATTCCTCCTACCCACTCTCCACCACACTCAAGTCACTTCACATGGTGATTATTCGAGCAAGAGGCATTACTGCCCAATTTAATTTCCAAAGATTCTAGTGTGAGTCTGGCTTCCTGCAACAATAACTTCTACAAAAAAAATTTTAAAAATAATACTGCTACTACTATTTTATTCAGAAAATAATAGATATGATATGCATCCCTAATCAATTTGTAGTGTGAACAACAATAAAACCCAAGTAGCAAGAAAGCACTACAGTATTATTTATTTCATCAGGGTAGGGTACAAATAATCTTCATAATATCTCAGTCCTTCTTCACATAGAAAAGAAAATCAAAAACCCTCTCTCCAACGATTGATTTGGAGAGAACATATAAACAAAGATAAACAGTTAAAATTATTTTTGACAACCACCAGACCTGGACATGTTTTGTTCAATTCTTTAACAAAACATCAAACTATGCCTTAAAATATTAAAGTGTTCCCTAAACATCAATTATTTACTAAGTGATAGAAAACTATTAAATTATACCCTAAAATGATAAAATATGCCCTAAAACATATAAGTACCCCCTGATAAATAATAAAGAAATAATATTTCTATAGTTGCTCTTGTAGCAAAAAACATACCTTCTTGAATGAAATATTCATCATACTTACTTATGTGGTCTATCAGACTTGGTGCTCTGCACTCTCTCCACACCTTAGAAAAATTAGGATCAACATCATATGACTCTTTCATTTCATCAAAATCAAGAACTTCAACCTTCATTTCAATCAACAAAGAATGTCTTCTACTCAATGCATCAGCAACTCTATTAGTAACTCCACTCTTATGCTTGATCACAAATGTAAAACTCTGCAAGTACTCAACCCAATCATATGTCTCTGATTCAATTTATGTTGACTTCTCAAGTATTGTAAAGCTTTATGATCAATATGCAACACAAAATATTTAGGAATCAAATAATGTCTCAAGATCTTCAATGCTTGAACAATGGCATAAAATTCTTAATCATACATGGAATACTTCGTTTTAGCATCATTCAACTTTTCACTAAAGAAAGCAATAGGTTTACCTTCTTAAATTAATACAGCTCCTATTACATTACCACTTGCATCACATTCAACTTGAAATACTTTTT
Organism: Cupressus sempervirens; assembly: GCA_028749045.1. NCBI lineage: Eukaryota > Viridiplantae > Streptophyta > Pinopsida > Cupressales > Cupressaceae > Cupressus > Cupressus sempervirens. The sequence continues at coordinate 590,868,139 of CM053784.1, forward strand.
TGAAATTAGGCAAAGCTAATACAGGTAATTTAGCAACCTTTTGTTTCAAAGTCTCAAAACTCTTATCAGCTTCATGTGTTAACTTGAATTCCTTTTTATCTCCCCTCATTGTTTCAGTCATAGCATTACAAATAGCACTGAAATTCTTTATAAACTTTTTGTAAAAACTAGCCAAACCATGAAATGATCTTACCTCACCCACATTCTCAGGTGTAGGCCATTCCAAAATTTCTTTAACCTTCTCAAGATCCATCTTCAATCCATTGATTGAAATCAAAAAGCCCAAATACACAATCTCCTCTTGCATAAATGAACACTTTTTCAGATTAATCAGTAACTTTCCCTCTTTCAACCTCTACAATACTTGTCTAATATGCTCAAGATGTTCCTCCTTAGTCTTTTTGAATATCAAAATATCATCCAAATAAACAATTACAAACTTACCCAAAAATATTTTCAGAACTTCATTCATCAACCTCATGAAAGTACTAGGTACATTAGTCAAACCAAAAGGCATAACCAACCATTCATACAAACCATCTTTTGTCTTGAAAGTAGTCTTCCATTAATCACCTTCTCTGATTCTAATATGATGATAGCCACTCTTCAAATCAATCTTGGCAAAATATTTTGCTCCACTCAAACAATCCATTATGTCATCCATCCTCAACATAGGAAACCTATATTTCACTATTATCTTGATACTAGCTTTCGAATTAGTACACATTCTCCATTCTTTTTAGGTGCTAATATAATAAGTACAACACATGGACTCAAGCTTTCTCTAATCAAATTTTTTGCAACAACTCATGCACTTGTCTGTTAAGTTCTTCATTCTCTACAAGTGTCAATCTATATGGTGCTTTGTTTGGAAAACTAGCTCCAGGGATCAGATCCATACAATGACTTATGTTTCTTATTGGAGGTAAACCATCAATAATATCATCAAAAATAATATATTTATATTCATTCAACAATTCTATAATTTCTATTGGTACTCAACTGTCACTATCTACTGTCACTTGGTCCTTACTAGCTTTTGTTGCTTGGCCATTACTACCAACACTCCGTCCTCTAGGAACTATGGCAAAATAGACTTGATTCCTTTTCATTTCCTTTTCAAATTGTTTCCCATTAACCATGCAAATTTTTATAGCAGTACAATTAACCTCATATGGACTTTCAATCAAAGGAAACAATGTTTATTTCTTCCCATTTACCCAAAGAGTATATTGATTCAATCTTCCATCATGTACAACATATCTATCATATTGCCAAGGTTTACCCAAAAAAATATGACAACAATCCATAGGCATAATATCACACAAAACTTCATCAAAGTAATGTCCAATGTTGAACTTCACAAGGAATTTCTCACTTACCAATATCTTATGCTCATCTTTGATCCATGAAACATGATAAGGTTTGGGATGTTTCAGCTTCTGCAACTACAACTTGGTAACTAGCTCTTCTAATGCCAAATTTGTAGAACTTCCACTGTCAATGATCACTTTATAGCATTTTCCAACCATCTTACATATTTTCTTGAAAAGACTTCTCCTTAAAATAGGTTCCTCATCACTTCCCTTATTACATAATGTTCTTCTCACCATTAGATTTTCTCTAGCCTCAGGTCTACTTGGTGAACCCTCATCATCTTCTTGAATGACAACATTTTTGTTACCTTGCCCACTTTCAGAGGATCTACATTCAAAAGATCTATGTCCCTTTTTACCACATCTAAAAAAATTACCATGAAATCCACCTCTAGAATAGGAATTACCTCTTCCTTGGTAAGAAATAGTGTCTCCTCGGTAAGAATTACCACTTTTCTATTTGATCTTGCCTTTGTCATCATTCTTCCATTCAGATTTTCCCTTATCCTACATAGAACTTTTAGATCTTCCACCTTCACCATAAGATCTATCTCTGCCTCTTTGGAATCTACCACCTCTACCTCTCTCTCTTTGTTCATGCTTCTTTGTCAAGATCTCCTTAGCCTTCAAGGCATACTAGTATGCTTCTTCAACACTTTCCAACTTCACAAAACTTCTTTCATCTTGAATTCTAGATCTCAATCCATTAATATACCTTGCAATTTTATCAACATCATCATCTACATGTCCAATCTATAGAATTCCTCAGTATATTCTTTCACAATCATGTCCTTTTGTTTCAAATTTTGCATTTTTCTGAACAAGCTAACTGGTAATCAGTAGGGAAGAATTTGTTCTTTACCTTGTTCACCATCTTTGGCCAAGTTTTGATCTTCTCCTTTCCTCTCCTTTGTCTATCAATTTGCAAGTGCTCCCACCATAGTGATGCATGACCTTTCATCCTAGTGACTGCAATCGTCACCTTTCTATTATCAGGAGGTTTTTCATACTCAAAGAACTTCTTCATATTAGAGATCCAATCCAACATAGCATTGGTATTTAATTTTCCATCATAAGGAAAAACTTCTACAGCAAGCATTGAATTTTCCCTAGACAACACTTGCAACAATCTTTCCTCATCTTGATCTTCTTCAAGTTTTGGATTATGGTTTGGTGTTGCTACTTCATTATCACTTACATTATCAAGATGTGCTCCTCTCCTCTAGGCTATCTCCATAGCATCTAATATGGCTACAATTTGTCTCAACTAATCCAATATAGCATCATCAGCACTTCTTCTACCATGAACCATCTTTACAAATCAAGTTCCTAGAAGATAGTAACCCTCTGCTAGTTATAGGTCAAATCCATAGATCTGCAACCCTACAACAAAATTTGAATTAGGTTTCTACATTATCTAATCTCCACAAGGATGAACCCCAAGCTCTGATACCTACTAACACAAGAAAAGGTTGAATAACTAGGGCCAAAGGCTCACCCAGCTATCCAAACCACCCTACAGGAGTTAACACAACAGAAGCAAACACAAGGGATAGCAACCAAAGGAGGAGAAATACTTGTATTAATTCTTCAAATATTCAACATACATGCCTAGCTATAAGGCCTTCTAGGTTACATCCAATTACAAATACATTCACATTCAAAGATCCAACTGCAAATTCACACTTTTAGTTCTTCTCTCCAATCTACTCCCCCAAAAACTTGCCTAACTCTAAGCCTAAAAACTCTATATATACTTTCCAAAATGGTTTACAGGTTATTCTAGAAAATTACATAAGAGGAAGGCTAACCCAACAATAGTTTGGACACATCCCAAAAAAATGTCTTAACATAAATGTCACAATCGAAATAAATCTGTCCAAATATAAACACTCGATACATGAAGGGTCACTCAACATACACTAGGTAACTCAGCACATGAAGAGTCATTTGGAAAACACTAGGTAACTTAGCACATGAAGGAATTGCTACAGTAACTTGGCACATGAAGGAATTTCTATAGTAACTCAGCTCCCACTAAGTGCTATAGTAACTCGGCTCCCATTGAGTGCTATAGTAACTCAGCTCCCATTGAGTGCTACAGTAACTTGGCTCCTATTGAGTGCTATAATAAATCAGCTCCCATTGAGTGCTATAGTAACTCGGCTCCCATTAAGTGTTACAATAACTTGGCTCCAACTAAGTGCTATAGTAACTCAGCTCCAACATGTAGAATGAACAAAAATGAGTAGGATAACAAGGCAACCCAAGATGTTCCTGCATCAATAATCCTCTAAATGTTATATATAAAACAATGTGTTATTTTATATAAATATTAATCAAATATGCATTCCTTATCACAATTATGAGAATTCTACAAATAGCATTAGATAATATATTATCTTATGATTAGGTGATTGATGATGAACTAACGATCCCAAAATGTTAGCAATTAGATTCATTTTATTGTAAAGTAGGATATATCGACTAAATACTAAGTATGGGCGGTAAGTTTCTAGGTCAAATCTTTAGGATGCCTTCATATATAAATATAAGTACATATATAATAGCTTATTTTTCAACCCTAAGTAAAATCACATTGGTTATGAGTTACCTTTGGGATCATATAAGTGATAGCTAGTAGTAATATATGGCATGAAAAAAATAAAAGTATAATAATAATAATAGTAAAAATAAAATAATAAGTTAGTTAAGTCATGTTAAAATGAGTGTGTGCATCACCCTGATGATGGATATGAATATATATATATAGATAGATAGATAGATAGATAGATAGATAGATAGATAGATAGATAGATAGAATGTAAAACTATAACATCCTTAATTAACATTAAGTATCATTCAAATTAAGATGGAGGAAGTTGACTAAACATGAGACCGTACATTGAATAATAGAAAGAGGCTTATGGAGGTTCCTAATTAGTAGACAATAATTATTAGAAGCATGTAAGCTTAATGTTGGAAGAATTAAAATTTAAAATAATAATAAAAATAATAAATGATAAGATAAAATAAAAAGTAGTATAATAAGTATTCTAAAGAATCACCTATACCATGTCAATATTACGTACATGTACCCAATTTATATACTAGGGTCATAAGTTATTATGACATCTTGTTCTAACAATGCAACACTATTGTGGAAGCATGGAGTATTGTTTAGCCTGAGTCATTTGATCATGACACTAACTAGAATTGTATATTCTATCAACCAACCTAAGAATCATCATTTATCAAATGATTAAAACATTCAAGACCAAATACGCATAACCATAAATCAAATACAGTGAGTGGATGCATTAAGGAAACACCTAACTATTCAAAAATCTAAACATGTGTAGTTATTTAAGCCTACCTTTCAAAGTAATTAAGTACAAAAAGAAAAAGAAAAAAAAATTGGTTGTGTTTTTCCTTGAAAATTTAGGGCATTACAAGTGCTACAATGGGAGGGAGCCTAAAATGTGACTTATCTTTTTCTACATTTCACATAGAGGACAAAGCTATCAAGTTCAATAGGGAACCGAGGGTTATTTATATGATTGAAGACAACATTATATTGATTCTACACATTTCTTGGATACAGAAGTAAATGCTTTTATGGCTGAAATTACTATTTTGGAAACTAAAGAGACAATCCCATTGATTTCACAAGAAGCAATAAGATGTGTAGATTCATGGAATGTCTGGACAATGTATTTTGATGGGGCTAGTTCCAAAGAAGGTTTAGGGGTAGGATTAGTTTTTATATCACCTGAGAAGAACACATTCAGATACTCCTTCACCCTAATTTTTACTTGCACAAATAATATAATAGAATATGAAGCACTTTTACTTGTGTTAAAAGTAGCTATAAGTCATGGCACTAAAATCTACATGTTATTAGTGACTCTAAATTAGTGGTATCTCAGATTAAGCAGAAATATATATCCAAGAATAAGAGACTAAAACAATATAGGAAAATTGTATGGGATGATATTGAAGCATTTGATTCTTTTGGAATCACTTGGTTGGATAGGACTAACAATAAAATGGTTGATCGACTAGCTAATGTAGCCATCAAACTTTATGGTGTATCCTTTGTTGGGATCTCAAAGATTGAAATGCAAAATGGCCCCTAAATTCTTGATAATATAGAGAATTGGTAGGTATTTGAAGATGGAAGAGATATTCTAATTTTTCTTTTGAGTGAAGACAAATACCATGGTCAAGAGTTAGAGTACAGTACCCTCATTGAGAACATAGATGAGAAAGACACCATTTTTGGTTAAGAGATATTATACTTAAAAATAAATAAAGTACCTAATATGCTAGTAGTACTAGAAAAAAAAATGATAATCAAGATAGGGTTCACTTAGAAGTCAAAGACAAGAAACCATAAGAACTTGAATAGATCAACCTTGGAACAAATGAGTCTCCCAAAAAGGTGTATATAGGTAAGACTCTATCCTCTGCTATAAGAAAATCCTTAGGTGGTCTATTAAGGAAGTTTAGACATGTATTTTCATGGTCCTAATTAGATGATCTAAAGCCCTATAGGGAAGACTTGTTTAAGAATGTTATCTCATTAAAAGAGAATTTCAAACCATTTAGACAAAAGCAAAGACCTTTCAGCCCTACACTAGCTCCAAAAATGTAGGAAGAGTCAATGAAGCTTAGAGATGGGGGAATTATTAAGCCCATAAGGTATTCTTCTTGGGTATCCAACTTAGTGCTAGTTAGGATGAAGAATGGTGATATTAGACTATGTGTGGATTTTAGAAACCTTAATATTGCTTCCTTGAAAGATAATTATGGTTTACCCAATATGGAAGCCATACTACAGGTCACTAGATATGAGTTGATGTCTATGATGGATGGTTTCTTTAGTTATAACCAACTGCTAGTTGATCAAAAGGAATAGTTAAAGACTTATTTTACCACACCATGAGAAACATATGTTGGAATTAACAAGTGGGAAGATTTACTTCTGAGAGGGCAGGGGGGTGAATCAGAAATAACTAACTTTAACCTTTTCAAATTCTTTTAATTAAAACCATTCACATGCATCCAATTTATCTAATGAACTTGAAAGTAAAGACATGTATGAAAATAGACAACACACAAATTTGGTAACCCAAAAACCCTCCAAAATGAGAAGGTAAAACTGGGGTGGGGATGATACCCACAAAATATCACTATAGCAATGTGTAACTGTTTAAGGTTACAATATTTGACCACTTCCAATGGTCTGCCTATGAAAAGCTTGTCCTGTTAAAGACTTTACAATCTATCAAAAGTGACTTGGTTAAAGGATTTCACTACCCTACTAAAAGTAGGCCTGGTTAAAGGACTTTTGTACATTCACTTGGAATGCCACCCTATTAAAACATTTACAAATGGCTACTAAGCCAACCTAAGTCCATAGGATTTCCATATCTAATACAATTGCTAGAGAGTATTAGAAAATATTTGACCTAATAGCTTTGCAATCTTCAATTGACAATTCCATATCCTTGTTCTACTCTTGCTAATCTGATCCTTGCTTGATCTGATATGGTACTCTGTGTGGTTTTGATACTTTGTTCTTCAATAACTAGATTCTGCAATGCTGCTATGTTCTTCACTAAGTCTTTTATCCTTCTGCACTTTGCTATATTTCACCCATACACTTCTATCTTGCACATCCTCCTTTTGCATAATAGGGATTTTTTCTCCTTTCAAATATTTTGAAGACTTAGGGTTAGGCATGAATCTACGATCAATATTAGATCTTCATTTCCCACTCATTTCTTGCACTTTTCCTATTGGTTGCATGCCTTTTCCATTTTTCTTATTGGTTGCATGCTGATTGCATAGATAATGTGAAAGATTTGATCTTATCTTCAATATACTTTGATATTCATCCCATGTCGGCTCCAAAAATGGTTTACATCTAAGTTTGTGAAGGCACAAACCCATATGTTGATTCTATGTTACTCGGCACATACTAGTTGAAGATGCTCGACACATATAGGAAAACTAGCTCACTCAACTCCTATAGCAATTATGTTTCACTCAGCATCTATAGTGACTCAGCACCTATACTTTACTCAGCACTTGAACTTCACTTGGCACCTAAAGATTGCTCAGCACCTGAAGTTCACTCAGCACCTGTTGAATTCTCTAGCTTGACATACATTGTAGCTTGGCTTCTATATTATACTCAACATTGACTTGAGAATTGGTTAAGTGTGTTGACACTCAAATGTCAAAACCAATTTGAGACCAATAATCTCCCCCTTTGACATGAGTGGCAAAAACACTTAACTAAACATTATAAAGCCGATCTATATGAGTATAATACATATTCTATTTGGTATATGTACAAAATTTCAGAAAACTTTTTCAAAATTTTGTATACCTCAAAATCTTGTAACTCCCCCTAAGCTGATGTGCCATTTCCATTCCTATAGCCAAAAATTTTGTTTTGAATATGTCTCATGCTGATATATCTGATACTCTTTGCCTTATCTGCCTTTATCTATATCTGTGTGCCTTATTTCTACTTCATGTACTTTGTACCTATTCCCTGTCACATCTTCTTGCAGTTTGAATGTGAATATCTCCCCTTTAGATATTCTTTACTGCTTTCATCAAAGAATGTATCATGTAACCATTCTTATTCACATCTTTCCCAAAAACATTATATCTCCTCATTAAATAATGAATTATACACCCCCATAAGTATATTCTCCCCCTTTTATTAGATGCAATAATGAATTGAATATTCTTATTCTCCCCCTTTTTGACACTTATGTCAAAGGGTCCTAAGGATGAATAGAATACTTTGCCAAAAATGTTTTAATTACCTCCATAATCATCTTGAGAGAAGCATCCCAATCATCTAAAGCTATCTCCGATGACTCGTGTTGGATGGTTGTCTCTACTACAAGCTGAACAAGGCCTTCTAAAGTAGGAAGAATAGGATCTTTCTTTATTACATTTTCTGCATAGGCATGCTCCTTATGGAGTACTTCTAGATGTGGAGTTATGGAGGATTGAATCTGCATCAATTTGGCCTTAATATTGGCCTCCTCTATTGTCAACATAGCTAACTCTTTTTGTGTGTGAAGTGTTGCTACAAAATGCTTCTCACTCCAAGCTAGATCTTTTGGTAGTTGAGTGCTGGAAATCTTTAGATTTCACTCCAAGCTCATTATTCTTTGGCTTGTTTCCTATGTGAAATATGAGAAACCACACAACTTGGTGTACAAGGAGAATACATTCTTAGCTTTTCAATTTTCTTGGCCAATTCAACTTGTGAAAGTGCTATTTCACTTGATATCTTTTCATTCACTTTCATCTTAAACTTCTTTTCTGACAATTGCCATAATTTGACGTTAGTTTCTAGGTCCTCATTCTATACCTAGTCCACAATGTTGGATAGTTGTTCCATGATGGGCTGGTTTTCATCATGTACTTGCAAGCTAAATGCATCAAGAAATATGTCCTTGATCTCCACTAGTGCTTGCTTCTACCTATACTCATTTCTAAGTATCTCTTGTCTCTTCCTCCTTTCTAGTGCCTCTTGCATTTCATTTATCTATTGCAAGTTCATGGTTCTTAAGTCATAGCTTGGTATGACTATTTCTTCATCAAGTGAAGGGTCTCCATAGTGAAATACCCTTACAACCTTGGTAGTGCTCGAGCCTAGTGCTAAAATTTGCAATGGTACTACATCAGTGCTCGACTTCTTATTAGGGGTCCTTGAAGTAGGCAAGTTTACCAATTTTTGTATCGCCTCCTACTCCTTAGGGGTTTTCTCTACTTCTTTCTCCTCTCCTCTACTACCTTGATCAATGATGATAATTTATGGAGGTGTACCTTGGGTTTGTGTTGTAGGAACATCTTGTCATATTTGTTCCTTTGTTTTCTCCTCGACAGTTGTTGTTACCTTTATTGTAGAATTGACCTTAGCAATTTTGTCTTGTACCTCTTGCTCTTTGGGTTGATCTATTGTAGGTATGGGAGGTTTTGAAGATTGTTCTTGTGTACTTTCTTTCTCCCTTGTTATTTCTACTACAGCTTTCTACAGTTCATCAACACTCACCAAAATTGGATTTGTGCAAATTTGTGCTTGTAATGTTGATTGGTGAAGGATCTTCTTGAGATCCTCTACAGTTAAAGGATTTATGTTCTAAACTGAAGTGTCAAGAACATCTTGTACAATTACTATATTTGTAGGTGTTGTATGTGGAGGGCTTGGTGGTGGCAGTTGGGTGTCTTAGACACTCTGTTCAGTTTGTTGTTCCTCAGTTGTTGCCTCTTCACCATATTTTGTCTCCATTATCTCTTTCTCTATTTATTTCTCTCCTTCATCCTTTTCTTTCTCTCTTTCTTCCTTTTTCTCATTCTCTTCTTATTCTTCATCATTTCTACCCTCAAATGGGTCTTCCTATCCTTCTTTTATAGTTGTCAAACCATATACTAATCTCCACTTTTGTGTGGATTTTTGGACAACATCCTCAATTTGATTTTGCAAAATTTTGAAGGCTCTGTATTTGGGTGCAAATTTGCTCCGATGCTTCTTACTAGCCTTTGTTATTTGACCTTTAGTAAGGTATAGCATTGCATGAGCCAATGTAGACTCTCTTATTTCTTTCTCCATTTTAAGATAGTAATGCCACTTATTCTCAATTAATGAGCTTAGCTCCTTAGGCATTGAATTGTCTAGTTCAAGTGGAGTAGTCTTGAACTTAGACATCATAGTGTAGATGGACTATTCCACTATGTTTTTTTTTTCTTTTGAAAACTTATTAAAATCTATGGTCTTTAGACTAGATAAATTTGCATTATCTCTAATATTATTGTAAATATTTTCTAATTTAGATGTGGTTGAATGTCTTACCAATCTAAATTGATCTTCATCAGACTTTTTTCTTTCCTCGTCAAATTTTGGAGGTACAACATACTTCCTCCTCTTTTTCTACTCAGTAGGTCCTCCTTGTTCTATTTCCTTTTTTTCTTTCTCATTTGCCCCTGGTGTTGTAGCCCTAGTGTTAGCTCTTGTAGTTGGCTTGGTTGGGCTTGGCTTTGCAAGTTTCTTCTTCTTCCCTTTGGGCTAGGAAACTAGATGCTTATGAGCTTTCCTTTTCTTTGGCTCAACCTTTGGTGCTTCTTGCTAGGAACCTTCCTCTTCATCTACATCTTCTCCCATACCTTGGGTTAGGGCAAGTGGCCCTTGATCTTGTTCCTCTTCATCATCCTTGGCATCGTCACCTTCTTCCTCTACTTCTTCTATAGTTTCTTCTTCTAATTTTTCTTTTAGCTTCTTGACAAGCTTATCTTTCTTCTTCAAAGTGGAGGCAGTTTTCAACTCCATATCCACTTTGGACTCACCACGTCATACATTCCAAAATGTGGTGCATGCTTGTCAATTTCTTCTGCTAATAAAGTAGTTATTGCAGGTGATGCTTCATCTATATTTATCTCATACCCAAGAGGTCTCAACCATCTCACTCTTGGTATGGCTACTTGTATGTATGTATAATCAATATCTACAAGAAAACAAACTTCATTTACATGTTTCTCTACTAAAGAAACTAGAATTTTGAGCCTCTGCTTCATTGATTTCTTAAAATCCTCAAAATAACTAGTCATCAAGGTCTCAAAACTAGCTCCCATCTGCTCTATGTATTCTTTGACTTGAGCTATGATTGACCTATCATTCTTCCATGCCACTTTGCCAAAAGAAGGGACTTCATTATGTACATAAAAGAAACTACATATCAAAATTGCACCAAATTTGCATTGTGATCCCTTTGTTCACCTAATTGCTGCTAGATTTTCATTGATTTATTGTAATTGTAGCTCTGTAAGATCATATGTATGATCCTTCTTCACCAATTTTTATCCAACATCTACTATAATAAAAGGCACACTATTGAGTCTGCTAGACTGGTAGAATTTGCATGCAATGACCCTAACAGCAAAGTCAACTAAAGGGTCTTGGATAGTGCCAATTGTCATCCCTCTCTTATTCCATTTTGGATCTATATTCTTCTCAATTTCCTCCTTAGAATCACTTCTAAGGGTCTTTGGCCAATCTAGGGTTGGGTACCCTATTAGTCTATGTACAATTCTCTTTTTTATCTTTATTGGTCCATCCTCTAACCATAAACTACCATCATGCATTCATCTCAAAACTAGTCTAATCCATTCTATCTTGAATATGGTAGTGAATTCTAGGGCACACGTGAAACCCTTCCTCTCAACAATTTTGTATTCTTCCTTCAATACTCCATTATCACACAATTTCTCATATGCCTTCCTCATTTCCATGTCACCTATGGCTCCTATTTTTTAGTTATAATATTTCCTTACATCTTGAACCATTACAACCTTTGGGAGTATGATGAAAAAGTCTCTTGTTGGGTCATTTTTGTATGCAACATCTAGGATTGGATAAAAATTGGGTTGTCTCACATGTTTGGACACTAATTAAACTTCAAATGATTCCTTCCCCTGAGCTTTTCTAGAGCTAGATGCCATTTTACACAATCTATGGTTTCAACACAAAGAAAATACGAAACTACATAGCTTGACATAGTCATAAATATCTTAAAATCGATGGAATCATGCTTGAAATGCTATTGAAATCTTCTTATACACTGGTGTCTTTGCTTTGGATTTTCTTTGTGCTCTTTCTTGTCTTTGCTCTTCATTCTTGATGAAGAAAAATGAATGAAAATATGATAATATACCCTATTTTCATCACATTTAATGTTCAATACGTCTAGAACTATCCACTTGGCTTCTGAAGGATTCTATATGACTTAGCTTCCATTGTCTTTTCACTACTTAGCTTCCATAGGAGCATTACTTACTTGGCTTCAACTGAGATTTCTTCTCCACTCGACTTCCTCTACCAACTCGGCTTGTACTAGATTTTTACTCAGCAACACTTGTGATCTCTTTAATTTTTGACTTTGCATCTTTGTTCATGCTGATATATTCTTTTTTAGTACTTTCTTTTCTAGGAATTGATGAATGATGAAACTTTGTAAATTAGTCCCTTATGCCTTCTCTTGCTTAGTTTGATGAAGTGTGACCACTTGACTTGTTAGGTGAAGTGATCCCTTCATTTGATGTGGTACTCCCATCTTTATTCTTCCATGTCTTGTTCACTTCTCCTTTGATGTGTTCAACGTCTACCTTCTCTTTACCTTTGTCATTCCTTGACTTGGGTGCCTTTGACTTTGTTGGGAAATTTCTACTAATATGACCAATCTTCAAGCAACTAAAACATGTGGTTTGGCTCAACCATCTATTGTAGTTCCCTTTAAAATGTGTCCTTATGCAATTTTTAGGAATGTGTCCATATTCTTGATAGTAATGATAACTATACCTGGTGTTGTAATCCCAATTGTAGTGATGACCATGGTTACCTTCCCTTGTTGCCTAATTTGATGTCCACATAAGCTTTGATCTGCACTCAAAAGCTCTATGTGCATACTTCTTGCAATTGTAGCAGTGACCTTCAAATTTTGGTGTTCTGGTAGTCCTAGTCCTATAGTTATGTGCTTGATGTCCTTACTTTTTGCACTTATGACAATAACTTGCATTATTAGGCTTGTCATGCTGATGGGCATTCTTTCTCCTACATACTGGAAGTATGTCCCTTTTTACCATAGAAATGATAAGTAGGTTTAGTGTTCTTACCTTTTTTACTCATTTCTTTCAGAGTCTTGGAAGACTCTCCTTGTTCAGTGCTGATGTAACCTAGTCCTGAAGCATCATTACTAGCCCTTGGTGATTTCAATAGCTGCTCAAAGTACTTGATGGCCCCATTTGGTTTGTTGAAGCTTTCTACAATCACCTTTTTTCTTTTCAAGTCATTTTGTAGTTTCTCATTTTGCATCTTTAATGTAGAGATCCCAATGTCCTTGAAATTTAGTTCATGATGTGCATGCATCATCTAACTTAAAGTGTCTAGCTGCATGTTTGATATTTTTGCAAGCTCAATTGACTTTTCTTTGAGTCTGTTGGTAAGGTTTCTCCTATCTTCAATGGCTCTTTCTTCTGTTCAGTTACCTCACAAAGCATCATGGCTTGTGATTCTTGTTCAAACCTAACTATTCTTATTTCTTATACTTGAGCTCTATTCTTCTTGATCAATTCTACTATTATTGCATCAAAATCTTTGGAATCTCCATTTGAAAATAGATTTGAGGTGTCAATCTCCTTGTACTATGTGTCATTCCTAGCTACGGCAATCTCTTTTCTTCTTTTTAATGATTTCTTCAGTTCTCCTCTAGCTTCTTCCAAAGCATGTAAAGCAAGTTGCATGTCGATTGCCTAATTCTCTATGATCTTCCCAATTTTGTAGATTCCCATTTCTAGATCTTTTCTCCAAGCTGTAAGACTCCTTCTTGTGAGAACTGAGCTCTAATACCAATTGTTGGAATTGACAAGTGGGAAGATTTACTTTTGAGAGGGGGGTTAAATCAAAAGTAACTAACTTTAACCTTTTCAAATTCTTTAACTAAAACCATTCACATGCATCCAATTTATCTAATGAACTTGAAAGTAAAGACATGCATGAAAATAGACAACACACAAATTTGGTAACCTATAAACCCTCCAAAATGAGAAGGTAAAACTAGGGTGGGGATGACACCCACAAAATATCACTACAGCAATGTGTAACTGTTTAAGGTTACAATGTTTGACCACTTCCAATGGTCTTCCCTATGAAAGGCATGTCTTGTTAAAGACTTTACACTCTATCAAAAGTGACCTAGTTAAAGGATTTCACTACCCTGCTAAATGGAGCCCTAGTTAAAGGACTTTTGTACATTCACTTGGAATGCCACCCTATTAAAGGATTTACAAATGGCTGCTAAACCAACCTAAGTCCATAGGATTTCCATGTCTAACACAATTACTAGAGAGTATTAGAAAATCTTTGACCTGATAATTTTGCAATCTTCAATTGCTAATTCTAGATCCTTGTTCTGCTCTTATTGATCTAATCCTTGCTTGATTTGATATTTCACTTTGCATGGTTCTAATACTCTATTCTTCAATAACTAGATTCGGTGATGCTACTCTATTCTTCACTAAGTATTTTACCCTTCTATACTTCGCTATATTTCACCCATACACTTCTATTTAGTGCATCCTCCTTTTTCATAATAGGGCTTTGTCCTCCTTTTAAATATTTCAAAGACTTAGGGTTACGTATGAATCTACAATAAATTTTAGATCTTCATTTCCTGCTCATTTCTTGCACTTTTCCTATTGGTTGCATGCCTTCTCCATTTTTCTTATTGGTTGCATGTTGATTTCATAGGTAATGTGAAAGATTCAATCTTATCTTCAAGATCCTTTGAGATTCATCCCATGTCAACTCCAAAAATAGTTTACATCTAAGTTTTTGAAGGCACAAACTCATATGTTACTTCTGTGTAACTTGACACATACTAGTTGAAGATGCTCAACACATATAGGAAAACTAGCTCACTTGGCTCCTATAGCAATTATGTTTCACTCGACATCTATAGCGACTCGAAACCTATACTTTACTTAGCACTTGAACTTCACTCGGCACCTAAAGTTCACTCAGCAGCTATTGAATTCTCTTACTTGACATACACTATAGCACGAATTCTATATTATACTCAGCATTCACTTGAGAATTGGTTAAGTGTGTTGACACTCAAATGTCAAAATTTTATAAAATTTACATATCTTGTAAGCATCTATAGGAAATTTTCACAGACATACATTTTATTTTATTTTGTCTTTTTATTCTAGTGAACATTATACATATTACTAACCTATCTGATTTTCTAATATGTAGGTTTTGAAGCTATGATAACAAATAACTTAATTTCCAACGTTTCTATTGTATTTAAATATTTGGTTTGAATGTTATGTAAAATCTTATTTTTTCAACTTGAAAGTAAACATTCTGAAATAAGATAAATGTTATCTTTTCTATACTTAATCATGGACCCATTTTGCCTAATATTTTCTAAACTTGGCTCTATACCAAAATGTCATGCCCAAATTTTGAACAAGCCACATAGACACATACTATCCAATTTTAATTTTTGAAACACTTTAAGAAATCATATCAAATAATTAACATGTTATTGCTACAAATTTCAAATGCTTTAACTCATTTTCAAGAAAAGTTTAAAACTAGAATATATTCACAGTATTGAAAAATCCTTTCAAATATTACAATCATAATTAGATCCTTACAACAATAAAAAAAAATAACATAAATGAAGATCTACTTCTAATCTTTTACAATACATAACTTTTACAAATGTTAATAATAAATCATCTTCAAATCTCTAACATAAAATGAAAATCTTCCAAGTTTTTCTTCAATACATATCCATTTAGAAACCTATACAAAACAACCATGGAGAGCTCACCTCCCAGCCTAGGTCTCTATGAGACCACTCACCGAGCTTGGAGAACCAAGACCAACTAGGTAACAATCAAGCACAAACAAATAAATCAACAATTACAAGATACAATATTCAACACCCATTTTGATCTTACATAGTAGGTTACCAAAGAAACCAATAGAATGGGTGAAGGTGTGTCTAAAAACCCCAAGGAGAAGCCAAATATAGAAAATCAAATTTTCCTTCACAAGGCATACAAAATAAATACCAACTCTCACAAAATTTCTCCTCTTATCACCCCCGAAGTGCATAACAATATACTGGCACATGTAGCCCATACTACATACTTATCCCTCTTCCTTCCAAGGAAGAGACTCTGCACTTAGGGGATAGGCCCAACTAACCCCTTCACCTGAAGGCCACTTCTTCCCTCCCAAGGGTGAGTGATGTCATTCCACACCTAGAAATATAACAAGGACAATGAACAACACACATATGTATCTATAAAAAAATTTACACATCTTTTATTCAGAAATACAATACAATGCATAATTTCTAAAACATGCAAAAAGCTCCAACCTTTCTCCAAGCTATGGTAAAAGAACTAATTTGAGAAGAGTCCTCTATTCTTCCTTAATCCAATCTCTAAAAAAAATTTTAAAAAATCTCTAAAACTAGAGAATGAGTGAATGAATTCCCTATTTTCAAAATCCCCTTAATTCCACCTAAGTTTCCCTATTTGATTGGAACTCCAACTCACTGAAGATAAGGTGAGAAGTTGGGTATGATTTCTTCTATTTTCGCAATACTTGAAAAATAGGATATTAAGAGGATTAGAAAAGTGATTTAAACTAAAGTAAAGTCAAAATTAAAGCCCTAACATATAGTACTACCATGTAGGCAACTTAATTTTACCAAAAGAACATCCTAGGACTATAATAAAGCCCTCTAAAGTTGTCTTAAACTTAAAATCCGAATTTAATCTAATAAAAGCCTTCATAAAATATTTTTATTCAAGGGGATAAAAACTTAAACATCTCTAACTAGATAGGAGTAAAGTTGGGTGTCTTTTGCCAATATCTCAACCTGACTTGCCACTTAAACACATAACAAAACAAGTGTTAAGTGACACTATAAAATATACATTTAAAATTATGAGTGGCAAATCAATTTTAACAAAAAGAATCTAATCTAAAACACTCATTCACATTACATTCACAAAGTAAAATACTTAACAATGAGGTTAAGATCTCTTCATTAGATCTAACCTTGGTAGTCTCAATTAATACAAAGGTATAGTCTTGGTTCTCTATTTTACTGTGGTTATTTCCTGAATACTCAAACTAGATATTAGTAGTACAAGATAAATAAATCATATGCACATATAAATCCTATTTCAAATTTATATTCATAACTTAATCAAACATAAAATATTTACCAGTTAAATATTAAATAGCATATTTCTATTTCTAAGTTATTGTGCATATATAATACTAACATAATCAAACTAAACATGATATAACTATTTTACAATATGTCATGATTTTCACATATATTATCCATCTTATATTTGCACTAAAACATAATTTCTTACCCATTAATAAAATCATCAAGCATCATCAATAAGTTCTAACATCATAAATGATCACCATAAAATAAAGTCTCTCATACTATCAAATAGTTTGAATATCAATCCAAAATAGTCCAACATATAAAAAGCTCTCAAAATATATATATCCGAAATGTAAATAAATAGCTATGTTATGATAGATCTGCATGAGGCCTTACAAATCAATCCAATTACAAATACAAGATTCCCAAACAAGGGTTTCATATAATTAATTTGTTCACAGAAATTTTCAAGAATGGATAACAGTAAATTTCAATAGGAGGGTTTTAACACAAATAAATTCTAAAGACATTTTCATTGAGACACAGAGAAGGTAGATATTTCAATGAAAGAAACTACTACACAAAACCCACAAGGTTCTACCTGGATGTGATTCTAAACAACAGATGCACAAAGCTTGCAAGAAAATTCCCTTTCTTTTGAAACCCTCTTCTTAGAAATTGGCTCCTCCAAACACGTGTGTGGAGAAATGAGCTCTAATTTCTTAATAAAGAGCATTTTCCAAATTAGGGCTTTGGTTTTGCTATCACACAAAACCTTTTTCTTTATATTTTATTATATTTTAATTTCATGTGCAAGCTTTTTGCATTTGAATTAAAATAAATTTAATTAAATTTATTCTTTCTCTCTCTTATTAAATCACAAGACGTCTTTAATAAAATATTTATTAATTTAACTAATAATATTTAGAGTTTATTATAAAAATAAAACTCTTAAATAAATTACATAAATATAATTATGCCAAAATTAGAACTTTAATTAAATCTTTTAAATTTAATTATTTTATTTTATTAATTTCCCAATTAATTAAATATTATTAAATATTATTTTTTCTTTATAAAATTTTTATTTAGTTATCTTTTAAATTGATTTAATTATAACTAAAAATCATAACAGACCCACAAAACTAAATATGAGAACCCAATATAAATTATAAGATACTAGATCAAATTGAAGGATCAAAGTCATGAATTCATGTCACTTGATGAATTTGGAGGGGTAAATAACTCAGATACTTGTCCTACTTTCTAGGACAATTAGCTTAGGGTTAGGATTTGGACTCAAGAATTATCTCCCCTCTTTTACCATTGAGATACTACGATAGGGCACGCTCATCCTAGCAATTTAGGGCCCGATACCTGCAATCTACATAAAATTTGAGCATGTACATACACATATAATCTAAACTAAATAGGCAATGACGAGAAGTGGTGCATCTTGTAGATCTTGACTAGCAGGTGATTATGACTCCCTCCCTCAATCATAAAGTAAAACATACAAGTACACCATACACATGCAAGTATGGGGTAAGTATCCATAGAAAATGCATATAAACCATTCATATAACTATCATCATGAAATAATTGAAATCACTACATACAAGTATCATCATCGAAAGAATTATCATGTACACATGAAATAATCAAGTACCAAGTAGCTCACAATATAAACATATAGCTAAGTTTGAAAAAATCAAAATCAAATTGGGTAACCAAGTACCACAATCATAAAACATAATCATGGAACTAGCCTAAAAGAGTTTGTCAACATAACATGAAAATTAAACAAGGGGTAGGCATTACACTAAGGCAAATATCAACTATATTGTAATTCATAGTAAGATTTGAAAATTGAAGAGAGAAGGTGAATTTCTAGGTAAACTTACCTAAATTATGTAAAGTTCAAAGTGGAGAAGACATCACAAAGTCTTGTTAGTTGGTCCTTTTAAATTATTTTTCTAATAAAATGCATGTCATGGTTTTTATGTAAGTCCTAGGTATTTCTATGATTTTAAAAGGTTGTTTAAATTCTGCCAAATCAAAAGCCAACAGATTAATCACAAAAGATTGTTGACTTTAGTCTTCTTTCAGGTACATCAAATGATTGTTCTTTCAATACTATGTTTGAGCTTGATGGATCTTTTGTTTTGACAAATACCTCTTTGAATTCTTCCACATGTTCTCTCAACTCATCTTTCTAACTATTATTGCTTCTATCATTCCTTCTGACATTTTTATTGTTTTTCCTTCTAAAATTTGGACTCTTATTGATGTTCCTCATATCTATTCTGCAAAATCTTGCTATATGATTGAAATTTGTTGGTAAACAGATTTATCCTTTCTCATTTCTAGTGAAAATATGACTCCTAATGCCTCAAATTAGGAATAATATCTAAATTCAAAAATTGAAAAGCTACTCTGTAATTACTGGCTTCTCTCTGAATTGGTAGGTACAGCTCCCTATGTGAATGATGTTCAAGGAATTATGTTTTGTTCCTAAAACTAATTTGGGGTATGCTCTTAACCTGAGAGCAGAAGAGACAAACCAAATTAAGCCTAACTAGAACTTAATTAAGGCAACAAATAATTCTCAATACTGAACAGATTCATGTGCCCACACATCTTATGAATCCATTTGCATAATCAATTGATGCTAAACTAAGTCAAACTCAAATCTAAAATACAACTGATGAATCGAGAAAAACTAACAGAATCCTTTCATCGAATGAATTATAACAATACTTATTTAATTCATTGGTAGTCTAGAAAACTGGGGAATGAAACTCTATTCTTCCTTAGTTCTCTATAATACAGAAAGGAAATACTAACTAATCACAATACGTACTAGAACAGAAAATGATTGAAAATAAAATACCATTCCATTATCTTTGCAACAAATAGTACTTCACACCAAAAATTTTCTGACCTTTCATTAATCATTCAACTTCATACATATAGATTTTGAGAGATGACTGTTACAATAGGAATCTAAATCAATTCATCTTTTGAGGAGACAAATGGCAAGATGCCAATTTGTCATATTACAAAATTTACAAAACTGGTAGAAGTCACAAAAGAAGGTGAAAAGGAGGCATCATCAAATCATTTAGACTTCTTCCCCTTTTCAACTTTTTCCCTATATGCCTTGGTGGTGACTATAATGGGAACTAATTCCTCATGACTAGGCACGTGTACATTAGTGAATCTTAAGAGCCATTTGGAGTGTTCTCAAGCCAATTCTTTAGAAACTATGTGTATGCATCCACCCAGTGTATGTAGCTCTATCACTCTATTTTGAACGCTTGAAGCCATTCCTGACAGGTTACTTAAATACATGGAGAAGTTGTGTTTCATTATCTCTACTCCAATAAGGGCTCTCCCTTGACCACTACTTTGTGGATCAGTGTGTAATCCTTTCATCAGTTCAAATGCCCTATCTTGAGTTCTCTTCACTTTATCTTCTATTTCCTTGAGTCCTTTTTTAGCTTCTTGAATCATCTCTAGCTTGAATTGCATACCCTGGAGCCATTCAAACAAGGGTTCAGTTCCTCTCTTCAAAATCTTTACTTCAACTGCCTCCTTTGCCTTCATCTGGATAATCATTTTCAGGAGAGAAATGCACTCATCACATCATGCTTTCTCCACGATCAAAATGTGTTGATTAGACAAGATATTATCTTTCTCAATCTCCAATCGAAGGATAACATTCCCAATTTGATCAATCAGAGCAACTCCATCCGCATTGAGTTTATCAATCCACTCTTTCCCAATCTGACCAAAATGTCTATCTTTCTGAAGCTGTGAGATGAATGGTTGCACCTCTTCTGTTGTAGGATTCTCAGTAGTAGGCACACCAGTAATGGTTGCCAATGGAACAACTAGCTACCTGATGAATCTTTTGAGTTCCTCTATCTTATCTTTCATCTTAATCTTTGACAGTTTGAGGCTTTCTAACTAACCTTCTATTATCTCATTGTGTGATCTCCATAAGCCAACTTTTTTATCATGACTGGCCTCTCCAAGATCAATTGAATGTAGAGTGAAGTCTTTAGGAGTCATATCCTCAATCCTCCCTACTTTATTTGGTTTTTCAATCTCCATAGTCAAATGTCTGATACTTAGATCCTGCCCAAGTATGGACAAATTTTTCTATTTCTTAGCTTTTACCATGGTCTACCCAGAGCATACCGCATGAGACAAAACATCCTTTGTAGGAACACTTTCACCTTTCCTCTTTCTTTTTCTTTCTAAGGTGTCTTCAAGCTAGGACTCTGTACTAATCACCTTAGAAGCCATTCTTAGTGACTCTATGCTGAACATTTTCTTCTTTACTGGAGTCATTTCTATTGTTGTTGTAGGGAAGGGGTTCTTTGGATCTTGAGAGAGGAGCCAAGATGAACTTGAGACATTCTCTTCTTCTCAAATTCTCTTTGCAGCTTCATTGGATTTAGTGGACTCGTTGTTGCTACTCTTATCATCTCCAATTTCTACTATCTAGATAGGAGAACTAGTTGGCTTCAAAAGAGAAGCACCTACAGATGGAGTAGGGCTATGATGAGAAGATGAAACTAGGGTAACATGTGGAGATGGAATTGGGGTAGTGTGAGGAGATGGAATTGTAACGCCCCGCTCGGGAACCCAAGAGAAATAAACCTAACATGTTACAATGTTTACTAAACTTTTTTTTTTTTTTTAAGTTTAAACAACATCAAGATAACATTAATGCGGAAGCAATATGAACATATACATCAAATACACATATGCAAATATAGATACAGTTTCAATTCCTCAAGAGTTCCTTTACGTTGAGTCACATTTAATGATTTTAAATTAATTAGTTTAAGTTCCAAGTATAATGTCTCAAGATCATAAAGAAATAACAGATACATAAATCGCATAAGCAAATGCATAAGTATAAACCATACAATAAAAGCACATCCACTAAATAACATCCACTGCACATGTCGCAGGGTATGTGAAAATAGATACAATACACCAGGATATATGATAACATATATACATCATCGGAAAAGAAGTCTCTGAGATAAGAAATAAGAATGATAAAGGTACATCTTCTACAACGAACATCCAACAGCTGGCAATGTGAAGGGGAACCCAAATGGTAAGAAGGCACTACCTCCCGACCGCGTGGTTACCTAGTCAGGTTTCCACTCCCACCGTGCAGGGAAGATAATGAACGATCCACAAACGGCTATCAAACATAAAACACTCCTAGGCATGGAATACCTACTAGCCAAAACTATCTCAAAGGTAACACATACTACTCAAGAAGATAAAATAAACCAGAAAGAAAGAACACTCAATCCAATACTGACATCACATAACCAAACATCATACACAAACCAAGTATAAACCAAATACCAAGATCACAAGATAAAGTCAACAAAAGATAATCCTCCTCAAGTCAAAAAACCACATGTCAAAAGTACAACATAATGAAACACCAATCATCATCAATGAAAGTAAGTAACCACAATAAACACATCCAACAATAAGTAGACCACCAGAGATACACAAAAACTATAGAGGAGACTTAGGCTTCATACTAGGGAGTGTCATCACATGGTTGCTTGAGTTACCCTGGACTGATCTCTAAATAGACCCCAGACCCTCAAGCGTTGAGTTACCCTAGACTGGTTACTCTGAACCCCAGACCATCAACATCACACATGTGGAAACTAGAAAGCCCTCTCAAGAAGACGAGGCACTCATCTCATTCCCATCCTTAGTCTATACAAGCACTCAAGGCATGGGTAGATCAAATATCTCTAACTTATCTTTTTAGTGTGTTTCCCCCCATAAATTTTACTTACTAGATTATCACTTATTACATAACTTGCATTAGGTTACCCTGGCACTGACCACTTTGGGTCCCGGACCCCTATGCAAGCCACTCCCAAGTCACGTACCTAGACAACCTCTCCTAAGCACATAAAAACGCAGTTGTGTCCCATACCACAACACCCATAAAGATCAAACTTGGTTCCTTAACAGGCAACCTGATAACAAGATGGATCAAACTAAATCCAAATACACATAAATGCTCACAAAAAAAATCTCATAAGTATAAACTCCAATTTGAATCACAAGAATCATCATAACATCTAGCCACATAATAGTATCCAAGAAATCTCACAAAACCTCTGGTGTACATCCTAGACTGGTCGACATCTAAACAACACCAAAATCCAAAAAGAAATATAGACAGTACATAGAAAACATCATAGTCTCACAGTTGGATTTGATTGATAATATATTGTTGAATTAATGTAAGGTTTCAATTTTCGTTTTTTTTTTTTTTTTAAATTTTTTTTTTAATTAAATTTTTTTTTTTTTTTTTATTATTATTATTATTTTTTTTATTTTTATTTTTTTTACTTTATTTATTTTATTTTATTTTATTATTATTATTATTATTTAACTAAGTCAAATTTCAATAATTTTTTTTAGTAGAAGAACAACCCTTCTAATAAATTTAGATAAATTATTATATATGAAAATTTTAAGAATTGTATTATAATTCTATATTCTTTATTTTATAATATTTTTCTCAACGAACTTCATTAACAATATTATTTTAATATATACATATTTTAATAACATTTACGATATTAAACTGATAGGAAAAATAAATTGAACCCTTCGAATTTTCAATCCTAAGATTTTTATTTCCAAAAACAAACCCCTTCCAAATTTAAATTTCTTAATTCCATTTTAATTCAAAACCCAAATTTCAATTTAATACTAAATTTCTTTCAGAAGTAAAACAAGGTTTTCTAAATAGTTTTTCAATCCCGATTCCTAGAAGAAATCAAATCGCAAAAGATTCAGAAGAAAGGTAGCAAGATTCATTCAATAAAATTTGAGAAAGCAATTTCCAACAAGCACGAAGAAGACAAAGATCTGAAAGTGTTTCTAGAATGGTTCACAAACCCTACCTTGATCTGATGCTAATAATCTGGTGAAACCCTTGCTAATCCAAACCCTTCCAAGCTTCCAAAGATTTCTTTGCTCCCCTTTCCAAAAGTGTGTTCCCTGAAAACCTGTCCCCCTAATAATGACCCCAAAACCCTCTAATATAGAATTTAATTACCCTTAGGGTTTCTGTCTCCCCAACTCTAAAATAATAATTATTTTATTTAATTAATTCTTCATGCACAATTAATTCGCTTTTAATTAAAATATTATTTTATTTTTCCTTCATGCACTTTAAGTGAACTGTTAAATTACTTTATTTAACTAGCCACTTGACTTCTATTTTAATCAATTTATAACTTATAAATCTCATGCGTACTTAATGCGATTAAATATCTTTATTAATTTCACATGTTTAATCTTTTCAATTAATTTCTTTTATTTTCAACTCATGCATAAATCATGCGAACTATAATCTTTATGATAATTAAATATCTTTTCACTTTTAATTTCATTTTTAGAAACTTAATTGATAAAATATTTATTAACTTAAATAACAATAATATTTAGCATTTATTTTAAAATGCACTCTAAATATATTATTATTAAATTAAATAAATATAATCACGTTCTAAATTTAAACTTTAACTTTTATCTCCAATATTTAATTCTCTCTTATTTAATTAATTCATTCATGCACAATTAATTTTCTTTTTAATTAAGATATTCTTTTATTAATCCTTCATGCACTTTAAGTGAATTGTTAAATTACTTTATTTAACTTTCCACTTTGACTTTGCTTTTAAAGTTAATTTATAATTTTAATCTCATGCGTACTTTATTAAAATACTTTTATTCAAGTTCACATGTTTTTATCTCTTAAATTAATCTCTTATATTTAAAACTCATTCATGCGAACTTAAATCTTTTCCATAAATTAATATCTTTTCCTTTTTAATATATTTTTGAACGTTTTAATTTGATAAATATTTATTAACTTAAATAACAATAATATTTAGCATTTATTTAAAAATGAACTCTAAATATATTATTATTAAATTAATAAATATTATTACGTTCTAAATTTAATCTTAAAACTTTTATCTTCAATTTAATTCTTTATATTTAATTAATTTCTCAATTAATTAAATATAATTAAATAGTCATAATATCATAATAATTTTCCATTAAATTAAATTATTAATTTAATCTATTAATTAGACTTAATTAATAGAAAATACATCAAACACTCACAAAACAACATACACACAAAAATACTCACGGGTTTTAAAAAGGGTAGACAGTCTGTTACGAGTCCTCCTTGCAGGACAAGTATTATAGGCTTATGGCTAGGATTGGACCTGATCATTATCTTCCCATTCTCACCATTTGAGTATTTGTAATAGGGCACGCTCATCTTGGCAATTCAGGGAAGTCGATGCCTGGTACCTACATCCTGCATAAAAGACGAGCATGTACATGTATATAATATATCTAAACTAAACAGACAATGGCGGGGAGTGGTTCATCGTGTAGATCCCGACTAGCAGGTGACTACGACTCCCTCCCTTAACCACATCAAACACGTCAGACAGAAAGATAAAATAAACACACACACCATACACATGCAAGTATGGGGTAAGTATAATAATCACAAATCTAAGATCAAATGCGTACATATAATAATGCATCTCTATCAATACAACATAATCATCATTAAAGACATCATGTTAACATTTTTATGAAAGAAACCACATTTACTAACTAGGATCATCAAAATACCATTAACAACACATGAATGAAATCAACTAAGCAATAATAACCGATGCATTTGTAATCAAAGTCATGAAATAATATCATAATAATGTAAATCTAGTATCTCTAAAACTAATCAATGCATAAAATTAGCTTAAAAGAATTTGACAATGATAATAGAATGTGAACTGGGGGCAGGCACTACAGGAATTAGGGTAGTGTGAGGAGGCAAAGCTAGAGAGGTGGTTCCATTTTTTGGCTCTTCTATCCCTTTTTCTTCAGTACCAACTTGAGCTTCAATCACTGGTAGAGAGCCTCCTTGGCAAGTTGGAGCTATTGAAATATTCTTCTCCAAGGGTTGATCATCTCCTCCTACAGATTGAGCCGGCCCTTAAGTAGGCAAAGTTGTAGAACTGGGTGTAGTGCTTTGAGAGGAAGTGGGAGTAGCAGTAGTTGGGGAAGCTTGAGTAGGTTTTCTCTTGCTCTGACTCTTTTTTTTTGTCCACTCAACCCATTTCCCAGTTCTCTTGATGATCTGGGCCATCATAACATCAATATCTTCTTCTATATTTACACATGGCTTAGAACTGATTGGAATGCTTCTCAATTTGGTCAAATATGTATTACTATACATATTTTGACCATCATCTTCTAGCCCTTCTACATCCAGGTTGATGCCATAGGTCTTGATTTGATCTATTATAAGTCTAGCAAAGGCACGATCCCGATTCTCTAGCTCATCTCTACAATCAGCCTAGTAATCTTCCACAGTAGTTACATGTTTGATGATGCTTCCAATTTGGAGCACATCTCTAGCATACTTGTTTGGATCAAACATGGGCCTTACCACTTCATACTCCTCCAGTCTGTATTTGTTCTCAAACACTTTGAGTATGTTCTTTGCATTAGATCTAGATTCACAACTATAAGCTCCAACTTGTATGGGGAATTCATACCCCTTCTTTCTCAAACTGGCACTTAGCACATTTACTTGAATTGCTTGCCTAACAACCTCAATGAGCACGATCATATCATTCGAATATCTAGGCAACTTCAGGGGAAATCTATCAAATGTTGCAAGATACAAATAAGAGAAAGATGAAAATTGAATAAAATAATAACCAAACTGGTTGATGACCACCATTGCTTCTGGGTTGAACCTCCACTTTGGACACCCTTGGATTTTCATGTAGATTCTCATAGTAAATGCATCATTAACCCGAATATACTCCGCATAGCTATTCTATAACTACAAGCATGGATAAAACTCATAAATTTTTACATTTTTAGGAGAATTCTCTATTCTGGGGAGTCCTAGCCATAATTATAGAGAAGCCAACATATATATCAAGAAAGATGACATATAAAATGAATTGTAAAACTTGTCTACACTGAGAGCCCTAGAAAGATGTTTGCTAACTTCATATGCCTAGTCAACATACTGTGTGTCCGAGCAAATAATTTGCACCATAAAGAAGTATTGTTCTATAAAATTGAATGCTTCTACCTCACCTTTTAGTTGATGCAAGAGGACCAAAATATCCACAATTTTGGGCTTAAGATCCATGCCAAACAGGGTTCTAGGGACCCTACTCTTTGCCCCTCTGGGCTTTTGGAACTAGGAATTCATGATCTTCTTCCGCCACACCATCTTCTTCAAGGAGAATTCAAACATGGCTCCTCTGATTGTTAGCTCAAATAACTCCTCTCATTTTGGAATCCGTAGACAATTCACCACCACTTGCCTATCAATTGAAATCAATACCATTTGATCAGGAAATAAGATCTACTTGGTGTCCGAGTTGTAATGATTGATACATTCCACAATTAGCTCTGGAGCTTGTACTGCGATAGGAAACTCGGCTACTTCCACCAATCCACTTCCTCAGAGCTTCTCTATTATAGGTGAATCGGCTTAGTTCTCAGCCTTCTCTAAAAATCTTGCATATCAAAGAAACTTAGTGAAGTATCAGAGATACTCTGCCATGTTGACTTGATTCCACCCAGCCCATCAAAATCAAAGAATCTTGATGCCATCTTTCCTGATATAAAATGATAGAAATTCAATAATTGTGATAATGTAAGAAAATGAACCCTAAACTTTGAAGTTTTTTGAAATTACTATTCAATATAACAATATAACAATAAAGCGGTGATTTGAAATTCTGTTATGTTCTTCTTTATATAAAAACCCTTGATCTGCCCGTTAAATTCCATAGTCTGCGCCACACAAGTGACTTTAAGGATAAATCTGTTAGGTTAGTAAATGTAAGGGTTCAAATGGATTTCTCCTTGTCATTTCACTATTTTTTTTGGCCCAATGGTAACTCTCCTTTATTAATGACTTACCTTTCCATTTTCACCTGGTTTCGGAAAAGCAAGAACGGAGTACACCCTGAAGAAAAATCTGCTTGGCTAGATTCTGCTCAAAATATCATTACAAATTTCACTAATTTTCTTCCATTTTTGTCCCAAACACATCCTATGATATATTCAAACACTTACCATGCTTACAGTAGTGATTTTTCATTAGATGCGGAGTATTGGTCTCGAGGGTAGAAAACCCACAATGGAGAAGGCGATTTCCATTTTTTCGCTTAAGTTTTCGCTTTACCTTTTCTTCCTTAAGCACTTTACCATAAGCCTTCAAAAAAAATAAAGAAGGCTTCGCAAGAAAAAAATGAGGCCCACTAGTAACTTTACCCTTCTATTTAGGCCTTTTCAAAAAACTTACTTCTTGGTTCGAAACCTGCCAAAGGAGAAGCTATTTATGAGTTTTTTGCCAATGCTTATTCTGATCATTCTGGTGAATTCTGAGTGATTCTCATTATGAAAAAATGATAATATTTGAATGATTCATCCATAATATGGCTTACCTTTCCTTGTTATAGCCTACAAATAGCATTTATGGATCCTTGCAGAATTTCACCTTCAGGGTGCGAAAACCCGCTATGGAGCAGAAGAAACTTTATTTTCTGCCGGTTCAACTTTCTTTACACTCGGATCAAAATGAATTGCAA
Organism: Cupressus sempervirens; assembly: GCA_028749045.1. Classification (NCBI taxonomy): domain Eukaryota; kingdom Viridiplantae; phylum Streptophyta; class Pinopsida; order Cupressales; family Cupressaceae; genus Cupressus; species Cupressus sempervirens. The sequence continues at coordinate 590,897,041 of CM053784.1, forward strand.
GTAAATTCATCTAATATAGAATTATTCAAGAATCTCCATCAAGTAAGGATCTAGACTACCCGTATGACTCATGACAATAAGGAATACCCACCCGGCTATATAATGCAAGAAAATACAAAAGATGGAAACCCGATGGAGAAACTTAACACTTTGAGGAAGGAAGAAACAACTAACCTGATTGATCCATACACAATATGAGTTAAATCCTCCACTTTGCAAAATTGGACTATGGTAAAAAGTGGGGCAACATAAATTTTGCATAGCTAACATACTGGTGCATTATTTCTTTGATTAGGTCCATATTGGTTAACTAGTGCTTTACAATTTATAGAAATATGTCCAAAATTGTTACATTTGTAACACAAAATATTTATCCTTGTTCTATTAGTTCCTTCATTTTATCTCCTTCTTTCACCTATAGGGTTAGTACCTCTAAACATTCTATTATTGTTACTATTATTATCAAATTTATGGTTCTTACAATCAATTGCTTTATGACCAAAACCATGACAATTATAAAAAGAAAAATTAGTAATAGGTTTGAATGACTTACCTATATAGTCCCTCTTCAGATGAATTGCTTCATTACATATAAACAATTCACCCTTAAATCCATATTGTATTTCCTTAGGTGATACAACTTGCTCAATTTTCTTAGGTTCATCACTTTTATCAGCTTGACCTACTTGCACAACTTCTTTTGATACATTTTTAGATTGACTTGATTTAATCTTGTTATTATCATCTTTCTTATGTTCAAGATGTCCAATAACTAGATCTAGTTCCTTTCTTGCTATAGATTTTTTGGTTGACTATTCTCCAATAAAGTATCCAAGACTAGTTTTATTGCAAGGTCTCTAAAAATATAGTTGCTTATCAATTTTCTCACTACTCGAATATAACTTTTCTAATTGTTGCTTGGTCTAGGTTAACTCTCCTTTCACAATAATGTTGTATTTCTCAAGTTTTTCATGTTCTAACTTGATGGATTCAATTTTAGAAGTCAATTTTGTACGATGGGGTCTTAGATCTAAATTTTAAGATTTTAGATCGGACTCAACTTTTCTATCATCTTTCTTTAATCTTAAATTTAGTTCAGTGATCTTTAACTCATGTTTCAGAATCTCTCTTTTTTCATCAATCTTGGTACTCCATCACTATATTTTGTCTAATCTTTAGATTCCTTTATTTATTTGAGATGATCAATCTTATCTTTCAATTTCTCAATGTAGTCTTTTGAATCTTCATATCTCTCTTTTAGGTTGTCTCTTTCTTTAGTGAGAATATCAATCTACTCAAGATATTATTCTAGGTTCTTCTATAACTATTCCATATCCATAGGGATCTTACTAAATTTTATAAGCCTCTTATGAGTAATTTGGATCTGATACTAATTGTTAGAAATAGGGAATACTAAGAGAGGGGTGAATCGGTATTATACAAACTTTATCCCAAAACTGGATATTATTAATTTCCTTATAAATTTCATATGAAAGAATGCTAATTATACTGAATAATAACATAACCATGCAATAAGAGAACTCATAACACCATATTTTGTTAACTAGAGAAACCCTGGCCAAGGGAAAACCCTAGTGGGGATTGTACCCACAAAATGATCCACTAGTCAAAAGTATCTAATTAAAGAGATTGACCGTGTTAGGAGTCTATTACATATGTATAGTGTCTTGATCCTTTTTAGAGGACTTAGGCCTTGTTAGAAGCCTCAACCATGTAAGGAGTTCCTTCAACCCTATTAGGAGTTAGTACATATACATATACAAAATGTTGTACAAGTTAAGCCCACTGCCCAAACATGTAACATAAAAATGAATTTTTTCAATACAAAAGATAATTACAAAACCTCTTTATAATGTTGATATCTTCTATATCTGATCTTTGTCTTTGTTGCTCATGAAAAAATTCACAATCCTTTGATCATACATCAAAATTTGCATCACATAAATTTTACAGTCTTCCTTAAAAGGAAACATAACTTCGCATTACAAACTTTCCTTTTATACTTTTGTAATTAACAAAATATTTTCCAGTCGGGCTTCAAGCTTTCACAAGCTTGGAAAAATAAAAATTTATCTCTTTCTCTCTTAGGGTTAATATCTAGGATGTTATCCCTAATTATTCAAATAATTATTTCATAAGCAAAACAATTCCTTAACTCATAATTACCCATTCTTTGTTATGATATGTTCATGTTTGTATATTGTTTTAATTGGTGAAATTATCATATCTTCTTCTATATTGATTCTAATGGACTTGTGATCTAGCATATGTCATCCTAACACTCTATACTATATGTATCTAATTGTGAGTGTGCCAATAATGCCTTTTTTAGCTGCATACATCAAAATTGTATCCACTATGCCAAATACTTAGACAATTTTCTAAGTCTAACTAGTGAGTCTTCATCTTCAAGATCTGTCTTCTTAATCCTATCTTTTCAAATCTTTATTTTTGTCAATAATCCTATCTTCTAAAATCTCACCTACTTCCAGATCTATATCAATTAATGTTTCCTAAGAGGGAGTCACCTTCCTAGGAATAGGGGAAGTTACAGTATTCCTCTTATCTTTAAAAAAATTTGACACTTAGGGTTCCTTCTTTTTTATCGTCTTGAATTATAATCCCTCATGTCTTGTGAACGCTAGCTTGGACTTCCCTCATAAACCTAATTTAAAGATATGAGGTTCTAGTAGCCAGATTATAGAATTTGCTTTTTCATTTTTTTTTGTTAGAATTATGAAAAATAGTTATACCCTAAGTGAACCCTAAATAAAATTCAGCATAAAAATGATAGGTCCAATGATTTATAATTTACTTTTATAGGTTTAAGCTTGCTAGCATCAAATTGCATTTTAACCAAGAATTTGATAGTAAATGACTCCAAATAATTAATTTATATACAATAGCCATACCCATCATATTCCCAATTTGTATAAGAATTTTCCTATGAAGAAGGTCTACATGGAAATTTTTAATAACAACTTTTTAAGGAATCAAAGTTGATGAGAAATATTTAGGGTTAGAATTTGATTTCCATTGAGAGAAAGTAATACTATATCCTTCATAAAATGAAAAAAAACTAACTAATAAAGCACTTTGAAAACCCACATTACAACAATCCATATAAAGAAATTTTTTTGATAAGGTTGTGATACATACCTATGCCTCAAAAGGTTGAGTTATTGAAGCAACATTGTTATTCATGGAAGATGAGGGACCACTCCAATAGGAAAATGATCCATACCTTTTATAATGGTAACATTCACCTTTTGTGTAGGTGTCACTTTTAATTGTTGTAGTTTCATAATAAATATTCTCCTTACAACCATAATCATTGTGTAACTTGGATGTTTGATCTATCAGGGAGATGAAACAATAGAGGAACTATTAGAATCTCCATGCTTGGTCATATACTAAATGCCTTTAAAAGAAACCCTTTTATTAGGTTTTCCAGATATTTCATAATTGAAATTTTGATTACTAGATTTTTAGACAATATTTAATGAGCATCTTTAATAGGCAGAACATGATTGGAGGTTACCAAATTCCTCTTTCCTAGAGGGATCTTATTTACACTATAGTATTTAGGATTATTTCCAATTATGTGTAAGACCCAAAGATTCATATATTTTCTATTGACTAGTCTTCTTAGAGAATTTGAAGGACTAGATTTTGGAATCCCTATCATGATTCACCCATTTTAACCCATATATTTTGTTGTATTACAGTAACAAATTCTTACTATCACTAGAAAATGATCTCCTTCATGGAATACTAGAGCTCAAATTTGAAGGAGAATCCTTGGACAAATTTGCGAGAAGGTTGAAATGGTTCACATTAAAGGAACCCTCATTTCTCCTTACATTATTGTTTAATAGTAAAATACTTCCCCCCAAATAATCATCTTTCCCTTTTTGGTGGGGCTATTTTTTGAAAATGAGTTTAGTTTGCATTTGCAGAGTTCACATTCACCAGTACAGCCATTTTTTATATTATATAAATTTGTATTTTTATCTTATGCTAAATATTTCTATAGTTTCTCCATATCATGAAAACATATCTATGTATTTAAAAAAAAAAAAAACCAAACCAAAGAAACTCAAATTATTCAAACCATCTTTCAAAATAATAAGCCAAATAAGGGTAGGATATTATAGTGGTGTGAAGGAAGAGTTTTTTCTCTATCTTATTTGAAGATTCAATAAAACTCAAAGGTACAAAAATGGTTTCTAATAGGATTGAAGATCAAATATAGAGTAGTTAATAAAAATATATCCAATGCTTTGAATGTTACCAAAGGATTACTAAGGGGTTTATAATATAGGCTTCCTTTGATGATTTCTTAAGTTGGGTTGTAATCTTAGGACTTGATAAAATGAGTACAGTGAAGTAAATTAGAAGAATATCAAAATAAAAATTAGAATTTACCCTTGAAGATGGGTTAGTGAAGCAAGAAGAAAACCTTAATTGTGACTTGATTCTATAGGTGATCTTGGAGAAGATAAAAATAAGTCAAGATGAATGGGATATTACACTCTAAATATAAAGAAAATAAAACCACAAGTTCACTTTAGACCTATAAGGATAAGGACATAGGAGAGTTGCATGTTGAAGATATAGATGAAGAAGATGTTAATATTGGAGACAATTTTGTCATGGAGGTTTCCAAATTGAAAAGTAAATCATTTAAGTCACATATAAGGGGAGATATTCACTTAAGAGAAGAATTTCTAATCATGATAAAGATAATGATTGGACAATTTTCTTTGTGGAAAGCTTGAAGTTAGAGTTATCCTACGAGGTTGATCACACTAGTCCATTTGATGGACATATTGATATAACATACAAGGATATTTTTAAATCAAGTTAAATGATGATGATTATACATCCTATGCAAGTGTTGATGCTTATGTTGGTTTGAGTGAGATTGTACCTATAAATGGTGTGGGTCCTTCTTGGTATGGATCTACTTTTGACCACAATGTTGCTAGAAAATCATCTACATAGTTGGTCATGGAGTGTAACTTTAACAACATTGAAAAAATTTAGTTTAACCTTGAAAAAAATTAGTGTTACATAATTATGATTATAAAATAAATCCACATGTACTTAGAGAATTGATGCAAGAGCATCCTGGGTTTAAGAGAAATCTTGCATCACCCAAAAATATTTTTACATTTAGTCTTTTTTTTCTATTTTAATAAGGACTAGTAGACAAGGTGGTTACTATTTATGGGAGCTTACTATTTTTAGTAAGTTTGTCATATGAGCTCAGAATGTTCTCATTTTCTATATAAAGGTTTATTTGAGAGTTATAATAGCCAATTGGAGCAATGGTTTGAGAGTTATGGCCTTCCAAAGTTGGGCTACCCAAAATTTCCAAAATAAATGTCAAAGATGTATTTGGTCAACTCTATCTTTTTTGTCATCCCTAGGTATTAAGTTTGAGCATCTAGAACCTTCTTGGGTAGCATAAAATTGTCTATTTAAGAAAGGCCCAAATATTGTCTAGAATAACTCTATGTGATAGTTGATAGCATTGTCTAGTAGATGACCATAATGTGCCCATTTGGGTTTGCATATTGTAATTGTGAATTCTGAAATTCTACATTTGCAGCATTAATAAGAAGTCCATATTTTATTCTTGTATTTTTTATTGTTTCTTTATTTGTGTTATGTGTTATGGTACTAAGGGGAGCACCCTTCATCAAGTGGTATTAGAACTAGAGTTTTTGAGTGTGTGGACCAATTGCCAACTATGAGGCAGTTCACACCAGGACCATGGTTTGGGCTAAGTGTTTAGACAGATCATTGATTGTGAGGCAGTTTGCACTAGGATTTTAATAGAAACGTGAAAATGCCTCCACAAAGAGAGTGTGGAAAAAGAGATGTAAGTATTACACCTAAGGGTTTTAGAGCCCTCCAAAGAAAATGCAAGTATTGGAAGAAAAAATGTGTAGAGGAATAAATCTTTTCATAAGAGATGAAAGTAAGGATGAGGACGAAGAAGAAGAAAATGTCAAACTAGAGGTAGTTCTAAACCTAGAGGAAGAGAGGATTTTTAAGGCCATCTCCAAGATTGGAAAAAGACCTAAGTATGAAGTTCCCACATTTTCAAGAAATCTTAACCCATTGGATTTGATCAATTGGTTCAATGAACTAGAGGATTACTTTTGGTATGAAGATATTGATGATCTAGATAGAGTCAAGTTTGCAAAGGTGAAACTAAAGGGACATACAAAGATCTGGTGGTAGGAGGTTTAGTTGAAGCAAAATAGAAAGGGAAAGGATAAAATCACCAAATGGGGTTAGATGATAGCTAAAGAGAAGTGATAATTCATTCCCATGGATTATGAGCTTGATTTGTTGAAGAAAATACAAGGCTTGAAGCAAGTGGGAAAATCTGTTCAAGAGTATATTGAAGAGTTCTATGGAGTTCTCATTAGAACCAATCATGCAAAAGCTGATAAGGAGAAAGTGGCCCATTATCTTAATGGGTTAAGACCAAGTAACCAAGATGAACTAAGTCTAGTTCAAATGAACAATATTGAAGAGGCATACTAGTTTTCCCTAAGAGTTAAGGAGAAACTAAGCAAGAAGTTTGACAACAAGAATAGTGGAAGAGGTCATGGTGGAAGATTTGGGGAATGATCTTATGGAGGCTGCAACGATGAACAAAAGAACAAGGATGAGGCTAGAAGTAGAGTTTAGAACTAAAGGGGAAATAATTCCACTCATTTTCATGATCAAAACAATAGAGATCGGAGAGGAAGAGGCTGAGGACAAGGATCTGGAAGAGGAGGCTTATGTGGGAAATTTTTTCACTATGGAGAAGAAGGGCATAGAGCATTTGAATGTTCCCAGTGCCAAGGAAGGATAGATCAAAGAATAGAAGGCTAGGCTAGAGTTGCACATGTTGATGAAGATGCCAAATCATCACATTCTAAAGATGTTGAAAGAGGAGAAGTCCTAGTTAACAGAAGTGTCATGTTGAGTGGTGAGAATGAACCTAATCAAAGAAGGAGCTTGTTTCACACAAGGTGCAAATGTGAAGATAAGTATAATGATGTGATCATTGATGGTGGAAGTACTAAAAAAATGGTGTCAAAAATTATGGTCACAAAGTTGAAGCTAAAGAGGCAGAAACACCTACGTCCATACCATATTGCCTGCATGCAAGATGACCATAAGGTCATGGTCAATGAGCAATGCTCAAAATAGTTCAAGATTGGAAGCTACTAGGATGATTTACTATGTGATATCATACATATGGACATATTTCATATGTTGATGGGTAGGCCATGGTATTTTGATAGGCATGTTGTACAGGATGGGTGAGCAAATACCTATACTTTGACCAAGGATGTAGTGAAGCATAAGTTGAAGTTGTTGAAGGATAAAGAAGAAAAGGTATGCAATACTTCTAGAATATGTTTTGTTGATGGAAAATATTTTCTCAAAGGTATGAAGTGTGAGCATATGTATTTTGCTACAATTCCAAAAGATAGTAAAGAAGAAGTAGAGCAGGTGATTGTAGAAGTTACAGATATGTTGGGAGAGATTCCTGATATTGTATCAAATGATGTACCTGATGGATTCCCCCCAATGAGGAAGGTTAGTCACTAGATGAATTTGGTTTTAGGAGCTAGTTTTCCAAACAAGGCACCATGTAGAATGACACCAACAGAAAGTGAAGAATTAAATAGACAAGTTCATGAATTATTGCAGAAGGGGTTTATTCAAGAGAGTTTGAGTCCATATGATATACCAGCAGTAGTAGCACCAAAGAAGAATGAAGAATGGAGGATGTGCATAGATTTTTGTGCTATCAACAAGATCACAATCAAGTACATATTTCCATTGCCAAGGATAGATGATATTATGGATTGTTTGAGTGGGGCTAAATTTTTCACAAAGATAGATCTGAAGAGTGGGTACCATTAGATTCAAATTAGACAAGGAGATGAATGGAAAACTACTTTCAAGAAAAGGGAAGGATTGTATGAGTGGTTAGTCATGCCTTTTGGGCTAACAAATCCACCAAGCACTTTCATGAGCCTCATGAATGAGGTACTAAACTCTAGGTAGGTTTGGCATTTTGTTTACCTAGATGATATTTTGATCTTTAGTAAGACATTGGAGGAACATTTGATTCATTCTTGAAAGGTGTTTCATAAGTTGAGGGAAGAAAATTTGTTGATAAACTTAAAGAAGTGCATTTTTGTAAAGAAGGAGTTGGTATACTTGGGATTTTTAGTCTCAGCAGAAGGTCTAAAAATAGACCTAGAGAAAATTAAGGCTATCCTTGAATGGCCTACTCCAAGGAGTGCAACAGAGGTGAGATCTTTTCATGGACTAGCTAGTTTTTATAGAAAGTTCATAAGAGGTTTTGGTAGTATTTGTGGACCCTTAATAGAAACAATAAGAGGGGATAGGAAAGAATTTAAGTGGACTGTGAGAGTAGATAAGAGTTTTAATCTATTAAAATGGAAACTTACTAAGCAGCCTATTTTAGCACTTCCATATTTTAATGTGATGTTTCAAGTAGATTATGATATTAGTGGTACTACAATAGGAGTTGTTTTGAGCCAAGAAGGTAGACTTGTTGCTTATTTTAGTGAGAAATTGAATGATGCAAAAAGAAAATATTATGTTTATGACTAGGAATTTTATGCTCTAGTTCAAGCATTAAAGAAGTGGAGACATTATTTTCTTCCTAAGGAGTTTGTTTTTTATATTGATCATCAAGCTTTAAAACATTTGAATATTCAAGAAAAATTAAACCAAAGTCATTTGAAGTGGGTCAAATTTTTGTAGAGTTATACATTTATTTTGAAACATAGGAGTGGGAAGTCTAACAGAGTTGCAAATTCTCTTAGTAGAAGACAAATTTTACTGATACAAATGTAGATTGAGGTGGTTGGGTTCAAGGAAATCAACAATTTGTATCCAAATGATCCTGATTTTGGTGAAGCATGGAAAGCTTGTACATAACCTATTACACTTGACGGTATAATGTGGTTGGATTTCATGATCTAGGATAGTATGTTGTTCAAAGTAAGTTAGTTGTGCATTCTCAAAAGTTCAATGAGAGAGAATCTCATTAAGGAGAAGCATAATGGAGGATTGGTTAGACATTTTTGAAGAGATAAAACCATAGCTTTGGTTGTTGAGAATTATTATTGACCATAGATGTAGCAAGATGTGAAGAAGTTTGGGCAAAATTGTAGAGTATGTCAAATGGAAAAAAGGAGTGAAGTTGAATAGATAGTTGTATTATTCATTACTTGTACCAAAGAAGCTATCAAAGGATGTTAGCATGGATTTTGTTCTTGGATTACCAAGGACACAGCATGGGCATGATTCTATTTTTGTGGTGACTTACAAATTTTCAAAGATAGAACATTTTATTCCTTACAAGAAGAGTAGTGATGATGTTCATGTGGTAGAGTTATTTTTTAGAGAAGTGGTGAGACTACATAGTTTGCCAAAGAGTATAGTTCTAGATTGAGATACCAGATTTGTTGGGTATTTCTAGCATACCTTGTGGAAGAGGTTGAAGATATAGCTAAATTATAGACTGATGGACAAACAAAAGTGGTGAGTAGGAATTTGGGAAATTTATTGAGGTGTTTGGTTGGAATCAAGCCAAAAGGATGGGATCTAATTTTACCATAGGTAGAATTTTCATATAATAATTCTATCGAATATAGTACTGGTAAATCACCATTCTAGATTATATATGGGAGAAGTCTCAAAAATGCTTTTGAATTGCAACAGTTGGATAAAGGAGAGATAAGTAGTGCTGAAGCAGAAGAATTTGATGAACATTTGAAGAACATCCATGAGGAGGTGAGGAAGCACATCATAAAGATGAATACACTATACAAGGCTAAGGTAGATGTGAAAAGGAGGTATAAAGAATTTCATATTGGAGATGAAGTCATGGTTCATTTGCAAAAGGAGCATTTTTGAATGGGTACATATAATAAGTTGAAGATGAAGAAGTTTGGACCGTACAAGATAGTGAAAAGGCATGATTCTAGAAATGCCTATGAAGTAGAGTTTCCTATTGAATTGAATATTTCACCAATATTTAATATTATAGATTTGATAGAATATTATGAAGGAGGTGATGGAGATGAAGTTACAAATGTGCAGTGGAGTATTCTAGTAGCTAGTTCAGCTACAAAGGAGATTGAGGAGATACTGGACAATCATATTGGCAAAAGTACAAGGAACAAAACTTATGAAGAATACCTAGTCAAATGGAAAGGGAGGCTAGTAGAGGATTCATCATGGCTAGCAAGGGAGGAGGTTAACTGTCTTGGTTTTCCTCTAAACACCTTAGATGTGATGGGATCACCTCTCAAATTACCCTGGGTTTCTGATGCAAGAGCATCCTAGGTTTAAGAGCAATCTTGCATCAACCAAAAATATCTTTATTTTCAGTCTTTTCTATTTTAATAAGGACTAGTAGATGGGGTAGTTACTATTTGTGGGAACTTACTATTTTTAGTAAGTTTGTCATACAAGCTCAGAATGTTCTCATTTTCTACATGAAGGTTCATTTTAGAGTAATAAGCCTACTATAAAAATCTCATTGCTCTAGCTTAAGTATCAAAGAAGTTAATGCAGATTTATAGTGAAAAAATTTGTAGAAAAATCTTTTGGCTCACTGTTGGAGGCCTTAGAGTGCCCAGATGAGGTCCAAAAACTTGACAGAAGGGCGCTTGTGTCATTCCAATCCTAAAGATCAAGATTTGGTGTTTCTAAAAATTGGTAATAATAGCCAATCAAAGCAACAGTTCGAGAGTTATGGCCTTCCAAAGTTGGGCTACCCAAAATTTGCAAAATAAATGTCAAAGATGTATTTTTTTGACTCTATATGTTTTTTTAGGGTGTGTTGGCCCTAGGTATTAAGTTTGAGCATCTAGAACCTTCTCGGGTAGCATAAAATTATCTATTTAAGAAAGGCCTGAACATTGTCTAGCAGATTACCATAATGAAAGTGCCAATTTGGGTTAGCATATTGTAATTGTGAATTCTGTAATTTTGCATTTGTGGCAATAATAAGAAGTCCATATTTTTTTCTTGCATTTTCTATTGTTTCTTTTTTTATGTTATGTGTTTATGGTATTAAGGGGAGCACCCTTCATCAATAATCATTTAGCGGTAAGGAAGAAAAATTATCTACAACTAATTTTCAATATAGATCACCTTTTTGTGCCTATTTATATATATTCCAATGCATTTTAATGGAAATAAGATGAGGTTGGGGATCTTACTAATGACCTTACAATTACCCAAGATTGTTTGAAGAGCACTTAGATGACCCTTTACATATCAAAAATTTAGATTTATGAGCCTTGTCAAAAATGAGCTTGGCTCAAGCATCATCCTCCAAAATAAAAATCTAATCTTCTATGGTTTTCATAACACTTGAGGATAAAATTAGTGCTCATGGTTTGAGGAAAGAACCTCTTATGATGGTGAAGCACAAAGAGATTTAATGTTTATATGGGCTTGAGGATGAGCATAATTATTAAATTACTAAATATAAACACAACCTGCATAAAGACCATGAGCCACCTTTGATGGAGATCAAATTGAGAACACATTTGGTGGATATAGATATTGTAATGCCCCACTAAGAGGGCCCAAAAGAACCACAATTAAGCCAATATTGTTTTCTAATAAAATAAAAATGACACTAAGACCATCAGTACATAATGTTTCCATAGAATATAGAAAAAACAACTTAACAAAATTCATTTAATCATAATAAGACTTATTTTCATTCCTAAGTTCTCTTGGGCATCCTAACATTGTAACTAAGGTAACAACTCTCTTACAATACCCAAACTTCAAAAAAAGGATATCAAGTTTCCAACATGAAATAAAGGAGGACACTAGAATTTCCATTAAGATCAAATAGTTACATTGAGGAAAATTATAAAATATGTGTTTTACCACTAATGAGTCAATTTTACATAATTTATCTAAGCATATAAGAAACAGGTGTCAAATGGTGTGCCAAGGTTAGAATTTAACTTATTTTTTTAAATAATCACATTCATAACAACAAAACACAATAATTTCTAAGAAAACAACTCATAAAAAACAATAAGTAAGCATGGAATAGTTGGAAATGTAGAGAAGGCTAGGTGATTCAAGGGGGGGTGAATCAAGAACTAGTAAAACTTTAACTTCAATTCACCAATTAATCCTTCATAAACTAATATGATCTAATTGCATGCATGAAATACTGAAAGTAATAAAACATTCATAACACTTGACACAATATTTGGTAACCAAGAAACCTTCCGAATAGAAAGTAAAATTGGAGTGGGGATGATACCCACAAGCTTTAGTATTGAAGTATAAAGTTGTCCTATTAAGGCTTACAAATGATCACTTCTAATGATATGCCATGTTAGGAGCAATAAGGACTATTAGGTCCACCTTGTGAAAGGATTTATATAATACAATGAAGTATGTGCTCAGTTAGGAGATTTTGCATAAGATTGTTAAGTCCACCTTGTTAAAGAATTTGACTAATGTACCTATTAGGATGAACCAGTAGTTGATCTCTACTCTGCAACTCAATTTACTGAATGAGATTCCTTTGATATAGAAAGATCGCCTAGATGTGATGGATGAGACTCTGCTTTTCCTTATACTTCTTGTAGCCTTTAAACTCGCATGTTCTTCATATTTTATACTCATTTGGATATAACAAGATATTTCTTATTTATACCAATCCAAATAATTATTTTATGAATTTGGCTACAATACCCTATTAAATAATCTTTACTAAGTTGGCTCAGTGTTGACACTTGGGTTTAGAATTCTACTTAGGTGATATTCTAATACTCGACAACACAGTGATCTCAAAAAACTTTGGTACTTGGTTGACACTGGTGTACGGTCCATATTGATCACTTAGGAGTAGATGCAAACTCAGTTAACATTAATGACTTAGAACACATTATGAAGCTCAGTTGACACTACAAATACTTGGTCAGAATTGAAGCTCGGTCATCACTACTATTCCCTTTTCTTGGTTAACATAGCTAGCTTTGTTGACACTATCTTCTACTCTTTCTTAGTTAACACTTCATGCTAGCTCAGTTGACACTGTCTACAAGGTTAACTCTGTGGTGCTCGGTAAAAATGTGACCAACCAAATTACTAAGTGTTTTGGCACTAATTTACAAATACATTGGCCATAAGTTCAACAATATTCCCCTTTGGAATTAGTGACAAAAATACTTATCATACTAAAAAATCTGAATACTCAAAATGATGAGTCAAAACTCCCCCTATCAATGTACTTGGGTCTATATCTCAATTTTGACTACTATGTTGATACTTGGCTAACATTGACTCTATTTTTTTTTTTTTTTAACTTATTTTTGTAGCTTTGTTGTATATATAAATTCTTGTTGAATAATTATATTTCCCCCTTTTTATTCTTGACAATTTGTTTTCTCCTTTATATGCATATGTATATGCTATATTCTATATTTCCCCCTTGTTTTTGACACAAATGCCAAAAAAATGCATATCTACAAGGTAATACCAAAATGTGAGAGGAAATTACTATGTACCTTCAAAATTAGAGACATGGTTTTGTCACAATTTTCTTGCAAAACTTTTGAAGTATGCAAAGTTATCTAAACTTCAACTAACAATTATATCATATGATTAACAATAGAAAAGTTATTATCATGGATTAATGTCTTTCCATGAACAATGTGTTTCTACATTATATCCATGTTAGGAATTATCATACTCTGAATTTTTGATAGTATAGCCTTGATTCTTGTTTCTTCTCTCAATAAATCTATCTACAAGTTGGTCAAATACTTAATCTTGCCAAAATGTGTTCAGTTAGTACTAGGGTCAAGTGACAACTAGTTTGCACTTTCCTTCAGATCCATATCAATCTTTGACATCTTGTCTTTGATTTCCTTGTAGAAATTTGTAGTATCACTAAATTTTACAAATAAGGAAACAACATTATTTACAGTTCTCTCAAAATAATTAAGAATAGTGGACAATTACACTTGGTCTATGGCAATCTTCTATGCCACATTATCCAAAATTTTATTTTCAAATTTTATCTTTGCATCAATAAATATACCTTTGATATCCTCAAGCACTTGATTTTTTAATTCTTCTCTACTCTCAACTTCTATTATTTTTCCCTTTTCTTCTAAAGTTCTCCAAGAATGTCCATCTGATCAAGAGTAAGATTAGAGAGATCCCAAACTATGTCTTCCTCTAAATCAATTTCATCAACAAAATATTTTTTCTCTTTTCCTTTTCCCTTGGAATAGATGAAGGAATGGTTTCCTTTCCTTTACTTATATCTACAATGCTTGGTTGAAGCTTGACTTCAACTGTCATTGCACTTACTATAGAATCACTTGAAATAGTAGCAATATGATTGATTACAGAAATAGCATTAATTACAATAGTACTTATAGTTCCTTGCTATAACTTGGATTGACTTGATTCGAGGGTGAGTGGAGCCTATAGCTTAGTAGATAAAGTAGTGATAGCAATACTCATATCCAAACTCAATAAGATAGATCCACTAGCCAATTGAGTGCTTGGTTGAACAATGTTAAACCTAATGGCTTATGACTCAGATTTTGTCTCCTCTAAGCTTGATGTTACCAATGCATTTCTTGAAGAGTTAGGGAGGGAGGCCATAACCTTTGCTACAATATTTTATGGATCTGAATCTTCAATATTCTAAATTTTAGGTAGATCCTCACTGATTATTTCATCTTCCCTATCCTCTTCATCATCATTCACATCATCAATCTGAACAACTTCCTCAATCATCTTTACAACATACAATCCATAAAAAAATTTCATGCATTTTTATTGGATTGAACAATAGACTCAATATCATTTGACAAAATTAGGAATGGATTGAACTTAGGGGTTAACATTTGTTTATGTTTTTTCAATGCCTCCTTCAATTCTTTGTCTAACAAGTTTGGCATTACCTTTCTCAAGGTTTGATCACAAATGTCCTTGGCAACCATTACTACATTATCCCAATGATATGATACTACCTTAAGTGGGATTCAAGAACTTGTGTTCTTAATTCACTCCGAGAGTATTTCCATTTTGCCATTTTTTCTACTAAGGATTCTATTATTTATTTCTACTCTTTATTTCTAGTTTCATATTAAAGAAACTAAAAGTTTTCCATACCTCCTCCTTCTTTGAGTCACTTCAATCTTTCTTTAAAAGTTGGAGAAGACCTTTCGAATGATTTATGTTTCTCTTCTTCTTCATCTTCTTCTTTATCTGCAAGTCTGAGCTTCTTTCTTGATCTAGTAGGTTTGCTAATGGTAAAAGGAGTTGATTTTGTAGCTCTCCTTGCTATAGATTTACCCTTCTTCTTGGGTGGTTCTTCTTCTAATTCTTCTTCATTTTCATGTTCCTCTTTTTCTTCTTCATCTTCAATATCATCACCCTTACCTTCTATGAGAAGAAGAGGGGAACCATATTTCACATTCTCCTTAGTATTTTCTACCTTCTTCCTTCCTCTCTTGATAATTTGGGAAATCTTGATCTCAAGTGAGATCCTAGTTTTTGCTTCTTCAAAGGTTTTAAAATAAGGTACTTTAAGATCCATGGGCTCATTAAAAAGAGCCTCTATGATGCCCTTAGTATCATCAATGTTCACCTCATATCCAAGAGGTCTTACCCATGCAACTCTAGGCCTGACTACCTGAATATATACCTTATCACATTCCATAGTGAAACATATGTCTTGTTCATAGTCATCCACTAGTTTCTTAGGAATTTTAAATCTACTTTTCATTCTTCCCTTAAAGCTTTCAAAATATACATTCATGATGCCCTCAAAATTTTCTCCCATTTTAGTTATGAATTTATTTATCTAATATGTAATGGGTTTTTCCTTCTTCCATACTACACAACCCTTGGAAAGAAAAATTTTTTGAACATAAAAGAATAAGCACACTAAAATTGAACCAAACTTACACGGATTATTCTTTGATGCCCAGATTCTTTCCATTTTTTTCTCAACCAATTCAACTGCAACTCGACATGGTCACAAGAAAGATTATTTTTTACTACCTTGAAGGCCAAGTCCACAACTTCACATGCAACATCATTTGGTCAGCTAGAACTATAGAACTTATGTGCAATCTCATGAATACCAAACATAATTTCCATTTTAGTGACTCCATTTAGCTTAATTCATTTTCCATCCCACTTGGTGAGAGTCTTCTTTGTCAACTCAACGTAGCCTAGGGTTTTGGTTGTCTTATATTTTTCAAGCATGGGAAATCCAGTAACTCTATGAATCATTTTCTTTGCAATCTTGATAGTTTGATCAAGCCAAAATTATATATCATGAGGACAACTCAATATAAACCTAATCAACTTAATTTGAACATTCCTTAACATGTGAAATATATGGGACAAACCCTTCACTTCTAGGTGTTTGTGCTTGGGTTTCAAGTTTCCATCCACACACAATGCTTTATATGCTTGATTTATCTGTAAACTTCCTAATTCCTAAATTGAAGAATGATAGAAGGATCTGACATCATGAATTAATAGTACCTTTGGTGGAATTTGTGAGTGTGCACTAACTGGGTCCAATTCCTCTATAATCATAGGACTAATCTTGAACTTTGGTTCTTCACACATATTACCCCTTACTAACATCTTGGATCCCTTCTTGACTTTTTTTCTCACTAAAAAATGAATAATATTGAACAAATTCACTCTAAATTTCATTGAACTATTGTGAATTTCTTGGGGGCTCAAGATTACTCTGCCCTTTCACTCTAGATATCATAGTGAAAAATAAAATGTCTAATTCCTCCTGATGGTTTGAATTTACACTTACCTAAATCTTTTCAAAAACTTGTGAAAATTAGATAGAATTGTTCTATTCATGCTTAGGGTTTCTGAAAATTGTGTTAACCCTCATAAAAACCCTAAGGCAAAATTTTATATTTCATGTCAATTGAAGTCCTTTCAAAATTAAATTGCAAAAGTAAAATGGGGATATAAAAAGTTTCTTGCTTTATATCTTTATATCCCTAAGTTTTTGAGCTAGTATCATTTCATACTTTGTGACCTTTTATATCCTTTAAGTTGCAATGTTGTGAAATATTTTTCATCACAACATCAATGCCCTTTGATCACTAACCTTGTTGAAGGTTGTGAAGGAGCAAAGCAGTCTTTACTCAGCTCAGTGTGGTTTCACAGCAATTACTAGTAACATTCATGTTAGAGGTGTGAAGTGGCGAAACAAAGGTTAGCATAAGATAGCAAGTTAGTGGAGGTTTAAGGTGTTTCAATTCGTAATGCTCTGAATTAAAAGAAAATAGTTAAGTTCTAAAATTATCACATGAACATGGACTATTCATGACTTAAAAACTTTCAAGTTGTGATGGTCCACATAAAAAACAAGCAGTCACTGAAATGGCCATCGCAACATTACAGGCTATAATGCATTGACTATATTTTAAGTTGTGACCATGCAAATAGAAGTTAACAATAGTCTAAATGTAAACTAGTAATGATCACAGGCAGTTAGAAAAACCTTTGAAGACATAGTTGTGAGGATGCAAAGAGGTAGCAATGGTTAAGTTTTTAACACTAGTGCATCTTTGCAAGTGGTTAAAGAAAACCTCAGGTTAAGGTAGTGAAATTGTGAAAGCCTATGATTGCACCTTTGCAGGGTTACATATTGGGTGGAGAATCTAAGTTGTAAAGCAAAGATGAGAAGAAAACAATCAAGTTAAAGCCTTATTCGCATGATCTCATAGTTAAGCCATGAAGAAATACTACAATCTACAAAACTCTAAAAGATGTCTAATAGTCAAGAGAAATGTGTATTGCTCATTTGCAAGGATTTAAAGAAAAGTGATTAGTTAAGCCACAATGGTGTGAAATATAATCATGCAATTAAGGATTTAGATCATCACAACATTGCTAAGGATTATGACTGAATCATATTCAAAGTTATGAAGTGGCAAATTCTTAGAATCACACTATCACAAGGTTTAAGTATAGTTACAATGTTGAATTGCCACACCTACAAGGTGGACTCAGAAAAATTAACGTTAAAGGCTAGTGCAAGGTTGCAAAGGTCTCAGTAACATATAATGTCTTAGCTATGAAGTTGAAAAGAGAAGGTGATGTTCAAAAAAAAAGGGTAATTGCATCTTCACGGGGCAAAACATACAACCAAAATATTGAGCTGTGATGTTGTGAAGAATGAAGTAGCAATTAAGGAAAATGATTAGCGCAACATCACACAGTTAAAGTATACATCATGATTGGTAGTTGTGAGGAAGAAATATGGTTATGATCAAAGGCATCACATCATTACAAGAATGAAATATGTTAAGTTGCAAACCACTATGAAGATGTGGAGTAAGAAATAAAGAGCTCATCGCCAAAATGCAGTGGTCAAAAAGGTAAAGTAAGATGAGTTGCATAACAGTGAACAAAAGAAATTGTGCCATCATAGGCCAGACCTAGTGGTTAAATAAAAGAGACATAAGGTTGCAAAATAATAAAAGAAAACCTATTTATCATGGTTGCAACCAAAAACAAGAAAAGAGAAAGAATCATGGAGAAGCAGCGAAAGGGTAATGTTTGCATCATCACAACTCTCAATTATGGCAGCATAAAATGGTTTTCAAAGGCCATGTCTGAGTTGGATAAAAATAAGATGAGTTGGATGTATTAAGATATGAAAAAGCATACTTTTGCCAACTTTTTAAGAATTTATAAGTTTTGAAGTGTGCTATTTTTAAATTCCATCAATGCTATTTTTAAATTCCATCAATGCCACACTCCTATTACAAAGATAGATAAATTATGAAAGATAGGAAAATTTTCAATACCTATTTCATAATTGCTTGAGTTTTCTAAGAAAATTTCAAGTTACACAGTGATTTCCAGTGATTTTTCAGCATACATTATACATAATTGATTGAATTGTGAGAAGAAATGGCTCAAAAAGAAGGAGAGTTGATTGCACAAGTAGTAATTAAGGAGTCTACTACAAAGACAAAAAGCCCTAGCTTGTTTGTTGAAGAATGGATTCACATTCCTCCTAGTTTTAGCAATGCACAAGCTATAAATGATCATGCTTTTAGGGACCAATATGCCTTTTTTAGAGGTGTAGAGGTTCCTAATAGAAACATATATGAATTTTTCTGGTACTTCTACAAGAATAGAACTAAAAAGGTTCTAGTCCATAACCCTTGGGTTAGAAACCTGGGGAAGTTGATCATGCCAAAGGTATTCATTGATGTGGACCTAATAAAGGCATTGATCAAATGTTATAATCCAGTGAGCAATTCATTCCATTGGAAAGATAGAAGCATTTTCCTAGCCCTAGATAAAGCGTATAGAAGCTTTTGACCTAGGAGGTCCAATATCATTACCCATTAACATTGATGACCTAACAAAGAATTTCAAGAAGGATAAGAACTTTTATATGGGTCAAGCAATGACAAGGAATATCCCTCAATTCCATAAAGAGAAGGGAGAGATTCCAAAGAAGAAGGAAATAGAGAAGATCGTGCCTCTGGAGTTCTTCTAAAGATATTTCCAAAACACTATCTTTGGCCTCAAAAAAGTCCTCGATTCATATGGAACCATGAACACCGTGGGAGGACATTATATCATGGCTCTGAAATCCCAACACAAATGTTGGATATAATTATGTAGCATACATAATTGACAACATATATGAGGAGATTACTAATGCTCAGCAAGGACAACTAGAAAATTTCATATTCCCACATTATTCAATGATCATGCATTTGATCTTGTTTAAGAATGTTGATACATTTGATCAAATCTTGTTCTAGTCTACACAAGAATGGGGAGAAAGATTACAAGTACAAAGGTGGACAAGGGTATTTCATAAATCCTACTCCTATTAAAATGTCATTTCTTTTTATAATGATTTTGTCCATCCTATGTTAAAAATTATAGGAATAGTAAATGAAAGAATTCCTAGAGCTATTAGACAAGTTGTTAAGCCTAAAATATGCTTTGATGTTGGTAAAAAACTAATACATGACTAGGAGATTATCTTTTTGTTTGAGAAGTACACTATTATTAGTGTTTTTGGATTCCCTCAGCCACCCCACATTCTACCAAAATATATCCCTAAGAAGTTAGGGTTTGTAGAAGTTTTCTAGCAACTGATTTCACTAAACAGATAATACTTGGGTAAATTGGTCAAGAAGGGAACATTCTTGTGAAGATGCACTAAAGTAGTAGACTTTGAGATAGGAAAGAATGCCATAAACAAGACTGGTGCCTATCTGAGATAATAAAAATTGCAAACTAGACTAGCCAGGAAATATGACCCCTACAATGTCATCAAAAATGTTTTGAAAAATATGAGAGCATACACCTTGCCCCCTACATAACATATGTGGGAAGAAGATGTCATTGTTGAAAGGTTGAGTGAAGATATTGTTGGAAATATAAGAGGAGTAACTAAGAGGGGAGGGGTGAATTAGTTACCATAAAAATAAATCCCAGATCCTTTAGATGTCAACACAAAATATAAACTTCATTGAAAATATTGATGCTCAAAAACCACACAGGTACTCAATTAATACTAAAAATATGTTATAAATCAGCAAATGCTTAACATGTAAATCTTAAGATATTATCTATGATTAACCTTACTTAACTTAGTTGCATACACATAAAAGAAATAGCATGAACACAAGTGACACCAAGATTTAATATGGAAACCCAATTTGGGAAAAACACCAATTGCAACTAGTTACTCATTTTCACTCTTATGAAGGAGCCTTATTTAGGAGCCATCCCTATTAAAGGTTACAAAACACACTATTAGGTGCGACCCTATTAGAGAATTTAATCACCCTATTAGGAGTGGCCTTGTCAAAGGTATTTAGACACTCCAATCTATTGATCTTAAATTGTTTTAACTAATGAGTATCCAAACACTTAAGTCCTTTACTTAGATCATGTCAAAAAAGTAACACATGCCAAGCAGAACATGTATATGATAGAGCATATCAAGTAACTCAAGTGTTGAGTAGATAGTGTATGTTGAGTGATTCAGGAACTAAGCAAGTAGTGCATGATAAGTGATATAGATGTCGAGTCACAATATAGAAGATAGTGTATGCTGAGTATCAAAGACTTGAGATGATAAGTGAGATAGTTTTGTCATAGTTGTTTGTAATGGCACAAAAAACTATGTAAACTATTTTTGAGCAAACTTAAAGATTAAATTATGATATTTTGAAGATAAGGATGAATCTTAAGTTGGAATCCCTATAAATTACATGCAACCAATCAGGTAAAGAGAAGGTTTAAAGTGGAAAAATGGATGAATCATAGTTGTCAATTCATAACTAATCCTAAGTCACCTAAGTCTTCTTAAGGAGGAAAAACCCTAAACTTTCAACAGTGTGGAGAAGGTGTATGAAGGAGTGAATAGAGAAGTTTGCATGTGCAAATAGAGCCTTCATGGTGACTAAGGAGTTATGATCTAAGATTGCATTGCAGAATCAATTAAAGGAGAACATAGGAAGAGAAGAGCATATAGCAAAGAGACATTTGATTAAGAAGGATCAAGAGTACATCAGTTTAGTGGTGATCTATCATCAAGCAACCAAGTTCTAACCATAGGATCAATGTTGAGACATTCTAACAAGTGATTTCAATCAAAATCTCTTAACAAAGTAGTCCTAACGGGCTATATTGAAATCCTCTAATCGGGTGCTTGCTTAATTGTGAGTTGAAGTCCTTTAGCAAGGCACACTTCTAATAGGGTGTTGAAATCCTTTAACAGGGTGAGACCTAATAGTTTTTGTAAGCCTTTAATAGGGCAGACCTTTCATAGGGTAGATCATGTCTCATGATCAAAACATTGTAACCTTCATTAGATACCATTTATTACTATAGTAGTGAAGACTTGTGGGTGTCATCCCCACCCTAGTTTTACCTTCTCGTTGGAGGGTTTCTAGGTAATCATATCTAATTTAATATGTGTGTGAATACTTATATGTTATCATGATTTAGATGTATATGTTTTAGATAGTATTTCAGTTTACTTAGTGAATGTATGAGATGGATGTGTGGTGAATTTTTTTGTGGGTCAAAGTCTAAACTATTGATTCCCCCCCCCACCTCACCCCACTTAGAAGTTTACCTTTTCTATTATAATTCCAAAAATTAGTATCAAAGCCTTGTTCTCTGAAAGAGAAACCTTGCAAGTTTGAGGAAAGATCTTGGAAATGGAAGTCTACAAGTTGGGAAATATTATTAAGAATAAAGAAATTGAAATACATCTCATTCTACATCAACAAAATCAAGCAAGAGAATATTTAAAGAAATCTTTAAAGAAAAGGAAGGAAATTTCTATTGAGGAGAATGACACATAATATAGAGTGATGGACACTACTAAGCTATTTTTTGATAGAGACTCCAATAAATTTGATGCAACTATTGTAGATCTAATGGAAAATAATAGAGCCCAAGCTGGGGAAATTAGAAAATCTCAAGTTAGAGCAAGAATCACAAGCCATACTACTATGTGAGATGACTAAATAGAAGAAGAAAGCCATGGAAGAAAAAGCCATAATTGAAGAAGAAAAAATAATTTTGAACAAAAAACTAGATTAGAAATCATTAGAGCTAACCAAGATTTCTAACACGCAATTGGATACTTTGAGTCATATGATGAATACCAACTATGAGCTGAATGTCAAGGACATTGAGATAACAACATTAAAGTTGTAGAATGAGCAATTGAGCAATGACCTAAAAAGGGAAAATAAATTTGCTGAAAATTTCAATAAACCAAATGAAGCTATCAAATAGTTTGAGCAATTATTGAGATCTCCTAGATCCAATAATGATACATCTGGATTGGGATACACAAGTACTAAAGAAGGAGAATCATCCAAAAGTGTTGAAGAAAGGAGCAACAAAGGTAATAAATCCAAACCTACTTGTCATAATTGTGGTAAGAAAGGGCATACTACTAATGTTTGTAGGAGCAAGACTATAAATTAGGATGTCAAATATAAAAGCATGGTTCATTTTCATAAGTGCAACAAACAAGGACATCAAGCACATGAATGCAAAACTAAAACCATGCACACATAAGGATTTGAAGGATATTTCTATAACTATGAGAAGTATGGACATAGAGCTTTCAAGTGTAGATCCAAACCCATGTGGTCATCAAATAGGCAAACAAAGGTAAGGAACAATGGCAACTCTTATAATTGGGATTATAATACAAAGTATAGCTATCATCATTGTCAAGAATATGGACATGTTCTTGAGAATTGTATTAGGACACACTTTAGAGGTGACTGCGAAAGGTGGTTGAGTCAAACCACATGTTTTAGTTGTTTGAAGACTGGTCACATCAGTCGATATTGTCCAAAAAAGTCAAAGGAACCACATTGTGTGTTTGATAAAGGAAAAACAAGGAAGATGTTGAAAATATTAGAAATAAAATGAACAAGGCATGGAAGAAGAAAGATGATTGCAGCACATCAAATGGAGAAGGGATCACTTCACCTAATGGGTCAGGTGATCACACCTCATTAAACTAAGCAATTAAGAGGTATGTGGGACTGATATTCAAAGGTTATATCATACATCAATTCCAAAGGATTTAGTACTGAAATATTACATACACATGAGCAAAGATGCAAGATATTATTAGGAATCCAAGAAAAATCTTTAAGTTTTTCATGTTGTTGCCGAGCATGAAAAATTTCCTATATGTGTCAAGCGAAATGTAAGAGGATGTCAAGCTAATAGATTGGCTAGTTGATGTTGAGCTCATAATTATTGTCGAGTGAATGAAATGTTAATGTATGTTGAGTGAGCCTAAAATT
Source organism: Cupressus sempervirens (assembly GCA_028749045.1). Taxonomy (NCBI): domain Eukaryota; kingdom Viridiplantae; phylum Streptophyta; class Pinopsida; order Cupressales; family Cupressaceae; genus Cupressus; species Cupressus sempervirens. The sequence goes on from CM053784.1 coordinate 590,921,004, forward strand.
GGTTGATGTTGAGCTTATAGTTGTGTAAGCACTTAGCATTAACTACAGGGTTTCAAAAGGGTATTTGATTGATTTCAACTCGTTTTTCATCATTTTCAAACCAAGAAAGAGCAAGAAGAGAATGAGGTGATCTATAAATCCATCCAAAAGTTATTGTAGAATATTTGAGCAGTGATTCATTACCATTTTATCAGATCTTAGAAGGTATCTATCAAGTGCCAAGCTATGTTGTTTATATTTTTGTAAACCCTAGTTTCACACAATGGCATCTAGTTCAAAGAATGTAGAGGGTAAGGAGGTTTTGAATGTTCAACTAGCTAGTAATGAGCTTAAGCAACCAATTTTCAAGGCCATTCCTGACATTTCTTACAAACAAGACCCATCTAGTGTGTTATCCATGATACCATTGAATGTTTTAATGGTGCAAGATGTTAGGAAATGTTATAACTATAAAATTGGTAACACTAGAGATATGGAGATTAGGCAAGCATATGGTAGACTCTATGAGAATGGTGTAAGGAGGGAAGAATCTAAAATTGTAGAAAAGAAAGGGTTAACATGAGTCCTAGATTTCCCAAATGTGTTCAAAATAGAATGGATTAGGATAGTATTGAGTAGGATACATGATAGTTCACTATGGTTGGATAATGGACCTATCAGAATAACCAAAAGGATAATCCATAGGGTAGTAGGGTATCCAACCCTAGATCGGCCTAAAACATTGAGGAGTGATTCAAAAGAGGTTATTGAAAAGAATATAGGAGCCATGTGGAACAAGAGAGGAATGACAATTGACACCATTATAGATGTGTTGATAGACTTTTCAATTAGGGTTATTTCACATAAATTTTACCAATCCAACAGATTGAATAGTGTGCCATGTATTACAGTAGATATTGGTTATAAGATTGTTAAGAAAGATCACACATATGATCTTGCAAGGTTACAACTACAACAACTAATGGGGAACCTAGGACCAATAAGAAAGACAAAGAGTGCTCAATATAAATTTGGTCCTATCCTAATATGTATTTTCTTTAATGTTCAAAACACATTTCTCACATTTGGCATAGTTGCATGGAAAACAAACAGGTCAGTAGCAGTGTAGATTAGTGAATTCATTAAATAATTGGATGAGAATTTTGAGTCAATTATGACAAGCGACTTTGAAGGCTTTAACCAGTTTATGAAGAAAAGATTGAGAATTCCAATATCTTTAGTGGAACGACATTATGATGATGTTTGTTTCCTAGTTGATGTTGACTACACTTTTGTTCAAGCAACAAACCCAAGGGTAATATGGTTGAGACCATTAGGGTATGAAATCAATGTAGATGAGGCCTCTATAGCTATTATAGCTTTCCTAGTAGAAGAGATAGACAACAATGCCAAGACATTTGGAAACTATGAAATGGAAAAATCTAAGATTACCATGGAATTGAAGACTGCCTATGTTATCAAGAAGGATAAATTGATGAAGAAACTAAAAGCTAAATTTGGTGAAGGTACCAAGTAGGAAGAAGATGAGGATCAAGAGGATGAAGAGGAAGAAGACATCCAAACACAAGCACCACTTGTACTTACACAAGGAATGGGAGAAGATCAGACAAAGGAGGAGAATGAAGTTGTTGAAGGTTCCAAGGAAGAAGAAGTTGAGGAAGCACCTACTCCCACTGAAAAAAAGAAGAGAAAGGCTAAGGCACAACCTATGACAAGGGCTAAGAAGACTATCAAACCAAGCCAAGCCAAGCCTACAACACCTACTACAAGGGCTAGTGCATGTGTCACTACACAAAAGGAAAAGGAGAAAGCCAAACTAGCAAAGCAAGAAGGAGGAGATCAAAAAAGGCCAAGGAGGAAATACATTGCACAAGCAAAATCTAATGAGGAGAAAATAGAATCATATAAAAATACCCAATTCAAAGTCGTGAGTCACAATCCACTATCAGATCTTGAAAATCTATGTAAAAATGTCAAGAATAGTGCAGATTTATCAGGATTTTCTCATGTTGATTTTGATAATCTTGGTAAAGTAGAGAAGAATCAAGTGGAGGAGGCTATATATGCCAGGATGGAAAATTTTAAGAAATTCCCACTACAAATTGCTAACTCAATGCCTAAAAGCTTATATGAGAGAGTTGAGAAAAAATGGCACTATTGTCTAAATTTTGAAAGACAAATAAGGAAGACTTCACTTGCACAAGTCATGCCTAAACTCAATAAAGCACAAATTGCTAAGGCTATGAAGAAATATGCAGCTAGGTTTGTACATAAATATAGAGCCTTTAGCATACTGCAAAACAATATTGAAGATGTAGTTAAGAAGTCCACACAGATGTGGAAGGTAACAAATGGGATTGCTACAATGAAAGGAGAATAGGAACCTATTGAGGTAAAGGATAATGAAGAAGATGATAACAATGAAGACATAGTCGAGGGAGGAACTAAAATTCATATAGATGATAAGGCAATAGCTAAGGTAGAGTGGCAAGAAGAATAGAGTGTAAAAGATACACAATTTCCTAATCTCAACCCTCAACATGTAATAAGTGTAAATACTGAAACAATTACAGTAAAGGATATTTCTGATCTAACTGCTCAGAACATCAATACCATTATAGAGGAAGATCTCAAAAAGATACTTGATCAATCTACACTATAGAAAAAATTATGTGTTAATCCTATTTTGGTGAGTGTAGATGAACTACAAAAAATAGTGACTAACACAGCAAGGAAAGAGGTGAATACAAAAGAACCACCTACCATCATCCCTCAAGTCAGTATTGTAAAACCTTTGGATAAAGTACCTAAAGCTACATCAAAAAAGGTTGATATAGTTTTAGAAGAATTCAATAGAAACCCAAGCCACTGCTAAAGAATAGAGTCAAATAGGTTAGATAATCTTATCTTCACCTCCAACACACAAGGACAAGCCTAAAGAGACCAAGTTGACACCATAGGTGAAAGAGCAAGTAGCAATTCAAGCCTTGGTAACTTTACCAGAATCTAGCACTCCTTCAAGTCATACTCTTTAGAACCCAAGCATAGATGCAACACTATTGTAGATCTTAGTGCCAAGTCCAAGCTCATGAAAGGATGAAGAAGTGATACAATATGGAGATGTGAGTCTTGATGAAGAGATTTTGTTACCAAAGTATGATTGTGACACATTGACCATAGAGAAGATGGGTATGTTGCAACAAGCCCTAGCTAGAAAGAAGCATTAGAAACTACTAATAAGGGAGCATAGGAAAAAGAAAGAATTATTGGATATCAAGGACATCTTTTTAAATGCATTTTGTCTGCCAACTCTAGATGAGACCAAGCCACTCATTGAACAACTGAAAAACATAGCGGAAAAGGTTAGTGATGTAGATATTAACACAAATGCTAAATTGTTAGAATGGTTTGAGAATAAATTTTAAAGAAAATTAAATAAGAAAATATTAGGTGACATAGCACTCACACAAGTTGCAATGGAAACTAAGGTTGAGGATGTGAAGAAGGTGCTTGAGAACATTTTCTCACTATACACAAAATTATGCAATCCAACACTCTTCACGCAAGAGACTAGAAGTCACATTTTGAGTTTGGAAAGTCAAATTAATTCATCATGTGCAAAATTACCTATGAATCTAACTCAAAGTGAAAAGCACTTTAGAGCTTTGCTAAAAACATAGAGTCAGTTAGCAGCATTGTCTGTAGAAGCCAACATAAGGGAAAAACTGATTAGCATCTAAACAATATTGACCTCACACATGGAAATTTTGCACAAGGAATTAGGCTATGCCAAAATTCTTATAAAGAAAGACCTCAATATTTCAACATTAGATGGCCTAGTCCACCTTGATACTAAGTTAGCCATCCAAATCAAGTCTTTGGATGTAGCATGTGAAAATTGAGATGTAGCTCTCAAGATTATACTAGATGTCCATAAATCTTTTCTAGACAAAAACACTATAAGTGTATAGCCCATTGACATAAGTGTCAAAAAGGGGGAGAGTAAGAAAAAGGGGGAGATATAGATTTTGGGAGAGTAATAGAGAGGAGATAGAGAAGAATGGGGGAGAGTGAGAAAAGGAATAAAGAAAAAGGTAGAATAAGCTAAAGGGGAGCAAGCACAAATAGCATGAAGTCAAAGAGTATCAGTTAAGATATATTTACTTAGTAGGAGTAACAAAATTTTGAATACAAAATAGACCTATCAACTCAAGAGGATTTAATCAAATTTTGAGGTATCTAAGTTGATTAGAAGATTTTGAAATTTTGAAGTTTTGTGCATAAGCCGAATAAGAGATATGTTATGCTTGTAAGGATAAGGATATTATTGCATGACCAAGTGTTTCTTATACTCATGTCAAAGGGGGAGATTGTTGATATCAAATTAATTTTGACTAATGAGTGTCCACATACTTAAGTCATTTACTTAGTTCATCCTGAACAAGTAACACATGCCAAGTAGAACATGTATATGATAGAGCATGTTGAGTCCATAGTGAGTGCCAAGACACTCATGTGTTGAGTCACTCAAGTGCTAAGCAGTCAGTGTATGTTGAGTGATTCAAGAGTCGAGCAAGTAGTACATGTCAAGTGATATAGATGTCAAGTCATAGTATAGAAGACAGTACATGCCGAGCATCAAAGACTTTAGATGTCGAGTGAGACAATTTTGTCATAGTTGTTTTTAATGGCACAAACAACTATGTAAATCATTTTTGAGCTGACATAAAGATTGAATTACGATATTTTGGAGATAAGTATGAATCTTAAGTTGGAATCCCTATGGATTGCATGCAACCAATTTGGTAAAGAGTAGGTTTAAAGTGGAAAAATGGATGAATCATAGTTGTTGATTCATACCTAACCCTGAGTTACCTAAGTCTTCTTAAGGAGGACAAACCCTAAACTTTCAAGAGTGCAGAGAAGGTGTATGAAGGAGTGAATAGATAAGTTTGCATGTGCAAAAAAAAACATTCATGGTGACTAAGAAGTTATGATCTAAGATTGCATTGTAGAATTAATTACAGAAAAATATAGGAAGAGAAGAGAATATAAAAAAGAGACATATGATCAAGAAGGATCAAGAGTACATCAATTTAGAGGTGATCTATCATCAAGAAACCAAGTGCTAATCATAGGATCAATGCTAATACATTATAACAGGTGATTTTAGTCAAAATATATTAACATAATAGTCCTAATAGGTTATATTAAAATCCTCTAACTGGGTGCTTACTTAATTGTGAATTGAAGTCATTTAGCAAGGAACAATTCTAACAAGGTGTTGAAATCATTTAACATGGTGAGGCCTAACAATCTTTGTAAGCCTTTAATAGGGCAGACCTTTCATAGGGTAGATCATGTCTCGTGATCAAAATATTGTAATCTTCATTGGGTACACTTTATTAATGTAGTAGTGAAGATTTGTAAGTGTCATCCCCACCCTAGTTTTACCTTCTCATTAGAGGGTTTCTAGGTAACATATCTAGTGTCATATGTGTGTGAATGCTTATATGTTATCATGATTTAGATGTACTTTTTTACATGGTATTTTAGTTTAATAATTGAATGTATGAGATGGATGTGTGGTGAATTTTTTTATGGGTCAAATTCTAAACTATTAATTCACCACTCCCCCCCCCCCACCTCAGAAGTTTACCTTTCCTATCTTAATTCCAACACAATCTAGAAATAATGCCTTGTTAGAGGATTTACAAATAGTTGTTAAGATAACTCTGTTAAGATATTTTAGTCACTTCTACAATGGTTAGAGAGTAACAATGTGATGACCTAATTTCTTATGCAACTGAATTGCTGATTATAGATCTCAATTCTAGCTTGTATACTTGATCCTCCCTAATTGAATGTATCTTTGTAGCTCCACAAGGATATTCTTCTTATCCTTCTAATTTGCTTCCTCTAAGCATCTTCTATACTTCCATGTACTTCCACACTTCAATCCTCAACTTGACTTTATACTTATACCTTATGCATTGCCAAGTTAGTTTAAGTACATCTTAGAATAATTAATATTCATCTCCTCAGTTGGCTAGAACCAACAAAAAAATCTATTAAGCTTAATATTCCAAAATAAGAAAATCCTTCGTTAGTCGACCTTGTTCAGTAGACTCTAACTCAAAAATGATTCTCTTGTATTAACCAAGTGAACTCATTTAATATTGCATCTTCACAAACTTTCATTGGTAACCAAGTGAGCTTAGTTAACACTAGTTCCATCTAAATTTTCTTCATTAACCGAGTGAGCTCAGTTAACACTCAACTTCTATGAACTTTTCTTTAACACCTGAGTGAACTCGATAGACACTGACTTCTAAAGTTAGAAAACTCTAGAATGCTTGGCTGATATAGGAAACTGACTTCAATGCTCAAGTGAGCTCAACATACACTATCTATCAAAGATGTGGCATTTTGTGTAACATCAAAGACAATACACAATTAACCAATTTTTTTCAACAATCTCCCTTTTTGGCATTGATGGCAACACAACATGTCATAATACAATAAAATTTTAGAGAAAAAAAATAGTAAGGAAAATATCCTTAGTTTCATTCGAATTCTCATCCATGAGAACTCCCTCTATCGGTGTGAACTCCCTCTACTTTAGTTGCTTCCTCTGTCAGCAAGCTTTGTCTTTAACATTTTCTTCTAATAGAAAATTCTCCCTCTTTGATATTAGACCAATTTCATTCTCCCTTTTTGACATCTTCAAGAAAAATTTATGTGATATGACACACACAAACTTCTCCCTCTTTGAAATTTTATGCCAAAGAGCATATTTAGTGAATATTAATGTACCTAATGTATTGATTCATATGCAATCTACCCTTTTTAATACTGCATCAATTGACTTCATCTTCAATATACTCTAGTCGATGCATCACAAAACTTCATTTAGTGATCTTTAGATAGGGAAATGACCCCTAACTTACCTCTTAGATACAAAAATGTATCCTTAGGTAATGGCTTAGTGAATATGGCTACAATTTATTCTTTAGTATTCACATATTCCAATCTTACCTCTTTATCTTGCACCAATTCTCTTAGAAAATGATATTTTATAGCAATGTGTTTGGTCTTGGTATGCATCATTAATTCTTTGATATATTAATTTCACTCGTGTTATCATAGAATATAACTACTAGATCCTTGATCTCTACCTTCATACATGCCAACAGTTGCTTGAACTAAACAACATTGGAGCAATTAACTATTGCTGCCACATACTCTACCTCTATTGTAGATTGAGAAATGCAATTTTGCTTCTTACTTGTCCAAGATACTAGTCTTTTACCAAGAAATAACCTTCCACCACTAGTGCTCTTCTTATCATCAACACTTCCTTCCCAATCAGCATGTGTAAATGCTTTCAAATCTAAATTGCCTCATTTTTTATACCATAATCTATAGTCTTCTGTACCATTCAGATACTTCATGATTCTCTCAATTGCCATCATATGGTTTTCTTTAGGATTTTCTAAGAATCTTGCCACTATACCAATTGCTAATGCAATATCAAGCCATGTGTGCACTACATACTACAATTTTCCAATCATTGATCTGTATGTTGTCTAATCTACCTCCTTGGAATCATCATTTTTGGAAAGCTTATGTCCAATAGACATAGGTGTTCCAACTGGTCTTGAATCTTCCATTCCAAACTTCATTAGTATCTCCTTGATATATTTGGATTGAGTAGTGTAGATACCATATTTTTTCTATTGAATATATAATACAACAAAGAATTTTATCTCTCCAAACATGGACATTTCAAACTCCTTACTCATCTCTTCTAAAAAGGCTTTGCACAAGTCATCATTTCTAGTAAACAATGTGCAATCTACAAAGATTTCTACCAATACAATCTTCTTTTTTGGTCCTTCTTTGATATATAAGCTATTGTTATCATTTGTCCTTTGAAAACCAATCTTCATGAAATAGTTATGAAGTCTTTCATAAAAAGCTATAGAGCTTGCTTGAGACCATACAATGCTTTGTGCAACTTACAAACCATATCCTTTTTGCTAGGATCTACAAAACCTTCAAGTTGATCTATGTAAACTTTCTCTTCAATAATTTCATTCAAGAATGTAGATTTCACATCCATTTGATAAAATTTAGATCTTCTATGTGTAGCATAAGAAAGTAAAGTTATAACACCTTTTAATCTTGCAACAGGAGCAAAAGTTTCACCATAATCAATACCTTCTTCTTGAGAATAACCTTTGCAAACTAACCTTGCTTTGTTCCTTAAAACTTCTCCATCTTCATTCAACTTATTTTTGAAAAACCCACTTTGTGCCAATTACATTTTTATCCTTGGGTCTAAGAATAAGAGTCTAGGCCTTATTCCTCTCTATTTGTTCTATTTCTTCATCCATAGCTTCAATCCAACTTTCATTATCCAAAGCATCTTTCACTAATCTAGGTTCACATTTAGTAAGCAAACATGTACTTGCATGAAGAGCTCACTCATCTTCGTCAAGTATTCATGTTAAATGGATATTCTCACAGGCAGATCTCTAAGGCTATCAACCGAGCCAAGTCCTTTCTTTCTAGGTGTACCCTCAGTCCTCCACCAAACCAGCCTCCCCGGTTTGCCACCCTTCCTTTTGTTGATGGCATCTCTCAAAAGTTGGCCAAGATCTTATCTAAAAAGGGTCTTCATACTGCTTTCAAACCCCTTTTGCAGGTTCGTCATCGAGTTCCTCCCCTTAAGGACACCAAAGACTCTTTCCTCGACTCGGGAGTCTACAAGATTGAGTGCTCTTGTGGGGCCCCTTACATAGGGGAAACAGGCCGTTCTTTTCGTACCAAAATTTGGGAGCATGGTGCAGATATCAGACATGATAGAACCCATAAATCCGCCCTTACTGAGCATTCTTCGGCCACCAAGCATCACATTTGTCTGGAGGCCGCCAAAATTCTTTCCAAGGAGGATAACTTCTTCAAAAGAAAACTTAAGGAAGCTATTGAAATTAACTATCATCCCATCAACCTCAATCGAGATGATGGATGGTCCATCAGCTTGTCTTGGCAACCTCTCCTGGGCTCGCTTAAGACTCAGCATCACCCTTGATGCTTCTCGAGCTTTCCTGCCCCCCCGGGTTTGTCCCCTAGCCTTCCCTTGTCACTCCCCCATTTTGGCCTGTCCGATTTATGGGGGAGCCCCCCGCCCCCCCTCCTTTCGTCTCCAGTCTCTTGGCCCCACCTTGTGGTCTCTGAGCTCCTTCCTCCTCATATTCTCTGTGTTCTTTTCTCAGGTTGCTTCCTGTTGTCTCTCCACTCTTTTTGCATTCTGTCTTAGGCCTCTGTGTCGCTCTAACCCTAGAGCTCTTTCCTGTGCCAGTGGTTTCAGCCTTGGGTCTTCCATCTTGATGTCTTGTTTTTTATTATTTTCCTCTTTTATTCATTCATTTTTTGCTTTTTATCTCTTTGTGCTTGTTTTCTTTAATCTGGGTGGGTTCCAGTGTTGTGTTTGCTTCGCACTCATGGCATATTTACGCAATTTCTTTTAGTAGCACGTTGGGTCTTAGGTTCGATCTATTTATTTAGGTTTTTTGCTCCTGAGTTTTTTATCTTGTGTATAGCTTCTTTATTTTGGTATCAGGGCCTTTCTAATGTTTCTCCTCTTGTTCTTTCTCTTGGGGTTTTAAAATATTTTTTGGCTTGTTCGATTTTTTAGATTTAGTTGTATATAAGTTCTTAATTTTTGCACATGCTTTTATTTATTTATTTTTTGTTCTTTTATTTATTTATGTTAGGGATTGAGCCTTCTTTTTTATTATTATTTATTTAATACTTAATTTTTTAAGTCCTAATCTTTGTATTTTCCACCTCTTATAGTTATTTATTCTTTTTCATAATCGTGTGCTTCCTCCCTTTCTCACGCTGATCCTTAATTTTTTAATTTTTTATTTATCTACTTATTTATTTATTTTTTAATTTTTATTTAGTTATTTACTTTTATCATTTTTTAATGCATATTAAAATTTCCTTTACATCTATGCACATTATCTGCATTTTTTCATATGATTGGTTATTCTGTACCGGTTCTCTTGGTGGTTATGTCTTTATTTTTGGTCCTCTTGGTCTTTGTGCCCTTTCCCCCCCCCCTCTCCTTTTAGGACTGCTTGTGGTGTCCTGGTCTGCTCATTCCATATTTTGATGTTCTCTTGTCCTGATGATGGATCATGTAGTATGATCCGAAACGTTGATGCTAAAAAAACTCACACAATCTAATCCAGAAACATTGCTCACATACTAATGGATTGTGGAAATCTGATTATGTTAATTAAACATGTACTTTTCAATTTATTTCTTGTCATTGTCCCATCTGACTTGTCTCCAATGATCTAATTAGGTGCATGGTTCCTTCTGACATATCTTTCTAACATGGGTACTTTAGATTTATAATTTTTTATATTAACATCTCCATGTTCTTCTATATCAAGCCTAGGTCCCATTGCCTGAGACTTGGGTTCTTTAGACTTGATTTTCTTTGTCTGTAACTTGTAGCCTCTAATTGTGACTCGACTCCTTCAAACTATGACTTAGGTTGTACTAGTTGTAGCTCAGGTGCTTTTGGAGATTTTGGGGACTCAGGAGGTGAGGCCTCCTAACTTCCAATTAGATTTAGCAATGTATTAGGTTCATAGTAAATAAACTTTTTGTAGTCCTCGAGTTCTTTGTTGCTCTCTTCTTCAATCTTTTCTACAAACTCAAAAATTCTCACATGTGCACTTTCTATGATCTTATGAGTGAATAAATTCAAACATTTATATATTTTAGTTCTACTAGAGTATCCTAGGAATATGCCTTCATCACCTTTGACATCAAATTTATCTTTCCTAGTCTCTTTCAGAATATAACATTTTCTACCAAATACTTTCAAGTAACTTACATTAGGTTTGTAGCCATACCATAGTTTATAAGGAGTTTGATTCAAATCTTTCTTCAGTTGTACTTTGTTCAAGATATGCACTGCAGTACTAATTACTTCCTTTGAGTATTTGATTGTAATACTCTTTTTATCATCAAGGTTCTTGCACAATCCATGATGGATCTATTCCTTCTTTCATCGATACCATTTTTCTAAGATGTACTAGGGGTTGATGCTTGTCTTTTAATTCCTCTTTTAGTAAAGAATTCATTAAATTCATTAGAGATGAATTCACACCTCTATTTGATGTCAAATACTTCAGTTTCTTTCCAGTTTTATTTTCTACTCTTGCCAAATACCACTTAAACTTTTGAAAATATTTTTGCTTCTCTTTTAGATATATTTCAGTCATCATTCTAGAATAATCATCAACAAAAATAATAAAATACTTATCTCCACTATAGCGTTCTATTCCAATATTTCCACATAAGTATGTATGAACTAGCTCTGAGACTTCTTCAGAATGATAGTTCTTTCTTTTGAAACTTGTCTTACCCATCTTACCAATTCAAAAAAAAATTCATAGGCCCATACCAGGTTTCCTTAGATTAGGAATACCTCTCACTCTTTTGTTTTTTTTTTTTTTATCTTTATCAGATTATCAAAGTTCACATGACATAACCTTTTATGCCATAACCATCTTTCTTCTAAAACATGAACTTTCACTAAGATCTAAGTAGAATAGATTACCTTTGGTTTGTTTATTGAACCCAACCAGATTTCCTTTTCCATCCAATAGCTTGGCCTTCCCATTTCATGAATTCTATCTTGAATCCAATATTATTCAACTGTGCCACACTCAATAGATTATGCATTAGTCTTTCAACCCAATAAGCATTATTACATCTAAGTTCATTGGTTAGTGAGATACAACCTTTTCCTTTTATGCAACATGGTTCATTATTTTCAAATCTCACATTTCCACCATCATAATGTTCCATATGTTCAAACTTTGTTTTGTCACCAGTCATTTGATGTGAGAAACAACTATCAATAATCCATGTATCATTTTTTATAACATGACAGATAAGTGCCATTTTATCTCCATCATCGGATTCATCTTTTACAATAATATATACTATTTCATCATCTATACTACTATCTGAATCCTTAGCCATAAAACAAGATTTCTTACCTTTGTCCTTGTAGTCTTTGAAGTTCTTGAAATCCTTCTTGATTTTTTACTTGCTATGCTTCTTTTCATCTTTGTCTTCTCTATTTGGACATCTTACAACAATGTGTCCAACTTCTTCACAAGAAAAATAGATTAAAGGGATTTTACTTTTATACTTTCCTTTGCCTTCGGGATACCTTCTTGAAAGAAATGCTTCAATGGCTTCAAGATCACTGTTAGAACTATCTTCCTATTCCCTTTCAGATTGTTTTCTATTTGACCTTTTATCTTTCTTCTTGAGTGATACCTTGGCTTCAAATGTAGACTCAAGGTTTCTATAATTCAGGGTATAATTATCATAGGTATCTAATTCAAATGCAATCAATTTTCCAACTAGAGAATCAAAAGTTATATTGTTATTTTGGATCACAACTCATCTCTTGAATAGAAAACACTTTGATTACATAGATAGGAAGAAGGGTTCTAAGTACCTTTCTTACCACTATTACATCCTCAATTGTTCCTCTAGAGGCTTTGATAGCATTGCCACTAGCTTGGATTCTTTCAACATATTTTACAATGTTTTCATCATCTCTCATCTTCATCTAATAAAATGACCTCTTAAGCTTTCTACCTTGGCTCTTTTCACATTATCATCACCTCCATAGATATCCTTTATTTTGGTCCACATGGCATACTGCACATCCTTTGACCTCATCAAATTCAACATAGTTAAGAGATTATGCTATGTCAATCATCATGATAATATGATTTTTCTTTTTAGAAATCTATTCCACAATCAATGTTCTAGTAGGGAATTTGTAAGAATTTTCTAGAAACTTCAAACCTAAATCTAAGTGCAACTTCATAAGGTCATGTCATGCTTCAAAATTATCTATGTTCAACTTAGGAATCTCTCTTCTATAAGACATCTTGATCTTTAGCTTAGGTCCTTGAAACATTATCTACAAGCACCAAGAAGCTCTGATATCAATTGTTGGAAATATAAGAGTAAGTGAGAGGGGAGGGGTGAATTATTTACCACAAAAATAAATCCCATATCCCTTAGATGTTAGCACAAAATATGAACTTCACTGAAAATATTGATGCTTGGTAAACACATAGGTACTCAGTTAATACTAAAAATCTATTATATATTAGCAAATGCTTAACATGAAAATATTAAGATATAATCTATGATTAATCTTACTTAACTTAGTTGCATACACATAAAAGAAATAGCATGAACACAAGTGACACCAAGATTTAATGTGGAAATCCAACTTAGGAAAAAACCATCAATTATAACTAGTTACTAATTTTCACTCTCTTGAAGGAGCCTTGTTTAGGAGCCAACTCTATTAAAGGTTACAAAACACACTGTTAGGTATGACCCTATTAGAGGATTTAATCACCCTATTAGAAGTGGCCTTGTTAGAGGTCTTTAGACACTTCAATCTAAAAATGCCACCTTGTTAGAGGGTTTACAAATAGTTGTTAAGCCAACTCTGTTAACAGATTTTGATCACTACTACAATGGTTAGAGAGTAACAATGAGATGACCTGATTTTAGTGCAACTAAATTATTAATTACGAATCTCAATTCTAGCCTGTATAATTGATCCTCCTTGATCAAATGTATCTTTGCAGCTCCACAAGGATATTCTGCTTATCCTTCTAATTTGCTTCCTCTAAGAATCTTCTATACTTCCATATACTTCCACACTTAAATCCTCAACTTGACCTTATTCTTATAGCTTATGTATTTCCAAGTTGGCTTGAATACATCTTAGAATGATTAATATTGATCTCCTCAGTCAGCTAGAACCAACAAACAAATATATTAAGCTTAATATGCCAAAATAAGAAAATCCTTTGTTAGCCGACCTTGCTCGGTAGACACTAACTAAAAAATAGTTTTCATGTGTTAATCAAATGAATTTGGTTAACACTACATCTTCACAAACTTTCTTTGGTAACCAAGTGAGCTCAGTTAATTTTGGTTCCATCTAACTTTTCTTTATTAATCGAGTGATCTTGGTTAACACTCAACTTCTATAAACTTCTCTTTAATGCCCGAGTGAACTTGGTAGTCACTGACTTTTAAACTTGGTAAACTCTAGAATTCTTAGCTAATATAGGAAACTAACTTCAATGCCTAAGTGAGCTCAACATACACTATCTGGCAAAGATATGATATTGTGTGTAACATCAATGGCAATACATAGCTAACCAATTATTTTCAAAATATTTCTATAGGGAGAGGATGATAAAATACAAGGATATTGTTAGTTTTGAATAGGAGATGAATAAGGATGATCCATCCTTCAAGGAATTCTATCCTAAGGAAGTCTACTGGTCTAGATTAGAAAAATGTGTAGAGAATTTTGATGAGTTATCAGCACAAGTCCCTAAATCCATAAGAAAGAAACCCTGAGTATTTTTATGAAGATATAGTTGTGGAAGTTACTAATGATGAAGAGGATATACCAAAAATTTTAGAGTGGGTAGAGAAAAGAAAAAAGAAACAAAAGATAGTGGAAGTGCCACCAAAAGCTCAACAAAAAGCCCTACAAATTCTACGAAGGGGAAGTCAATACTTTGATGATATTAGGAGAATATATTTGGTGTCTTAAGCATCTAAAGATGAACAAATGGAAAGCAAGTTATAGTTGTAAGCTCAAATAATTGATGACAAAATCATAGAACCAACTGAGTTCATGAATGATGATAACTTCATCAAGACAGAAGAGTTCAAGAGCTTCCTTCTCAAATTGAAGCAAAATGAGTTGTCTCTATAGATGAAGGTAGGGGATTTAGATGAGGTAGTTGTTGAACTTATTCAGAAGTTGCAAGAATATGACCCTGCCATTGAAACCCTTACTATTAAAGAAGCAAGGGAATTGGTAAGAAGAAGTGGAATGATTGTCTTCCCAAGATGGGATATAAGCTATTCTTTCCTACTTGACCAAATGATAAGACAAGATAAGTTTATCTCATTTGAAGATAAAAATTAGCTCAAAGAGCTAGGAGGCTTTGGATATAACATAGACGCCCAAACAATGCAATATGGAGTTTAGCTCCAGAAGATCAGAAGCCAATACTAATGGAAATCAAAGAATCCCCTAGAGGGAATGTTATCTTTTGAAATGTACATTCCACTTCTAGTGAACAAATTTATGGAATGCATACTTCAATAGCCCTATTGGATAAAAACAAGATGGATACTTTGCAAGCACAGCTAGAAAGAGCTTATGAAAGATACATCAAAACTAGAAGAAGATATGAGGAAGAGATGAAAAAGGTAAGCATTAGGCCATGCAATGGAGATAGATGAGGAAGAGTTGGAATTAGGAAAGAAGAAAGAGATCAAAATAATGAAAAACTTGTTAGTTCACAAAATAAATGCAATAAAATTAGTCTCTCAGAATGTGCATAGTTATCTTGTGTTGGAGGGAGTAGAATATAGATGTTTAGAGGTTGTTACCCCATTGTTTCCACTTTTCACTACTTGGGGGCCATACACACTATATTTTGATAGTTTGGTAACATGTGCTAGCACAAAAGAAGGATCTACCAAAGATAACTATTGTAAACACCAAAAAATTGATAAACAAGGTGAGGGATTTGAAAGGTTTCTTCAATGGCAAGTTGCAGCATATACAGAATAAGATGAAGACAATTGATGCAGGAAAACCCAATTTTGCACCTACAATTTTGGATAGTGATGGAAAGATTAAAGACTGGGTAGAATGGTCATCCTCTTTTGATAATATTCTAGATTTTCCTGGGTTTTTAGCTTATTACAATTACGAAATAAGTGTAACAACATTATATGACATGATAGATGTGCTTTACAAGAGAGAGGCAGAGATGTCAAAAATAACTGCTAAAGTGAAGGCAATAATAGATGCCAAATGGATAAAATGCCTTGATGAGTTAGATGCAATTAGAAATGCCACCTAGCCAAATGTAGATACAAATATTACTATATGGGAAGTCATTGCAGACATCAAATCCCTATCATTTGGTGGCAGTGACTAGTGTAGCATAAAGATGTAGTTAGGATGTAGTTAAAGGAAAAACAAATAAAGATAAAGAAAAGAAAGTGACAAGAATTTGAAGATACTTGTTGATAAGTGCCACTTTCCATTTTGCAACTATATCCAAAGTTTTGATCGAGATACAAAGAATGGTTGAATTTAAATGAATATAAATATCTTTGTATTTTCTCTCCAATAGGGTTTTGACAAGTGTCCTCTCATAATCCTTCCTATAAAAGGATTTCCAAGATCTGGATTTGAGGTCCAAAATCCATGTAATTTTCAATTTTAGGCTATTTTGCATTTAGTCCAATTAGTCTTTGTGTCAAATTTTTTGATGTATTCATTTTGCAAATCTGAGAATACAAGTGAACATTGAATGATAAGTTGTCATGTCTTGAAGTATTCTTGAGTTTATACTAGTATTGTTTGATTTTCAAGGAGAATTAATACAATTTGAATGTTTTTCCATATTTGTTTTCTCTAAATTTAGTCTCCATTTTTATGTGTTGGTTATCTTTGGATTGAATGAGAAAGGTCCATGCAATTTAATGCAACTAGGATAGGTTGTATATCAATGTTTTGTTTCTTTTAATTCAAGAAATTAAGTAAGTGCTTCAACAAATTGATAGGATTTACAGTCATTTAAGAGGGATGTTCATAAGAATGAGGTTTAGGGTTTACTACTTATAATTTGATTGTAAGACAATTAAACAGATCAAAGTTTTGTTAGGTAGACTCTACATACCAATGGATAGGGAACTGATCATCATTTTAGATGTAAACTATTAGAAATCATGTGGTTGAACAAAGAAAAAATATAAATCAAATCAAATTTTACTTTTTTATATGAAGAAATAATTGTTGGTCAGCTCTTATTTGTAGTAACTCTCTATGTGTCATAGTTAGCTGCTATAATCAAGATTTATTTGTAAAGTTAAGAAGAGTTGTGACCATTTATACTATAGGGGATAGATTTTGAAGAGGATAATATTAGTGAGTGAATTGTGAAGAAAATATCAAGCACCCATTCATTTCCATCCCTAAGGTGCACTAGCCTAGGCCTTGCAAAGCCTGAAGTGTAGAGAATCCATGTGATTCTGTTAATGTTGGGTCCAAATTTGAAGAGATTTCAGTTGAATATAGGAAGTAGATAGCCCTTAGAGTAAAATTTGTTCTTTGCATCCTGGTATTAGGTCTTTGTTTCATGGTAGTTTTAGAACACTAACACCTTCATTTTGATCAAATTTTATCTTTTATCACCATAAATGCATTGTATTACAGATAGCTTGGTGACAACCTGTTAACTCACCTTATTAAACAACTTAGTTATTACCTTTATCTTCAAATTAGATCTTTAACTTGATAGAATCTGCCTACATCCATGTTCAGTTAGGTCCCCAAACTTGGTGAAGCTTGGTTAGGACTAACTTTGCTTGACTTCACTCAGTAAAAACAAAGATATTGATACCAACTTAGTGATTCCTAGTGCATCTAAAATTCTTATTTGGATCTTCTTTCTTACTGACTAGAACTAATGTAAGATATTTATTTAAATCATAATTCTGATGATCTCCATGGATAATTAGCTTGAAATAGTTAAATCAACCAATTTATTGACTTAGGTGTAAATGTTCTCATGACTTTGAATTGCATTCTCTAGAGATTTCCTTACCCATTGTTACCTCATTTGTCTTTTGATATTGTCAACCTTTTCTTTCTTTTCATCTTCAATTGTATCTCATTTCATATAGTTCTTGGCTAGATGACCAAGTCCTTTGCATACAAAACATCTCTTTGTAGGGTCTCTCTTCTTCATGTGAGTTCTTATGCAATTTTCTCCAATGTATCCATGCTCACCACACAAGTAACATTTGCACCATGTGTTACAATCCCAACCAAAGATAGCTTTAACAATTTGTTCTATCAGGTTCCATTTCTTGGTTTTGCATTTTGAGGATTTGTGCCCTTGTTTGTTGCATTTAAAAAAAATTCCTTAAAACTTGGTTTTCTTTGTGCATTCACTTTCTTAATGACCTTGTTTGTTAAAACTATAAATTTTCTACTAAATTTTTATTTACCATTGCTACAACACTTGTTTCATGTATGCCCTATCCTTCCACAATGAGTACATGTAGGCCTTTTGTTCTTTTGAGCTCCTTGTTGTGATGATTCACCTTCATCTGTATAGCCTAATCCAAATTTGCCTTTGTGTCTGAATTTTTTCCATATTTTCACACATTTTGACGGACTAAATTTCTTGTTCTCTTTTTAGCTTTCTAACTTCTTCATGTAGAGTAAGATTCTTTTCAATTAGATCTTTAATTGCTACATCAACTTCATCTGAATTTATGTCTTGGAAGATGCCTTCAATTATTTCTTCTATGTGGAGATTTTCATTCATCTATGTTGCTAGTTATTTCCTTCTTTGCAGGGATTTAGAGAGTTGCTCCTTTAGTTTCTTGAATTCATCCATGGCCATCTATAGGTCTAAATTTTCATTTTCAATGACTTTTTCTAATATGTACACTTCCATTGCCTCTGATCTTTTCTCAAGCTACTAAACTTCTGATATGAGAACCAAATGATCTAATACTAATTTTTGGAAATGTAGAGAAGGCTAGGTGACTAAGAGTGAGGGGTGAATCTGGAACCAATAAAACTTAAACTTCAATTCACCAATTAATTCTTCATAAGCTAATATGATATAATTGCATGCACAAAAGAATGAAAGTAATAAAACATTCATAACACTTGACACAATATTTGGTAACCCAAAAACCTTCCAAATAGAAAGTAAAACTAGGGTGGGGATGATACCTACAAGCTTTAGTACTATAGTATAAAGTTGGCCTATTAAGGCTTACAAATGATCACTTCTAATGATCTTCCTTGTTAGGATTAATAAGGAATGTTAGGTCCACCTTGTGAAAGGATTTATACAATACAATGAAGTATGTACTTGGTTAGGAGATTCTGCATAAGACTATTAAGTCACCTTATTAGAGGATTTGACTGATGCACCTATTAGGATGAACCAGTAGTTGATCTCTACTCTACAACTTGGTTTTCTAAATGAGATTCCTTTGATGGAGAAAGATCACCTTAATATGATAGATGAGACTCTCATTTTCCTTATACTACTTGTAACCTTTAAACTCACATGTTCTTCATATTTTATACTCATTTGGATATGACAAGATATTCCTTATTTATACCAATCCAAATAGTTACCTTTTGAAGTCAGCTACAATTCCATATTAAACAATCTTTACTAAGTCAGCTAAGTACTGATGCTCGGGTTCAAAAGTCCTCTTAGGTTATATTTGATACTCAGAACCACGGTGAACTCAGCAAACTCTGGCACTCATTTGACACAAGTGCATGGTCCACATTGATTGCTCAGAGTAGTGGTGAACTCGGTTAACACTAATGACTCGAAAAACATTATAGAGCTTGGTTGACAATGCAACAACTTGGTTAGAATTGAAGCCTAGTGATCACCACTATTCCCTCTCCTTGGTTAACATAGCTAGCTTGCTTGATACTATCTTCTTCTCTTGGTTAGTTAACACTTAATGCTAGCTTGGTTGGCACTATCTACAAGGTTAACTCTGTGGTGCTCGATAACAATGCAATCAACCAAATGACTAAGTGTTTTGGAACTAATTAACAAATAGTCTAGCCATAAGGTCAACATGAATGTGATGATTAATAATAGCATAAATAATAAACCAATAGAATAGTCTGCACTATGATATTACAACAATTCAAATGCTTCATCTCCAGTGAAATTAAACCAACAAGTAGTCATCCATAGAAATTCAATAATAATATCTAGTACTACTTCTAAAAATTCACATAACTATCAACTAGGAATAGACACTAGAAAACACTAGAGTAGAATGTCATCACATAGTTTTGCCCTTAAGTTATGTAGGTATATCCATAAAGAGATCTGACCCCAAGATGAAACTTATGTAGGAACAAGAAATCCCTTCTAGCTTATGAATATTCTCAATCATGCCTTATAATCATGGCATCTTCTTCCACTACCTTCCTCAACCTAATCAAGTACTTGAAGAAAATGTGCAATAGTTTTATCTTTGTCAATACTATTTCCTTGTTTATTTGTTAAATCATCACTTGTTAGAAACTTTCCATAAGTTATCTAGGTCTAGCCACTTGTGGGTCATGCCCCCTATGGAAAGTCACTCTCCCTTAGTTTTTCTAGATGTCCATACTAGATTCACATATAGATAATAAATCATAAGGCATGATAATCTCCCTCTAGTGAAATTAAATCCTTAACCGACCATGATTTTGCATGTCTTGGAAACTTTGTAACACCATGAAAAATTGAAACAATGATTTCACATCATGTCATATAGTGGGAGTAAACTTATTCTATGAAAATGTAACTAGGAAATTTAAACAAAGTCATAGTAAGTTAAAGATAAAAATGGGGAATTAAGAACATATCCCCAAAAGAAACTGAATTCACCATAGAGGAGTTACATTCATGTAAACTTATATGCAAACCTGCTAGGATGACCAATTCCTAACATTTCCTTTATCAACATCCACCTAGAAATGCATTTAAATTTCATGGTGCTATCTCAAAATAATAAACATCAACTACCAATTCTACATTATTTAAATCATTTCATCAACCCATTATTACCAATTATATATGTTTGTATGTATCTAACTCATCAAAGTATACCATCTTTAAACTTCATGGCATTTCCTAATTACTTCATTCCAAATCCATTAAGTGTGGCTTATTTATTAGCTACAACTTGGACATACCATTTAGACCTACATGGATCTTTGCAGCTTTAGATTTCACCATTAATGAGGAGTTATAGTTATTATCATACCCAAAAAAATTGAACAAGACATACATACATACTATTCAACTTTAATTTTGAAACACTTTAAGAAATTATATCAAATCATTAATAGATTATTTTGCTACAATTTTTTTTAATTATTTTTTCTTTTAACCATATTCAAGAAAATATTTAAACTAAAATATATTCATAATATTGCAAACTTTTTTTTTCAAATATTACAATAATAATTGGATCCTTACAACAACTCAAATATTGCATAAATGAAGATCTACAACTAATCTTATAAAATACATAACATTTATAAATGTTCATAATAAATCATCTTGAAATCTCCAATAGAAATTTTAAAATCTTCCAAGCTTTTCTTCAACACATATTCCATTAGAAACCCATAGAAAACAACACGGAAAACCATGGAGAGCTCACCTCCCACCCTAGGTCTCTATAAGAGCACCCATCGATCTTGGAGAACCAAGACTAACCAGGTAATAATCAAGCACAAACACATAAATCAACAATACAAGATACAACATTTAACACCCTTTTTGAGCTTACACAGTAGGTTACCAAAGAAATCAATAGAATGGGTGAAGGTACACCTAAAACCCTGAGGAGAAGCCAAATACAGAAAAACCAAATTTTCCTTCACAAGGAATACCAATAAATACCAACTCTCACAAAAATTATCCCCTTATCACCCCCAAAGTTCATAACAATGTACTGCAACATGCAACCCATACTACATGTTTATCCTTCTTCCTTCTAGGGAAGAGACTCTTCACTCAGGGGATAGGCCCAACTAACCCCTTCACTTGAAGGCCACTTCTTCCCTCCCAAGGTTGAGTGATGTCCTTTCACACCCATAACATCATACTCTCAAAACCAAAGTAAAAATAAGGCAAAAGAAACTCATTCACACCCAGCAATACAACAAGGATAGTGAACAACACACATATGCATCTCTAGCAAAGTTTACACATCTTTTATCCAGAAAAATAATACAACACATAATTTCTAAAACATGCTAAAAGATCCAACCTTTCTCCGAGCTATGGCAAATGAACCAATTTGAGAAGAGCTCTCTATCCTTCCTTGATCAAGACTCCAAAATAGAAAAATATCTAAAACTAGAGAGTTGGTGAATGAATGCCTATTTTCAAAATCCCCTTTAATAAAAAACTCAACTCCTTTTTCTCCATCATGAAATAGAAAAAACTCTTCAACTCCACCTAAGTCTCCCTATTTGATTGGAGCTCCAACTCACTTAAGATAAGGTGAGAAATTGGGTAAGATTTCTTCCATTTTCACAATACTTGAAAAATGAGATTTTAAGAGGGCTAGAAAAGTGATTTGAACTAAAGTCAAAATTAAAGCCCTAACATATAGTAATAACATGTAGGTAACTTAATTTTACCGAGAGAACACCATAGGACTCTAATAAAGCCCTCTAAAGTCATCTTAAACTTGAAATCCGAATTTAATTTAATTAAAACCTTCATATGATAATTTTATGCAAGGGGATATAACTTAAACATTTCTAATTGGTTAGAAATAAGGTTGTATGTCTTTTGCCAATATCTAAATCTGACTTGCCACTTATACACTGTTAACTTCATAATGGTTTTTGACACTTGAGTGCCAAAACACTTAACTACTTTCTATATTGAAGCCGAGTACACCATGTATGCCGAGCCACAACAAACACCGAGTTAGGAAAGACTTCAGGTGCCGAGTGATCTTCATGTGCCGAGTAGTTTTCCGATGCCGAGTGAAGATTAGATGCCGAGTGAAGAACAAATGCCGAGTGACTTTAAGTACCGAGTAGAATAAAGATGTCGAGTGATATTATAGTGCTGAGTCATAGATGATGTCGAGTATTATAGAAATGAAACAAGTGCCGAGTAAGCCAGTTTTGTTTAGATGCCGAGTTATCCAGGAAACAACATGTGTTGAGCGTCAGCAATGCTTCAGGAGCCGAGTAACCCAGAATATCAGCATAAGAGTTTGTAATTGCACAAACTATGATGCAAACATTTTTTGTAGCCAACATAATGTAATTCACGAAGGATTAAATGATAAGATCAAATCGTTTATCTTTCCTATGCAATCTACATGTAGCCAATAAGAAAAATGATGAGGCATGCAACCAATGGAAGAAGTGCAAAACAATAAGTAGAAAATAGAGATTGAATATGGATCGTAGATCCATACCTAACCCTAAATCCTCAAATGTCTTTATAAGGAAGATGAAATTTTATTGTAAAATATATGAGTGGATATACAAGGGTGTATGAGGAAATCTACTTTCAGAACAAGGGTTATCAGATCACCAAGGATCAAGATTAGAGAAAGAAGACCAAGTACCTGTATTCATCAATCAAGGATTGTAATCTATCAGGTTCATTGTACCTAATACTTTCTAGCAATTGTATTAGAATGAAAATCCTATGGTGATAGGTTGGCTTAACAGCTATTTCATAGATCCTTTAAATAGGTGATTAAATCCTTTAATAGGGTGACACTTCATGTAAAGTGTTTGCAAATCCTCTAACTAGGTCACTATTAATACAGTGTAAAGCCTTTAACAGGGCAGACCATCAGAAGTGGTTGAACAATATTGTTGCAATAATTTTTGTGGGTATCATCCCCACCCCAGTTTTACCTTCTTATTCCTAGAGGGTTTCTGGGTTACCAAATTCTAGTTTTATGTGTTGTTGATGCATGTCTTAATTTCATGTTTACTTGATGTATTTACATGCATGCAATTTACTTTCAGTTAAAAGTTTTATTGGTTAAAGTGTGATACTTCTGATTCACACCCCCCCCCCCCCTCTCATAAGTATTATTCCTATGTGAATATTCCAACAATTGGTATCAGAGCTTACAGGTTCTCACAAGGAAAATTTTGACAACTTGGAGAAAAAGATCTAAAGGTGGAAGTTTTCAAACTTGGAAAGATCATTGAAAACCAGGTGATTGATGTGCATCTCGCTCTACAAAAAGTAGAGGAAGCAAGAGTGGAATTAAGAAAATCCTTAAAGAGAAGAAAGGAGATAGCCATAGCTAAAAATGATATACACTACAAAGAGGTTGATACCACACAAGTGTTGGCCAATGGAGATACTAAAGAATTTGATGCAGCAATAGCACAACTGATGGAGAAAAACAAAGTTCAAGCAGAGGAGATAAGATCTCTCAAGATGGAACATGAATCACAGGCTATAATATTATGTGAAATCACTGAACAAAAGAAAAGAGCGGTTGAGGATAAAGCCATGATGGAAAATGACAAAAGAAATCTTGCAAACAAATTTGAAGAAAAATGTACTGAATTGACAAGGATCTCAAACATGCAGATGGATACACTTGCCCAAATGATGAACCTTCATCATGAACTCGATGTGAAAGATATTGAGATCTCTACTTTGAAGATGCAGAATGAATTGAACAGAGAAAAAGAGGTAGCAGAGAATCTCAACAAGTCAAGTGAAGCCATCAAGTATTTTGAACAATTGATGAAAATCCCAAGATCCACCCATGATATATCAGGACTTGGATACAATAGCACTAAAGTTGGAGAATCATCAAAGAGTGTTGAACAAAGAAGTGACAAAGGTAAGAATTCAAAACCCACTTTTCATTACTGTAATAAGAAGGGGCATACTGCTAATGTTTGCAGGAGTAGAAGATTCATTCAATCAAACACACCCAAGAGTAAGAGTTTCTGTCACAAGTGCAACATGCAAGGACATATGACACAAGATTGCAGATCCAATGTCTCAAGGACTCAGAGATTTGATGGAAATTGCTACAATTGCAAAAAGTATGGACATAGAGCATTTGAATGTAGATCAAAGCCTATATGGACATCAAATCAACCAACAAAATTAAAAGGGAATGAAAGTCATTATCGTTGGGACTACAACACCAGGCATAGATGTCACTATTGTCAAGAATATGGACATATACCCCAGAACTGCATAAGAACACATTTCAAAGGGAACTACAAGAGATGGTTGAACCAAACCACATGTTTCAGTTGTCTGAAAATTGGTCATACCAACAAAAACTGTCCTACAAGGTCAAAGGTGCCCAAGACTGAAGAAAATAAGGGCAAAGAAAAGATTGATGTTGAAAAGATAAGAGGGAAAATGAATAAAACTTGGAAAAAGAAAGATGAGTGCAACATATCAAGTGGAGGGATCACTTCACCCAATGGGTCAAGTGATCACACTTCATCAAATTAAGCATGAGAAGTATACGGGACTGATATACAAAGTTATATCACACATCAGTCCCAAGACAAAGAAGTTATGCAAAGTATAAATCTACATAAAACAAGATGTCAAGACAAAATCCGAATGATATTGCCAAGCTATCTTTGATACCGAGTAAAACCCCAACACATGTCAAGCTCCTAACAGCGACTGAGCTGATAACTGATGCCGAGTTGGTCAACCCCAATGGAAGCAGAGTAAAATGGAGATGTAGTGCAAGCCGAGTTAGGTTAACAATTTTCAAAAATTGAGTTGGCAGTTGAGCATTTAATGCGATGAAAATAGGGTATATTATCGCAATTTCAATCAGTTTTCCTCATCGCGATTAAAGAGAAAAGAAGAGGAAAAAGAGCAGAGAGACTTCATAGCAAGAATCTAGCACTTCAAGCAGATTGCAACCTCACTCAACACATTTTTCATCAATCTTGAGGTATTTTCATTTGTGCCGAGCTACGCAGTTTTATATTTCGTAAAACAAAAACCCTAGTTTGCATAAATGGCGTCAAGTTCCAAGAAAATCAAGGACAAAGAGTCATTTGAAGTTCAATTAGTGTCAAATGAGGTCAAGCAACCCGACTTTCATCCCATACCTAAAGTTGCATACAAAAATGACCTAGCCGGAGCTCTCTCCCAAATTTGACTTTCATCCCATACCTAAAGTTGCATACAAAAATGACCTAGCCGGAGCTCTCTCCCAAATTCCCCCAAAAGTTGTAATGGTTCAAGACGTGAGGAAATGCTACAATTATAAGATAGGTTCCCTAGGAGATATGGAAATAAGGCAAGCCTATGAGAAATTGTGTGTAGATGGAGTCTTGAAAGATGAATTCAAAATTGTAGAAAGAAAGGGTTTGACCCGAGTTTTGAGCTTTCCCACCATATTCAAGACAGAATGGGTTAGAGTTGTTCTGAGAAAAATTCATGGTGGTAATCTGTGGTTAGAAGATATTCCCATCAAACTAACCAAAGAAATCATACATAGAGTAACAAGGTACCCAACCCTAGATCGGTTCAAAACCTTGAGAAGTGAATCGAAGGAGGTTATTGAAAAGAACACTGGTGCCCAGTGGAACAAAAGAGGAATGACAATTCACACCATACAAGATCCTCTTGTTGAATTTTTTGTTAGAGTCATCACCCATAAGTTCTACCAATCTAGTAGACTCAACAGTGTACCATGTATTGCAGTAGATGTAGGCTACAAATTGGTGAAAAAGGATCATACTTATGATCTTGCAGAACTACAACTACAACAAATTAATGAAAACCTAGCTACCATAAGAAGGACAAAGGGTACTCAATGCAAATTTGGAGCAATTCTAGTTTGTGTATTCTTTTATGTTCAGAATGAGTTTCCCTCTTTTGGAAAAGTGACATGGAGGAATGATAGAACAATCATTACCCAAATCAATGAATATATAGAACAAATGGGAGAAAATTTTGATACCTTGATGACAAGCTATTTTGAAGATTTCAAGAAATCCATGAAACAAAGGGTGAGAATACCAGTTTCTTTGGTAGAAGAACATGTTAATGATATATGTTTTTTGGTTGATATTGACTTCACATACATCCAAGTAGCAATTCCAAGAGTGAGATGGCTAAGGCCATTTGGATATGAAATTAATGTTGATGAGTCATCTGTAGAAATAATTGCATTATTGGCAGAAGAAACAGATAAAAGTGCTCCACATTTTGGCACTTATGATGTAGTAAGGTCTAAAATAAACATGGAATTAAAGACTGCTTCCACATTAAAGAAGAAAGACAAATTGTTAAAGAAGATTGAGAAGAAATTTGGTGAAGAAATTGAGGCTGAAGCAGAAGAAGAAGAAGATAACAATGATGATGAAGATGAGCAAGAACAAGGCCCAATGGAATTAACTCAAGGCCTAGGTGAAGACAAGGAAGAAGGTGCAGAAGATAAAGAAGCCAAGGAAGCATCAACTGAAGCTGAGTCAAAGAAAAGAAAGGCAACAGAACAGCCTCCAGCTCAGCAGAAACCAAAGAAATCTGCCATGCCATCACCTCAAAAGCCTACAACATGAGATGCAACAAGGGCCTCCACTCAAAAGGCTAAAGAGGAAGTTACAAAGAAGAAACAAATCAAGGAAACACAAGAAGAGCCAAGGAAAAGAAGAAGATATGTGGCTCAACCTGATACTGATGAAGAAGATCAATCTGAAAAGGTAAGCCATTCTTCAATTGATATTTTATGTAAAAATATTGGAAATGGTGATTTAAGCAACTTAAATAAAGTTGATTTTAATAAGTTTACCAAAGAAGAACAGAATAGGATAGAAGAAATAGTTTATGGAATGATGGCACAGTTCAAGTACACTCCACTTGAACTAGATGGACAATTGCCAAAAGAACTGTCTAAAATTGTAGAAGACAGATGGCATTTTTGTTTGAAAATGGAAAAGGAGATGAGGGAATCAACCCTAGCAAGCATATTGTCAGATTTGACTAGGGAACAAGTAAAGAATGCAGTCAAAAGGCATAATAATAGGTTTACACCTAAATACAAGGCATTCTTCATACTCCAAAATAGGATGGAATAAATTTTTCAAAGAACAATGAAATCATGGAAAAACTTGTACAAGAAGATTGAAGATTTTCTTGAAGAAGAATACAAGGAAGAAGCTACTGCTCCACCAGAAGAGAGGAGAAAAAGGAGCGAAGAGAAGATAGTAGTAGAGAAGGGAGAAGAAGAAAAGAAGATAGAAGAAGAAAACAAGGTAGAAGAAGAGAAGAAGGAAGAAGGAAAGAAATATGGAGAGGAGGAAGAGACACAAAAAAAAGATATAACGACAACAGTTGAGCAAGAGTAGTAACTAGTGTGCAAGACACACAAATGCCACCCTCTAGCCCTCCTCATGTATCCATCACACTTGTAGAGACTGTAACTATTATTAATGTTCCTGATACTTTTGGTCAGAATATCAATCCATTAACTACAGAAGATCTCAAAAGAATCCTTGACCAATCTACACAACAAGCAATATTATGTGCAGATCCAGTATTGGTCAGTATGGATGAATTGCAAAAACTAGTAGAACGCACAGTTAGAGATAAGGTGAATCCACAAGAACCACCTTCTATCATCTCTATAGCTACTAGTGGTCAACTTCAGATGCCAACAGTTATTTCAATAGGCATAGTTGATACTACAATACAGAAGTCAAGTGCAACTGTAGAAAAACAAGCAGAACAAATAGAAAAAATAGGACAGACTATTACATCTGATCCTATAGCACAAACACAAGGCGCACTTCCTAAGATTACCATAATTGATCAAGATAGAAGACAGCAGGAGGAGGAAACAGTGGAAACCCCTAAAGAGCAAGAGGCAATACAAACATTAATAAATTTGCCTACCTCGGGAACTCCTTCACACCAGCCATTGCAAATATCTGTACCAACATCTAGTACTAAAAAGGTTGCAAGGGTACTTCATTATGGAGACCCTAAATTAGATGAGGAGATAGTCATACCAAGTTATGACTCAAAAACTATAACCATTGATCAAATAAATGAGGTGCAGGAAGCACTGAATAGGAGAAAGAGACAAGAGATACTCATGAAGGAGTATAAAAAAAAGCAAACACTACATGAGATTAGGACATCTTTATGGATGCCTTCAGTGTGCAATCACCAGATGAGTCAAAGCATATCACGGAGCAATTGATAGATATTATTGACCAGGTGACAAATGAAGACCAAGAGACAAATGAAAAACTTATGGAATGGTTTGAAATAAAATTCCAGGGAAAAGTAAATGAGAAAATATCAAGTCCAATTGCCCTTTCCCAGGTTGAATTGGAAAAGCTAATTGACAAAGTGAAAAAGGTACTTGAGAATATATTCTCATTGTACAAAAAGTTGTGTGACTTTTCATACTTCACACAGGAGACAAGCCAAAAGATAATGAGCTTGGAAAGAAATTTAAATATTTCTAGCATGCAGCTACCTAAAGATCTAGCTCAAAGTGAGAAGCATTTTACCCAAATGCTTCACACTCAAAAGGAAATAGTGGTGTTAACAGCAAAAGAAGCCAATATCAAGGCAAAATTAATACAGCTCCAGTCCTCCATTACCCCACATTTAGAAATACTCCATAAAGAGCAAGTCTATGCTGAAACTGTTCTCAAGAAAGACCCTAATCTTTCTACATCAAATGGACTTATTCATCTTGCTGCAGAGACTGCCATCCAACATAAGTCACTAGAAATTGCCTTAAACAATTGGGATGCAGCTCTCAGGATGATTATGGAGGTAAACAGCACATTTTTGGCTAAATATGGTCTTAACCCTTAAACATTCTTTGACATAAGTGTCAAAAAAGGGGGAGAAGAAAAGAGACATAATAGGGGGAGATATAGATATTATGAGATGAATTAATGGGGGAGAAAAGATAAAAGGAGGAGCATATATAGATTTTTTTAAAAATTGAGGTATATATTGTAAGTTACAAATTTTGATCAAGTTTTCTTTAAACTCTGTATATACCAAACAGATTAGTAAATGTAATCATAAGGTCAATTAAGTGTTTTTGTCACTCATGTCAAAGGGGGAGATTGTTAACTTCATAATGGTTTTTGACACTTGAGTGCCAATACACTTAACTACTTTCTATATTGAATTCGAGTACACCATGTATGTCGAGCCACAACAAACGCTGAGTCAGGAAAGACTTCAGGTGCCGAGTGATCTTCATGTGCCGAGTAGTTTTTCGATGCCGAGTGAAGAACATATGTCGAGTGACTTTAAGTACCGATCAGAATAAAGGTGCCGAGTGATATTCAAGTGTCGAGTCATAGATGATGTCGAGTATTACAGAAATGAAACAAGTACCGAGTAAGCCAATTTTGTTTAGATGCCAAGTTATCCAAGAAATAGCATGTGTCGAGCGTCAGCAATGCTTCAGGAGCCGAGTAACTCAGAATATCAGCATAAGAGTTTGTAATTGCACAAACTATGATGCAAACATTTTTTGTAGCCGATATAAGGTAATTCACAAAGGATTAAATGATAAGATCAAATCTTTTATCTTTCCTATGCAATCTACATGCAGCCAATAAGAAAAATGATGAAGGCATGCAACCAATGGAAGAAGTGCAAAACAATAAGCAAAAAATAGAGATTGAATATGGATCGTAGATCCATACCTAACCCTAAATCCTCAAATGCCTTTATAAGGAAGATGAAATTTTATTGTAAAATATATGAGTGGATATACAAGGGTGTATGAGGAAATCTACTTTTAGAACAAGGGTTATCAGATCGCAAAGGATCAAGATCAGAGAAAGCAGAACAAGTACCTATATTCATCAATCAAGGATTGTAATCTATCAAGTTCATTGTACCTAATACTTTCTAGCAATTGTATTAGAATGAAAATCCTATGGTGATAGGTTGGCTTAACAGCTATTTCTTAGATCCTTTAAATAGGTGATTAAATCCTTTAATAGGGTGACACTTCATGTAAAGTGTTTGCAAATCCTCTAACCAGGTCACTATTAATACAGTGTAAAGCCTTTAACAAGGCAGACCATCAGAAGTGGTTGAACAATATTGCTACAGTAATTTTTGTGGGTATCATCCCCACCCCAGTTTTACCTTCTTATTCCTGGAGGGTTTCCGGGTTACCAAATTCCAATGTTATGTGTTGTTGATGCATGTCTTAATTTCATGTTTACCTGATGTATTTACATGCATGCAATTTACTTTCAGTTTAAAGTTTTATTGGTTAAAGTGTGATACTTCTGATTCACCCCCCACACCCCCCCCCCCCTCTCATAAGTATTATTCCTATTTGAATATTCCAACAATACACATAACAATATAAGTGCCAAGTAACACTATAAAATATACACTTAACATTACGAGTTGCAAATCTAATCTAACAAAATCATTCACATTACATTCACAAATTAAAATACTAAAGAGGCTAAGATCTCTTCATTAGATATAGCCTTAGAATTCTTAGTAGATACAAAGGTATAGACTTGGTTCTCCATTTTACCTTGGTTATTTCCTACACACTCAAAATACATATCAATACTCCAAGATAAATAAATCATATGCATATCTAAATCCTAAATAAATTTTGTATTCATAATTGAATCAAAACATAAAATATATCTCAATTAAATTTCAAATAGCATTTTTTCCATTTCTAAGCCACCATGCATATATAATACTAGCATAATCAACTAAGCATGATATGACCATTTGCAACATTTCATGATTTTCAAATATATGATCCATCTAACCTTTGCATTCAAACATAATTTCATATTCAATAAAATAACCAAGAAATTATATATGAATGTAAATAATCATCAAGCATCATCAATAATTTCTAACATCATAAATAATCATGATAAAAATAAAGTCCCATATTATCAAATAGTTTAAATAAAAGTCCAACATATAACAAGGTCTCAAAAAATAAAGTACTTACAATGCAAATAAAATGTTATGTTATGCTATGATGGGCCAAGGTGAGGCCTCACATCCTCCCCCCCTAGGCATGAACATCCTCCTGGAGTTCATCCAAAAGATAAGTATGTTATGATCTCATTGAACTGCATTCTCCCATGAATTTGTGGATTTGTTTGCTTGACACTCCATGCCTTAATGAGTTTGGTTCTATAGATCACCTTCTTGGCTGGATTCTATCTCACTCTTTCTCTCTCCTAATTTAGAACAAAGTTTTGGCTAAAGTCTCATCATCTTTGGGTGTATGTCATGTCCCCAATTTTCTGGTGGCAGTCCAATTTAATTAATTTAATTAATGGTTGTCCAAGGATGACTAATTAGTTATTTTAATTAAATAAATAAATATTAAAAGATGACCTTGTATTTAATAAAGTGACTTTAGTATTTAATAAAGTTACTTGGAGTATTTAATAAAGTCACTTGAGGGATAAGATCAAAAAGATTCTAGAAGTCTCTAGAGAGGATGGAGAAAAAGAATAAATAGGCACCCCGGGGCTCCATTCGAATCAGGCAGTTGATTATCTCTTTTTGTGTTTTCGGATTGTGATTCAATCACAGGTGCATTGTGGAACCTAGGGTTTCTACAATTGTCACAGTTGGCCATTGAGAACGATAACTCTCAATTGGTACGCAATTTTGAGGGTGTGAAATATCATCTGAATTATTGCAGATTGGAGGCGACGCTGCAGTCATTTCATCAGGGCGATTATCTGTGGCTTAAGGCCAATTTTTGTGGTTCAGATTTAATGCTTCTAGAAACTGATATCGATTTAGATTTGTAAGAAGAGTTTGAAGATTATCAAAGATCATTTTCCCAGCCTGGTATTTACGCACCAAGTGGAGGGTTTGCTACGCAAGGCTGAATACGACTTTGAATTTTTCGATAGCAGTAATCTTTACTTCACAACTGGTGTGCTGCCATCTCTGGATTCAGGCCATTACTTCCTCGTGTGGAATCAGTAATCGCACAAGGGTCGGATTAATCACCCGATTCATAACATTCCAAAGATACTAAACACGTGGTTCAGAGAGTTGAATTTTTCACAAAGCTACCAAGCATGATTCGAACATCTAGTTGACGCGCATCTTGGGGCAAAGACAAGGGAGCTAGAGGAGCTTGGCAAATCTGTGAGCCAGGCACTTTTCTCTTCACGTATTCCCTCACTCTCCTGCACAAGAAATTGGGGACTTGCGTCCTTTGATTTGTCCAACGGCTAGTTGATTACTCCCATCGAATTATTGAGAAGACTGGAGAATTCGGGACAGGTTGGTCTGCCACACACGAGTGAGTATCACATCTAAACCGACAGATACTTTGCGGCTCAGTCCGGGAACCCTCTGTCTACGGCAGCCATTTAAGGATAAACAGTGTGTGGGACGCACTAAATTCGATAGAATTCCAAGCAGCAGAACGCTGTAATTGGAGTTGCAATTTGGCACTACAGAGGATTTCCACCCCCGAGATGGATCCGACTGGTTCACAGTCTGGAAACCCGCAGGGGAAGAACACCGATAACCCTGAGATTTACTAAACTCTAGGCAGATCCCGACCGTGCCGCAAAACCGCCGGCAAGAGGCATTGATCTTCCACCTTTCGGGTCATGTTGGAGATGCAAACTTCATGAACGAAAGGACACATTAAATTGTTGAAGACGCATCATCTCTGGAGCAAGACCGAAGGAGCTAACGGAATCAACGATTAAATAAGGGTCGGAATATTCGCAAGCTTGTCTCCCGATATTGAAACCAATTTTACAGAAGGCGGAGGTATATGAGATCTTTCATATCGGCTTCCATCTCTCGCGATCCATAGACCTTCTGACATCCAGTGGATTTAATGACTAACAGTTTGGGCACCCTTCAGCAAGTCACGACTATTGAAACAATCAAATACAGCAGTCAGGAATCAGGTCGATTCTGACTTAAAGGTTTGAATTGCAAGGGGGTAGTGAACCCAGGTCAGTTGGAGTAGAGACCCGTGCAGCAGGTTGAAATGCATTCCCAGAAAGTGAAGGACTGATACGAAATCTGTCAGAATCCATGAAAGCAAAAAAAACTCAGGTTTCTTGATGTTGTTTCTATTATTTGAAAACTAGGTACATTATTTGAATTGTAAGACCAATAATGGAAATAAGAAAATACTGTTGGTATTACTACTGCAATTGTTATAGCCATCACATTCAGTAAATTAACTGAGATATCTTTCCATTTAATGGAATGGCACATTTATAGTACAGTTTCAGTTTAAACATTGTTTCTTAGATAGAATCATTACAGTGGCTTGTTTGCAAAGTGTTTGACGAAACGTCAAACCACTGAACTATTAAGTTTTTTTGGGTGCTGGAGAAAGCAATAACCTGTCAGGGTTATTTTAGTGGTATCAGAGCTCGATTGTTAATTGTTTGACGAAATGTCTGCCAAACCTTTGAAGTTTTAAGTATTTTGGTGTTTAAGAGGTAAATATCTTGTCGGGGATATTTCAGTGTAGAACAAAGAGAGTATTCATACTTTGGCATATTTTTAATTAGATAAAAGAATATAGGGTGGTGGATTTTCTTTCGAGGAGTAGTCTAGATAATCATCCTATTTTTAATTAACATTACATTTTGTGGCTAAAGATTCATATAAACATTTACATAGTAAGCTCAACTTAGCTTTAATTCAATTTTCAACATCAAAATTAACACCCAAATAAATAAAATCCAAACAAAAAAAAAAGAAATAGTTTCCTAATACCATCAATTGATCACTTGAATTGATAAATATTAACACATATGCAATAGGTCCTAGTATCATTTTAATATTATAGTTTCATCAATTATAGTATATATATATATATATATAGACACAATGTATATAAAGGTTCCTCAACCAAAAAGCATCAAATATTATCTTATATAGAAAAATTATCGAAGAATTCCATAATATTTTATAAAAAAACCTGACAAGTAGGGGTCCTACATCCTCCCCCTCTTTGCCTTTGACTTCCTCCTAGGAGTCGATGCCCCAAAAAAAGGCATATTCCTCATGCTAAACCTATTATCACTTTACAAAAGTTACTTATGTACAACACATTAGGTTAACCCATAATCCTACACTAATCTTATGCAGTGATTTGATCCTAACTAGCAATAGTCAAAGGAGGCTAGCTATTCCTGCTAAAATATAGGAGAGGGTAAGCATAGATAGCTCCACTAAACTTTACACCCTAATTCTATATTTCCCACCTAATTCATCAAGAATCCCTTTTGGTTTGGCCATTTACAAGTTACTTTGCCAACATAATTTGCAAGAAAATGCCTCATAATGAAATTAAAAGTAAAGATAAAATAAACAATTTAGAAGTATAAAACAAAATAAAATCAAGATTTGCCACACTAGAAAACTTTTAATCAAGAAAATAAGGCATGTCCTAGAGGCAAGATGGGACTGTCATTAGGAAATTTGGCTAAGTAATCCAACATCACATTTTACATCATTGACACAAAAGGAGAAACAAAATACAAAAAATAATCAACAAGAAAGAAAAGACAATAAATCAAATTGATTGCATAATTTACATCATGATCACAATGCGGCCATACCAAGGTCACTAAAGGGAAGGAGGAATTTAGTCGTCTCCCAATCTATAATAACACTTAAGAGGGTACTCAATCCAAACTTCATTGATGATCCACTAACCATATGAATGATGTCATTCAAGACTAGGTTTACTACACTAAGGGGCATGTTGAACTAATAGTCCCATGATAGTGTCTCAATATAAGGATAGTAATAGGATGAGTGCCCTTAAAAATCCTTCTATAATAGGAGGTATTTTCTTGATACAACTCATGTGTATACATAACTAACATGTAGAGAAATATTAACAATATAGTTGCAGTGTAAGTCATTGTTACACCACAAAACCCTCCATCCTTATCCTAATTGAAAATATATAGGGAACCACCCCAAAATCTAAAGTTTTACTCTTTTATATCCAAAATTTACCATCCTTTACAAGTTAAAATTGTGCCATCAATCCATCCGATTTGGCATGCTTCCTTATACAAATATATCCTTACCCCATATTTCTCAATTTGTGAAAATTACATGGTAGTCAGTACCCTAATCTCACTCACACTAAACCACAAGGTTTTTTTTTTGTATCCAAGATCAAAACTTTCTAATTGTAAGTTGAAATTTATATTTTATTTCTTTAATTGTTATATGATACATACTACTCACCATAGGGTTTTTACTTACCATCATATTAATATAATTCTATTATTTGATTAGAGTTATATCCTTATATAAGAACTTCAACACTCTTTAGCTTTGACTATTAATAACCAAATTATCTTCTACATCAACCTCTAGATTTTTAATTATATCCCTTGAAGTTCTAGAAAGTTATTTTTCACTTAACTACATTGATATGTAACTACATAGATAGTCTTTCGATAAATCTATGTTGTACAAATTGATATCTCAAGTCAGAAGTTACACTAGTTATATGTTCTTGTTCAAAGCCCTAGGTTTTTAAATCTAGATGCATATCCACTGAATCTATTGAACATTCACCATGGGAAAAGTTGATTTGAGGTAGACCTTTGACCATTCTATTTGTGCAAAGTTGTTGAAGGTAGCGGAAGGCAAGATGTCCAAACCATTAATGTCATAATTGCATTGTTGAATTTGATTGAGATAACAAGGCCTTTGAAGGAGACTTAGGCACAAAATGGGAGAAAGAGTACAACCTCTTGTCATGATTCACTTTCCCCATTGCAACCAAGAAATCATCTTTCAAATTGTGCACCTGTACTGAGTTAGGAAGAAACTCAACTCTATGTCCATCTCTGAGGTGAGTGATTTGGTAGATTGATGGGAGATTAGAAGCTAGATTTGGAACATAGAGAACATCTTGAAACTCTCCATTTTCCATTTCCACATTTTCTTTTCCTTCAACTTCCATTTTGCTATTATCTCCCACAAAGATGTGCGATACCGTTGACTGCTTCATTGAAGAAAAATCCTCCTTTGAAGAACCCATCTGATATGAGACACCTAAGTCAAGTATCCATTCCTTTGAAGAGTTTTAATTTTCCATGAGTGCTTGCCCTTTGCCCTTTAAATCTGAAGAAGACCCTTTCTCCTTGTAAGCATTAGGCAGTGGAACATTATGTTTCTTCATGATGTTGGTCAACTCATAAATCTTCTTATGATAACACTCATGTTCTTCATGACCCATTTTCTTGCAATAGGCACACTTTTTCTTGTCCTTATTGATGTTGTCCCCCTTCTTGTTTGCATTCGAGGAAGACTTACCTTGTTGATTGGATTGTGGTGTTGTCTTTTCTGCATCCTCTGATTTTTTTCTTCCACTTCTTATTCTTACCCTTTCCTTTATTTGAAGACTATCCAACTAAATTTTGAGAGCCCTCATTGTTGGCCACCAATGCTTTAGACTTAGGTGATTTGATAATCCCCATTGATTTTAACTTTTTTTCTTCTGTATCCAACAGATCAGCATATTCATCAAAAGAGACTTTCTTATAAGCAGACCCTAATGTAGTCTTTGATGTGTTAAAAGAAGAAACAAATGTGGAATACTCTGATGGCAGCTCGTTATGTATGAGATAGATCAATCTATCATCTTTGATAGAACTCCCACAATTAGTAAGCTTTGTCCTTTGTTCATTCACCTTGATGATGAAATCCTATATAGAATCAAATGACTTAGGATCTAAGAAGACAAGCTCATCTTCAATTTTGAAAACATCCTCTTTAGATACTTTACCATATAGGTTTTTGAGGGTATCCCAAGCTTCCTTGGATGTAGAACACTTCTTAATTTGATACATGATCTTGTCATCAACCCCCAAACCTATATCACCTAGGGCTTTTCTATCCATTGCTACCCAAACTAAAATATCACTTGTTGATACTTTATCACTGTTGGTTTAGGAACAGTACCATCTACATAGTGAGAAACTCCATTGTGCATTAAATGATACCACATTTTGATGGACCATGTAGCATAGTTATGTGAAGTTAATTTTGGAAACTTAAAATTTATCATGATGCAAAAAATGAAGGAAAATTATAGAAAAGAAGGAACACAACACCAAGAACACGCCCCCTTTTCACTAAATCAAGAAATCCCCCCCCCCCAAAAAAAAAAGATGCTTGTGGCACTTTATAAGTAGTGCGATCACAATGGCCACTTGTCATTTTGGCCATCATGGACTTCTAATTTTTCTTGTTACAACCTCTTAATGGATTACAAATCTGGAACTTTACAATGTACAACAATTGGAAGTAATACAAAACAAGGAAAGGCCCTATTTCTGAAAGTGACACATTTGTCCACACAACCCTACAATCTAACTATAGATCTAGAAAGTAGACAAAAAATAGCACACTTTCAAAAAAATGGAACCTATTTTTTTAGTCTAGATGTGCCCGTACGAAGCGTTTGAAGTTGCAAAATGTAGGACTATGCAAGTACAATTGCCAAAAAATCTAAATTCTAACAAATCCATGCACCAAAACCACAAAAGAGTTGCACCACTCAAAATTTTAGGATCTCTAGCCAATTTCAAAAAAAATTGCACCTAATTTGGAGTCTGAATGACTGAGATATGAGCTCCCAAAGTCAAACTACAAAATAAAAAATTAATCTGGAGAGGGGTTGCATCCGCAAAAGATAGGGTTAAATTTGGCAGTCATACGGTCATTGCAACAGTTCAAATTTTCTCTCAAATGATGGTCATACTATCGTCAAATTTAGGGTTGTAGATTTGATGACATCAACAAAAATGGGTCCCCTTGATGATGTCAGCATGACATCAACACCGTACAAAAATGTATAGCCTACCACCTATCATGTATAGATTGTATGAAAATTTTGAATGGGTTGTTGATGTGTACTGTAAGGTCATCTGTGTGTATGTTGATGGTGCAGGTGACGTGGACGTCCACGCAATCGTTGACTAGATGCCAAGTGATTACAGACATGGGCAAATGAGGGATGTGTTAAAAATTGCCACTTGTCCTAGCTTTTGTGTTGCCACATGGAGCTGCTATGTACACATTGGCGTGGGCAGGCGAGAGGAAGTGTCACCATGTGGCAAGAATTTGCGAGTATGGGTAGCGAGCAGGAGATTTATAACATGGACTGATGATATTTATGCAGAGTTGTTGGAGGTCTAAAAAAATGATGCTACAATATTCGTTGCTCTGCCAAAAATTGTTAAACGTCACCCAGATCAGATCTCAGTTTCCTAAGATGCCATAGTTGTTGGTATATCCTTTGTCATCACCAAATATTTATTTGCTACCGTTGGTGGTCAGGATTTAAAATCCCACATCGACCATGTAGATGCAGTCTACACGATTTAAATTATGGAGGCTACCAAAGCTTGTATAAAGGCAAGGCCAGCTGGTAGTTGCTCGCCTTGCTACTAGTGAGTGTCGATTGGAATATTGAGATGTCATCGAATTTAATGCATGCTTGCTGCGGATTTGTAGAGGTTACTTAGTAAAAGTTGTAGTATGGCCCAAAATATCAAGAGTGCCCAAATTTAAAATGATAATGCCCACTTATTGAAATGAAATATCCCCTACAATATATACAAATATTCCTTCGAAATTGCAAAGCCGAGGTGTGACTGCCCAATTTTGCAAAAAAAAAAATTCTAAATGGGCAACAAAATCGAAAAAAATCCAATTCAAAAAAAATTGCAGAGAATGAAATTAAATTCAAATATGAAAAACAAATAATTAGATCGATTAAATGATCATACCCAATTTACAAATTGGTGCCTTCGGGTGCCAAATTACAAAAAAAAATTACCTCATTATCAACTTTAGACTAGCATAGGAAAATTTATAGTTGATCTTCACCAAATCAACGTTTCATACGCAATGGCGAGGTCAAATCTGGCTCTAGATGCTCCCAATTTTTGTAGATTCTCTGGATTTAGGTCGAGGTGTTAAAGCATGAATGGTCTTGAACAACTATGTGTAGAGAATCTCCCCGAGCTCTAATACCATGTAAGAATTTGGCTTAGGGAAAAAGTCACCCAAGACCAAGGAACTCAAACACAAGCACAACAGTAGACCAAAGAGAGAGTATGATTATAATGACGATATATTCATTCAATATGCCATATGAAAGTACATTAGGAGTGCCTGTATATAAAGGCCTCTGGAGAGCTTCTAGAATGCATAGAAGTCAGCAACATGATAAGTCATACAACCAGGCACATGTCCACCAGATATGGGTTATCCTCCATTAAGCACAGAAGTAAGTGTGATGATATGAGGATAAGCCTACAATGGTATATCACGCAAATCAGTGTTGTAGACAACATGTGGTAAAAAAGGAGTGCGAATAACTATGTTGTCAACATGACAACTTAGTAAATGATGCAAACTCTAGTGTTGTAGACACCATGTGCTAAAATAAAGTTGCGTACTTCTGTGTTATCAACATGATAACTCATGAGAATACACAAACTCCTAAGTGTCTCACCTAAATAAATAATAAAATAATGCATTAACCTAAGTAAACTTAAGTAAGTGTAAATATTAAATACGTATTTACACCAACAAATATGTAACTACATAGATAGTCTTTCGATAAATCTATGTTGTACAAATTGATATCTCAAGTAGAAGTTACACTAGTTATATGTTCTTGTTCAAAGCCCTCAGTTTTTAAATCACTTCAAATTTAGAGTTGACTCAAATATTATTTATATTTTAATGCTCTTGTGAACATC
Source organism: Cupressus sempervirens (assembly GCA_028749045.1). Classification (NCBI taxonomy): domain Eukaryota; kingdom Viridiplantae; phylum Streptophyta; class Pinopsida; order Cupressales; family Cupressaceae; genus Cupressus; species Cupressus sempervirens. The sequence goes on from CM053784.1 coordinate 590,961,532, forward strand.
TTAATAAGTCCAAGTATAGTTTTCGAATTGTTTTTTAGTTACCAATTATGGAGATTAAATTTTAATTTTCTAAAGAGTTGCTAATAAAGTCTAGGTTCAACAATGTTCCATTTAGAAGTTTCATTTGTTATGATTCTTTTTTTTTTTAATATTATTTAACCCACAAGCCAAAATATATCTTACTTGAATGCTTCATTATAGATATATCAAATAAATTTTGTATATTAGATTATGTATGTTAAAAATAATTAAATAACATATATTCCGAATGATGAAAATTAAATATATCATATAATTTATATTATATATACACTTGATATTTAATAATATATTATTTCCTAAATACCAACTAACACATAAAAGTATCATTTATAATGTATATAAAGTAGGTGTAAAGAAGCAAAAATTAATGTTATTCTTACATTAAAAAAAATTAGCCTTGCATAAACAATGTTAATAATTGATAAGTAGATATTCTCACAAAAGAGAGAATTCTAAGGAATTTGACCACATAACTAGAATAACTTGAGCCAAACTAAATGTATGCAAGCCTTAGAATATGCAGCAATAATATATAAATAAACACACGGTAATGTATAATGAAACAAGCCAACAATTAAGCAAGGGAAAAAAAGAGGTATGAATCTAATTTAGCATCACAAATAGGTAAGGATTATGAAGCATTACTAATGATACCAATGTGTAAGGAAAAGCACAAATATATGGCATTTAAGAGCACAAAATAAGTTGAATAAAACATAATAAGAATACATTACCATTGCAAAGTTGGAGGAGCGATGACACTAAAGTGATAGAAATGTAGATTTACATTCTTGGTCATAGATTTGTTTTACCCAAAAAAACCAACAAAAAAATTGAATATTTTCCAAAAGAGTAACATTTTCTTAAACATTGTTTTTATTTGACAAAATAATAATAAAATAACATAGATTCGTAATAGCTACAAAAATAGTTAATCAAAGCTTATGAATTTTAAATGTTAGATCTGATGCAAGTTTTCTTGAAGGATCACTTAAGGTAAGATTATAATTATCACTTGAGGCAAGGTCTCTAACTATTGTTGTCTTGAACAAAGTTTATATTGAAAGATGGAACTCAAATTTAATAAAAATAGATTATAATTATATTAGATTTACTTTGCAATGATTAGTGTCTATTTTTATAACCAAATAGATGAAGCAATTACGAAAGGCCCTATCGAGCTCTACAAATAGGTCCAACCCCTTGAGAAAAGGTTCCTGGGAATTAAAATAGAAGCATTGTTTAGACTACCAATGAGAAAGAATGTTAGTAAATGTAACAAAACACTACCAGTGATAACCAATTGTTGTCCTCAATTTTGACTTCACAAAATTGAGGCAACCCTTTGAATTTTTCATATGGATTCGTAGGCACATCCTCTTTGTTTTAATGCATCAATAAAGTATCATAGAGATAATTCATTGTCCCTGAATTGTACTTTGTGTTCCTCTATCTATGTTTTCTTTTGAAGGTTTCCATTGAGTTGAATCCTAAATTGCTTGCTAGCAAAAAAATTCCTTCTCTAACTACAAATACTTGATTTTTGGCAAACTTGTGTGTCTTTTATTCATTTTTCTTTGTGTTGTGAATTATTTTTGTTGATGTTTGGTATCTTTTGCCAAATAAACCTATACATAATTATATATGAGATATAATTTGTATATATAAGTTTATTTTTATATGAGCGAAATTAATATAATATATAACAATGATTAAATTTTTATTATATTAATTATCTAATTAACAAATAGACATGTGTAATGCCCCATCTAGAGATCCTTGGAACACAAGGATAAAACATGCACTGAAATAAAATAAAATAAATTAAGATAAGTTACTTAACAATAGCATAAAGTAATGAAGTGAAAGAGTGAAACATCAAAACAAGGTGATAAGAATAGGGTGTTGGGACTCAAATTTGCATTGCCAATTTGAGTACTATTTTAAAACTTTTGAGTCAATATGAGCCCATATGAATGCATTTAATGCATGTGTACCTGGTCATCCTTTTGAGGCCTAAGAGGTATTTTATGTTTCTATCACCTTGCATTCAGCATATCCATGCATTCCATAATATAAATTATCATTCTGAGTCATTTTATGAAGTTTCATTTTGAGCAATGTTCAGATCTACATTTTTGCCTAAGTGTCAAATATTGACAGATAGCCTAGTTTGTATTTTAATATCTTGCACCCAATAATGTTTCATGACTCATTTCTTTGGAAGTATTTAGTACACATATCATAGAACCTATGTTTTAGATTTCAAGTCATTTTGATACATTTTGAATAGGTTTTGCACCCCTCAAAGTTGGTTGTTTATTGTTGTCATGATGATGTAAATTGTTCAAAATTCTGGGAGGCCCTTTTTGACTAGTTATAACTTTGACCTAGTTGACCCTCGTGAAAAAATTCCTTTTGCATTACATTCCATGGATTAGACACTTGTTATGTTTCAAATTTTAGCTTATGAAAAAATCTATTTGATCAGTTTTCAAACTTGATTCCAAATGCAATTTGTACAATTTTACTAGTATCAAGAAATGAAAATTGATTGGTACTCTTGTTTGGGATGTCATAACTCAAAATTCATGATAGATGAGATCAAATAGATTATATCACTTTACTATACTCTGAAGATTCTTCAATTGTGCCAGTTTTAGTGTCTTAACGAGTCTGTTTGTACACTTTTTCAGGTCCATTTCATTTGTGAAAATCACTTTTCTATCAATGTTCCCAATTCTGCAAATCCAAGTACCTCACTTTGACCGCTTGCAAAATTCTCCCATTATTCATCATGAGACCTAATAAAGATTTATACTCTCCTCATGACAATGAACCAATACCCCAATTTTTGTGCCCCCAAGTGTTAGTCTGACTTATTTTTGAAGCCAAAACCAAACTCATTTTATGGTTTTCTAACATGTTTTCTTGCAGGCAATTTCACCAAGGCAACTTTGATAGTCGATATCTTTTGACTAGGTGATTGTCATGAGGTAGGATTTTGCAGATAAGTGTGTATGTGTGAAAACCTAGGAGCACACATAAACAATAAAACATTAGTAGCATGTGCATATCATAATATCAAAATCAAAAAAACTACTAACTAATATTGTGTTTTAAAACTAATGCAACTGATAAACAAGAGTCCCCACATAACCTCAAAGAAGCTCAACAAGGGCGCCCATAAGAAACCTCGTTGTTGTGCTTAAGTGTGAGGGGTGTAGATGTGCTCTCCCAAACACAACTATGAATGAATCTCTTCAATCGATATGAATGAATGCAAAAATGCAAATGTGAATCTACACTAAAATGTATGTGAAATGCCTTCAAGCAAGGGAGATGAGTAAGCCATACTCAAAGGATTCCATGGATGTGAATACGAAATGGAATGAAGCAATGAAGGAAACTAGCAAATAATAATCTAGTATGAGATGCAAATATAAGTGTAATAAATCTAACATTTACCAAAAGGGGTTAGTAACATGCAAATCACTAAAACAACTAGAAAGCTCTAACTCTAAACTAGCATGATAACAATGCAAATGAGGGAGATGAAAAATGCTTGAGACAAGGACTCTATTTATAGGTTTGAGAGAGGCCTTGGGGAGGTGGCATCTATGTGGCATCCACATAGGTGCCACAAGGGAAACACATGGACTAATGGGACAAGTCATGCAAAGGTCAACATAAGCCTTTTGGATGAAAGTGATAGCTCAAGGTTTGCTCACACGTGTGAGAAACTTTGGAGAAAGGAAAGGGAGACAAGTGTGTAAGAGATGTAAATAAAATAATACAATGGAAGCTTTATTGGATCATGAGCTTCTCACATGTGTGACCAAACACTTAGAAGCTAAAAGGTGTTTTAAAAATGTGTTTAGGATTAGTTAAGTGAGATTAAGTAGTGAGTAGGCTTAGAAGGATGAGAGTTATGGGTGTAGCCTAGGTTTTAGGACGGAATTAAGATCAAATTAAATAAGATTTAACTTAATCACAGGATTAAAGAATTTAATGGAATGGAGGGAATTAAATAAATTAGAATTTATTTTAAAGGAGATTTATGGAGCACTATGCATTAAATGAATTTAATACATTAGAGGGGAAGTATTTAAATTAAATTTAAATACATTAGGAAAATGAACTTATTTAATTAAATAAATTTAATTAAATAAGTAGAAGAATATGAAAAATATAATTAATTAATAAATAATCAATTATAATGTCAAGAAAAATATTAATAAATTAATATAGTGTTTAGAACAATTTTAAGTGTCTACAAAGTGGTAAAATGAGTTTTGAATGATCAAGTAATGAATGATTTTGATCCAAATCAAATCCAATCGGTTCAAGAGGTCAAATCAGTGGATTCCAAAGTTCAAGTGTTTCAGTTCGAAAAAAAAATTAGCCAGACCCACTTGGGGGCCCGACTAATTCTGCTAGACTGTTACAATGATAGGGTTTGAAATTGCTTATAAGATGTTATAATGAGTATAATCATTAAATATTTGTGTGTGGACATGATCATAATGGATCAAATAGATATCTATCATTTTATATTTCAAAATTTATAACAGGAATTGAGGCATGTAAAGAGACAATTCTTAAAATCTCAGACATGGTTAAAACCTCTTAGAAACCCGAAGTTAAGATAGCCTTGTTGGAACTCCTTATGTGGGTTTATAATATAGTAATGCGTTCAGAATATCTGAGAGAACAATGTTCAAATAGAAATGGCAGCTTACCAGTTTGAGTGGGATTGATTGTTAATTAAAAATCACATTCCCTGTACAAAGACGTCTTTTGTCCATTGATTTGAAAAGTGAAATGTGAGCCAGCTCATTTGATGAAGCTATACTTTGAGTGAAAGAGCATCTCCCAAAAGTGTTGTTACTAGTTAAGCTTCATTTTTTCAACCAAGGAAGGAAATGTTGGCGATACCTTACTATTTGAATGTCATGCTTGGAGTCTTTATAAGTTGGGCATGCGCGATTCGGTTAAATGATAGTTCTCTAATATTTCTCTGTATTTCCGATCAGGGTCTAAATTCATGCTAGTGGTAGTTGTTTGAAAACTCATGGCACAAAGACAAATTTGAAGATAAATACAATGATGATGATGCCAAGGAAAATGGAGGAAAAGTATATCTTGTAAATCTGTTCTGAATTCACCCTCCTTCTAACTGAATGTCGTGCCAAGCATTATTTCATCTTTTGGGGGCCGATTATAGATCTGCAGGAGATCCGCGAGTCGCAAGCACTCAAACATCATTTCCCTGCATCATTTGGCAATATTTTCATCATGTGCTTTGAGTCATTCTTCTTTTCTTTTTCCTCCTATGTTGCAGGTCAAAGTGCAGGCAAAAATAGTGATTAATGATGATTGTGTGGAATCAAGACTCCAGGAATAGGATTGTCATGAACCAATTATCCCGAGTGAATACTTAATAAGTGAATGAATTACCCCGCCCATCACACACTTACCAATTCGACCTCCTTGATGGTCGACAGGGTTAAGAGGAAAACTGTCATAACCCATGTCTCCACAACCCGATAGAATGGATAGTTTTTGTGCCACGTAGATTAGTTATGCTGTATTATTATTATTAAATGAACCGTTATGAGAAGTTGGGAGAAAAACATTTATTTTGGGTGGAGACAGTTACAAGAGATATAACTGATTATTGATGAAAGAGAGGTTAATTATAATTGGGTAACAAACCTGCCAAAATTGGTTCTTTTATTAATTTCGTGCTTCAAGTTTAGAAAACGGTTTCCAACGGGACAGAGAGCTTAGAAAGAAACAAATCACAATAAGGCTCTTCTCTGGCGGGGGAATTGTTAAAAATTCAAAGAGGGACACAGCCGATAGGAAGGAGCAGAAGCAGAGGCAGCAACTGGCATGGCCGGTCATCGGCAGTCTTCCTTGTTGTACACCATGCCTCATAGCTCCCTCTATCATCTATCCAAGCAGTACGGGCCTCTCATGTATCTGAAGCTTGGGACTATTGATATTGTTGTGGCTTCTTCTCTTAAAGTTGTGGAGGCTTTCTTGAAGACTAATGATCTCAACTTTTCTAATATACTGAGAAACGCCTGTGCCACTTACATTGCCTATGATTCCAATGATCTCATTTGGGCTCCCTACGATAGCCGGACACGTATGCCAAGGAAGGCAGTGTCACAAGAGGAGATATTGACAACCGCGAGTATTACCAGGTTCTAATCTTTTGTTAAAATTTCTAACTTTCCCTTGCAAAATGATGAAATGTGTGTTTTCCAATACAAGATAAATGATGGTGTCTTTGATTTCTGGCTGTGGGGATGACTGAATTTATGGTTTCAATTGAGAAGATAGAACATTACCGTTACCCCAACTATTATCATCAAACAACTAAACGCCATTCTTGATGATCTTTTGCCATATGACTAATGGACTGGATATCATTTTATAGAGTTAGAAATCGTTTATTTATAATTGACAAAATTTGCAGTGTGCATGTAACTTATAGTTCAGTCTAGTACATCAAATTGATTGGTGGCCTATTAATCTACGATACTTGTTATAAAATGTTTAATTGAACAGAAATACTGTTACCATTCTTTCCTTATCAACTGTCTCATTCGATGCCTAGAAGCAAATCTTTTATTCATATGAAGTCAGATTCCTTGTTACTGATGAGTGGAGTTATTCTATTGAAACCATCTTTTCAAACTATTCTAATCTTGAAAGAGAGGATCACCATTAACTTGGTATCAATCAAATATAAAAATCTAAATTTAGCATTGAAGCATGGTAAATGTTGGATTTGATCTCCAATGTAGTGTTCAATAAGTTGCAGCTACCGTCCCTCTTATTCACTACTTATAACAGTTTAAAATAAATTTTTAAACAGAAAACTCCTTATGTTTCATTTCCTAGACGGTGAACTTCATCACACACATTTAATTATTATTACTTGTTGGATGTGTCAATGAGCTAGCTATGCATGAACAGTAGAGAACAATTATTATTGAAGTCCTTGATGTCTAAAGGTAACTTAGACGTAGAGGAAGTGAGTAGAAATGTCATAGCTATGTATTCTTTTATTTGAAGATAGTATTCTTGCTAGTAGATTAAAACAAATGTTAATATAATTCAAACTTTGGGTATGGTGTCCCATAGAAATAAACAAATGTTTTCCTAATAACACAATTTGACTACTGAATACAATTTTTGGGCATATTGTATTCTATTATTTTAAGTAAATACAATGAACATTTAATGTTTATGATTATTTTTTTTGGTTAGTGCTCAAACACTGCATAGATTTTTACTTTGGAATAATGTTGTTCAAAATGGATGAAAGTTCCTAGTGATATAGAAATTGAAAGTATGCTTCGATCTCATAAACCAGGAAAGAATGATATGAATCCTTGTTATTTATTTCTCAAGAATATTATGAGAAGCATGAGGAATTTTGATAACATCTCTTTGTTAATTGCATTTTAACGACTTGTTAAAACTAACACTGTACTTAATGACATAGATTAAAATGAATGCATTAAGTGTTACATTTACTTTGAACTGATGCATATATGTTGATAATGCATAGTGGAAATACAAATGTGACAGAAAACAGATCTGTACATGTTGATTAAGAAATGTTAATGACTTTCTTTCATACACTAATGTAGATATCCATGTTGTTAGTGAATGGTATTTAGACCATGATTTTATTTTAACGACGCGATTCCATTACTCCTCTAAGTTTTACTTGTTTAGACTATCTCGTTGTCGGGCTAGGTATCTTTTAAGATTCCGGGGAAGCTTAACAGCTTCGCGGTAGGGTGGTAAAGCACTCTTACAATATTCTCGCTCTTGTGTTCTTAGACAGGTTCTGGAGCTCTTTTCAACTTGGTCGCCATGGTTATACTTCCTGGTATCTGGTATCTGGTATTAGTAATCTGGTAACGAATTTACAGTTTCTTTTAAATTTGAGCATATATGTAAAGTTAAAGATAGTTAATCGACTAATATTGACTACTCAATATTCAAAAGACTTTGACTCTCGTTAATTTTTCCGCATATTACGATGATTGCTGATGTGGCATTTGTTTTGCAGGGGCAGTCGTTACAAAAACATTCAGACTGGAAAGAGTGTCACATTTTTTGCTGTGAATGTATAGTTTTTAAAACCAAGCCAAGCAGAGCAATATAAGTTCTGGAAGTAGTGTGTAAGTTGTTCATTTTTCAGCTTGATGGGCATAGTATTTGCAGAAGGAGAAGTTGTGGTCTGCATGCTATTATGGTGTGCAGAGGAGGTGTTTTGACCATGGAGGAGCTCACGGTTAAAGAAAGTCTTTGCTAGAGATTTTTCCACATTGTCTGTCGTTGGAGAATTCATGATTGCCGATTGGAGGAGATTCCTGTAGAGGCATTTTGATCATGGAGGGAGAGTTTGTGAAGAAAAACGTAGTGGAGATACCATCATATAAACACTTCCTGACCGGTTAGCAAAATCCATTATTATTTTATTGAATGGTATTGTCTGATGGTGCGCTGAACTATTTTCCTAGGAGACTCGCGACTAAGGAGTTAAACCACAGTTTTGAAGGAGAGTGGCATCAGAATATTGTGGAAGATGTTGGTGCTTTCCGAGGACTCCATGAGCATTCTTATAGGGTTTCTTAAACTTTATTGCTTCCCCAAGTGAAATACGAAGGAAGAGTTATTAAGCCGCTGGATACCATGTTATCAACTCCAGCTTACGATAGAGAAGAGATATGGACTTCTTATTGTGTGGAGTTTTCAATCATTAAGAATGTTGTGTGGTGCCAATTTTAGGAGATTCTTAGAGAGAGGAAGCCAATGTGTTGGAGATGGGCATGGTTTTGTCTGCAATAAAAAACATTTACTCTTTTCCTCCCCATATCCATAAGCGGTATAAGCGGTATGAAGCAAAAGGCGAATCACGTGCAGTTTTTCCTATAGCAGGTCACGCAAGGTTTTATTGCTGCGGATATAACTCAAAACCATTTGTCCCACATCGGGTAGGCGAGGGTATTTCTATATTTTAAATACTAAATCACTCCACAAGTTGAGTGCTTTTTGAATGCAAGCCTCTCACATGGGGTCAGGCCGGCTGAAGGGAAAGACAATTTTCAGCAACGTGCTTGATGATGTTGCACCGATGACTAGACCAGTCAGATGAATCACAGCACGCCATGTGGCACCCAAGTGGCCAAATCACAAGGTGACATCTGGCGTAGAAATCAAGGAGGTGTTATGACTAGACCAATCAGACGAATGAGAGCATGCCATGTGGCACCCAAGTGGCCAAATCACAAGGTGACATGTGGTGTAGAAATCAAGGAGGTCTTATATGCTAGTTTCTAGATTGGATGTTTAGGATGGTGACACGTGGCATGATCCGACGGTTTGTGCTCCCTACATTCAAAAGATGCTTGATTGTTAAGCAAAGTGGGGAAGCATCATGCTAACACGTGGCAATCAGTGATGACATGGAAAATTCTAGGAGCACTTCACTACGGCTAGAGGGAAGGAAGCGCCATGCTGACATGTGGTAGTCAGTGATGACATAGCAAATTCTAGGAGCACTTCACCATGGCTGGAGGGAAGGAAGTGCCATGCTGACACGTGGCAGTCAATGATGACATGGTAGATTCCAGGAGCACTTCACCACGATTGGAGGGAAGGATAATTTTGAACATGCATGATGATGTGGCATAGATGACTAGACCAATCGAATGAATCAAAGCATGCCACGTGGCACCCAAGTGGCCAAATCACAAGGTGACACTTGTCGCAAAAATCAAGTAGGTGTTATATGATAGTTTCTAAATTGGATGCTCAGGATGGTGACATGTGGCATGATTCAACAGTCTGTGCTTCCCTGCATTCAAAAGATGTTCGATTGTTAAGCAAAGTGGGGAAGCATCATGCTAACACGTGGCAATCAGCGATGACATGGAAGATTCTAGGAGGACTTCACCATATTGTGACACATGGCAGATCTGATGGTTGGTGCATTCCTGGATTTCCTAGATGCAAGGAAATTAAGGAAAGTGGGGATGTGACATGCTACCACGTGGCAGTGGGCCTAGGTGGTTGATGACATGGCACAGAGCAATTCTAGCCAATCAAGTGACGTCCCATGGTGATGACATGGCAGGACACCCAATAGGCATATGATGTGGTGAGATGGTAGATAGGTGGACCAATCAGAGGGTGCCATATGGCACCTAGGCGACAATGACGGAGCAAAGGTCCGACCAATCACCTGCTACCACATGTCAAGTTGGTCAAAGTAGGTTGACCCAGATTGAAAATTAGGAGGGAAAATACCAATGTCCAAAAAATAATAATTAATAATTTTTTATTGATTGCAAAGGCCATTTTAAATAAACAGAAGGTTATAATAAAGTTTTAACCTTAGTTCAAGGATGAAATATTTGCAAAAAATGTAGACCCATCATGCATTCATGAACCTGATTTTCTGATGGATGTCATGGCAATCTCTGATAAGCCAACATAGGACTATCATATACCATCGGAAAGCTCTCAGAATGAAATTTCTAAATTTGTAGTTCATTTTTGCACAAGAAGCCATATTTTTGAGTTATTCATGGTGTTTTTTTTTTTTCCCTAGGTGGTTATTTTTCAACCACATTCTGTAAGGGTATTTCAAATTTGATTTTTGGCAAAATGGTGAACTAGGTGTGGGCCAAGGTTGTTAGGGATGTAGTTGGTGATATTTTTTCACCTCTAAATTAGTTTAGTGAATGTTTTATCAACATTTCAGATGCATACCTAATATCTTTATCAGAACAAGGGTTTCTTATTAGTTGGAGAAGATATTTTGAGTTTGTTAAAGCTTAATGATGAGATTCAAATTTTGGTTGTAGAGAGAAGAGAGATGCTTTGCAGCAACAGGGGATAGAGATTCAATTGGACATGTGTCACTTCTAGATTAGAGCTGGGATTTCATTCCTCTCCTATATCTTTCTCTTTTCTTCCTTTCCCTAGGGTGGGTTCCAGTTCTTGAACATTTTTTACTATTGTGATACCACAAGGATGGTTTCAGTTAGCTTGAAATTTCTATCATAACTAGGTTTCAACCATTTTTAAGCAATTTCTCTCTTGTATGAATAGCAATAAAGCTAATATCTAGATAATTATGGTTTATTTAGTGGTCTTATGAGTTATTTACATGCATCTTGAATGTATAGTTTCAAAGAAATGAATACAATGAACAGCAAACTTCTTAATTTCATTCTAATTCTCATTTCCTATCTCTGTAGTTTGCAAATTTTTTGGTTTAGGGACAAAGAACTTAAACCCTTTTGCAGCCCCTTAAGGTTGTATGTCTTATGTGTTTTGCTAATGGAATAAAGAGCCAAGTAAATACTTGACATATTTGACAGGGTTGTTGGTTATATGAGAAGGATATTTCATGAGTATGAGGTCTTTATGAACATTGATGTCTGATTCACAAAGTGATAGGATAGATTTGATATCTTCATGTAGGGAATATGTCACTAGTATCATGGATGTATGTGTGTGATTTATGGAACTGCCCAATAGATAAGGCACTGATCAGCTATAGGATCAATATGTTCTTAGTGTTGCATATTTGGAATTTGTTGAAATCAAACTTAAATCAATTATCCATTTTCCTTTATGTTTAGGAGTTGAAAGGATGCCCTCACTCTGTTAGAGTAAATAATTAATTATTTATTTATTATTTATTCTATTACTTAAGCTTACTTAGGTAAATGCATTTCATTTATTATTTGTAGTCTAGGAGTTAGTTATAAGTTGTTGACAATACGGGAGTTTGTTCTCTCCTAAGTCATACTTATCTTCTCACCTTGTTCGAGGACTTTCCACCTCATGTGGATGTATGCTTAGTTGTCACACTTATCTCCTAGCATCTTCTAGCTTCTTCTAAGAGATTCCTGGAGCTCTTAATATTCGGGCTCCCTCATTATATTTTCATCATCTCATTCTTGCATATTGTAAATACATATTTTCTTGTGTTGCAATATTTTTTTTTCTCTCATGTATGTTTAGGGTTTTTCCCTTGCTCCACGCTCTTTCTTCGTTGGCTTCCCTTTGACAGGTTATTGCATGTAGGTGAACTTGGGTGTCTTCGGAGTTGGATTTCATCAACTCCAACATGGTATTAGAGCCAGGTTGTTGCTGCTTGGTTGAAGAATTTTTGAAGCCATAATTTGAAGTCACAAACCCTAGTTTGTTTATGCATTTTTTTTCAAATTAGGGGAACAAAGAATTTTCAGAGCACATTGGGTCCAAATGGACGGTACCATCAGATTTAGAAGGCATTTTTCAGCTAGGATCCATATAAAACTTTCTGATTTTGGAGATAGGGCTCTAGGAGGCAAAAAAAAAAAATTAGTTGCAAGAGGTTACGTACGGATCATACAAATTTTTGGGCAAAAAAATATTTTTTTTAAATAGTTTCGAGCTACCCCATCACGGCACCGCCCAGCGGCCACGCGCACTCAACTAGAGTGTCGCCTGTGCTTAGTCTTGGCCCCACCTCCGCTTAGGGTTGGCCTCAGCTCCACTCAGAGTTACCCCTGCCTCTGCCCAATGGCACTTCCGGGTTCCGCAACTTCAGTGGTTCTTTCGCTCAGCACGCCGCCAAGGACACCTCAGCTTGCACAGTTGGTGTGCCCAATCAGCTCTACTCTGTCAGCTCATCCATGTGGAGACTCCTGCCACCTCGATAGTTCTGAGCCCAATCTGGGTGTGACATGTAGCAGGTCTGCCACATGGCCCCTACCACGTCACCTGCGGACATGTCAGTCGTACGCCATGTGGCATCCACGTGGCCTCTTCTTTTTTGCCTCGATGACTGACAGGCCGTCAAATTTAAGCTTGTGATCTAATGACATCAGCATGACATAATCCCTGCATCAACCCTTGCACCTCTCCAAGGTCATTTTGACCTACTTGCAATTTTTTGGCCATAACTTGAGCATACAGAATTATTTTTTCGATCCAAAAGAAGCATCAAAAAGCTGGTTCTGAGACAAAGACATTGGTGTAGCTATTTTTAAGTTCTAATGCAATTTTATTGTTCGTTTTTTTAGTTGCAGTCTGAAGTTGTTTTTTTTACTCTGGCATGCATATCTTTTGCATCCCATGTCAGTTTTTTGAAAATGTTATATTTTTGGAAAGCTGATTTTGTCATCTTTTCAGAAATGTAGTCCTTTTCTTTAGATTTTTGCCCATGCTCTTTCTATCATATTGTTGGCATTTTTTCTCTATGGTGGATATCTTGGGTGTTTTAAGTCTGAGTATCATTTTCCTAGCATGGTTTCTTTTGTTGTACTTTCTTTTTTGTCAACTTTTTTCTTGTTCTAATTATTATAGACATCATTTGTAAGCACTTTTGTATACGCACTGAGATAAAGTGCCACTTTTGCATTTCGGGTTCATGAACGTTGTTTTTGAATTAGTTGTACATGCACTACTTTTATAAAGCACCATGGAGGGGATAGTTGTTTGCTATTTTAGGCCTTCTCTCTTTGTCAAGTGAGTGTCCCTTCCATGACATTAGCCCCATGTAGCGTCGTTGTGACCATGTCTTTATAGGTGTTTGTACCTCTTCCTCTCTCATCATTCTTGGTTCGTCTACAAGAGATTTTTGGCCCACCTTCTCAGTTGCCTATCATCTCACCCCATCTACATTAAAGGGGGATTATGTTGTTACTCTAATGCATCCATGGTTTGATGGTTCGATAGTGTGAGCTATGTATTCAATGGTTGATCCTATATACAAGGTGATTGTAGTGGCTGGCTACCTATGCATTTTGGTGAGATGGATCATCTACCATATAGACACGCTCGGTTTATGTCTTCTTCTTCCTTGGAGGTTTTTCAGATCAGCAGTTTTCTTTCTGATGACAGATTTTGTGGCTTCTTCATGCTTCAATGATGCTCTTCATGATCACCTTTTGTTTTGTTTTTGGGGACATTCCCCTAATTGGAGGCTTCTTCAATTCTTCACTAGGCTCTTACCTCTTTTTGGGAGAGGGTTTTTCCCACGTGATTTTCTCTCTTTCCCCATTTTCAGAGGTTGCATCTCTTTACATTGTACATGGGTACCTAACATGGCCTTGTTGCCGAGACCCATTTCTGTATTTCTTAGTTTTGTGAGCTTAAGGTATTTCCCTAATTTGCACTTAAGGGGGGTGTTAGAGTAAATAATTAATTTATTATTTATTATTTATTCTATTACTTAAGCTTACTTAGGTAAATGCATTTCATTTATTAGTTGTAGTCTAGGAGTTAGTTATAAATTGTTGATAATACGAGAGTTTGTTCTCTCCTAAGTCATACTTATCCTCTCACCATGTTCGAAGACTTTCCACCTCATGTGAATGCATGCTTAGTTGTCACACTTATCTCCTAGCGTCTTCTAGCTTCTTCTAGGAGATTCTTGGAGCTCTTTATATTTGGGCTCCCTCATTGTATTTTCATCATCTCATTCTTGCATATTGTAAATACATATTTTCTTGTGTTGCAATATATTTTTCTCTCTCATGTCTATTTAAGGTTTTTCCCTTGCTCCATGCTCTTCCTTCCTTGGCTTCCCTTTGACAGGTTATTACATGCAAGTGATCTTGGGCGTCTTTGGAGTTGGATTTCATCAACTCCAACACACTCAGCTTGTGGATTTCATAGGTTCTTTGCAATTTGCTATTGCACATCTTTGTTATTTCATAAGTACAGGAGAAATAATGAGTTTTTTAATTTTTTCTAAATTCAGTTGTATGCTTTGAAACTGGTAGCATATAAAGAATCTGAGGTCCACCTGCCTAAGTCTTGCAAAGTCTGAAGTAGAAGGAGAGTATAGTCTTGTAGTTGGCCCTAGTGTCTAAATAGGTATGTTGTAGATGGGAATTAGTTTCCCCTAGATTTATTTGTTCCTATCATTAAGTTATTGAAAAAAATTTAATTTAGGAGCCAACATAGGGAACATGGCAAGACTCACATGTTCAACTACACTAGCGGAAGTCTTACAACTACTTCCAAAGATCTCCAAGCTCTAAACCATAGATCACACAAATCATGAGAGTATACAAAGGGGATGTTCTCTTGCAAACCCAAAGTAAAATATCCTAGCATGGTTAGACATACGAGTCCATATCCACTAAACATATCATAATCAAGAATCACAAGCAAATACCAATAACGGTCATGTACAGGATGAGGGCTCAAAGTTATAACCACTCATCTACTAGACACCATGCCAAAAGATAAATGTTTGACTCCT
This sequence comes from Cupressus sempervirens, assembly GCA_028749045.1. Lineage (NCBI taxonomy): Eukaryota > Viridiplantae > Streptophyta > Pinopsida > Cupressales > Cupressaceae > Cupressus > Cupressus sempervirens. The sequence continues at coordinate 590,976,881 of CM053784.1, forward strand.
AAACTTTGGCTAAGTCTAAAATTATGAAGCCCTAAAATTTGCCTAAGTCTAAATTTTTGAAGCCCTGAAATTTCCTAGAATCTTTATCTTAACTCAGAGAGGTCTAGAACCTATCTCAAATGAATCTTTTTGAACCCATAGAAAGATGGTTTTGAACCACAAAGGTGTGGAACCCAATAGAGTGTCCAAAAAAAACTTCCAAACTTTCCTCCACGTATTTTTGACCCCATAGAAAATCTATTTTCAACTAGGAAGGTGTGGAACCCAATAGGGTGTCCAAAACCAACTTCCAAACTTTCCTCCTCCAAGCCCAGATGCACATTGCTTCTTGCGTGACTAAGTGAACTGGTCTCTAGTTTTGCGTGACACTTTGCATCACTACATGTAATAAAGTGCATTACTCCATGCAAGAAAGTGAATTACTCCATGCGAGGAAGTGCATTGCTCCATGCAAGGAAGTGCATTACTACATGTGAGGAAGTGTGTCGCTCCCATGCAAGGAATGCAAATAGTGCAATAACGAGGCAAAAAAAAAATATATAAAGACATGAAACCTCCACACCAGAGAGTACCAGATCCACATAAATTAAGGAATGATCACTCAAGAGCATAAGAGACAAGGCACCATGCAACGGGAAGGAGAAAACATCTATGCATCTAATCCATAATAGCATATGAAAGAACATGTGGAAAACAAAATTGTAATGTACATGCATGGTTCATAAACTAAACATTATATAAAGGTGATTGTTTCCTCCCAACCATAGTAGCATCATGAGACCTCAAAGGCCCTAGCCATCCACTGAGTGTAACATCCCAAACTACCAACTAGATAGTTGAAGTTGTCTTATGAGGGATTCACTACTACAACATAAGTAACATCATAAGAACAAGAAGATCTAATATGTTAATCCATCAAAGCATAGATACTCCAACTAGTAGTGAATCACAACATCTAACCATATGTTGTAAAATCATTAAAAAGGTATATGTCAAATGAAAACTAACATCATCTAAACATAATATCCAAGCATTCCAATTAAAGTATAAATCACAAGGACCATACTCTGATAACCCGAAATATCAAGTGAACATCAAGCATTGGTCTCAACTAGAAATAGACCATCTCTATACACCAGTCCCCAGCAGTGGTATAGATAGCTATGCCTCTCAACCTTGTGAAACCTATAGGCCCACTTCCATCATGATGATGGAGATAATTATCCAACCACAAACACACATAAAAAAGCGTCCATGGCTAACACTCACGCCAAACAGTAAATATGATTGAAACCAAGATCATGAGACAATGCAAATACAACAAGTCTTGGTTAGACACTCTATGGGTCTACTATGTAGGGACTCAATGGAGGCTAGGTCACTTGGTATCATGAAGCCCAAGCTAAATATCATGTGGAATCAAACTCCCCCAGAAAGTGCATCACACTATGTCCTCGAATCAACTCCAAGTGCTCACATTTAAGTGTCCTCGGGTCAACTCTAGGTGCTCACATTTTTATTATCTTAGATTTACTACCCAATAATTTATTTAGTTATCACTTATTTAGAACTTCTTCGTGCCAACCCTCTCAGAAATAGTCACCAAGGTTGTGAGAGAAGCCCCTTCATGGTTCTACCCTACATACCCATGCTCATCACACGATGAGTGCCCGTAGGCAATGCATATTCCCAACCCAACCCCAATGAACATAACTCTACCAATAACAACGGGGAGATCAAGCCTCATAGACACCCAAAAAATACACACACATATGCTCATGTGTGGGCACACCAACAACATGAAGAACATAAATAAAAAAAGGTTGGATGAGAACACAAGCAAAACACCAAGTATAACAAAAACACTCAACCGGCCTATATTCAAGAGCACAAATTCTACATGAATCCCAATGAATAGTAAAACCAAACATCATGACTCACTCCACCAGCCTAAATTTGGAAGTATGGATTCTACATGAATCCGAGCATCCATGAAACAACAACAAGGGTTCGATCAGAAACAATAACACCAAGTACAAATCACTCAATCGAACACATAGTCAGGAGTATAGATTCAACAAAAATACCAATGCAAACAAAAGATGCAACATTGGTCAGATTGAAATCCTGTGGATAATTTAAATCCATGACCAATATCATGCCAAGAAAACCTGAGAAAACTAGGCGACACACAAACCGAGGTAAAAACCTCAAAAACCCAACATTGACAAAAATTAACAAAAATAAAACTCATTCTACCCTTAGGTAGATGAGCCATAGAAATTGAATAAAAATTGGGTTTGAACCTTGTATGCAAAAATGGCTAGCATAATGGTGCAAAACCCCAAACCCCCATCTCAAAAAATAGGGAAATGCTCATACCCGCCCAACTGGGTAGAGATAGCAATTAGAAATAGAGGGGAACACTAGTTCTTAACCTCCTAACAAATGGCTACCAAAATCATAAGAAAAAATGGAGTTGATATTGTAAAATAGGAGAGACCTACCTAACAGTCAAAAGGGCAAATAAGGAAACCTAAGCAATAAAATAAAAATCTTGTAAAAACTATTGAAAGTTACAGTAATCCAAGGTCTCCCTAAGACAGATCCAACAAGGCCGGCCTCATGATGATCCCACACCCATAGCTCCCAAAGCAAACAAGAGAGTATTTCCTCTTGAAGAGGATTTGGAATTTTCTCTCAATTTTCTATTTCAAAAGGTGAGAAGTGAGGAATAAAATTCTTTTTTGGATATATATTCACTTTTTGAGTGAATAATAGATTAGGATTATTAACCAGATCACCTAGTTAAACCCTAAATCCACGCAAACAAAAAATAGGCTATTCCAAGTAATTAGAATTCAACTATGGCAAAGTTGTCAGGAATTAAATTAGATAAGATAAAGCCAAAAATTTCCCTTAAGCCAAAATCACATAATTCTTTAACTTTTGCGACAATTGTGACCCTCTAAATGCATAAACACACTCATGGGTCTAATCACATAATTAAAATCAGTCCAAATTTATTAAAAGCACCAAAGGGTTTAATTTAAACAACTAAATAAAATACCTCAGCCATACTGGGATGACATTGGCTAGATATGAACAACTGAATCACTAACTCCATGTGCCACTGCCAAGGACATAAATCCTGCACACTAAACAACATGATCAAGTGAAATTGCATATAATAATATAGACAAAGTGACAAATGCATTAAATCATATTAAATAACTATTTATTTAATCACACTAAAATCATCTATTTCAATAGCCTATTTTGCATAACTTATTGAAATGAACAAGGTAAACATTTGTAGCACATAACCAATGAATCCAACATGGAGAATTCATTTATAATTATTTGATAATTAAATAATGGTTGTTTAAACAACATAAAAAGGCACTTAAAAGACATAAATGATCATGGTCAAATACATGACTAACCACTGCTACAAGAACCTAGTTTAGTGTAGCAGGATAATAATACATAGTGTAATCTTTGCACATGTCTCAGGGTAATCATGGAGTAACCTCATGATACCAGATCAATCTAGGTAACTAGTGGCGCAAACCTCAATGAAACCATCTAGCACATCATAGTCTTATAAATTAACCATAAGAATAATCAAAGAAACTGAAACAATAGCATAAATCTAATCACCTCAAGGGTGTAGACCACTCATGGTCCTAATCATGATCACTCACCAAGCAAGATCATGAAGGTTGCATCCATCAGGATGACTTACAAAAATAAAATGGGAGAGGCACTACAACATGTCCCATTCATGGGGCATGTCTCTTCATGGTTTATTCTCAATTTAAATAAGATTTTCCTACCATTTGAAAAACACATACCAAATATAATGGCAGTGCTTAGTACATTTGTAGTGGTCCAAGAAAATCAGCATGGTATCAGAGCCAAACTACAAATGTCATAGGGCACAAAGATGATAATAGTGCAACATTGAGAATATATTATGAAGGAATTTTCATTCCAACACAATTGGTTTCTAAAATGCCAGAGATCAGTTTAGAATGTTTGTGACCAAATGTGCATTTCAATAACTAGCAGTCATACATGGATTTGCTGGACAGATTGATGAGATGTGACCATGATCTAAAGAGAAAGGGGAGTTAAAATTTCAATAGCATTTGATACCCATTTTAGTAGGTGGAGATTTTAAAAAAAATTGAGAAGTGGCATAGGTCTCACAGGATTACGTCCAGACAGTAATATAATTTTCCCTCAAGATGGCTGTACTTGAATATTTGGGCATCTTAGCAAGTCCAATTTACCTACATTTTTGCTAAGATAGGTGTTCAATGAGGTAAAAAAATCAATCCACAATTTGTGTTCAAAACATTAGGTGATAACATAATGACAACTGATGGTGAGAGCACAAAAAATAACAGTATAGTGGAAAAAATTGGAAGGCTTTTAGAGAAGGCTAAGGCATTACAGGATTCAACCACTATATTTTGGTCGAAGGTCAGGTTGGAGGAAGAGGCAATCAGGAAAAGAACTATTACTATCAAATCTGAAATTAAGAAGCTTAGATTGGCTCTCAACTATGTCGATGATATTGATCACAGAGAAGTGTTACAATTAGAAAAGGAAACATATATCAAAGTGGATATGAGGTAGTGGTTTACTTTCCATGCAGAATGATATCTTTTAGAGCATAAAAGGATTGAACACACATTATAAAAAAGGACATGTACTTGGTGAGGGAAAAGGAATGTAGGGGGAGATAAGAAAATAGATATATTCAAAGTATTGGAAAAGTGATGATAGTGGACATTTACTGTCAATAAGAAAGAGGTAATCACAAATATTCTATGTGAATCCCAGCACCAACCATTCAGAAATCAATGTGGTCTACTAAAAAATATTATTAATGGGAATTGTATAATGAATTTAATAAGACCTCTAAATAAGGAAAGGAACATACATTATCAAAATGAAAGAATCCCACCTTAATTTCAATGTGTACCATGTTGAGAGGGACCCATCACTAGAAGGGGTCAATATTAAAGGTGAGTGTACCAATACGAATGTATTAATATTACATATATACATATGATATAGGAGCATCATGGGGTAAGAGGGACTCATACAAAGGCCAAGGATGGTATAGCATGATCTATTTTCATATTATAAATTAATTTTGTGTATATATATGAATGTGGTAAAAAATAACATAGTTTACATAATTACTTAAATGAATGATATAACTTAAGAATAATTATAAATATTGAATATGATTAGTCATAAATAAGAATGTCACTTGGACATCAAAAAATAGAATAATTATACTATTTTGAAGGCAAGGATCAATATTACATTGTTATGATTATTATTAATATCTAATTATTCCTAATATTATCATCCTTGAGTATTATTGCAGTCTATCTCTCTATCTTATTTTTATTTTCAATACATACTATAAGAGCTATGCACCTTGATATTTTTCTCAAAGAATGGTCTTGTAGGAAAAGAGGGAGATTGAAATTTAAATAGAGGTCGACATTTCAAGCAACCTTGAAAGAAAGGGAGAAGATAGAAGATATGATTCAGTCAACCTTTGGTGTCTCGATCATATTGATTTAGAGGGAGTAAACCATGTTGAGATAGATTCTTCAGTGATCAATAAATTGTATCAGACGAGAGGACTACGATTCATGAATATACCTTGTGACTATGTGATTTTAATGGGCCTACCCTCTTGTGTACATCATTAGGAAGTGACTACTTCCAAATGATTTCAATTGTATTTGCAAAATTTATTGAAAGGTGATGATATTACAATAACTTAGTTTTCTATTATGATGGATATCTTACGGTGCCTATGCAGATCATAATAGATATACTTTGCATGGTGAATGTTTATATAGTACGCATTATGAGAATGTGTGTCCACATACCTTAAAAAAATAAATCTGAATACATGGTGAATGTTATGCATATTGATATTCTGGAAGGCCATTACACAAGGTACTTGGTCAATATCGTGCATGATCTTGATATTCTAGAAGACCATTACTCACAGAGTACTTGGCGAGTACCATGTGAATTGACGTTTCAAAAGGCCATTACTCAAAGAGTATTTGGTTAATATTATTGATATTATGGGAAGCCAATACTCATGATATAAGATGTGATATCAAAACAAAACAAAAAATTGGTGAATATCATGTATTTTGAGAGACCAATACTCATGATATTAGATGTGATATCAAACCTTACTGAGTATTTGGTAAATATCATATATTCTAGGAGAGCAATACTCTTGATCTAAAATATGATATCAAAATGATGGATATCTTCTGATCAAATATATCCTTAATCTTGCTAACTTGATATTACTTTGAAGTGATATGTGTGTTTATCCTCCCTTGCTAAGAGGGAGTATTGAAGTTTGGTATCTTTTTTCGGATAAACCTATATATAATCATATATGAGATATAATTGTTAGAAATATTTAGAATAACTAAGAGGCGGGTGAATTAGTTACTTAATTTCTATATGTACCACTTGAACATTTAAACATTAAACACATCAATATTGTTTTTCTTATCTTGCATATCTTGTTGCTCGGTCTCTATTGTAAAACTATCATAAACTTAACTTGCATTGTATAATGAAAACACCATCACATGTAAAACATTCATAAGACATTCATCACAGTTTGACACTAGAATTTTACATGGAAACCCAATTTGGGAAAAACCACCAACAACATGTCACTCTTTTTCACTCTTTCAAAGTGAGCTCTATTAGGAGAAAACCCTATTAAAGGTTAAAATACACCTTGTTAAATCTGACCTAGTTAGAGGATTTAATCACCATGTTAGAAGTAGCCTTGTAACAGGAGTTTGATCATTCCATTTAGAATGTCACCTAGTTAAAGGATTTATAGAGACTGTTAAGTCTTCAAATGAATGTTAGGTCCACCTCTGTTAAAAGGATTTCAATAAAAACTATTTATAATGATACAAAAGAAAATAGTAGGTTTTTATCTATGTGATTACAACAAACTTTTGTTAGTTTAGATCTTTGTTTAGTCCTTATACTGGTTCACTGATAATATTTTCACTGTCGTCTCTAATCTTGATCTACTTGGACACTCTTCAAGAAATCACTCCAGTCTTCTCATCGACACTGTAGCAATCTGCTCAAATTCACTTATCAAGAATAGCATCACATCTGCAATCTTTTCTCTTTTAGCTTTGCATCCACTCACTTGTGTGTATCTGACCAACCTTTCTCTATATGACTTCCTTCACATACAAACTCATACTTATTGATCCTCTGTGTCTTCGTGTGTGTGCACTTCTTTTGTTTGACTTTGTACCTTCTTAAATAGGTAATCTATGTTTTACCATTTTCTATATCCACCATAGATCTTAGGGTTTATGATTAGATTCAAATCTATTCCATGTATCTATACATCTTCTTCATCATCCTCTAGAAACTTCTTCTAGAATCCTTTAGTTAGGTCTTTACCTAATCATCACCTTAAGTTTAATGATCCAACTCATCAATCTTATGTTCAACATGTTTTACATCTCCAAAGAAATCAACTAAGTTGGCTTGATCTTGCGATTACTTTGAATTTGATCTTTCACTATCACTCGGCAATCACTAATTTCTGACACTCGGCCAATGCTAAAATACTTGGTCATTGTTTAATTTTTCTGCCTTGGCATCAACTAATTTCATGTTCGATGTTAATGCTCAATCAACACTAGATTTTCTTGGCACTAGCTATGGCTCAGTTGACACTAGCATTACTCAGTACTCCTTAGTATTTTACTCTTTTGTTTGGCTAGGCTTAGCTTCCTTGACATAAAACATTACTTTTCTTTATCAAAGTATATCTAATCAAATGTCCATTGTAAATTCTTTCCATAAATTCAACCTTTCCTCTAGGTTCTATAGTTATTAGTAACTCTCAAATCCTCTTCATCAATCAAATAGATATGACATTTAGATTAGGTAGCAATATGTCTCATTTGTAGATTTGAGATCAATGACAAAACAAAAATTGTTCCAATTGTAAGTTTCTAATAATCTCCCTCTTTGGAATTGATGGAAACATCTCCAATATCCTAAACACTAACAATAACTTAGTTACCATATAATCCAAAAGATTTCACTTTCATGAGTGAACACTATCATTAGTTTCATTCTAATTCATATCCATTCAAACTTTCAAATTCCCTCTATCAGTTATCTCTCCCTCTTTCTTCTTCAATATTTTTCTCTATAAGTAATCTCTCCCTCTTTGAAAACAATTCCAAAGACATATAGTTGTCTTAGCTTCAAATTATCCATACATCTAAATTATGTACATTTTGCATGTTTGGTTGATACTTGTCATTTGTCTATGACTAATCTATTACGTTGTATTGAATTATTCTATCTTAGGCATGTCCCAAAGTAGAGTTGTATTTCACCACTATGTTGAATGTTTTGTTTAGTACATGTGATGCAATGCACCTTGGCTTCTTAATTAGCCTTTGTTAGGGGAATAACCCCTAATTTACCTCTAAAATATTCATGAGCATCTTTGGGTAATGGTTTTGTGAGTATGTCAACAATTTGTTCCTTTGTATTCACATATTCTAGCTTCACTTCTTTGTCTTTAACTAATCCTCTCAAGTAGTGATACTTGAAAGAAATGTGTTTTTTCTTAGTGTGCATCACTGGATTCTTTTAAATGTTAATAGCACTTGGTTTATCACAATAGATAACTATTAGATCTATAATCTCTTCTTGCATGCCTTTCAACAATTCCTTAATCCAAATTATATTTGAATAATTCACTATAGCTACCACATACTCGACTTCAGTTGTTGATATGGAAATACAATTCTGTTTCTTGCTTTTCCATGATGCGAATCTCTTTCCTAGAAAGAATGCACCTCCACAAGTGTTTTTCCTATCATCAATATTTCCTTTCCAATTTGAGTTAGTGAAAACCCTCAATTCAAATCTATCACTTCTCTTGTAGTATAATCGATAGTCTTTTATACCTTCCAGATACCTCATTATCATTTTTACATCCATCATGTGGTTCTCTTTAGGATTTGTTGAAAATCTAGCAACTATTCCAACTACCAATGCAATATTCGGTCTATTATGAACAACATATTGCAATTTTTGTATCACGTATTTGTATAGGGTTTGGTTCACATCAATAGAATCATCATTCTTAGATAGCTTATGTCATGTAGACATAGGTGTACTCACTAGCCTTGAATCTTCCATACCAAAAGTCTTCAATAATATTTCCTTGATGTATTTGGTTTGTGAAATGAAAATACCAAACTTCATTTGACATACTTGTAATCCAACAAAGAACTTGATTTCACCAAACATAGACATTTCAATTTTTTTTTCATTTTTGTAGCAAATGATTTATGTAATGCTTCTCTTCCTCCAAATATGATATCATCAATAAATATCTCAAATAATAGTACTTCATTGTTCTTACCATTCTTCAAATATAGATTGATGTTATCATGTGTCCTCTCAAAACCAATTTTCACTAAATAGTTATATAACCTTTCATATCATGCTCTTGGTGCTTGTTTCAATCCATAAAGGGTTTTGTTTAGTTTGCATACCATGTTCCTCTTGTCTAGATCTACAAATCCTTTAGGTTGTTTAGTTTTTACTTCTTCCTCCAATATACCATTTAAAAATTTAGATTTGACATTTATTTTATATACCTTGAAATTCTTGTAAGTTGAGTATGCAAGAAAAATATTGACTCATTCAAGTCTGGCCATAGGAGAAAAAGTTTCTCCATAGTCAACTCTTCCTTCTTGTGCATAGCTCTTGCATACCAATCTTTCTTTGTTTCTTATTACTTCACCACTTTCATTGAGCTTGCTCCTAAAAACCCACTTTGTCCCAATGACATTTTTGTCTTTAGGTCTTCGCACTAAGGTCCAAGTATTGTTCTTGTCAATTTGGTCGATTTCTTTGTTCATAGCTTGTATCCAATATTCATTGTCTAAAGCATGTTTTATTGTTTTGGGCTCAAACTCACATAATAAGCATGTGTTACCTTTAAGTTTTCTCCTTGTCATTGCACTAGATTTAACATCTCCAATTATTTGATTAGGTTTATGATGTCTTATCACATATTTTGCTAATACAGGTAGCTTTCTTCTTGGCTTTTCTTGAGGTTCATCTGGAAAAATAATCTCTAGCTCATTTCCTCTTTCTTGTTCTAGTTCTAGTTCAAGTTCTGAATGTTCGGCATTCACTATTTGATGGTCAAAATTGCATGTATGTGACTCGGCATCTTTAGTCTATTGCTTGGCACCCACTCTCTGTTGTTTGGTAATTTGTATTTGTATTCCATTATTTTTTGTCTGATGGGAACTTGCAACTTGACTTGTCTATTCTTGGGAGCATCATCATCCACATAAATGAATGTACTATAGTCTTCAAGTTATTCATTACATGAAGCATCACCTTTTTCTGCAAACTCATCAACTCTCACATTTGTACTTTCCAAAACTTTGTTAGTGTTAGAATTTAAACACTTATAAGTTTTTCTTTTTGTGGAATAACCTAGAAATATGCCTTCATCACTCTTTGCATCAAGTTTTCCATTCTTATTATCTTTCATTATGTAGCATCTACTTCTAAAGATTTTGAAATATTTAACATTAGGTGCATAACCATACCATAGTTCAAAAGGTGAAGCATATGTACCTTTCTTGATTTGAGCTCTATTTAGGGTATAGACAATAATACCAACTACTTATCTCCAATATTTACGTGATGCGCCTTTCTCCATCATTAGTGATCTTGCACAGTCCATTATTGATCTATCTCTTCTTTTAGCTCTCCCATTTTGAGGAGAGGTCCTTAGTGCTAACATATATCTTTTAATTCCTCTATCATTGTAGAAAGTATTGAACTCATGTGAGATGAATTTATCGCCTCTGTCATATCTTAAACACTTCAGGCTTTTCCCTATTTCTTTTTCAACACTAGCTAAATACCACTTGAATCATTCAAAACCATCAGATTTAACTTTAAGAAACATCATAGACATCATTCTAGAGTAGTCATCCAAAAATAGAATAAAATATTGATCTCCACGGTAACTTTTAACACCAATGGGTCCACATACGTCAATATGGACCAATTTCAAAATATCATTAGTTGCATATGTCTTACTCTTAAAACTAGAGTTGGTCATCTTTCCCAATTGACATTGTTTACAAATAGCATTGTCAGGCTTCTTCAGCTTAGGAAATCCTCTCACTTTCTTCACCTTACTGATATTCACCAAATTATCAAAATTCATATGATATAATCTTTTGTGTCATAACCAAAACATCTTGTTGTTGTGCAAACATATGTGTTTGTCCTAATAGGTCTAGATAGAATAAGTTACCTCTTGTCTTCTCAACAGTTCCAATCATCTTGCCTTTCTATTATGAAATTCAACTCTGCAACTTGATTTGTTCAATTTTGAAGCACTCAACAAATTTTAGTTAATTCCTTTAACCCAATAAACATTTTCACATGTTATCTTATCAATCAGTTGAATAGTACCTTTACCTTTTATAACATATGGGATATAATTACCAAATTTAACACATCCACCATTGTATGGACCAATATCTTCAAGTTTATCCTTATCACCAATCATATGATTGGAAAATCCACTATCAATTATCCATCTATCACTTTTGTTCACATAAGAAATTAATACAATTTTCTCATCTTCATCAGACTCTTCTTTCATAGCAACATAGACAACGTCATCATCATTACTATTAGATTTACTATTAGTATTTTCTTCAGCAATATAACAAGATTTCCTACCTTTTTCATCCTCACTTCTTTTGTAGTCTTTGTCATCTTTGTTTTCTTTATACTTTCTTCCCTTCTTTTCATCATTTGCAATCTTTACTCAAAAATGCCTTAGTTTTGAGTAATTTACACCATCAAAATAGAAAGTATTTGGATCATGGTAAGTTTCAAAATGTTTCCAATCCTTCCTAGCTTACATTCAAGTCTTTTAAATCACTTGATGTCCTTTGGAAACCACTTCAAATTCTTTACATTTTGCACATTGCTTGGTCAAAATGGTTGCTAAAATGATGCAATTTTTTACTCTAACTTCCTACACTGGGAAAGCTACTAATTTTGACTCATCTCTTGGAAGGATTGAGTCATGATTCAAATTCTATTTAGCATTTCATATTGCAATCTTTCTAAATCCAAGAAATATCTTTGATTATATTTTCAGATTTTTTACAAGTTTTTTTTTTTTTTTTTAAAGACTTCCTCTCTTGCCTCTTGAGAAAAAGGTTTGATTCCTTGTTCTTTTTCTTAATGTTTTTGTTGTCTATATTTGTTATATTGTGTATGAGAGTCTCATCATTTCCATTTTCACATTTGCATTTGTTTTGTATATGTCAAGTTTCTTCTTCTATTATTTCATCTACTTCTCTAAGTTGTATATATAGTGCCTCTCCCATTTGATTTCTATAAGTCATCCTGAAGGATGCAACCTTGTTGATCTGATTGTGAAGAGATCGTGATTGGGACCATGAGTGGTGTACACCCTTGAGGTGATTGGATTTAGGTTACTGTATTAGTTTCTTTAATTTTACTTATGGCTGATTATGAAATTATGATGTGTTAGATGGTTCACTAAGGTTTGTGCTAGTGGTTACCAAGATCGATATAGTATCATGATGTTGTTCTGTGATTACCTAGAGATGTGTGTAGAGATTGTATTGTGTACTATTATCTTGCTACACTAGACTAGGTTCTTGTAGCAGTGGTTAGTCTTGTGTTTGACTATTTTTATTTATGTGTTTTAAGTGCCTTTTTAATGTTTTTTAAACAAGCATTATTAAATTCTTAAATAATTAGAAATGGATTGTCTAGGTTGGATTGATTGGCTATGAGCTATAGATATTTATCTTGTACTCTCTTTTTTTTTCTGCATTTGAGATGACCTGAGGGTCAGATGTTATACCTTGATTTTAGTATCACAGATGTTAGATCTCTATGTTGTTTAGTATATCATATTTGCATATTGATGACATTTTAAGATGACAATATGTTGTATGATGATACATGGTTATTTAGTATTTGGACATATTTCTAATTATGTTATGTGATGAATTTAATACTATGATTATTTACTTCATTCTTGATTCATTATGCTTTATGTGAATGTTAGTGATGCAAATGAATTATTTCAATATAACTGAATAAATGATTAAATTAGGTGATTTAATGTATTTATTGCTTTGGTTGTGTTATTATATGCAATTACACTTGATCATGTGTTTTAATGTGTAGGATTTATATCCCTAGTAGTGACACATGGAGTTAGTAATTTAGTTGTTCATTATTACCAATGCCATCCTTGTATGGTCCATGTATCTTTTTTAATTGTTTAATTAAACCTTCTGGTGATTTGATTAAATATAGAATCATTTACATTATGTGAATAGACCCGTAAGTGTGTCTATGCATTTAGACTCACATTGTCATGAAAATCGTTAAGGATATTTCTATGATTTTGGGTTTTTGGACTTTAAATTTTATTGAATTTAATTTCTAGCAGCTTTGCCATAGATGAATTCATATTACTAGGAATAGCCTTTTTTCATTTGGGTCGATTCAGGGTTTAACTAGGTTGGCTGGTTATTTACCCTAATCGATTATTCACTCGACAAGTGAATAACTATTGAAAGAGGAAATTAATTCCTCACTTCTCACTTTTGAATTAGAAATTTTGAGATTAAAACCCAAAATCCTCTTCATGAGGAATTACTATTTTGTTCATTGTGGGAGCTACGGGGGTGGATCATTGCAAGATCAATCTTGTTGGATCCAGCTCAAGGAGACCTTGGATTACTGATTTTTTGGCTACTTTTGCAATATTTTTATTTTATGGTTTAGATTCTTGTTTTGTCCTTTTGTTTGCAAGGCAGGGCTCTCTTGTTTTATTGTTTCAGCTCTGTTTCTACTTCTATTTTGTAGTCATTTGTTAGGAGGCTAAAAACTAGTGTTCCCTTCCATTTATGTATGCTAGTTCTACCCAGTTGGATGGGTATGAGCATTTCCCTATTTTCTAAGATGAGGGTTTGGGGTTTTGCATTGTTATACTGGCCATTTTTGCATATGGACTCCAAACCCAAATTTTATTTGATATTTGTAGCTTTTGTGCGCTAAGACCAAATGGGTTTTAATTTTGAAGTTTTTGAGTTTTGAGGTTTTTCGCCTCGATTTGTGTCATCTAGTTTTCTCAAGTTTTCTTGGCATGATGTTGGTCATGGACCTGGATCATCCATTGGGATGTCAATTAGATCATTGTTGCACTTTTGTGTTGCATTGGAATGCATGTCACATCTGTACTCTCAACTTTGTGTTTGGTTGAGTGATTTTATACTTGGTGTTATTATTTCTTTTGGACCCTTGTTATTATTTTGTGGACACTAGGATTCATGTAGAATCCATACTCCCAGTGATGCAGGAGCATCATGCATCAAAAAAAAAAGTGGGCATCTTCAATTTTATTTTTTATTTTTTTAATGTGGAGGAGAGAGAAACTAATGAAAATAGAAAGAAAAATTTAAAAATATAAAAACTAGAGAAAATGAGAAAAAAAAAATCCTATTTTCAAGGTGCATAGGTGGCGTAAATAGAAAATAAGAAAAGTAGCTGTCATTCCATTTATCGAAGTGTGTAGGTGGCATCTTAGAAGTTTGTGGAAAGTTTATTAAATCATGCATTTAATATTTGTTGTGATCCACAAAGGAAATGTAATTTTCTAATTGGGCCACATGGTGGTGCTTAGTTGTATTTGGGTGGGAATTTAATATTTATTTTAAGGTAGTTGTATTTACCTTTTATCCCACATTGGTTGTGTTTGTAATGTCTTGGGTTGGAAGTTCCTATTTAAGCAAGGCTTATTATCATTTGTAATCAAGTTCTTGTAGTGTAAGCTCTTCTTGTAGAAGCTCTTGGTGTGCAAGCTAGTTGGAAGCTCTTAGTGAGGAAGCTCTCTTATATTGTAAGAATTTAAAGTTCTTTCATTTGGAGAATATTGCAATGAATTTCAAGTATTAATGGATGCATTATGAATCATTTTCTCATCTCTTTGTCTCCATATTGTTGTGATCTTGGTTGTGAATTAGTAAAGGTGGTGTGGCCCTTCATCACCCAGATTGAGGTCGGTTGAGTGAGTTCATGATATTTGGTCTTGTTACATGATTGGGATTCATATAGAATCTATACTCTTGGATTGAGGCTAGTTTAGTGAGTTCATGATGCACAATTTTATTGTTTCTTAGGATTCATGTAGAATCTATCCTCCTGAGTCTATTTTCAGTTGAGTGTTATTTTCCATTGTGTTATCATCCAACCCTTGTGTTATGATCTTCATGATGGTGGTGCACCACACACAAGCATGTGTGCATACATTTGTCGGCTGACTTGCGAGGCTCGGTCTCCCATTTGTATTTCGATAGAGTTATGTTCATTTGGGGTTGGGTTGGGAATATGCATGCATATGGGCACTCATTGTGTGATGAGCATGGATATGTAGGGTAAGGTTGGTGGACGGGCTTCTCTCATAACCATGGTGTCCTAGCCCAAGTTGGTGTTAAGGAGTTCTAATAAGTGATAACTTAATTAATTGTTAGGAAATTAAATCAGATAAGAAATGTAAGTTGGCCTCCTAAGGTGGTGCCGAGGGTTATGGTCAGTGATTCTTAGTCCTTGTGGTTTAGCTAGGGATGCACCATGTCAGCCTCCCAAGGGAGTACCGAGGGGTATGGTTTGTTAGAATATTTACCAACTCTCCACCAAAGTCCCTACATAGTTTTTTGTTACAGTTCCTCACATGAGATTGTGGAAGTTTCGTGCAGGGCCTTGCATTTCCTCGCGTGGCTCCTGGCACTTCTTCGCACAAACCTCAGCACCAATGTAGTGTTGTTTGGCTATTGGAACTAATACTTCCTCATATAGATGGGCATTTTCTCGTGTGGTTTGATGTACTTTCTTGTACAGAGAGGTACTTCCTCATGTGAAAAATAGGGGGCATCTCCACTATTTTTTGAAGAATGCAATTTGGAGTTTTGAGTACCCTTTGGGAATGCTAGTGTTTGGTTGCTTTGACAAATTGGAGATTTTGAGTTATGTTGTTGTCCTTGGTTTTTGTTCTTTGGTTGGTCGTGTTAGTTTAGTAGTGGCATTTGGAGATCCATTGGTGTATGGATGTTTGGTTAGTCTTCCATTGTGATCTTTGTGATCCTTGTATGTGATTATCGTGTGTGTCCATACTTGTTTTGTTTTTTTTTGTTTTAAATATCTTGGCTTGTATTGAATCCTTGTTCCAAGGATCTCTGGGCAGGTCATTACAGCATATGCAGTTGGGATAAAATCTCATTCCAAAGAAAAGGGAAGCTCTTTATTCTCCTCATATGAATGCAAGTATAAATCCCACCATCGAGTGAACCCACAATAGTGAGTTACACTTTTTTGGAGGAAGAAATTCCTCTAAAAGTGTGCAAGATGAATTTTTGGCCCTAAAGCTTTCGACAAAAAGTACTGACATAGTTTCAATAGAAACTATAAAAAATTTGATCAAAACTACTTTTGAAGGTAGTTTCGATCAAAACTAAAATGGCATGCATATCATAAACCTTGATATGGCTGGCCTATGGTTGAAAGTATTTCCCACATGCTTTCTGAATAAAATATCATGAATTACATTTATAAAAGCATGATATGCCTCTTATATGTTGTCCAATTGCTACTCATTCATCTTTCATTTTCATAAATTAAAGCTTGTTGTTCACATGTGCTTTTGATCACCAAAAACCTTTTTTTGAGTTGTTCTAACATACAAGCGCATATTTTGAGCTTAAATGCATTTACCCATTCATTTTCCCAAAAATTTCCAGCCACATTCCATATACAATGCTCCCAAAACAACCTTGTTTCTAAGTTTTTCCCTCATTTAAAGAGTTGGTTTTATGCACACAAAGAAGAAAAGAGGACAAGAAACAAGTACAATCACATGATGGAGCAACAAGTAGGTGAAAGTATGATTACAAGCACAGTGTTCTTTCAAGCTTAAAAAGATCAATGAACACTCAACGAATAATCAAAGATGTATATTCATATTCTAGATCAAGATGCTTCCACCAAACCTGAGCACACCAATCGTAAAAAAATGGGTGTCTTAGCAGCATGAAGAACAATAAAGCTTAATGTAATATAATTTTTGTCTTGAAAGGCACTTAGAATATTATTTGTAAAAAACATGATCTAACTGCATGTGATAGTATCACATGCAAAGTTGTAACATGTAATCAAGTTACAATCACATTAGGCATGCAACTTTGAATAAGTCAAATTAGTTAGTTAGAAGTTTGTCAGAGAAAAAGTCAAGGTGGTTGATAATTTCCCCTTTTCCTCCACCTTTCTCTCTCCTACTTTCCTATATAAAGGAGGGAGCTCATTGTAAATAATCACATTTTGGTAAGGCAAGAAAATTCTTCCAATTTATATGTGCACTCTAAGACTTTGTGCTTGGATGTAAATCTAAATTGTTATCTATAAAAGAGGAAACTTTGTGTTGATTCAAGTTATTATGTGACAACATTTTCTAGAAATTGATTATGATTTTTGAAGCTTTGATCAAGAGGGATTTGAATTTAATCATGTGAACTTTGAGCTTCCTACTACATTTAGAACCAATTTGAACTTTTGAAGACTTTGTGTTGTAGGAGGAAAAATTATAACAAATAGCAGTGGTTGTAATCACTTAGATTTGAAGAATTTGGGCTTCAATTTTAAGTGTTTTTATTGAATTTGAGAGTATCCAGTAAGAGACTTTGTGCCTAGTTGGTTATTCTTCTTGAGTCTTCATTTGAGATGAACGTAGGAGACTTGGGTTACTATTTTTATTTCACAAAATATAAAAAGTAAACTATTGACCCTGGTGTTGTTTTTATGTCAATGATATTATCGTAGCAATAAGGCACTCTTTGTTAAGTTGGAAAGTTATAGTTGTATGCAAATCATTCTTGAAAAAAGAGGAATTGATCAAGAAAACCATCCTTTTTGTAATTTTAGTTATATTCCTATTGAAGCCACCTATGGTAAGAAGGAAGCCTCTCCTATTGTTGAGAGGAGAGATAAATCTCATTAAATATTTTCTAAAGACACAATTTTGTAAGTTGTAGTCAGTAATGTACAAACTTTTTAGCCAACACAAATATAATTCTTCCAAAGAAAGCTAACATGTTGGAAGACGTATTGTTTTTAAAATTATCAGGAATAGCTAAAATATTAAAGATAATTTAATGCTACCCAAATGCAAAATTGGGAATAGAGGTTGGAAGGAGTCACATAGTGACAATATCGAGGAAAGATTGGAATGATAAAGGAGTACATTGCACACTAGATATAATTAAATTAATTCAATATAAAAGAGTAGTGCATCATTGTGTGAGTATCTACATTACTAAAAGGGTTTCTCTTAACCTATTTCTTGTGTTATCAATAATAGATGAGTGGAATCGATGTAAAAGAAAACCTATTATCATCCACATTTCTACTTAAATGTTGATCACTATTGTGCATAGATATAAAGATTTTGTATCAATTCTTCAAATTATATTTTCCTCTCATCATGGTCCAAAACATCAAATGTTTATACATATTGATCATATCACAAAAGAGTTTAATAACACAATTTGTATATTGAAATGTAAAATCAGATTTTCTAAGAGTAGGGGTTATTTACAACAACAAAAAAACAACCACTCTTTTTTCCTTAAAGGGGAAGTACCTACATAATTTAACCAATTGCATCTAAAAGTAAGAGACATTTTAGAAATATTCATCCTATGTAATTCTAAAATAATTACAAAAAATTAAGGACACATTGGTTAATAGATAATGATATCCAAACATGACAACTACACAAATTAAATTGGCTCAGAATTACACTATATGCGTTTATGGTCTTCAAGGGTAGGGTTTGCAAGATTAAATTTGTTGGTGGTAGTTATGTAGCCACACAATATTGTAGGCTCAATCAAAGGATATTAAATTTGTATTGCGTTTACAAAATGTACCAAATCAAGAATTGGAGAACATAAATCTCCAACATCATTTCCAATAAATTATAAGGAATTTAAAAAAATAATACCACGCGCAAGTAAAGGAATTGATTGATAGAAACAACCACATATTTCCTTTATTCCAAATACTTCAATCTCAATAGAAAATATAGAGGAATTTCTTGGACAAGTAGTGAAACAGCATAATTAAAGTCATAGTTGAAGAATATCATTAACAAAGTAATGAAGCCCTACTACCAGATTTCATAAAAGTATTGATTGATAATATGTAAAGTTGTCAATTCATGATAGAAACTCCTCTAATAAAATCCAAACCCTCAAAAATGTATGCCCATATTCACAAGGTTTCGATACAAGAATTTTGCAACTGGTTGATAACTAACTCCATAATGAGAATAATAATTCTATTTAATGAGGTTGTCAACTAGGTCATGAATGTTTCAATTTTTTAATTCAATTTTTAAAATTAACATTTCTTTTTATTTATTCATTTATATGTATTCTTTTTAATTTAGTATTTCATCTTATTTTATTTTAATGTCTTAAATATGCACTAATACCTCCAAAAGAAAGCCACATGTAAGGGGTTAATATTATGATTAAATAATGAGGTTTCTATAAATCATTTGTGTAAATTTATATGGAATTGATATAATGTTATACACACATACACAACTATTCAAGATTCGTTATTTCATGATTGAAGTCTTAGAGGGAAACATAAGCTTGTATGCAATTATGATGACTTTCATGCCAAAATGAGAACTTGACATCACATATTATAAAGGAAAGATAGAGGGTCACTACAAATACAAAAGAGATAGTTGAACATGTACACCTAGTGGACCAACTACTAGTGTTATACCTACACATGTGTAGAGGGAAACATACCTGATTCAATTTTTCTTGATCAATTCATTATTCATGGAGAGTTTGAGCGGTTTCTCCTTTAGAGTATCACATAGTAAAGCTTACATTTTTGGGATCAGCCTGTAAAAGGGTGTACATGGAAGGTGGAATAGTTCATTCAAGAGTCTTTGAGCATGTGGACACTCTTGGAGAGGAAATTGATACATTATTCCCTCATTATGCATTATTGAAGTATGGACTTGATTCTTTTTCAGGAGATGAGATATGCATAAAGTGAAGTAGTTGGAACCTAATTCATTGGGTTTTGGTCCACATGTTGGTCTTAGATAACTTTTTTTTTCTAGCCATACAAATGTTTTATTATGATGACTAGAGGGTCTGGAGAGGTTTGTATCAACCTTTCCTTGTTTGAGGATGCATATTGGTGATCTCCCATCATCATTTTTCATTAGAGGTACTTGTTGCTTCATTTTGAGTAAGTTTTGTAGTTGGGTATATATTTTTATATTCTATCATTAGCATATGCTAGAGTTGTCTAATTGGTTATGCACTTGGGATGGTATTTTTCTACATCCATGGGAGTTCATTTAAATTTAGACATACATTTCTGGTGGCATGGTTAGAGATATCTACCCCTTCACTTCTCATTGGCATGAGGAAATCATGATTTTGAATCTAGGGAATTACATGATAGATGATTCCCCAGATGTTGCATAGTGATAAAGTTTATGTTAGAGTGGTACCATGGATTGGTGGATCTATATCTCTAAGATTGACTTTGGATCATGGTGTTCAAGTCGACATATATGTGTAGATATGATGCAAGGAGGGACTTGAACAGCTAGAGCCAAAGGCACACCCATTTATACAACCACCTTGTTGGGTTAACAAAATGGAAGCAAACAACATAGAGAACAACACGAAGGAGAGAGACAACAAAACACTTTATTGATTCATCAAATTATCACCATACATGCCCAGCTATAAGGCTTTCTGGGTTATGGCTAGATACAAAATACAACTTCAAGATCCATGATCCAGCTTCAGATTCACACTTCCAAACACATTTGTTCTGAACTCTCTAAGCATCTCTAGTTCTCTCTAACCTAAACCTAAACACCCTTATTTATACTTGCCAAAACGGCTTATAGAAGATTCTAGATCATTACATAATAGAAAGGTTGACCTCAAAATAGTCTACACTCATCCCAAAACAAGATCCTATCATTAAATTCATAATCTAGATTGAGGTACCAATTGAATGTCGTTTCCCCCAAAGTGTAAGGAAAAAGGCAGCATACCACATCCATATGTTGAATCTGGTTTTGATTACAGATTTCCTAGAAAATTTTAATATGATCTTTTGTTTTTTATTCTCCATAGATGAACCATAAGCAAAACTTTTCAAGATTTTTGGGCAAGTCATGTAATGGTCTAGTTAGGTTCAAAGGTGAACTTTTGGTATTGAAGAAAGACATGGTGCATAATGATGGGAATGTGTGAAGTATAATGTAGAGTGGATGATGATTATGGAATATGTAATGCAAATGGGTGGAGTTCTTGGTATCTTTTTATCATTGTGATGCTTGTGAAAGTGACTAAGTTCTAGGAACTTGTGTTTATTCTGGAAAAGTGCACATCTGAGGAAGCACACTTTCTCAAAGTAATGCACATGGTGCACTTGCTTTCAAAATTCACAAACTTTATTTATTTTGTTTTGGTTTTTTGAACTTCCAAAAATCATAGAATTTTCAAACAGAAACTTAGGTTATTTGAGCTAAATGGTTTTCAGACCCTCCTTCTAGTGCCACTTCTATTGAGCTATCATTTTGCATAATCTGTAATGGTAGGAATCCTTTCAAACTCCTCTTAAAAAGCTAATTTGGGATCAACTCCAACGTTTTGGGTTGCGAACTACTATAATATGCTTGATTGAAGATAAATGTATTTGTTCATAGGGAGACCTTTGCTAGTTCAAACCAATTTTGGATCAAATGGCCAATCTGATTGTTGTTTCAAAATTAACCACAAAAGAGATATGTTTTTGGTATTTTTTTCTTTTCTAATGAATGCAATCTAACAATGCAACTATATGAATTCCTAATTTAACCAAGGGTTAGTAAATCAAATAACAAAGATAGGGTAACAAGAAGTTTAAGCAAATGACTTGAAAGTAAATTCCTAATGGACATAAGCCACGAAAACAACATGTCTACGAGTTAAGCCTTTGAAAAGATCGATAGGTAACCATTGAAAATAGGAGCAACGCGTCCTTAATTCCACTAATGCAATCTTCAATGGGAATTTAGTAACCGTAAGATGTTTCACTTTTCATCAGTTCGCAAGGCCATGGAAAGTGCACTCATGCAAGAAAATAAGCTATGAAGGAACAATATGGTGATCTCTTCTCCAACTAAGTAGGTCAGCAGAATTCGTAAACACATGGAAAATACTAGATTTAAAAGATTGCACAATCAAAATAATGCAATAAAACTATTGGCTACATTACACCCCATGAACATACATTCACAAAATATAACACACTCGAGAAAGAATAACTACACTCTGAATGAGAGCACCAATAGCATATATTATTGCATCAAAATAATGGCGATTTGGAATACATTTTACATTCCTGAATTTATAAGAAATTTTCTCCTTAATTTGGGTTGAGAGTAAGAGATCTCTTTATAGAAACATATGCTTCTAAACTAATTTAAAAAATCTATTTATGTACAAATTGACTCTCTAACTGGTGTTAAGTAGGACTCCATCCATAATTATATCACTAAATGGATGCATGAGCCTTTACATGTATTAAAACAAAGAAATCATGAGAAAATAAGAAGAAGAAAGCCATTAGATGATGTAGGAGTCTCTAGAAGTGCCAAAAATAAAAGCTCCACATTCACGAGATGTTTGTAGGTGTTAAATTGTTGTCAGAATGCATTTCCAATGCATGGAAAGCTCTAAATTTGGAACAAGAAATTAACTGTCGGCACACCTCTGATTTGCTCAAAAAAAATTGGTGCACCTCAAAAGAAGCACACATTGGAAGTGGTGCATCTAGTGCACCTATGCACCTCGAAATCTCGTAAGCTCAATTCGCTAAAAAATCAAAGTTCTCATTTTTGAAATCAATTTCTAGGTTTTTCTCAGACGAGGTCTAGGAGCACTCTAGTGTACTTATTTTGCCCATTATTTATGATTTATACCCTCTTTATAGCCAAATATTTTCATAGATTTGAACTCCTACTTCTTTTATCTGAAATCCTAAGGCACCCGTGTTGAATCTTATCATTAATAGTTGCATAAGATGAGAAACCTATTCTAGCTCATATGTCTAACCTTTGTATCTTTGATCTTTTCTTCTCTCCAACTATCTGATCCTTTTAGGTCAGAGACCAGGTGATCCAGATTATCCAAAATAATCAATGTTTGAAACTTTTTCATATCTTTTCTACAAGTTTTTCTAGGTCTCTTTTAATTGGCTTTTTCGGAGGTCTTCTACTCAAAATTTCAAGTTGAAACCTTCGTTGGTCCCTAAAAATGGGTAGTTGAAGGCTTGTTGTTTTAGGGACTAAAATTAGATTTTCAGTTCTTCTTTCTGACGATGTAAATGGTTTTGAATTCTGAGCTCTAGGTCAAAAGTTATGACCCTGACAAGTTAAGGATGCCCTTTTACCTACACAAAGAAGAGAGCATTAGTCCATAAAAGCTAAAAATCAAACCCTAAATAAACCATAAATGCTAAAAACCTAACCTAAAACATGAAAACCCATCAGAAAACACTCAAAAGTCCTACTTCTATCTCTTATAGGAAAAATTTGGTGCACCTTGCACACCTTGAGGGTGCGCTAAGTGAGCCATTCCTAAGAAAAAACTCTCAACACAAGGGTGTGCAGCTAGCGCACCTTGTCGGGTGCGCTAGGTGTGCACCCTTGATATGTGCCAAGTAGTTGATGTGCAAAAAAAAGGGTGCACACATAGGTCACCTTGCGGAGTATTCTATGTGTGCACCCTTACATTGTGTGTGGGGATGCTTTTCCTTTGAAAGGTGTGCATGTATGCACCTTAGAGAGGTGCGCACATGTGTACCTTTCACTTAGGTGAAGGGTTTGGTTTCTTAAAGCTTTCTTAAACTGTGTGAGAAAAGGTGTGCACCTTATGCACCTTGGATAGGTGCACTAGGTGCGCACCTTCTAACCTTTGTGTTCGATGTTTGTGTGTGCAAGTATTGGAAACAAAGCGCACCTTTGAAGATAAGGAGGTACGCTCCTTGACAACCAGAAAAAAAAATAAGTGAGAAAGGAGGGGGTCCTAGGGTAGTGTGCACCATTTGGAGTTGTGCATCTCTCAATGAGTGAAGTGCACACTTGTGCATCTAGCACACCTATGTACCCTAGATGGGTACGCTAGGTGCGCTAGTGCACCCTTTATCACAAAAACACCTATCTCTTTAAAAAAATCTTAGTTCTAGCTCAAGATTTTCTTATTTAGAGGACCAAACAAGATGCAGACTCTAGGTAGAACCCTAAAAATAACTCAAACTACAAACTAGGGGTTTGGGAAAGAAAAAAATTATACTAGGGTGTCCCTATTTCTAAGAGAGATAGGGCATGCATTGTGAAACCACAACAAATAGCCCCAATAAAAAGGAAGAAATAACAAAGGCATTTCTTCATCAGCAAGCATCCTTCTAACATGTTTCAAATGACAACTAAATTTTGAACACTTCAAGCAGCTTTCAAGTTCCTTGATAGTCAAAATTTTAGAATCTCAAATCTTCAAGCTCAATGTGTACACAATGTATTCATTTCCTTTGACATTTCAAGATACACTCTATCATAAGTTTATAATAGCTTGGAAACAATCTTCCACTCCACTGGTTCATTCATCAAGAACTCTTGCAGATTATGTGTATCAATCACTATTTTACCAGATGAGAGAATTTGTTCAGAGGGCTCTTGACGGGTTATCATATTTTGCATTTTAGGTCCTAAGTAATCTTTTGAGTCCTACTTCACAGACCTTGCATGTTTCCATTTGATTCTTCCATGAAGCAATTTGTATAAGTACTAGATAGCCATTTTGGAGGGCATATCCCTATTTTTAGATTATCTTTCTCAGACCTTTTGAATATTTCCTTCTTAACACCATCATTCCCTTTTTTTGTTTTCATTATGTAGCTTGACCATGCTTAGACTATGTGGCCAAGGCATTGGTGTTGTTTCTTAGATTCTTTCTTTAGTTGATAACCTTTGTATTCCTCTTTTAAAAAATTTATGGAAACTCTCATGCCAAATAGTGACCTTAGCAATTCCTTGAAAAGACATCTTGTTTCAACCAGTAGGCATCAAATTAAACCTCACTGTCGTCAACCTTGATTTGAAAATGCCAAGATAGTCAATCTTTTAATTTGTAAAGTGTTGAGAGCTATTAATCTGTGATTTTGATTTCAAGACTGAAAGTCCTTTAGACCTGTAAGTAGCATCCATTTTCAGTTGGTACAAGAAACAAAACCAATTGAATGCCTTGACAAAGAAATACCTCTTCCCCAAAAGTCAAAACCAAAAAGTGTTTTAATGAGATACGTCAAGATAAAATCTTGAGTGCACCTAACCCCCAGACTGATGCAACTTTGAAATAGAAAGAAACAAAACCCAAACAAAAAGACTCAACTCAAAGAAAACTAGCACCTAATTGGAAATACTAAAAGACTAAGAAAAACAAAAATAAAAACTTATCTATAGAAAACCTTGAATAATAAGAATGTGGGGTGGTTGTCAATAGATTTCTCATAATGTGCAATACTAATGTACCACCCCCATATAGTCCTAAGAAAATATTATTTGTCTTTTTACTCAAAAAAAAAAATGAACAATCTTGGTTCAAATTCCAAGCACAAATCAGACAAAATTAGAAGTTGTGGTAACTCTCCATGACCACGATTAATCTAGAAATAAGTTCTCTTACCTTTAGCATCATATTCAAATTGAAAACCATCAAACTAAGAGGGATAATAGAAAAATATCACTTGATCTAGTGAGTCTCCAACCATAGGGGGTATACTCACACATTGCAATCTCTCCTTCTGGTGGTCTTATCTCATGGTACACAACTCCATGTGTACATGGAAACACTTTAGGTTCCTTTAGACTAGAAAAATCAATCACCAGCCTTCCTTTTGAATTACAAGATTCATTAATATCATCAATCAATATGTTTTCTCCCTCATGTCCCAAAGAAGCCTGTTCAAAATCATACTTTCCCTCCATTGAGATTTCCCAAGCTAACAAGAAATCAGGACAACTTTCTTCTGAATGGAACCCAAATGGATGGATTCTACATGAATCAATTATTACATGGTTTGATATATATGTAGAATACCCACAAATAGATATTTCCTCTATCAAGCCTGAGACCAAATTGAGCACTTTATCCATCTCTTCTAATGACAAATCTTGTTTTGAGGGAGGTATCTTATCATTATCCAATGGGGAATCAATATCACAATAGGAAGAATTGGTATCCTCTTCTTGATGATTCCTGATTCAAAAATCTTAGCAACCTCGGGGTCTTCTACATTTCCATCACTTTTTGCAACTTTGAGAATTTTTACAACTCTGTAGAGTTTTGGAACTTCAAAATTTTATGCGTCGTCAAAATTTCTTGGGATAACCTCACTTATTTCAACATCAACACTTGGAAGAATTTCTTCATTGAATGGGAACACTAACTCCTCTTGATCATCTTCATCATTTTGTCCTCCTGTAGATTTATCATATGATTCAAACACCATTGCACTAAATTACAAAGGTTGTTCCTACATTATTTGGGGAGGTTGATCTAAAACATCATTGTACCCATATCTATTTTCACTTGAAATCATACCTGTAATACCATTATTCTCATTGTTGATGTTACTATAAAGGCCTAAATTTCCACTCTAATTTTGAGAATAATTATTTTGAGCAGCAAGTTGTCTTGGATGATTGCCTTGGTTTCTTGAGGAATTCAACTTTATTTTGATGAGTTCATTGGATAAAAGAGACATCATCTCCTTCATGGCCTTAAAATCTCTGGCCATATTATTTTTTGCTTCAGTGGATGTAGTTTCCTTCTACTCAAAGAAAGTAGTCTTTTGAGACTCATCCCTAAATATGTAATTATTGGCATTGGAGCAGCTATAACCTGCTTTGTGAATGTAACAGCCTCTTTGAAGATCTTTTCAATGGTATCAATGTCTTTGGGTGGGAGCCTTCTTAGAAAAATAGAAGTTAATGAATCCATTGTTCCAAAATAGATCTAGATGGCACCCTCTTGTGGTATAGTGTATGGAAACTCCATTCTTTGATACATCCTATAGAAGCAATGTTTAAATTGTGAAATGCTCTCATGGGGATCCCTCTTAATTGAGATGAACTAATGATGTAGGATAGTTGGATCAATATAGATCTTGAATTATTCTAAAAATTTGCTCTCAAAAGAGTTCCAACCCCTTATTGATGTTGGTGGTAGATTGAGGTACCAATTGAATGTTGTTTCCCCCAAAGTGTAAGGAAAAAGGCAGCATACCGTGCATCCATATGTTGAATCTAGTTCCGATTATAGATTTTCTTGAAAATTTTAGTATGACCTTCTATTGTTCATGATTATCCATAGATGAAGTGTGGGAAAAACTTTTCAAGATTTTTGCGCAAGTCATGTAATGGTCTAGTTAGGTTCAAAGGTGAACTTTGGGCATTAAAGAAAGACATGGTGTATAATGATGGGAATGTGTGAAGTAGAATGTAGAGCGGATGATGATTATGGAATATGTAATGCAAATGGGTGGAGTTCTTTGTATCTCTTTATCATTGTGATGCTTGTGAAAGTGATTGAGTTCTAGGAACTTGTGTTTATTCTAGAAAAGCACACCTTTGAAGAAGCACATTTTCTTAAAACAACACACCTTGTGCATCTTGTGCACCTACTTAAAATTCACAAACTTTGTTTTTTTTTTTTTTGAACTTTCAAAAATCATAGGATTTTCAAATAGTGACTTAGATTTTTTGAGACGAATGGTTTTTAGGCCCTCCTTCTAGCACCACTTTTTTTGAGTTGTCATTTTGCATGATGCTTAACGGCAAGAATCCTTTCTAACTTCTCTCTCGAAAAGTTAATCTAGGATCAACTCCAAGGTTTCGGGCGATCTTGCGACCTACTGTAATCTGCTCAGTTGAAGATAAATGTATTTTTTCATAAAGAGGCCTTTGTTGGTTCGAACCAATTTTAGATCAAATGGCCAATCTACTTGTTGTTTCAAAATTAACCACAAAAGAGATTTTTTTTGGTATTTTTTTGTTTTTTAATGAATGTAATCTAACAATGCAACTATATGAATTCCTAATTTAACCAAGGGTTAGTAAAACAAATAACGAAGATAGGGTAACAAGAAGTATAAGCAAATGACTTTAACAGTAAATTTCTAATAGACATAAGCCACAGAAACAACATGTCTGTGAGTTAAGCCTTTGAAAAGATTGGTAGGTAACCAATAAAAATAGGAGCAACGCTTCCTTAATTCCACTAATGCAATCATTGATGGGAATTCAGTAACTATAAAATGTTTCACTTTTCATCAGATTGCAAGGCCACGAAAAGTGCATTCATGCGAGACAAAAAGCTATGCAGGAACAATATGGTGATCTCTTCTCCAACTAAGTATGTCAACAAAATTTGTAAACATGTAGAAAACACCAAAACTAAAAGATTGTACAATCAAAATAACACAATAAAACTATTGGCTCTAGTACACCCCATGAACACACATTCACAAAATATAACACACTCAAGCAAGAATAACTACACTCTTAATGAGAGC
The DNA here is from genome assembly GCA_028749045.1 of Cupressus sempervirens. Classification (NCBI taxonomy): domain Eukaryota; kingdom Viridiplantae; phylum Streptophyta; class Pinopsida; order Cupressales; family Cupressaceae; genus Cupressus; species Cupressus sempervirens. The sequence goes on from CM053784.1 coordinate 591,005,777, forward strand.
ACCAATAGAATATATTATTACATCAAAATAATGGCAACCTAGAATACATATTCCATTCCTGAATTTATAAAAAATCTTCTCCTTAATTTGTGTTGAGAGTGAGAGATCTCTTTATGTGAACATATGCTTCTAAACTAATAAAACAAATCTATTTATGTACAAATTGACTCTCTAACTGGTGCTAAGTAGGACTCCATCCATATTTATATCATTAAATGGATGCATGAATCTTTACATGTATTAAAACAAAGAAAGCATGAGAAAATAAGAAGAAGAAAGCCATTAGATGATGTAGGAGTCTCTAGAAGTGCCAAAAATAGAAGCTTCATGTTCACTGGATGTTTGTAGGAGTTAAATTGTCATCAAAATGCATTTCCAGTGCATGGAAAGCTCCAAATTTGGAACTGGTAGTTAACTGTCGGCGTACCTTTCACTTGCTCAAAAAATTCTAATGTACCTCAAAAGAAGTGCACCTCAGAAGCTAGCGCACCTTGGAGCTCAAAAGCTCAATTCGCCAAAAAAATTGAAGTTCTCAATTTTGAAAACAAATTCTGAGTTTTTCTCAAATGAGGTCTGGGAGCAATATACTATACTTATTTTTCCCCTTTTTGATGATTTATGCCCTCTTTATAGTCAATCATTTTCATAGATTTGAACTCCTTTTGCTTCTTCTATCTAAAATCCCAAGGCACCCTTGTTGAATCTTGTCACCAATAGTTACATAAAATGAGAAACCTATTCTAGTTCATAAATCTAACCTCTGTATCTTTGATCTTTTCTTCTCTCCAACTGTGTGATCCTTCTGGGTCAAAGATCGAGTAATCTAGATTATCCAAAATGATCAAATGTTTGAAACTTTTTCATATCTTTTTTACAAGTTTTTTTGTCTTTTTTAACTAGCTTTTTCGAAGATCTTCTACTCAAAATTTCAAGTTGAAACCTTCGTCGGTCCCTAAAATTGGGCAACCAAAGGCTCATTGTTCTAGGGACTAAAATTAGATTTTTAGTTCTTCTTTCCAATGGTGTAAACAGTTTTGAATTCTAAGCTCTAGGTCAAAAGTTATGACCCCGACAAGTTAACGATGCCCTTTTACGTATGCAAAGAAGCAAACATTAGTCTGAAAAAGCTAAAATTAAAACCCTAAATGCTAAAAACCTAACCCATAACATCAAAACCTATTAGAAGACACTCAAAAACCCTATTTCTAGCTCTGATGGGAAAATTTTGGTGCACCTTGTGCACCTTGAGGGTACGCTAGGTGCTCCATTCCTAAGAAAAAGCTCTCAAAACAAGGGTGTGCCTTGTGGGGTGTGTTAGGTGTGCACCCTTGATCTTAAATCTATGTTAAACTTTGTGAGAAAATGTGTGTACCTTGCACACCTTGGATAGGTGTGCTACGTTTCCACCTTCTAGCCTTTATGTTTGGTGTTTGTGTGTGTAGGTCTTGTAAAAAAATTGCACCTCTAAAGATATGGAGGTGCGCTCCTTGACAACCAGAAGAAACAATAAGTGAGGAAGGAGGGGTTCCCAGGGTAGTGTGCACCCTTTGGAGGTGCACACTAGCACAAGTGTGCATCTCTAAAGGAGTATAAGTGGGAACTTGTGCATCTAGCACACCTCAGCACCCTGGATGGGTGTGCATGTGCACTAGGTGCGCTAGTGCACCCTTTAGCACAAAAAGACATGTCTCTTTAAAAAAAATCAGTTTTGGCTCTAGGTTTTCTCAGTTAGAGGACCAAAAAAGACCCAGACTCTAGGTAGAACCCTAAAAATGACTCAGAGGCTGGACGAGGGATTTGGGAAAGAAAAAAAATATACTAGGGGGTCCCCATTTCTAAGAGAAATGGGATGTGCATTGTGAAACCACAACACTTCCTTATACAAAGACTCCATAAAATTAGCAAATTGTTCCCCTACAACACTTCTCTTTTCTTCACCAGCAACGTCCCTCAAATCTGATATTCCTCTAGGCTGCATTCCAGTAATGATCTCAAAAGGTGTTTTCTTTGTACTCCTATTGATAGAATTATTATATAAATACCCGAAATCATACCACTTTATTGTCTTAGGTAATTCAAGAACAAAATCCATATTGATGTCACTCCAAGGTTTCTCAGGAACAAAAATAGGTGTATACAAACTAGTATTTTGACTGACTCCTTTTGCAACTTGAAAAACTCCACAACTCCTTACAAAATTTTGAACATCCTTATACATCTGTGGCCAAAAATACTTATCCTTTAGCAAACTCAATGTCTTATCAATTCCAAAATGTCTAGCCAATCCACCACAATATTTTTTCTTAAACAAATTAACTCTCATAGCACTACTTGGTATACACAACTGAATTCATTTGAACAACATACCTTCTTGAATAAAATACTCATCATACTTGCTCATGTGATCTGATAGATTAAGTTCTATGCACTCTCTCCAAGCCTCAAAAAAATCAGGGTCAGTATCATACAACTCTTGCATTTCATCAAAACCAAGAAATTCAACCTTCATCTTGGTCAACAAAAAATGTCGTATGCTCAATGCATCAGCAACTTGGTTAGTGACTCCACTCTTATGCTTAATCACAGATGTGAAACTCTACAAGTACTCAACCCACTTCATATGTCTTTGATTCAATTTATGTTGACTTCCCAAGTATTCTAAAGCTCTATTATCAATATATAACACAAACTCCTTAGAAATCAAATAATGTCTCCACTTCTTCAAGGCTTGAACAGTTGCATTAAACTCTTGATCATACACAGAATACTTTCTTTTAGCATTATTCAACTTCTCACTAAAGAAAGGAATAGGTTTTCCTTCTTGACTCGACATAGCTCCTATTGCACTACCATTTGCATCACATTCAACTTGAAATACCTTGTTGAAATTAGGCAAAGCCAATATAGGTAACTCAGCAACCTTTTGTTTCAAATTCTTAAAACTCTTATCAGCTCCATGTGTCCACTTGAATTCCTTTCTATCTCCTCTCATTGTCTCATTCATAGCATTACAAACAGAACTGAAATTCTTTATAAACTTCTTATAGAAACTAGCCAAACCATGAAATGATCTTACCTCACCCACATTCTCAAGTGTAGGTCATTCCAAAATTTATTTAACCTTCTTAAGATCCATTCTCAAACCATCAGTTGATATCACAAATCTCAAATACACAATCTCCTCTTACATAAAGGAACACGTTTTCAAGTTAATCATCAACTTCTCCTCTTTCAATCTTTGCAATACTTTTCTAACATGCTCAAGATGTTCTTCCTTAGTCTTATTAAATATCAAAATATCATCCAAATAAACAATCACAAACTTACCCAAGAATATCCTGTGAACTTCATTCATCAACCTGATGAAAGTATTAGGAGTGTTAATCAAACCAAAAGGCACTACCAACCATTCATATAAACCATCTTTTTCCTTGAAAACAATCTTTCATTCATCACCTTCTCTGATTCTGATCTAATGATAACCACTCTTCAAATCAATCTTGGTAAAATATTTTGCTCCACTCAAATAATCCATTATGTCATCCATCCTCCACATAGGAAACCTATATTTCTCTTTGATCTTGTTAATAGCTTTGGAATCAGTACACATTCTCCATTCTCCATTCTTCTTAGGTGCTAATATAGCAAGTACAGTACATGGACTCAAACTTTCTCTGATCAAACCTTTCTACAAAAACTCATGCACTTGTATGTTAAGTTCTTCATTCTCTGTAGGTGTCAATCTATATGGTGCTTTATTTGGTAAACTAGCTCTAGGAATGAGATCCATACAATGACTTATACTTCTTACTAGTGGTAAACCATCAGGTATATCCACTGAAACAATCTCCTTGTACTCATTCAGCAAGTTTTCGATTTCTACTAGCACTTGACCTCTACCAGTTTCTGTTGTCACTTGGTCTCTACAAGCTTTTACTGTCACTTGGTCTCTACCAACTTCTACTGTCACTCGGTCCTCTAGGAATTATAGCAAAAAATCTTGATTTCTTTTCATTGCTTTTCATTAACCGTGCAAATTCTCATAGTAGTACAATTTATCTCATCATGAGACTCAACAAAGGAAAAAATAATTTACTTCTTCCATTCACCTAAAGAGTATATTGATTTAATCGTCCATCATGCATAGCATATCTATCATATTGTCAAGGTTTACCCAATAGAATATGACAACAATCCATAGGCATAACATCACACAGAACTTCATCAAAGTAATTGTCAATCTTCAACTTCATAATACATTGTTCACTTACCAATATCATATGCTCATCCTTGATCCATGAAACATGATAGGGTTTAAGATACCTTAGAACCTACAACTTCAACTTTTTAACCAACTCTTCTAATTCCAAATTTGTAGAACTTCCACTATAAAAGGAAACTAGCCAAACCATGAAATCTACTTTAACAGCTTCAAATGAAATCTAATTCTAACTATTGGAAGTAGAAACCATGCAATAACACCAAATGTTCTTAATCACCATGCAAGTCACAACAATGATAAAGAGAAGCAATTTTGGTATTATCCTAGCAACAATTTTCAACCCTTTACAAATGAGAGCAAATGGCCTTATATATTAGAGGCCGAAATTACAACCAACGGTAGAGATTAAGAGGCAAAATCAATGATCCAGATTAGATCTTAGAAACCCTAATTAGGGTTACCACCCCATTGGCCAATGAGAAGATGCCACCTCATCAATGGACCAATGAAAAAAAAAAAAAAAAAAAGTGGCAACCAATGAGAAGGCACCAAAATGGTAGCCAATCATAATCAAACACCTATCCTGCCCAAAAGAAAGGAGAAATTGCCACTTGGGCTTACATCAAATGGTCTTCTAATATAGTTCTACCCTTTTCTTTCATCTTTTTAGCCAAAGTGATGAACTTGGCTAACATGTTGTTGACTTCCTTCATGGGAGGGGAAAGCATGTGCTTCATATTGAGATCGGTTGAATTCATCATGTTGCTTGCTGCTTTTAGTGTCTTCTCATGATCTGTCTCATATTCCTTCACATATCTGATAAAGGCATGGAGGGAGGCAAGGGTTCCCAAATGCTTCTTCTTGATGGAAACCTTCCCCAACTCATCCAATCTTGATCCAAAGTCTATCTCATTGATGTTCTCCTCTTTGATACCTTCAAAATCAAGTTTAGCCCCAACATCTCTCATCATGGTTGAAATGGAAGTGTTAATGCTTGGGTTGTATTGTGCAATCTCATTATCTATCTCTTCAAGTATTCTCAATCTAATAGTCATGGCAACAAACCAAGACTCCATTGTACTCAATCCTCCTTCATCTACCAAATTGGCTCTTTCCAAATATTTCTCCGAAAGCTCAATGAATGCTTGTAGCTTGGGAATGGCTAAGTCCTTGACTGGAAAGAAATCCTTCCACTGATCTTCAAATGCTTTGAATTTGTCTCTAATAGCCACCAATGACCTGAATGTTGAGACAAAGGAAGGCAAGAAATTTTGCCCATCTTGGATTGTATCGTGGATCCAATCCTTGACTTCATGCAACTGAGCCAATATCTCTTCTATGTTGCTCTCGTTGTCTTGTGGAAGGGCTACCTGATGCAACTATTGGATAGGCTGGAAATCTCTCCAATACTTGTTTTCGGCCTCCAACTTTACAATCCTTTCATTTTCCTTCCTCAACCTTTCTCTAATTGAAACCATGCATTCTTGGATCTCCTCACATTCCATGTCATCTGTGATTCTTCCCAAGTTATGCTCTACTATCTCATACTCCTAAGCTACAATCTCATCCACTGCCTTGCTAACCTTTGGTATAGAAATCTAAACTTTTTGGTGACCATCATTGTTGCTCCTGATTACCTTTGCCACTATTTTTGTAATTTATATCTAGTTCTCTCTATCACCCTTTTCCACTAACCCTTGGATATCTTCAACTGTTCGAGCATAAGCATTTGCCTTAACCATAGTGGTACAGTGCATCTCCCCAAATCTAGATTCAGTTCAACTAGCAAAGCATCACCAACGGCCCCAGGCACCTAGCTTATTTCCTCAATATCAATTGGCCTATCCTCTTCTTCACTAGTGACTGTCACATCATCTCCATGTTGATTCTTTGAGAGAGGAGATTACTTGGTGTTGTCACTGTAACCACTTGATTCTGAATCAGATCTCACCTCTAATGCAACCCCTTGTTCACTTGTATTAACCTCTTGGCTTCTAGCCTCAATTATGCTCTCCCTTAACGGTATTGCATTCTGTCTCTTTGCTGGAGGTTCTTGATGTTCTTTACTTTTCTCAACCTCCAAACTTCTCTTCTTACTCTTAACTACTCTTTGGTGTTGGCTACTACCCCTACCTTTTTGTCCGACTGACTCTGTTGGACCTCTTTCCTTTGGCTTCATCTTCTCATAAGTAAGGTGTACCTTCCAACTTTATAATTTCCTTAACTTCACGTTGTACCATGACTCAGTGTGTAGATCAACTATCCTTGTAACTGCCTCTAAGGAAGGATCTTGATGACCATCCCAATCCACTGGATTCAACTTCGTTCCATCCATTATATCATAATCTCCTCTTAGCACATTTTCATCATCTTCCAATTTGTCGAGAATATCAAGGCCTCTCCATCTGATTGCACTCGTCATGTTCACTGACAACCTTGAGAAAGATAGCTTTCTCACATGAAAGTCATCATGTGCATTGGCCCAAAAATCTTCTATAGTTGGAACATGTTTGAATGTATTTTCGTGAGATGCCTTGATAAGACCATTAGGATCGAAGCCTTATCTTGCTCTATAACATCCTAGATGATACCATTCTAACTCTTTCCTTGTAGCTACAAAGGTGACAGGATTGGGGTAAGTATCATTGCTTATTCCAAATGAGAAGGTAACCCCTGTCTCACCTTTAATTTTCATCATCTTGTCATAATACTCAATTTGCCTAGCCAACTCCATCAAAACTACCTTGTCAGGTGGGTACCTAGGAAGTCTCTTGGGACAAACTATGCTTCCTACTACTCAAATATATGTAAATTGCAAAAATTGGATGAACCGGCTCCCATACTTCTTAACTTTTGCTTTCACTTTTGTTAAGAGCCTCTTGGCAGGTACGTCTCTTGCAATATCCTTACCATCTTCATGGCAAAGGCATCATAAAACATCTTATAATCTTCGATGTTGTGCAAATGAAGTTGTGGATAGCACTCATGCGCCAAACATTGCCCTAGCCCATTGCCAATCACTCCTAAGGCCTTAAGTCCAGGATTTGCATATAGTCTCGCAATTAGATAGAAAAGATAGGATCCTATATAGAATGCTTTTGATTTTGCATTGTCCTAAGTTGCAACTCTAAATTTTCATTTATAATTCTAGCCCAATCAAATTTTTTCTTACCGTTTTCAATTTCATCAATAAAGAAGTACATCTAGTTTTTGAATTGCATACCTTGAGCTACACCCATGATTCAACTGAGAAGCACAATAATATCACCAAACTCTGATTTGAAATCTGACCTGGTGAGCTTTGATGACCTGGTAACTCCCTTCTTGCCTTCGTGTAACCAATTATGTTTTAGATGAATAAAGTAAGGCTCCTGATTATCTTCAAATAACTTAGTTGTCTGATCCATCATTATCACTGTCATGCTTTTATATAAGGGAATATTAAATGCTTCTTCGACTATTTGTCCACCGATGTTGGCCAACACTCTCTTCCCCTCATCAAAAATGATGGACTTACTAACAATATCAAACTGGGATGCACATTCTATTATGAATTCCAGACAAGGCAAGGTAGGAGGGAAAGCCAACGCATGTAAAATTTCACTCTTGTAGACCTTCTTGTCTATGGAGGATTGTCCTTCCTTCAATCTATCCTTTAACCGTATCATGTTCACCATACCGATATTAGTATCACTTATTTGCCTCATTTTTTAGAAGAAGGTGGTCTTAGGCATCATGTCTTCTTTATCTTTTTTGGTATTTGTTCCCTTTGGGTTCTTGCCTGCACTAACATCTACCATCTTAAACACTTATTTCTATCCCTTTGTTGTAAATGATATGGACTACACTTGTCAATCTCTAACTTTCTTTCTATTGATGGAATCTAGCTTATTTCTACCTCACCAAGTCCTATCTCTACACTTATCAATCTCCAACCTTCAACCTAGGGATGGGACTACCACTTATTTCTATCTCTTCATTATCTTAGGATGGACTACACTTATATCTCCCAACTTCAATCCTAGGGTGGTCTAGCTTATTTCTACCTCTCCAAGTGTCCTGTCATGAAATCTACACCTATCTCTCCAAACTTCAACCTATCAATAGAATGATGAAGTGGTGGATGATGAATGTAAGAAGCATATAAGAGAAATGAACCAAGCAAGAACAAGGAATAGAATCCACCTTTAAACCAGTCTTCACCTCTAAAAATAAATAGAATTTTACCTTAAATTTGTCTTTACCATAATTGGGCCCTCTTCGAGTTCGGATCAGATTTCAAAAATTTCAAGCCTCCTTGCGAATAATGATGCCCTAGCAAAAATCAAAATTTTGACATCCTTGAAATTGTCCGCATTTGCCAAAAATTAAACCTTGGATCACATAGCCTCTTCACCAACAAAATCGCCCAAATCTGGAAGCTGAAATCGCAGCCTTTGGAAAGAAAATCAGACCTCAACAAAAATCACCCAAGCAAGAAAAAATTCAGATTTGCTCCAAAAATTTGATCTAAGGCATAAATTCGCCCAAGATGGAAGAAGAAAAATGCCACCAAGCAAGGAAAATCTGCCCAAAAATCACCCAAATCTACAAGGTACTCCTCTAGAAGAAAATCGCTCACCAAGGGAGGAGGATGAAAAAGGAATGAAGAAATTGGGGGAGCGGGGGGAAGGCCTCTTATACCAAATTTTCTTGTCTCTCCAATTGGGCTGACTTGCCCTAGAGGAAAGCAAAATTAAATTAGCCCTTTTTATTAATGGCGCAGATTTAAATGCCATGCTAAAATTACTTAGCCCATTTAATTGTCAGTTTTGATCAAAAATTGCAAAATAAAAACAAGGTAAGCCTAGGAGATAGTCAAATTTTTCATTTAACAACGTTTTAGCAATTAAAATATCATTTAAATTGAATTTAGCAAAGGCAAAAGCCTACAAGACAACGGTAACTTGTGAGCCTCTCATGTGGGAGGTCTTGGGTTCGAATTTGCTTAACAAAAAAATAATTAATTACAATAAATAACAATAATTAGCAATAATTAATCTACGCTTTGGTTGTTTACCAATCCAAAAAAAATGAATTTAGCAAGCTAGAATCAATTTTCAATTCCAATTTACCAATTTCCTTTAACATTTTTTAAAATCTTCTAGGCACTATTTCAACCAATTTAATGAGACTTTGCAACTTAATCCAATTTTAACCTTGCAATACCATTTCAAATTTTAACCAAAATAAATTGTTTCTCGGATAGTCAAAATCGATTTTCCAATTTCAATTTCACTATGAAAAGATTTCCTTTTTCACCAAAAAAAATTCAAGAATTTCCAAAACAATTAAATCTAAAATTCATTCAGAAAATGTCTGAGCTTATACAATTCTATCAAATTTCAAAAATCCATCCATGTCCAAAATTTGCAATTATATCCTGCTAGGTATTATTTTAACCATTGAAAAATGTTGTTTTTGAATTATGTTTGGCCTAAAGATAAAATTACATGTTCTGAAAAATCAAACTAAGACCGGGTGAAAAATAAACCAAATCAAATCCCTCCTAGCCCAAAAGCGTCCAAGGTATAAAATTACCAATTAGAAATCTTTGGACAACTCCAAAGAATTTGCCAAGGCAACCAAAAAATTCCAAAACAAAAATCTGTGAAAATTGCCAAGGCTTGCCTGAAAAAAAGGGGGGTCCCCAAAGTTTTGGGAGGATGGTGTAAAAACCTCACAACAGTAATCATCAAGAAGGAACTTTGTCTATACCTTGTTCATTATTTTCAGCCAAGTCCTAATCTTCTCCTTTTTCTATCAGTTTGCAAATGCTCCCACCAAAGTGAAGCATGACCTTTCAACCTAGTAATTGCTATTTTCACCTTTTTATTGTCATGAGTGTTTTCAAACTCAAAGAACTTCTCCATATCAAAGATCCAATCTAACACAGCATTGTTGTCCAATTTTCCATCATAAGGAACAACTTCTACAAAAGGCTTTGAATGTGCTCTAGACAATACTCTCAACAATCTTCCCTCATCTTTATCATCTTCAAGTTCTAGACTAGGGTTTGGGGTTATAGCTTCATCATCACTAACATCATCAAGATGTGCTCCTCTTCTATGGGTTGTCTCCACAGCATCTAATCTAGCTACAATTTGTCTCAATGTATCCAATATGGCATTGTCAATATTTTCTCTACCTCGAACCATCTTTATAATTAGGTTCCTGCAAGATCGTCACCCTCTTGGATCTGCCCCACTATAACCAAATTCAAATCAGGGTTCTACATGATCCAATCTCCATAAGGACGAACCTGAAGCTCTAATACCACCTGATGCAAGGAGGGAATTAAGCATCTAGTGCCAAAGGCACACACAATTATCTAACCACCTTGTTGAGTTAATACAACGGAAGATAAAAACACAGAGAACAACACTAAGGAGAGAGAGAGAACCAAACACTTTATTGATTCATCAAATTATCAACAAACATGCCCAGCTATAAACCTATCCACTACCACAAATATAGAATCATTACCACTATGTGTTTTTTGCCACCACAAGATGAAATCTATGCTAATGTCTTCATGTGGTCTACTAAGTATAGGTAAAGATATATACAATCCCACATTCTGACTACTACCCTTGACAAAGTTTGCAACTTTGAACAAACTTCCTAATATCCTTATAAATTTGAGGCCAAAAAATATTTTTCATTCACCAAAATTATTGCCTTGTCAAGATTGAAGCATACAAATAATCCTCCACAATGTTTTTCCTTAATCAAGTTCTCCCTTATTGAACTTCATAGTATGCACAACTAAAATCCTTTGAACAACAAAGAATCCCAAATGAAATAAACGAACCATCTACTTCTTTCAAATACAACTGGTTCTTGCAAGCTTTCAACGGTCTTGCAACTTCAATGTCATCCTCATACAAAATCTTTACTTGAACAATCAAACTTGACTCAATCTTGTCCTTAATCTATTCAAACCACACTTGTTTTGATTTCTTCTCTTTTATTTATACATCCTCAATTTCTGATTTGTTTTGAATTCACTTTTGTTTTTGTTTTTTTGTTTATTAGTCCTTGATCTACAATATTTGGCTATGTGCCCATTATTGTGACAAATGTAGCACTCCATGTTTTCATTGAATGAGGATATAGGACAGCTTTTGATTATTCATATTGAGTTTCTTTTACATTCAGAACTTTTATGACCGCCATTGCAAGAATAACATATCATATTCATATTTCTTAAGACAACAAAAGGATTTTAGTTTTCGTATCTAAATGTTGATCTAAGCATAAGTTTACAATCAGATATCTTATGCCCATAAGTATTACATGTATAGCAGTAACAGCAGAATTTTGGAACATACCAATTATTGTTATGTGAATGACTCCATGTTGACTTTCTTTGGGCAACAATCATTGATCTTCTATCACTTTCACTTGTCAATATCAACTCATGGGAATAATCCATCACTTGTTAGATATAAATGTGATCTCAATTAACCACATTAGCATCTTACAACAAATAATAAGTATGAGCAAAATATCCAAGTGACTTACAAAAAATAGTGTGATTGTGTACTAAATGATCTCCGAAAGGTGTGTCAAATAAACTAGGACTCTTAAGTTGAAAAATATTGAATAAGCACCAAAGGTTAGTTGAAGAGCCTTTGAACACCCTTTAGGGCTCCCATCATCACCATGTTAGCCTACAAGCACCAAAGTCATAGGCTAACCTCTAGGAAAAACTAATGTCTTAAATAGAAACATTACAAAATACAAAATTGTACTCTCTTGACTTATTGGATAGAACTAGATTACCAATATGATAGTATACAATTACAATCTATATAAATTGATTATAATAAATATCCACATAACAAAGTTCCATTGTTGTATTATAAAGAAAACGGGACATAAGTACCATGTATACCACTCACCTTGTATTGTAGTTCAAGTAACATCTATTTATAGTATATGAGCTTCATTTTACAATATATTAATTAATTGAGATTAAAATTATATTGTATTTTAAACAATAACTAAGAACAAACATTATTTGATAAGAATTTTATATATTTTGTACACACTATAGATTAAGCATTTTTAGATTATTTTTATTTGACAAGAATTTTATTTACTTTTGTACACTCTATATTATTAAGATTCTTATATAAATTGATAAATAGTCATTCAAGCAGACTTTTATAACCATTTAATTATTGCATCAATAGTTTTAAGATTTATAGTTTATTTTTAAAATTGAAAAAAAAATCACATAAATTATTTTCTTGAGGATTAATGATTATAAGTTTATCAAAGAATTCTCCTTGAAAGATAAATGCTCATGAGCTGCTGTTAAGATACAAATTGAGAAGATGAATCGTCTCCTTTATAAGATTAATATGTACGCGTTCATGCTTGTAATCCAGTGAAGGAAATTTCTCTCTTTTCGAAATAAAGCTTATGCGTCTTTTCTTTATGCTTTTGTGATTTCGTGTGTTTCTTGAAACTTCTGCAAATGTCAAGAGCCACATAAAAAGTTCGATTTAGTTTGACACATTAATTTACATATTAATATACAAGGAACGTTCATGAGAATTTCACGTGATCTCTTTCAAAAAAGATTAATTTAGCTAGGGAGATAGAATTTTACAAGTGATATGGGGCACATAAGGCATCGTATTGGTCTGTACTAGGGAAGAAATTTGGCAGAAAAGAAATATTGCATGGGCATGGCCACAGCTTCTAGCCGTAGCTCGGAAAACATTCTTCATAGGAATCCCAAATCTGTTGCAGATACCAAATATTTCAGGGTAGCCACTTTTTACATGCAAAAAAGAATCATCTCCTGAGCTGCTGAATTGTGTTGATTCTCCTCCAATAATTGCAAGCCTTGAAAAGCACTTACCCAGCAACTTCCAGGATGAGCAGTATAAGATTACTTTCAAAATTTAACAGGCGTCTGAAATAGAACTGAAGATCTGCATCTCATAATCTAGCGACAAAAAAGTACCGTTCCTCCCCAAGTGTTAAAATCCTCCAGGTGCTAAACTATAATCATTTCATTCCCGTAACAAACAGTGTTCCAATTCTCTGATAACTTCTCATTGCCACTGGTCTGAGTTGCACTAGCGACACATTATTTATAGCTCCACAATTCCACTCCAGAATTTAGGAGTAGGAATTTCCAGTCTGAATGATTTCGCCGTTACATGAAAGATTTTGCAGTTCTGAATTAATTGTCCACCAGTGAAACTCTGTTGCCATAGGGAATCATGTCATAGACATCAAATGATATCCCCGTCAAGAACATTGAAACATTTTGTGCAGTCAATATGTTCAAAAGACAAGAACCTTAATAAATGTTCCAGTCATTTGAACGAAGGCTTCCAAAAAAGTATGCCCACATAAAAGACTGCATCACCAACCAAAAAACTGTCATCAGCTCATACTTCATGATTTCCATAATAATGCAGTTTTGAAGCCTACAAAATGACATCACTTGATATAAAACCCGAAGAGTATATAATGCTCAAAAAATAAACTCAAAAGGTATAATAAATTGATGGAATCACATTTCCTAAAGAAAAACCACACCTTTCCATAACCTAATTTTTAAAATCACGGGAGAGCTCAATAAATACGTATCGTGATTTGTGTAGGTGATGTAATTTGTATCCTACAAAATGTCATTTCTTGGTATAACCCAAGAGTCCAAGTAAAATAAAAATCCTATATCATCATTGGAAGCTCAAGAAATAAAAAAACTAACAGCTACGATGATTTGAAACAAACATATCTCCAAAAGAAAAACCAAACATCTTCCATATCCTGAAGTAATAAATTATGGAATAGCTGAATACATACATGCAAGTGCCCTCAGATGCTTGTTTTGAATAAATAGAGGGCTTCCTGCTTTAATAAATCATTTTGAGAGAGCAAGGAAGGACAAAATTCAAAACACAACTCAAGGTGAATTTCCAGAGTGCAGATAGTTCTTGAGACAAAAAATGAATGGAATTTAATTATATAAGCTGCAAGCTATCCATGTTGATATTTAATGCTAATCATTGCAAATGCAAGAAATATGCATCTATGGTTATCTAAATTGAGCTGTAGCATTAACTAGCAATTGCACCATCTTTACAAAGTTTTTGCTGATTTACAATGCGTCCTTGCAAATTGTCTGTCTGCAGTGCACTGCATTGTATAAGATTTCTGTAATCAACTGCATTTGCGAGTTCTTCTGCTACATTTTGAATCCTACTTCTGGATCTATGTTGAGAAAGACAGTTACAAATCCTATTTTACTAGATTATAGTTATGCACTTCACCTTTTAGCATTCCCCCAGCCAAATACAATATGTTTGTAACAAAATAAGACCGTATTTATCCTGGGCTCAAATAGAAGGTAAGCATTTTTAGATATTAGTTATTAATTGTCCAGCATTTGAAAACCTCTAGAGGTGAAGCAAATCAACAATCAGATCAACAAATTTACGAGATACATAAACCTAATCCAATAAAAATATAAGACAAAAAGAAACAATCATCAGAAGATTTTCACAGCAAATGTGAACCTTGAGAGAGACATTTTTCTTAAAACATGTGTCGTGTCCCCCATTTGAAACCCTAATTATGATGTCATCCTTTGCATAACATCTAGTCTTAATATAGAGGAAACTTGTCTTATTTATAAGACCACGTGATTTTCCTAACAAGCATCAAATAAAGCATCACAATGAGATGGGAACTTGCCAAAATCAGATCAAATTCCCCAGACCAGAGATTGAAGATCTCAAGTCACCAATCAGCAGATGATATCAAACAATAAGGCCATTAAAGAAGAAAATTGATTACAAACATGATATTAAGGAAGTGTATATATATAGATGGGAACCATCGATACATCTCAGTCATCATCTAGACAACTATGATGTCAAAGATAGAACTAAGTATATGATGAGGAGCAACAGGCAAATAGACTTGGCTCGGAAAGATATGATTAACTTCTAAGGAGAAATTAGAGGTTATTCTGTGAAAAATAAGTGGTGGTTTGTAAAGAATGAACAGCTGCAACTGTAATGAAGGCAGCAGTTGAATGGAGAAGGAAATACATAAGGCACAAAATATACGGCTATGACTGTTCATGATCATATCCGACTTTCATCGCATGCAACCAGATGCCAGAGAACATCAATTTAAGGAAGGAACAATTAAAATAACTGCAGAGAAATCACATTGAAGAAGAAAGACATATCGAGCATTCTATTATCATAGTTGTGATCACTGTATTAGTGATCAGGCTCCCTGAGGAAACTCACGGGACTAGTTCTTCTCAGACACCGCAAGACATTATCTTTTCATCAAAAAGAATAATACAGGACAATTAGTGTTGTTGAAACTTCAGATTGACTTTAACAATATTATTGATATATTCCAAAATTAAGACAGTGACTTGTATACTAAATAATGGTTTGACACCCCTTTAAGTCAAGCACAACCAATCTATGATGAGAAAATAAGATTAATATACAGCAATTATGATTAAAAAAATGGACTGTTATGGAGAGACACAAATTACTTAAGGAAGTGGCTGTTCAATTAGAGGAGGTGCAATTTGGGTTAATAAACCAATCTGTTAAATATGGAAGAGACGTGACTTTTAACATTCAGAAGATGTCACCACTCAGCCTTTAAGGATATATAAGAGACTTCAATATCACTTCCACCAATCATGGTTTTGGATCATTGTAAGTGAATAAGAAGTACAAAGGATTAAGAACAGATTTCAGTTTAGACCTGTGATCTGGGTGAGAAGCATTCCGTTGTAACATCTTACACATGAATGCTGTTTATGACTGTTTTTACTGATTTAAATATGTGAACGGAATTGTGATGTTAAGTGATTGTTTATACTTAAATGCTTATACAGACGTGTATATATGTAGTCTTCATATCACAGATAGATACGTGTGTGTGCATTGCTTTTCCATTTCAGTAGTATAGTCGCACTATGAGACAACTTGCTGATTGATATAGAATTATATACATCTGCATGTCTGTAATCTACTACGCATTTCATCTGCTGACTCTTGCATGTCGTATAGAGCTATGAGTGAAATATCATGTATGTTTTCTGACTGTTGCAATTAGCCATGGTAGGACTGAATTGAGGTAGTCACCATTGAGAGAATGGTAATGAGGTCACCTTCTAAGCACCTCACCCATTGTTGTTACCATGGAGTCTCCACGGAGCCAAAGGGAAACGAAGTCGACTGTCTTTGGACTGGTATTCAACCATTTGAAGCCAAGCTAGAAGTGGCGAGATGAAATAGGGCCACGCACTAGGTAGCCCAACTTACATGTATGGAACAGGCCACATGAGGCCAGGGGGATGATGTATACACTCTTGGGCCTGAGGTAGAAGGTCTATGGGGCACCTCATCAAATCACCCTATGTTAACACTTCAATGATTGGGTTACCTTAATTTTAGCAATCTATTGATTTTCATTTGATCATATTTGTCTTTGAAGAAGTCTAACTATGAATTATGATTAGAAATTAAGATAAACCCTAATTGAACTGCAGGGCTTCAATCAAAGTGGAAGGTATCTCTAAATCCTAATTGTTTGAAAAAAATTGTGATCTAGGGAAAAAATTGGATACTTGTAATAATGGGACATTATAATCTGGATAACAGAAATTCCTAACAGTGGCACACAGAATTAGCAACACTAGGGGAAAAGATGCTGATGTCATCATTTGGACTTGAAAAAATTTACAGGCTTACCTAACTCCCTGTTTCGGGTCCACCTCATGAAAGATGGTGCCACATCAGCATGTTTTTGCTAAGGTGCTTAAAATTTTAAAGCACCAAATCAGCTCAATATTTGTGTATCAAGTCATTTGTTTTTGGTGCATCCATTTGGCCTCACATAATTTGTTGTACTTCGCGTGACTTGTCCTATAGAGTTCATTTTATTTAATTATTAGTATTCAAAGCCACCACTAATAGTTCCGAAGTTACATTCAATACTCTTAAAAGTACAAATAGAAAGACTTTTTTAATGCCCAATACACACACAAGTATTGGACCCTGCTCAAGTACTGCAAAGAAAAATAAAATGGATGGTAATGGGATCTCAAAAGAAGAAATTATATTCAAATAAAACGGACAGTAAGGAACTCAAGAGAAGAAATTCTATTCATTTAGGAAAAATGATATTAAGTTTTAATCTTATTCTTGTATAAAAAAACACAATCTCATGTTGTGAATTATAATCTTATTCACCTTTATTTTGTCCTTCAATTTCCTTTGATCGCACATAGTTCAGTGTGGGCACAGACATTGCATTTGATGGCTGGAAAGTAAGCTTTTTGCTAGGGACAAACAGGATTTTAAGGGGACCTGAAACCCTTACAAAAAGCCACAGCAGAACAACATCATCAGGAGGCCACTCAAAGCCCTTAACAGAAAACCGCAACACAGGAAAAAAAACAGAAAAGCAGCAGCAGTAGAGAGGGTATTAGTTCCCCTCTCCAGATTCCTAAGGAGTGGGGTCCCTACAATGCTATGGGGAGATCATGAATGAAGGTTTGAAAGCCCCTGCTATTCTCTAGGTGAAGCCCCGCTTCCCCTACTATTCGAAAGGGTTCAGTGCCACAACTATCTTTGTACTATATCCCCCCACCAAACTAGCTCCTCCATGCAGGGGGGACGGCCCCTACCATTCTAAGGTCCTACTATTTCTAATGAGCCAACCCCACAGGCGTATAGAATCTGGCCCTACCCCTACCTTTAGAATGACTAACCCATCCCCCCATAAGCATTTCTATAAATTAGGAGATTGATTAGAAGCATAGTTACACCACCCTGGGGGACAGGGGGACGGCGGAACGAGGGGACAAGTTTCCGGGACAAGGGGACAGAGGGGCCTTAATTTGGGGACGGTGGGGGGACGGTGGGGGTACAGCAGTGGGGGACAAGAGGGGTAATATATCTATGCATATGGTACTTAAAAATGCTAGTTATGAAAATATGTATTGCTATATAGGATATAAAGATGTAAAAGAGTGAATACTTGAATATTGCATTGAATTGGAACAACAAACATTAAACATAAATAGTCGAATCTGCAAATAGTGAATATCAGGATGTCCCCCATCTTCGGTGGAGGTGGCAGAATCTGGTGGCGCTGCTGGGAATGGGGAGACGGAGTCCCCAAGTCTCCGGTGCGTTTAAGTCTCCAAGACATCGGGCAAAAAGGGGGGGGACGCATCCCCGCGTTAATATGATTACAAGCCCCCAACTAAAGTTTCCTAGAACAATGAAAAGCTACCCAAGGGAAACTATCTATAGTTTCCCACCCTACTCAATTTAGTTGTGAGCTTGATGTTTTTACTGCCAATGGGAACTATAGTTGGTTATTGGTGATAGTAATTGCCAATGCTCGGATGGTCTTTGTGGACCCTCCCGAGAGGTAGATTGAATTGCGGGTGGCTATGTTGCCATGGTGGATGGGTAGCAAGTCGAAGGGACTCGATAGTCGGCATATTAATTGCCCTATAATAATCTGAAAGGGGCCCCCTACCCCCTTCTATGGCAAAGGGAAGGGAAAGGTAAAGGGGGCATGTTATGGAAATAAAGGGGCCCACCCAACTAGAGTCCCTCCAAACTATCTCCTCTCGCCTTGCCGAATAGTAGAGCCACCCCACCTATCGAAAACCTACCCCATGAGCTTATTCTTGTCATTGTGGTCCAAACAGGAATACTTGAAGCTAGAACCAACCCATTAGAATTGTATGGGGGCTAACAACCTACCCAGTCGAGATCAACCATAAAATTAAGGGGCCACTACTTAGTTGAGTTGGGTGGGAACTATAGTGCTTCATAGTTTTTCTCATTGGGTGGCCAGGCACTAAAAGGGGATGACGGGCATGGGCCCATGTTATGTATATAATATAAGCACCCTTACTATTTTATGACAGGTGGAACTCAATCTCGATCTCCAATTATGGGGTTGTCACAATAACCCTCAACTATTCCTATTGTGGGATAGTGCCTATTATGGAGTTCTCATCCTTGCCCTTGCTCTACTAGAAATAGGTAGGTAGCTTTCCCTGCCCCAAGATGGAGGATCTAATCAACTACTCCTACCGATAGAGGGTGGCAAATGGAGCCCTACTATTAAGTTGGGAGGCAAGAAGGATAGTATAATTTTCCGAGACTGAGGTTAGCTCGCATGGACCTTTCTAATCACCTATGACACTTATGGTCCCTTACCGCCAACAATGCTAATGTATGGGCTATTGTTTCCTAGGTTGAGAATAGAGGTACCCACGGATGGAAATAGATTCTATATTGAACTTGATTAAGTCATTGATTATAGTTCTATTGAAATCCAATTTGAAAATAATCTAATAGTAGGGCTCAATCCATAGATCCTATTAGCACCGTAGAATTTATAGGGGCCCATCCTCCCACAATGCCCCTGGCTTACCCAACCTAATCTATCGTAACCTATTCGTATATCCTCAAAATTTTCGGTTATCTGATAATAATCCCAACTTCCCTATAGAATGGTAGAGCGAAGGTTTGAACAATTGTTAAGCCCCTCTTGATCCTATATGGTAGAGACTGAAGTGTTGGGTAGAGATTGATTGGAGTGTTGGTCCTTGAAAACATCATTGGAGATGTCAACGCATGAGCGCAATTTTGATCGCAAATATGAAATACTGCCTAGTTTCTACTATCACGGAAGACCTGCCAATGGTCATATTCTATGTATAACATACCAATGGAGAGATGGTGCCTTCCAGTGAATGCAAAGGAGCCCTACTATTCTTAGCACTTGGCCCTCTGCATCGAAACTGCTTTATCTTCCTCTGCACACACCACCCTACGCTAGAATAATGGCCCTTTTTCTAACTATAATATCTTTGATCATAGATAAGTAATAATGTTCCTGTTAGAGTAAAGGGTTAATTTAATTTCATTTATTAAAATATCTTTACTCCCTTCTTAAGATTTCACATTATGCACATGCTTTTCCATTTTATAATTAAATATTAGTTATTAAATGTCATTTACCTCTTAGGGTTTCCCTTTTAGGTTTTATGATCTCCTTCTATAAGGATTGATCAAGTAAATTTCATTCATTCTTTTCGGTCTGATAATATATTCTTTCATATTTTTAGAGCCAAACCCTTGCCTCTTCTTTGTGTTTTCTTTTTTGTGATAGGTTCTTGCATGCAAGTGTTCTTCAGGTTTTGCTGATTTGTATTACTCAAATCCTTCATGGTATCAAAGCCTGATTTGTTGTAGCTTGTTCTTATTTGGAGAAAAAGAGGAATGAGGGTTTGACAAAACAAATATGGTGGTTTTCAAATTTTTCTATGAAAATAAGGGGGTCTCTGAATTTCGGAGCACTTTGAGGCAAAATAGGCCTTACAGTTGGATTCAGACAATGTCAAAACCCCTATTTTCATATAAAATTTGTCGATTTTGGACAATTTTTTTTGGGAGGCAAAAACAAATTTGCATACTAGGGTTGTTTGGCCTTGGCACCCATTTTGATGCGATTTTTTGCAAAAAAAAGAAAATAAAAAATAAAAAACACATTTTAAAAATGTTGCACCACTGCTACTAACATCTCCCGCTCGGACGCCATCATGCCCACCTCCACTTGCATGCTGCCTGTGCCCCGCCACAAAGCCGACTCCGCCACCCCCGCCCCGCTCACAAGCCTCCACCACCCAACCCTGCCCAGCCTGCGATCATGTGGGGGGGCTTTTTTTGCTTTCTAGAGGCCCTGTTGGTTTTTTGGCTTTAACTTGAGCATATGGTATCATTTTTTGGAAAACGAAATATCTTCGGAAAGCTAATTCTAAGATGGACATGATGATGAAGATATTTTTTGGATTTTTTTTCCAATTTGATACCTGTTTTTTTGCTCGAAGTCTGATGATGCTTCTAGGGGCATAACATGCTCGTTTTAGCCCCATTTTTTAATCCAAAAAAAGCGTCAAAAAGCTCTTCTCGAGCACTTCAAATTCTCTATTATTTCACAAGTATTTTTTTTCCAAGTATTTGTGATTCTCAACTAAAATATTTTTGCTCTTTTCTTGTATACGCATTCCTTCTAGCAGCTGGGGTTCGGTTTTTTACATTGTGGGGGGTGTTTTTTCAATTATTTTCTGTTACAATATCAATATATCAGAAAAATTCAAACACTTTCTTAAAACAATGGTCGAGACCTCTTCTTGTCTAGTTCTTCTAAACCCACATAACTATCACACATGGACATCTGTTATGCAATGGCTTCTCTGTTCAAAGGGTTTGTGGTCTTGTTTAGATACTGTGCAGCCAATTTTTCAAAGTCAATATCAAACTTTGCAGCACAGGAATAAAATGGATGAAGCCATGGGTCTGATTTCTTTGAGTGTTTTAGATAACTTACAATTTCATCTTGATGAGTGCACCACTCCTCAAGAAATGTCGGACAAGTTCAAGGACTTGTTTGGTACCATCAACGAGTTCAAAGCACTTCAGATTGAGGCAAAGCTTACTTCACTGGTACCAGATGCTTTTCCTTCTATTGAGGACTTTCTGATGAGGTTCAAACAGCATAGAACTTTGTTACACGAGTGCGGGAAAGTGAAGACAGATAAGAAGTGCATCTATCTGATTCATTTGTGAAGATTTGGGTTCAAAAGACAAGAACCTTATAAATGTTCAAAAGGCAGGGTGATTTGGGAGTCCCAGATGCGGACTTACTATTTTTAGTAAGTCTATTTTTGGCAGTGCAATAAGTGGCTCTGCCAGTTGGTCATCACCTACAGTGGATAAAGTGAATAATTGCATGAGCTCTTATTTATTAAATAATTATTAAAGTTGCATTATTATAATAATGACATTAAGAGATATTTCTAAAAGAGTGTTGGAAAGTTCTAAGTGTTGAGTTCTTTTGGGAAACTTCCACAGTTTCCGAAGTGGAGTTTTTTTGGAGACCTTTGCCAACAAGGGATTATAAAAAGGAGCTCATTTCTTTGGAAAAAGCAAGCTTGGATAATTTATTTTCTTTTGTTTCTTTTGTGGTTTTTTTTTAGTTTTTTGAATTGTGTGCCCTTGCTGAAGTATAAGGTTTTCTGAGTTTGGTGTATGCAGATTATGCTGAGGCATATAATTTGCCTTCCTCTCCTACTGTTATGTATTGTGCCTAAGGAGTTGTTGATGTTTCATTAGTTGGCTGAGAATTGAATTACCTGTTGTTGAATTGAAGGATCTGGAATATTATATTATTTTCTTTAAAGAGCATATGGCCGAGGGTTTTGGTAATCTGAGAAATTCATCTGTAAAACATCTTGCAAATTGTGTTGATGTATACAATTTGCTTCATCTCCTATTATTGCAACTGTGTTTATGGAGAGTTGTTGATTGATCAATTCATAGATCAATTGTCATTGTGTGGGGTTCTATATTCTATTCACCTATGGTTTGTCAAAGGGACCTGCAATTTGATTTGTGGCCTGGATCAGTGTTTCCTACTTTTGTTTGGACTCTTCATAGCATCTGCTACCCTTATTTGGTTCAGACGTCACTGTTATAAGGCTGGGGGAGTAAAATTAAGGCCTGTGATTTCCCAATTAAGGAGCTGTGATTTGATAATCAGGCCTGCGAAATTAATATAGAGCCCAGTGTTTCATTTGAGGGGCCTGTGATATTGTATTTGGGGCTGCATTATGGTGACAAGGCTGACACCAGACACCTCCCAGGGTCACATCTTACTACAGCTGATATAGAGAGACTCTCTATTGCAGTGTTTGAATCAGAGACAAGCACACAGCGCCAAATTGCATGATACAATTATGTTCATGTTCCAATTTGTTATCCAATTAAGTTGTCAGCATTTCCGATTGAGTTTGGTGTAAGTGGCATTTTGCATTCAATAAGAGTAACCAGTTATGCACAACATATTTTCTTTGTATAGTATTTCTTTCAATTGTATTAGAATCTCAAAAGTCCACAAAAAAAAAATTGAAAATCACAAAAAAATCAGAAAACCTGAAAAATACAAAAAAATTACATTTTCCATCAGCATTTCAGTTTGAGATAAGACAAGGTTTTTACAATGGTATCAGAGCAGTTTCCTGCCAGCCTACAGGGATTGGGCTCAGAATTTTTTGATAGTGGTCAGTGCTTGGTTAGCATTGCAGTCAGTATTTGATTTATTATCTGCTGTTCAGTATCATGGTAGATGATAGGAGGTTTGTGTCAGGTATGCACTATACCCGCGAAGGTCATACCTCTCCACCTAGGGAAGGTGAGCCTAAGATTCAATTTGGGTCTATTGCTAGTCCGGGTGGTTCAAGCAGGTCAGGAGTGGCTATGCAAACATTCAAGAACCTAGCAGCCGGACAACAGCAAATGATAGGAGTACTGCAGCAATCGTCCAACACTCTGCAGTAGATAGCACTTCCTCGAGGACGAAGTAGGGAGAGAACTCGAGATGTTTCTGTTCGTTCTCATAGATCTTGAGTCAAGGATGGAACCCGAGAAGATGATAGGTACAGAGATGCAGATCGGGTTCGAGTTGGACAGCGTGGCGGGTTAGCTGATAGAGTTGGCATACATACTAGCACTCATGATAGACCACAGAGGCCCATGTTTCTAAGACTTGAGGTGGATGCGGTTAGTATTGAGTCTGAGGCCACTCCTTTTGTTGACAATGTGGTGGTACAATTTGCAAAGTGGGATGCTTTACCACAAGTGAATAAAGATCATCTGAATTTTGATAGGTTTCTGACTTAGAAACGGGAGCATTCCAAGGTGAAGTCAGCACCTGAGAGACAGAGGCCTCGACAAACTGAGTTACAGCAAGTTGCCAGTAAGATGACATTGGAGCTCTTTGATGGTACCGAGGAGTTACAGTTCAAGCTTGGATCCATAAGCTCAACACATATTTGGCTCTATGTCCTATGTCAGAGGTGGACACTATCAGATTTGGAGTGTCGCATTTGGATGGAGATGCCCATGACTGGTGGTACCATGGGTTGGTTTCTTTGCGACATAATCAGATCACTTCCTATCAGGAGTTTGTGGATCACTTGATCAAGAGATTTCATAGGAAGGATCCAGAGGTGTACTTCCGTGAGTTGGCTCAGTTGAAGCAGTCTGGTGGATTAGAGAGTTACATTAGTGAGTTCTAGAGGCTTTCGGTGATGGTTTATGATATTTCGGAGCACAAACGTGTGATGTTATTTCTGAAGGGATTGACTGAACCACTCGGTAGGGTGAAATCATTGGACCCATTTTCTTTGGGACCTGGAGTCATCTTCTCAAAGCAAAGGTTGCTTCAAAATCTTCTGTTCCTCCGCCCGATGATGAGGCGTCCCCACTAGTTGTCGAGGACAAGGGCAAGCCAGTGGGGAGATCTGATGATATTTCTAGAGAGGATTTGAGAAGGCGACAACTCTATTATTGGTGCAAGGGGCCTTTCTCTAAAAGTCATACTTGCGCATTGAGGCTGAAGGGAGCAGCGAATCGTGGCATGTGGATCTATACTATTGCGATTCAGGAAGAGTCATCACAGTAGTATGAGGATGATGATAGAGATGATCATACTAATGATAGAGTTTATTCTATGATGAGTGTTTACAGTTTGGTATGTGACTCACGTTCAAGATTTGCATTGGGTGCAGAGTTGGTCTATGCCTAAGTTGGACTATCTGCAGGTTGATTGGGTAATTACAATGAAAGAGAGTGTGCTGAGATCTCCTATAGATTTGTCTACTAGTGATGTTTTGACTTTTACATCATCAGCACAGGTGTTTGGTGTTTACCGTACTGGGTAAAGAAATCAATGCATACAGACAATGGATCAAAATAGCAGAACTTCTTATATTATTCGCATATGCCAAGCGATTACATACAAATGATGATTACAATGATCCCGAAGGGGGTATATATACACCCCGACGAACCTTCTTGAAGGTGTCCATCGGCTACATAATAAGAACCTTCCCAATACCGACGTAGAACCTTCTCGATACACACCCTGTCGGCCGATACCAACGACATACATCCTGATACTGATGGCCTACATCTTGATACCATATTTACTGACGACATCATCCCCCCCAAAAAGAAAAGTCATCTTCAGACGACCACAAAACTAAACTCAACAACTAACTACATTTATTCATAAAAACAACATAGACATAGACATCATGAACTAGAAGGCTGTGTCTCAGACCATGAAGACCGGCTGCGTCGAAGCTGATACACTTGATTTGTCTGGACCTTCAAATCAGCTCTGATCTAAGAGTTCTCTTTCACTACTTCCTTTAGCATCAAAGCAACCTCTTGACACTCAGCTTCTTTCTGATCATGAGCCTTCTTCGCTGAGTCCTTCTCCTGAAGAGTCTCTACCAACCGCTGCTCCGCTACTGTTATCTGTTGTTCTGCCTGCTACTTCTCGCGTGCACTTTCCTCGAGTTGTGCTAACAGGGCTGTCCGCTCTACTTCCCATGCAATCTGTTGGGTGGCAAGTTGGTCGGCCATCTCCTCCCGAGCCTTCTCCGCGGTCTCCCAAGCTTCCTGCCTAGCCTCTGCCTGTCTTCTCTCTGTGAGAACCAACTCTGTCAGGGACTTGCTTCGCTCTATGATCTCTCCACCTCTGGAACACGATGCCTGCAGCAACTCCAGGTCTCATCAACTGGTCATACTTCCCACAACTGATAATCCGCATCGACTAGGGGTCTAGGGGGCAACGCCCCTCGACCCGCGGGGTCTTGGGGCAGCGCCCCTCACCGCCAAGACCAAATTAGCACTCCAAAACCCACAAAAATGCATGGAACACACTATTTTTGCGATTTCTTCTGATCCCACACTCTTTCTAGCAACCGCTGATGTTTTCCCTTCCCTTTGGCATCATCCGTTATGCATTCTAAACATTTTTTATTTGTCGATTTTTTTTTTTTTATAGAAATCCTCCTGTCACTCTTATAAGTTCTATCTCGAAGCCTTCATAAATTGTCCTCCCCCATTCTGCAAGACCCTTGTGCCGCGCTCAAGTCTTCAAATCATGCGTTGCAGAGAGCAAAAGATACTACCAAGTTTCCTTCTGAAGCTGCCCTACGAACGCTTTCACCCCTGTCTTTGTTTCGTACGTCGTACAGAATGAAATGTATTCGCACTATTTCCAAATTTGTTTTGCTTACCGTACTCCATATGGGTGTGATGCCGTACGGTGCCCTGACTGCTCCATCACCATCAAATTTAGGCAACTTCTCCTTTGGTCCCTCCATCCCGACACCGACGCTTTGTATCTCGACACTGACGCTTAGTATCCCGACAGCTATGCTGTTTGGTGAAGAAGGGTCTCCGTTAAGCAAATTTGTCCCTTCTGGAAGTGTATCGCGGACGAAGAGTTCACTCCATGCTCTTGCTCCTTTAGCACTCCGAGTCGTGCGAGTCAATTCTCTTCTGTCTGGATTCTCTTCCCTCGGCGAATACAAATTCAAAAACTCTTCCCGTGCTTCTTCCACCAATTCCGCCCGCTATCGAGTCTCCAACAATTCTTTCGAGCTTTTGTGTCCGTCAACAATCTTCTGGAACCTCCTTCTGCGTTTGGCTTGCTTTGCCAAAATTAGTTTTTCTTGCGCAGTACATATTCCATCTTTTGCCTTTACCTTATTTCGATCTTTGTTAAGCTGATTTGGCATTAATCTTCATTCCTCCCTCCCTCCAGGTTCATAGGGCAACGGCGCCAAATATTTACCGTACTGGGTAAAGAGATCAATGCATACAGACAATGGATCAGAATAGCAGAACTTCTTATATTATTCGCATACACCAAATATTACATTATGTTTTTGATATATTGATTACAATGATCCCAAAGGGGGTATATATACATCCCGAGGAACCTTCTCGAAGGTGTCCGTCGGCTACATAATAAGAACCTTCCCGATACCGATGCAGAACCTTCCCAATACACACCCTGTCGGCTGATACCAACGACATACATCCTAATACTGACAGCCTACATCCTGATACCATATTTACTGATGACATTTGATACTATGTTGCAGGTCATGTTATTGATTCTGATGATGGTACCAACATGCAGTTGATTCAATGAGGACAAGGACATCTGTTGTTTCTTATGGGATCCTTGTGGAGGTTTTAGTGTGATGTCAGATTGCTTGAGGAGAAGCAATTCGGGGAGAGAGGACTGTAATGTCCCCATTTTTGGCGAGTCTATGCAATTGACGGAGATAGCTCATCATAGCGACCCTCGTGAGGTGACAGGGTAATTTGCGGGTCCCAATTGTGGACTTACCCATTTTAGTAAGTGTATGTTTGGCAGTTGCTATTTTTGGCAGCGCAGTAGGTAGCTCTGGTAGTTGGTTGTCACCTGCAGTGGATAAAGTGAATCATTATCTGAGCTCTTATTTATTAAATAATTATTAAAGTTACATTATTATAATATTTATGTTATTATAATAATGGCATTAAGAGATATTTCTAAAAGATTGTGTTGGAAAGTTTTAAGTGTTGAGTTCTTTAGGGTAACTTATGCAATTTCTAAAGTGGACATTTTTTGAAAACTTTTGCCAACAAGGGATTATAACTAGGAGTTCATTTTTTTGGAAAAAGCATGCTCGGATAATTTATTTGTTTTTGTTGTCTTTGTGGTTTTTTCTGAGTTTTTTGAATTGTGTACCCTTGCTGAAGTATAAGGGTTTCTGAGTTTGGTGTATGCAAATTATGCTTGAGGTATATAATTTTTCTTCCTCTCCTACTATGATGTATTGTGCCTAAGGACGAGTTGATGTTTCATTGGTTGGCTGAGAGTTGAATTACCTGTTGTTGAATTGGAGGATCTGGAAGATTATATTATTTTTGTTGATTTTGGAGCATCTGCTTCAAATGTAATGGCACTACCATATTATATTTGCAGCAGATTCTCCAAAATCAGCATGGTATCAAAGCCTAATTTTCTCTAGGCCCATGAATTTTTTTTTGAAATACTTTTGAATTCTATAATATCAACAAAGAGGCTTGCATTCCTGTTAAATAGTACCGAGTTGGCCTTCTATCAATTGCATCTGTTAAGCAATTTTAGTCGTTTATGAATTATTTGTCATCGGGTTGTATGTAGTTGAATTTAATATTTACAAACTGATTCAAGATGGAATAATGTTCATTCAAGCTTTGTGCGTCAAGTAGGAAACCCAATTCATAGCATGACATAAAAATGTGGCCCGATTTTGAAAACCAAAACCTTTTTTAAAACCATGAAGAAAAACCTCTCAACCAGGAAGGACAAATGCCACAGGTTGTGGCATCCTTTGCTGGTTTTATAACATCAATGGGCATTA
The DNA here is from genome assembly GCA_028749045.1 of Cupressus sempervirens. Lineage (NCBI taxonomy): Eukaryota > Viridiplantae > Streptophyta > Pinopsida > Cupressales > Cupressaceae > Cupressus > Cupressus sempervirens. The sequence continues at coordinate 591,034,399 of CM053784.1, forward strand.
TTGGATTTATCTTCATTATCTTCGCTCTGCTATGGATTGCTTCATTATTGAAGCTATGGATGTCACCAAAGTCTCTTTCCAAGGCCAAATCTCCATTGTTGTTCAATGGTGAGTTCTTATCAACTTTCTTTCGCACGATTGGATTAGTCAATAACACGCCCAATCCTGTATAATAGCAGATGACAAGGGACTGGAAAAGTAAGTCAATGTGTTGCAGCTCACTGCCCAGCCCCACGATGAGTCCATATCACAAGATAAAGTTGGACATGATTATATCAATCCCCAGGCTAAGTGCAGAAACGAAGGAAACCTACTGTACGTATAGAAGATCAGACTGTTTTCGATTAGCCAAACCGGTCATATGATACATTATATGGAAACCCACACACCAAAGATTAACACAGTAATTGAAGTATGAATATGCAGATTTGGGTTTTTATCTTTCTGTGTCTGCATTAAGAACCCAAATTTAAGGGAGGAAATACAGATCCACGAGTGTACTAGAGACAGCAGCAATGAAATAGTGGATGCACGCTGGAGTGTCTGACCTGGTGTTAAAGACAAATTTGATGAGCAGTTAGTAATTAGAACCACCATTTATTACATAAGCTAATAATGTAGATTAAACATGGTCAAATGCATATAGATGTAAGAGGCCTCGGGCACCTACCAATCACAATCAAGTGGGGCAGTTGGAGGGACGGCAGAAGAATATATGGAAGAAGATGACAGATAATGACAAAATAATAAAGGTGGAAAAGATTTATGGCCATAGAACCGTACAAAGCAAAAGGGAAATATACTATGCTAAAGGAAGGCAACATAAAAAGTAAGAACATTGAAAAATAATGGTATATCAGCCCCTAAAAAGTAAGTACACGTAACTAATCAGACTCACCCTTGGGCTAAAGTCAATACATTTCCCTAGCTACTGAAAAGGTGAATTAGATCGCAATCGAGTGCTAGACGGGACAAGGGAGATTTATATCAGATTCAGAGGGAGTTTGACACTTCTTGCTCAGAAGATTGATGTTTAGAGGGAGTCTGACACATTCGTCTGAAGGAGCGGATAGAGGATATGTTTTAGTTGATCTTTGAAGATCTTGATCATATCAGATTCAAAGGGAGTATGACACTTCATCAAAGGCAACTTTGGTTGAGGAGCTCAAATGATTGATTTTCAGAGGGAGTTTCAAAAGTCCTTGTGTGTGATTATATGACCTTAATTGGCCTACCCCCTGTGTACATAATGAGGAAATGATGACTTCCAAAAGATGTCACTTACCTTTGTAGAAGTTATTGAAAGGTGACAATCTTACAATAACTTATTTTTCTATTATGATGGATATCATACGATATCTATGCGGATCATGATAGATTATTCTTTTATGTTGGATGTTTATATGGTAAGCATTATGCGAATGTGTGTGCACATACCTTATAAACAATTTTTAGTACTCGGTGAACATCTTGCATCTCAACATTCTGGAAAGCCATTACTCAAAGAGTATTTGGTGAATATATTATATCATTGATATTCTGGGAGACCAATACTCATGATATCAAATGTGATATCAAACACTTTTGAGGATTTGGTGAATATCATTGATATTCTAGGAGACCAATATATATGATATCAATGTGATATCAAACCTATTTGAGTACTTGGTGAATATCATTTGTTGATTCTCTGGGAGACCAATACTCATGATATTAGATGTGATATCAAACCATATTTGAGTACTTGGTGAATATCATGTGTTGATACTCTAGAAGCCCAATACTCCTGATATCAAATGTGATATCGAATGATACTTAAGAGTATTTGGTGAATATCAAGTGTTGATATTCTGGAAGACCAATACTCTTGATATCAAAATGGCAGATATCTCCTAATCAAAGATATCCTTAAAACTTGTCATTTCTGATATTACCAATGGTGTAATATATGTCTTGTGGTTATCCTCCCTAGCTAAGAGGGAGTGTTAATGTTTTGTAGCTTCTGTCAGATAAAAAATATTGAAGATATATATAGATATGGTAATAAACAAATGTTATTGATCACTGATGAGAGTTGAAGAGATATGTTTCAATGGAGACATGCCTCTCAAATGTCATATACATATACATTAAGAATGTAATTTGTAAAACGCAGAAATTACAAGTGTTAGTACGTTTACATCCTCCGGAAACTCAACAATTTTCTTCAAAGAGCATCTGGGTGAGGGTTTTGGTAATCTAAGGAATTCATCTGGAAAACATCTTGCAAATACAATTTGCTTCATCTCCTACTGTTGCAACTGTGTTTATGGAGAGTTGTTGATTGATCAATTCATAGATCAATTATCATTGCGTGGGGTTCTAGATTTTGGAAAAAAAGAGATCCATGAAATTATCTGGCAGGTTCAGCATCCAAATTCTATTCACGTGTGGTTTGTCAAAGGGACCTCTGTTTTGATTTGTGGCCTGGATCAGTGTTTCCTACTTGCATTTCGACTCATTATAGCATCTGCAACCCTTATTTGGTTCAGACTTCAATGTTAGAAGGCTGGGGGAGTAAAATTAAGGCCTGCGATTTCCCAATTAAGCAGCTGCAAATTGATAATCAGGCCTCCGAAATTAATATAGAGCCCAGCATTTCATTTGAGGGGCCTCCAATATTGTATTTGGGGCTGCATTCTGGTGACAAGGCTGATGCCAGACACCTCCCAGGGTCATGTCTTACTACAGCAGGTATAGAGACACTCTCTCTTGCAGCGTTTGAATCAGAGACAAGCACACAGCACCAAATTGCAATACAATAATATTCAGGTTCCAATAAGTTATGCAATTAAGTTGTCAGCATTTCCTATTCAGTTTGGTGTAAGTGATATTTTGCATTCAATAAGAGTAACCAATTATACATGAAGTATTTTCTTTGTATAGCATTTCTTTCAATTGTATTAGAATCTCAAAAGTCCAAAAATATATATATTCTGAAAATCACAAAAAATCAGAAAACCCGAAAATACGAAAAAAATACATTTTCCATCGGCATTTCAGTTTGAGATAAGACAGGGTCTTTCCATAGTGTGGGTGGAAAATTTATCAAATTTAACATTCTTTCAGGAAAAGTCCCATTGGTCTTAATAAATCTTTTTATTTTTGGGCCATTCATGTTTCTTCCAAAATGACATGTTCATCGACCAAGATTGTAACATTCATACACACGTCTCCGCCACCCTATTTTCTTCAAACAAATGTAACTCCTTTTGCCATTTCTTGCCTAAGTTTACCAAACATCTTTTTAGATATCTCTCTGCAGTAGATGAGCATGCTCTTGCTCTTGCAACTTGTGAATTGTTATTACCAATCTACAATTGTATTGTTGGGTGGATATTTTGCAACCGACAGTTTTGTTAAAATCTAGTCGCAAAATAGGTAGACCAGTCGCAACATATGAGACCAAGTCTCTCCTACATTAAAAGGAAGACTCCCCCTTCTCACCGCTCTTTAGATCAACTCAAGGTAAGCAAGAAGTTGAGGTAAGGGGTGTTACCAATATTCTTTCCTCTTTTCTTTCAGGAAAGAATCCACTTACTCACGAAGCGAGTAATGGACAAGATTAAATCTCTAAACTACACTTCTATCTAATAGTTGGAAACAATGATACTGATAAACCAACACCAACTCAAAGGCTGGTTGAAAGCATACCAGTTTGGCTCTGAGTCATGTTTGTCTAATTTATAAGAAAAATCACTACCATTGGGGCACAAAGACTTCCACAAGTAGATGATTTTTATTCTATAAGAAAAACCTCTACCATTGAGGCACAAAGACTTCTAGAAGTAAGGAAATTCTAACTATTTTTCATGAGTTTGAGATGGTAATACAAGCTACAGTCAAGGCTTCTAATCTATGTATCACCACAATCGCTCCCAGTCAAAGCTTCGACTTTGATTGTTTCTTAACTCACTATGCTCTATTATTGAACACACAATAATAACATGAATTAAAGACAATAGGCATAGATTACAGTCAAAACTTCTACTTTGGTCTATCACAATTGCTTCCAGTCAAAGCTTTGAATCCAATTGCTTCTTTATTCGCTTTCCTCCCAAATTGGTACTACACAATCAAAGTTATGCTTGTACAAGTTTGGTAGAGCTTTCTTGCATACAACAAAACATGATGTTTACAATGAGAGGGCATTCCTTTATATAGGCAAAGGAGTTGAGAAACAAGTGGAGGAAAAAGTGGGAGCAACTCAACCAACTCAATCAAACTAGGTGAGAGATGTTATTGGATTACACCTCATAAGGATATGCAATTGAATTATATGTAATTATATAATTTCATGCAATTCATTCTCTCGAACTACAAACATGAAAACAATTGAAGGAAATGTTGAGGTTGTTGATTCTGAATGAATCAATCCTATAGATTGTCGGCAAAGGCCTTGTACTTGATGATGCAATCTCGGATGATCATGAGATCGGGAGTTCCTATATTTTGTGTCATTGCATTCACCATGATAATCATGGTGTTGCGTCTTTTGATAGCTTCTAACTCTCTTTGATGAGTTGTCCATTATTATTTGAAAACTTGATGTGATCAAGTTTTTTCTCATTCGAGTTGTCGTGAATTCTCTTTTGTAAATTGACAAATTATGGAGTCTCTGACCCTTTGAAAACCTTCTCGATGGTGTTTGTATATAAACGTGAAACAACTTTTCCATCAGCACCTTTAACTCTCTTTTTTTTTAAACACTTGGTGCATTTCCACACAAACTCGGGTTCTTGAACATCCATTGGGAAAATGGAGACCAAATGAATTACTACTTTTAAAATGAAGCACACCTTCTTGACTTAAAGAGTTTTCCGTAACATGAAAATTCCAATGACTGAACACATCATCTGACAGGATGGGATCCATGAAGGCATTTCACTTTGGCTTGAAATGAAATATCAATGAAGAGCAAGTGTTCGAAATATGGTTTAGATACTTATGGAACACATTTGATGGCTGAAAACAGACTGGAAAGCATATGTATTTGGATGGAAAGGGCCAAAGTCGGACTTAGAAGGATGGATTGCATGTGGGTAATGATGGGTTTTTGTTTGGATAACCAAGAATGCAAGCTAGGCGCATAGGGATGTTTGCAAATGATGACTTTGGTATTTAAAGAGTGACCTTTTACCAAAATCGGGTTCTCCAAATGTAATTACATGTAGAGCAATTTACATGTAACTGTCACTTGATATAAACATGTAATTAGGTTCGGAGGATGGAATTGCATGCAAACGGCTTTGGAGGATAAGTTTACATGTAACTGTGTATGGAGGATGGAATTACATGTAAACATGTTTGGATGCAATATGCTTTGACATGTGTTGGTGAACTATGAAAAGATATGATGCATTTGCATGGAAAGGTGGAAAGTGAATGGATGCAATATGCACTTGCATTTTGGGAAAATCTTCAACTTTTTTGCGAAAAAAGGAAACCAAAACAAGCAAGCAAACAAACAAGCAAAACAAAAACAAAAAACATACCTTTGGTTTTTGACTCAAACATGACAAATACCAAGTTGCTTTCCTATGCAATTTCGAATTTAGAATTTGGGGAAATTCCAAATACTTAAAAACAGAAGTTTTCGTCTTATTTAAAGAAAATTTGCAAAATACATGGCATATCTTTGGAAAAATGTACAAGGATGAACCAAAATATGCAATGAAATAGTAAAGACTTAAAACTTCAACTGACTTGGAGCCCAAAGAGCCAAATGTGGAAGATTGATAGGTTTGAAAGAAATTTTCTCCTCCAATTTTGAATTTCCAACACTCCTTGAACCTACTTTTTTGTATGTAAATGCCCAAAAATGTGATCTCAAACCTTCAACATGTAAACGTTTTCAAAGAACACATGCATTTGGACGTTTTTTGAGCAAAAACGTGGTCTCTAGCAGCAATAACATGAATCATTTTTTGCAAGGAAACTCAAAAACGTGATTCACAAAGGCACTAGCAAGTAATAAAACCCAAAAACGCCCCCTATTGATCCAATGGGCTGGAAATGTTATTTTTGGGTGTTTTTAAAAAAAATGTGTCCTTTTCATGCAAAAAGCTGGGCTGTTTTTTGCAAAAACGTGGCTCACAAATGCATATATATTGATCGTTTTTTACTTGTGAATGCAAAAATGTCTTCACCAAATGATAAAACATGGACCCAAATGTAAAAATGTGGCTTCCAAATGCAAAAACGTGGATAAAAATCCGAATTTCTGGGCATTTTTGGTAAAAACGTGCCTTAAAAATGCATGTATTTGTAACATTTTTTACTTCAAGTTGCAAAATTGCGGTCTCCAAATGCATATGCATGAGTTACAATGTCAAATTGCACTCTCTTGGAGAGTTTGCATATTTTAAAATGCATGTATATGGAAACAACAGGCAAATCGCACTCTCTTGGAGGTTTTACATGTTTTAAAATGCATATAAGTGTAAAACAATGCAAATCACACTCTCTTGGCTTCATTACATGTTTTAAAACTTGTAACATGAGCAAACAATGCAAATCGCACTCTTGGACCCTCATTAAATATTTCACTTTAACATGTAAATGGTTATTTCCATGCAAGTCACACTCTTGGAGGCCCTTTGCATATTTTTAAAACTTACCTTTATTTGTCTAAGTCCATAAAAATAACTTTTATAGTGCAAATCGCACTCTCGAATGCAATTGAATGTAAAGTGAATTACATGTAAAGGAGGTATTTCATGCAAAGTGGACTCTAAGAAGTCCTTTACATGCATTTGTAGCACAAAATCACATCCTCTCAAGGCATTTACGTAAATGGGTTGGAATACATGTATTTGCATAACTTAAGTGATCAATTAAGCACATATCTAATTGATTTCTGAGGAAATATCACTTAATTGGGTCAAAAATTACATGTACACTATATAATTAATATATCATGTGCAAATATTATTTCAAAAAACAATATTTAACTTAGATGTTTTAAATAAATCATAAAGTAACTAAAAACTAAATCAAACTATATAGTTAATAAAGTCACTCAATTGCAAAAATTTAAACGCAACTCAACTTAAAAATATAACATAAAGTGCTCTATAGTTACTTTAAGTGATAAATTTACATGATAAAGTAACTTAAAAACATAACATAAAATGAATTTATGTTATATTTTTCAAAAAGTGAATGTCAACATTAAAATATAACATGATTTTTTAAATCATGCAATTGCATCTGGAGAGTCCACCTTTTGGACACTAAAATGATCATATATTTTGACTCCCAAGTCCGATTAAGCCCTAAGATATATCAAATCAAAGGAAAAATTAATAGCAAGGGATTGAACAGAACCAAAAGACCAAAAACCAACACACACACACACACTCAAAAACCCGAAAAGGATGTTGAGGTTTCAAAAATCAAGTATAGGCTTAATAAATTGAAAAACAAAAAACACTTGACGAAAGCCTTCAATAAAAGAGTTCATTACGTGAATTGGGGTCGATTCATTAATCAATATTAGCCAATTAAATAATGAACTAACTCAGAGAAGCGTGAAATTAACTTGAAAAAACTTCATATTGTTACCTACATTTTGTGGTGACAAAATACAGGACAACACGTATGATTCCTGAGAATATATTTTATTAGCTAGCAAAACACAGGACTATTAGCATGAATGTTGATGGTATTCCTTTGGGGGAGTATCTTAAGCATTGGTGAGCATGTGGCATGATTGACATGTTGCATTCATGACTGTGTTTGTCATTGATGACAAGATAGTATGGTTTTTGTGAAGACTGGTAGAGTAGCAAATAGAGATCGTGGTCGTACGGACAGAGGATTGATGTTCAGGTGAAGCGAGGTTAAGGACATGTTCTACACTGTGTCTTGATGATGAGGTTAAGTGTGCATGAAGTCAAAGACATGAAGAAGATATGTTTGATTTACAGAGACAGAGTACCTAATAAGCAATTTTTGATGATTGGATTGTATCTCCTAACAAAGATAGAATCAGGATATGCGAAGTTATATAGTGACAGAGTATAGTCTAATGATGATGTCAGCGAGTGTGCAAAGTCTGGAGTCGCAAGTGTGAGAAGTTGTTGAGACTGTGAGCCGTAGTTGCAAAATAATTAATTATCTTAATATGGTCCTATTATAATTAATTGGGAAAGCCTCAAGGCCGACTCAAGGAATTGTTTTGAGGACTTCATATAAAGGAAAGTATTTTCCTTGATTGAGAAGGGTATCCAAGTGCGAAGTGTGCGAACAAGAGCTGAGTGTTTGGCAAATGTGTGTAAGCGATCCAAGGGATTATTAGATGCGAAGTTGGTGATCAAATATCAAGATCAGAAGGAGCAAAAGTCGGGTTGACAGGATTGAGGAAGAGGAAGTACAAGTACAGTTCAATTCTATTAATCTGCAAGGAATAATACAGAGATCATTTGGATAGTGGGTTCATTGATCTTGCCCCTGAAGTTGTTTGGACGGTGGGTCCATCTGCCTTCTACAACTCCTAACAGGGTTGGCACCACTCCTAACAGGGTTGGAATCTCCTAACAGGGATTCAAAGTCCCCTAACAATGACTGATATGTACTGAATGTTTTCATAGACTCCTAACAGGGTCCATCCTCTAACAAGGAATATTTATATTAGTACATCATTTTGTGGGTACCATCCCCACCAGGGTTTTCCCTCTGATCAAGGGTTTCCCTAGTTAACATATCTGGTGTTATTGTGTATTGAGTATCTTGTTATGGTTGTTGATTATATTGCTCATATGGTTAAGTTTTAATAAGGTTGATAATTGTGATAATAGTTGTATAATTGATTCACCCCCCACCCCTCTCTCAGTTATATTGGTGGACTATTTATTCTAATAATTGATATCAGAGCTTTAGGTCCTTGAAGAGAAAGATTAACAGCTTTGGGAGATCAATGGCGAGTCACTTCAGAAAAGATAGTCCTAAGTTTGATGGGGTTAACTATGACAGCTAGAAAGAAAAGATGAAGACTCATCTGCTATATATGGGTCTAGCTTATTGGCTTATGACAAAGAGTGACAAGGAAATTGTGAAATAAGAGAAGCTTGAAGAATGCAGTGAAGCTGAAAGAGATCTATTCATGTGCAATATGTGAGTCAAAGAACCCTTGCTGTCAACTCTTCCTGAAAATGAATACAGTCAGGTAAAATCACTAGTAACATCTCATAAGATTCGAAAAGCTTTAGAATCTACTTTTGAAGGAGATAATAATACAAAAAGAGTAAAATTATAGAATTGGAAATGCTTGTTTCAAGATACTAAGATGTTGGAAGATGAATCTGTGAGAAGCTATGTTGGTAGAATATATGAGATTGTTGCAAGAATCAAATCATGTAGTGGATCCAAGGAAGAAGATGAGATTGTATGGAAGATTCTGAAAACTTTGACACCACCATTCAAGCAAGTAGCATAGATGATTGAGCTTTTGATAACCTGTACTAAGAAGTTCGCGAGGGAAACTTTTCTTGGAAGATTGGAAGCAGCAGAAGCTAGTTTGAGACACTCTGAAGAATTGACAAAAGTGGAGACAGCCTTCAGTGCCTTAGGTCTTTGTCCAAGCTTGTCTAGAAGTGCAAGCACTCATGGAGAGTTTGCTAGCAGCAGTAGAACCAGATTTGAAGAAGACAGAAAGATTGAAGAAGGTATAGCCTTGCTTGTAAGAAGAGAACTAGATGGTAAGAGAATCTTTAAATGTTGGACTTGTAATGAATTTGATCATTATGCATCTAAGTATCCTGAAAGAGAGAAAAAGTATAAAGGAAATTTTAAGCCTAGAAGGCCTAGAAATTGTTTGCATGCAAATGAAGATGAGGAATCTTAAGAAAGAATTCAGAGTGAAAGTAATGATGAGCTAAGATTTGTAGCCATAAAAGAAGATGATATTGATAAAGAAATTAAAAAAGAAAAGGCTCTAGTTTGCCAAGTTGAAAATAAATCCGATTGGATAAAAGGCAGTGGATGTTCACATCATATGACTGGTGATATGAACAAGTTTGTTAAATTCAGGAATCATGATGGAGGTATCGTTAGAGTTGGTAACAATGCGGCCTGTCACATCACAAGGATAGGATCTATTACTCTTGATGGAAAGATTAACACTAATGATGTTTACTTTGTTGATGGTTGAAAGCATAACTTATTGAGTGTTGGACAGTTGGTGGATAAAGGTTATCAGTTGCAATTCACAGAAAAGACTTGTATTATCAAAGATAAAGATGGTAAGCTGATTGGAACAGGTACAAGATGACAACTGAGATGACATGTTTGGTTGCAAAAGTGGATAACAATTGGCTATGGTATAGAAGGTTTTGTCATATAAATTTTGATAATATTGTGAAGGCTAGTAGTACATTTGCAATCAAAGATTTGCCTAAGATAACGAAGCCTACTAATGTTGTTTGCAAAGAATGTATCATGGCTAAGCAAAATAAGGTATCATTTCCCAACAAAAAGTTTACTACCACAGAGAAGTCGGAGATTGTTCATACAGATTTGAAAAGTTCAAGATATTCAAGAATAAAGTTGAGAATGAATCTGATGTTGTTAGCCGACTGGATGGTTCCGGCGATATTTTGTATTCTGTAGCCGACGGTCCGGCGGTGTTCCTGTAGCCGACGGTCCGGCGATGTTTCTGTAGCCGACGGTCCGGCGGTGTTTCTATAGTCGACGGTCCGACAATGTTTCTGTAGCCGACGGTCCGGCGATGTTTCTGTATTCTGTAGCCGACAGTCCGGCAGTGTTCGGTATTCCGTAGCCGACGGTCCAGTGGTAAATAGTTTGTAACGGATAGAATAATTGTGGCCAACGGACTCCTTCGGGAAGGTTCGGCAGTAGTATTTATATCCCGTCTGGGATCATTGTAAATCATCATTCATCTACATTTGCGAATATAATTCTGTTGTTCGTGTTCATTGTCTGTATGCGTTCATTTCCTTTACCTGTACGGTAAACATTTGTCCCCGGTTCCGGCGGTATTTTGTATTCTGTAGCCGACGGTCCGGCGGTGTTCCTGTAGCCGACGGTCCGGCGATGTTTCTGTAGCCGACGGTCCGGCGGTGTTTCTGTAGTCGACGGTCCGGCGATGTTTCTGTAGCCGACGGTCCGGCGATGTTTCTGTATTCTGTAGCCGACAGTCCGGCGATGTTCGGTATTCCGTAGCCAACGGTCCGGCGGTAAATAGTTTGTAACGAATAGAATAATTGTGGCCGACGGACTCCTTCGGAAAGGTTCGGCAGTAGTATTTATATCCCGTCTGGGATCATTGTAAATCATCATTCATCTACATTTGCGAATATAATTCTGCTGTTCGTGTTCAAAAAAAACAAAAAAAAATTGAAAAAAAATAAAATAAAATAAAAAATTTGAAAAAGGGCCGCGGACAGAAAGGCCCATGGGCTGAAAAGTCCCGCGGGCAGCTGTTGTCCGCGGGCAGAAAAAGAGGGGCCGCAGACAGACAGACCCGCGAGCAGACAAAGCCCCGCGAGCAGGGAACCAGAGGTCCCCGCGGACAGTCTGTCCGCGGGTTATTAAAAGCCCCGCGGGCAGATGTGCGCGGGCTTAACATTTTATAACTCCTCTCCTCGCCAGTTAGCCGCGAGTAGAAAAAGAAAGACCCGCGTGTAGAAAAAGAAAGACCGCGGGTGAAGACGGAAAAGCCGCGGGGAGAACAGGAAGGCCGCGGGTGACAAAGTTGTGGTTGCGTCTAGCGGAGTTTTTTAAATTGTCGCGAAGTGGTTTCTGGCAGAACTTTGTCGTCGTCCAACCAGATCTTGGGGTTGTTGTTGCGGGTCATTGCCATGGGAAGAATTGATCTATAGCAGTGGTGCAGGTTTCAATTCATGATTTGCCCTATGCTCATCCGTGGAGGCTGTTTTCATCTCTTGCTGATTGTGAGCATTGTAGCAAACATTATTTTCCGGCGAAGAGTGTGCTTGTAATGAACGGAGGATACTTATTTACAAAAAAAAAAACGACGACAGAATCAACTTGTTCAGAATGAGTGACAGATGATGCCAAAGGAAAAGGGACGCATCCGTGGTTGCCAGAAATGACAAAAATGGTGTGATCCGTGCATTTCTGTGTGAGTTGCGAAGTGTTAAATTGGTCTTGGCGGCAAGGGACGCTGCCCCTCGACCCCGCCCTGTACTGCGATGCCCCAGGACCCCGCGGGGGCGCTGCCCCTCAACCCCGCCGGGGGCGTTGCCCCCTGGACCCCCAGTCGTGACGGATATCAGTCGTGGGAGTCTAACCAGTTGAGAAGAGTTGAATTTGCTGCAGGCATGGACTTTCTGTGTACCAGAGGCAGTGGGAGCAGGTGTTGGCTGTAAGGTTGTCTTGGTGGATGCGTAGAGAGCTCGGGAGGAGCTGATCATCCAGTTGGAGGCAGTGCAGCGACACTTGGCTTAGGGTACCGAGGAATTCAAAACAAAGAAAGCAGCACAGGTGGCTATCAAGGTCAGCTTGAGGAGACAGTGTTGTGTTAGCAGAGGCTATAGGCACGGGACGAAGGTGACAGTGATGTGTCGGAAGCAGATTTCTCTTGTTGTAGTCACTCTGTAAATGTATTTTTTGCTAATTTGTCTCAGATATTGTCAGTCGTCAGGAGACGACTTTTCTTTTTGGGGGGGGATGGTGTTAGCCGACTGGATGGTTCCGGCGGTATTTTGTATTCTGTAGCCGACGGTCCGGCGATGTTTCTGTAGCCGACGGTCCGGCGGTGTTCGGTATTCCGTAGCCGACGGTCCGGCGGTAAATAGTTTGTAACGGATAGAATAATTGTGGCCGACGAACTCCTTCGGGAAGGTTCGGCAATAGTATTTATATCCCGTCTGGGATCATTGTAAATCATCATTGATCTAAATTTGCGAATATAATTCTGCTGTTCGTGTTCATTGTCTGTATGCGTTCATTTCCTTTACCTGTACGGTAAACAGATGTAAAGATTAAATGTTTGAGATCAGATAGAGGTGGAGAATTTACTTCTAGAGAGTTTAACATGTTTTGTGAAGAAAATGGAATTAAGAGACAGTTATCATCACCCAAGACCCCTAGGCAAAATGCGATAGCAAAAAGGAGAAACAGATCAGTATCAAAGGCAGCAAGAGCAATGATGTTTGAGAATGATGTATCCAAGACATTTTGGAGAGCCAGTCAATACAACAATATACACCATGAACAAGGTGCAGATCAAAAAAGGTATGATGAATAAGACTCCTTATGAATTGTGGTTTGGTCATACACCTTTAGTAAAGTATTTCATAATTTTTTGAAGCAAGTGATACATTAAGAGAGATGATGATATTGGCAAGTTTGATCCAAGAAGTGATGAAGGTATGTTTCTTGGTTATTCATTGAAAAACAAAACTTACAGATGTTTCAATCATAGAACTAAGACAATTGTTGAGTGTGCAAATGTGAAAGTTGATGAAAACTTTGGAATGAAGGAAAAAAATGATGGATTACAATTTTAATGAGGACGTAGAAAATCGTAGAATTGATAGAGAGAATGTAGAAGTTTTCTTTGAGACTAACAATGACTTGCAGAATGATGTGCCAATTGTTGAGCAAAGAGGAGAACAAAGATTTGAACCAAGAGAAGAGATAAGAATTGAGATAGCAACTCCTACTCCTAACAAAATCCTAACAAAGAATGACCCTCCAGAGAAGATAATTGGAAGCAAAGACAAAGGAGTGATGACAAGAAACAGAGTGAATAAGGAATTGTGTTTGATTTCTCAAGTTGAACCTAAGAGTGCAGATGAGACACACAAAAATGATCATTGGATTCAAGCTATGAAGGAAGAACTGGATTAGATTGTGAAGAATGACATATGGGAATTGGTTCCTAGACCTAAAGACAAGAATGTTATAGGAACTAATGGGTTTTCGGAAACAAGATGAATGAACAAGGTGAAGTTGTGAGAAACAAAGCTAGACTGGTATGCAAAGGCTATTCATAGCAGAAAGAATAGATTATGAAGAAACATATGCCCCTGTAGCTAGAATGGAAGCAGTGAGAATGTTCTTCGCCTATGCAGTAGATAAGAAATCCAAAATGTATCAGATGGATGTAAAATCAGTCTTTTTGAATGGAGAACTTGAAGAAGATATTTGTATTGAGCAGCCTAAAGGTTTTCCTCTGACAGAAGATAAAGATATGGTATACATATTGAAGAAAGCTCTATATGGTCTAAAGCAAGCACCTAGAACCTGGTATGCAAGGTTAGACAAATATTTGGCAAAGCTTGGATTTGCTAAAGGTAGGGCAGATAGTAACTTGTATTTGAAATAAATTGAGAACGGTTTGTTGATAATAGTAATATGTGTTGATGACATAATCTTTGAACGTAATGATGAGGCAAGTGATAACTTTGCTGAAGAAATGAAGAATGAATTTGAGATGAGCATTGGAGAAATGAATTTGAGATGAGCATGATTGGAGAAATGAAGTTTTTCCTAAGTTTACAAATTGTGCAATATAGTGATGTTATTTTCATTTCACAAGCTAAGCATTTGAAAGACTTATAGAAAAGATTTGGCTTGGAAAGTTGTAAGCCTGTTGGTACACCTATGATAACTGGTCACAAGTTATCTAGCAAGGATGAGACACCTACAGTTGAGCAGAAGAAGTACAGATCCATGATTGAAGATTTGCAATATCTGACTCACACAAGACCAGATATAGCAAATGTAGTTGGGATTGTAGCTAGGTTTCAAGTTGATCCTAACGAGTATCATTATGCAGTAGTAAAGAAGATATTCAGATATTTGAAGAGAACATTTGATTATGAGATATGGTATGACAGATCAAGTGATTTCACTTTATATGCTTATATTGATGCAAATTGGGCAAGCAGTATGGATGACAAAAAAAGCACCAGTGGTGGAGCATTTTTCTTAGGAGGAAGATTGGTTTCTTGTTTGAGCAAGAAACAAGATTGTATTTCACAGAGTACAGCTGAAGCAGAGTATATAGCAGCAGCAAACAATTGTAATCAAGTCATGTGGATGAAGCAGATGTTGAAGGATATTGGAATAGAATTTTCAAAACCTATTATCATATATTGTGATAACACAAGTACAGTGAGTATGTGTAAGAATCCTATATTGCATTCTAAGACTAAACATATATCTATTAAGTATCATGTTTTGAGAGAGAAAGTTGCAGAAAAAGAGATAAGATTAGAGTATGTCAGTACTAAAGATCAGATTGCAGATATCTTTACAAAGGCCTTGCCTAAAGATACACTTGAGTACTTGAGAGGTATGCTTGGGGTTATGCCCATGCCTATTTCAAAGTAGATGATGCAGAGATTGCATCAGTCCAGTGGTACAGAGCACTATTGTTTGAGTGGACTGAATGTTGATGCTTCATGTATGGGGGAGTATCTAAGATAAGTTGAGTCATTCAGGACTCTTGATAATTGGTCTTGAACAGTTATCTTTGGACACTTGAGCTGGTTGAAGACTTGGAGTAGATGATTGACATAATGAGGCCTTTGTCATTGATGTCAACAAGGGAAATGTGTACATGAAAAACATCTCTATTTATACCAACGAGGGAGATGTATAAAGGAATTCCCATTGGGAGAGATAAGGATATCTTTATTAGGGAGATTTAGAAAGATTCATGTAAACAAGAAGAAAGAATATCTCTATTGTTTACCGTACAAGTAAAGAGATCAACACATACAGACAATGAACACGAACAGCAGAATTATATTCGCAATAGTAGATGATTCATGATTTACAATGATCCCAGACGGGATATAAATAATACCGCCGAACCTTCCCGAAGGAGTCCGTCGGCCACAAATATTCTATCCGCTACAAACTATTTATTGACGACGTCGGCTACAGAATATAGAAACACCGCCGAACATCACCCCATCGGCTACAAAATATAGAAACACCGTCGGACATCATTCCGTCGGCTACAGAAACACCACTGGAACCATCCAATCGGCTACAGAATACAGAAACACCGTCGGACATCATTCCGTTGGCTACAAAAACACCGCCGAAACCATCCAGTCGGCTGACACCATCCCCCCCAAAAAGAAAAGTTGTCTCCGGACAACAATTACAACATATCTGAGACAAATTAACAAACAAAATATATCATCAGAGTGACTACAACAAGAAAAATCTGCTTCTGTCACATCACTTCCACATTCATCCCGTTACATCTGTAGCCTCTGCTAACACAATACTGTCTCCTCAAACTGACCTTGATCGCCACCTGTGTTGCTTTCTCTGTTTTCAATTCCACTGTACCCTGAGCCAAGTGTCGCTGCACTGCCTCCAACTAGATGATTAGCTCCTCCCGAGCTCTCTACGCATCCACCAAGACAGCCTCCCAGCCAACACCTACTCCAAGTGCCTCTAGTACACATAAAGTCCATGCCTGCAACAACTTCAACTCTTCTCCACTAGTTAGACTCCCACGACTAATATCCGCTACGACTGGGGGTCCAGGGGGCAACGCCCCCGGTGGGGTCGAGGGGCAGCGCCCCTCGCTGCCAAGACCAAATTAGCACTTCGCAACCCACACAGAAATGCACGGAACCCACCATTTTTGTCATTTTCTGTCGATTCTGCACTCTTTCTGGCAACTACAGATTCGTCCCCTTTCCTTTGGCATCATCTGTAACTCATTCTGAACAACTTGAATCTGTCATCGTTTTTTTTTTTTTTTACTGCTTCCTCTACAATCCACCACAAATCCCTCTGCACACAGAAATTCTTCTCCTCCCTACATAGATTCCATCTTTGGCTCCTGCAATTTTACTGTGATGCCGCTAAACTCAAAAGCGCCCAAACTAAATATGCCATATTTTTCTCATTCCTCACAAAACCCTGAGATTCTCCTTTTGGCAGAACAAGCACTCTTCTTTATGTCTCTATTTCCCCGCGAAAGTCTAGCTGGAGGAGGGAATGGAGTCTGAGACTTGCGTTTAGCTTCATGCATTCCGATTCCTCCAATGCTTTGTTCAGATGTTTTCAGTGCCTCCTCATCCTAACCGATCCGTCTCACAATCCTGAGCAATCCTTTTGTGCGGATTCCTACGTTTCTTTCTCCTGCACTATCCTGGCAGCGAATGGCAGTATGGAACAGAAGACCACGTGCGGCTCCAAGGCGGACGAATGGAATGGCAACGTGCTTCAATCGGGGGATTATGAAGTTTTATGCCCGCGGACCTTTCCTTATACCGGCGGGGACTTCTAGCGAGAATGATTTCTTTCAAGTCTGCAGCCTTCCTATTTACTGGCGAAGACTGCCCGCGCGGAGATGTTTGGAGGTTTCGGAGGAAAAAAACCCAAAAAAATAAAGTATTTAAGCCCGCGGGGCTTTGCTTGGCAAAGAATGTTTTTGTCTTAAGAGCCCGCGGACAAGCTGCCCACGGGGCTTTTATTAACCCGCGGACAGACTGTCCGCGGGGCCTTTCCTTTGTTGCCCGCGGACAGCTGTTGCCCGCGGGTCCTCTATCTGTTACGCCCGTGGACAGACTTGCCTGCGGGGCTTTTCTGTCCGCGAGGCCTCTGTCTGTTATGCCCGCGGACAGACTTGCCTGCGGGGCCTTTCTGTCCACGGGGCCACATTATTATTTTTTATTTTTTATTTTTTTTATTTATTTTTTCAATTTTTTTTTTAATTTTTTTCTTTAACATCAAATGACAGAGGTACCTCCAGATGACGTCGCCGCCAGGGAGTCCTGTAATGACGATGATGGAGGATTCAACGACGGCGAGAACTTTTTTACGCAATATAGTTTCAACTTAGATCCGTTAACTGACTGAGCCATCTCCTGTCCATCCAAGGTCGCCAGTTTGATTGCTCCATTGTCGCCGACCTTCCGAATCTGATATGGTCCAACCCATCTGCCCTTAAACTTTTCCACTTTGATTTCATTCTGACCGTCGTATGGCTTATGTTTGTTCTGTGCCACCTCTGTCGCCCAATGTGCCTGCGGTCGTCGCGCAACTGGATTATTTCCTTGCTGTCGGTGCTCTTCCACTAATTTTATGCTGTGGTGTAACCTTTTCTTTCTGCATGGTCCATTCACCATGTACCGGACAGTGGGATCTTTCGTTTTCCTGTGTTCAAACTGTATGTTCTTCCCCTCAGCTTCAGCCATGGTAGCTTTTCCTTCTTCCGCTTCCCTACATTCCTCCGGACATTCATTTTCCTGTGTTTTGTCACGTTTGTCGACCGTTAACACATTGCAACTCGGAAACAGTTCGTAATCCTCTATCTGCCAGTGGAACAGGCCATTCACCGAGTCCAGGTCGTCATCATCCGATCCTCCATCAAGTCTCAATACTCCCTCTTTGTCTGGTTCCATTCTCCTCTTTGCTTCGTCATCACTTTCGTCGTCACTTTCTGAATCTGACGATGCTGCCTCCTCACCGACCATTTGTGTATGCAGGTCAATTGTGAATCTTTTGCCTATGCACTCCAATGATAGGGTATTTCGTTTCCAATCATGTTTTACTTTTGCTTGTACCAACCAATCTCGTCCCAGAATAGCATCATATCCTTTTTTTTTTAATGGAATGACCACAAAATCCAATAAAAATTGTTGCGTACCAATTGTTACCGGCTGCGCTTTCAAGATTCCCAACGGTTTGATCCCGTGTTGGTCTGTCGTGAGCAACTGAAATGCAGGTGGCCACAATGTCGGTTTTCCCAACTTCTTCCAAGTATCCTCCGGCAAGACATTCACGCCGAACCCTCCGTTGACAATTGTGTCTGTCAAAACATTTCCCAAAATCCCCATTTCGACGATCGTCGGATGCCGTCCGGATGTGAGTGCCAGCAACATTGGGTCTGTTGTCATCACTTCCCTACTATCCCTTCCTGTGTCCTCCGGTGCTTTTGGAAACGGTGTATGATTCAGAATGGCCATCCGTAACTGGGGCATTGTGAGAAGGAGGTCACTTATCTTGACCGATATTTCCGTTTGTAAGATCTTTCGTACAATGTTTTGTTCTACGAAGTTCTTTGCCAAGGTGTCAGTGATGTCCTTCAACTGAGATGTCCCGGCCGACGATGCCTTTGCAATGTCCACCTGCGCTTCCTCCACTTTTCTCTTTTCCTCCACCTGCCTCCGTGTAATTGCTAGAACCTCCTCTACATCCGTGCCGACAGTGATTAAGTTTACTCCAGACTTTGGACACTTGGAATCTTCGTGATCGCCAAGTCCGCACCATTTACATAATAATTTCGATGTGTTTTCCGTTGTACAATCCTGCGCAAAATGACCCCACAAATTACATGCTCGGCATTGAACAATCAGCCGTCTGTTTGCATCATACTGGGTTCAACTTCGACTCCCATTATTATTGTTATTGTTTGCATTGTTATTTTGCCCTCTGCTATTATTCCTGTATCCTCTAGATGTAGCACCAGCGGTATTCGTGTTTCCGCTACTTCCCGACAGGGAAGCCTCCTGTGTGAGAAGCACCTGCGGAGATCCTCTTGTCTTCATGTTAAAGGGGCAATCTTTTGTTGAATGGCCCATGATCTGACAAATGTCACAAAATTGGTTTTTTGGACACGATCCTTTAGTATGGCCGTCGGTCTTACATTCTGTGCACCACAGTTCACTTCCTTTTGGCTCCTTCTGCATATTTTTAAACTCCTTCATCATGCGAATCATATCCTTTTGTAGGGCCCGAACTTTCTTGCTGCTGCCTTCGTCGTCGCTGCTATCATCTCCGATAGGCTCGTCGTCATCAGAGGCTGTCCACGAACCATCTTTTCTGCAATCCGTTCACCGGCTTGCTTTCCATTTTGTTTATTAAGTCTTTTAATCTCCTGGCATAGACACGGACAGTTTCGTGCTTCCCTTGTTTGGTATTGAAAATTTCTGCTACGATTTCATTATCATCCCACAAGAGTTTAAACTCCGCTAGGAACTCCTTTTTAATGTTATCCCAGTTATTTAGCTTTTGTGGATCCGTATCCGAAAACCAATCAATTGCCACGCCCCGTAGGGTTGCCGGAAATTGTCTCATCCAGTCGTCTTCATCAGTTATGCCATTTGCCCTCCAGATCGTTTCACATGTCTTACAATGTCAAATGGGATCGGCCGTACCATCACCATTGAACTTTGGCAGTTTCTCTTTTGGTCCCGCCATCACAATTGGTTTCTGTAAACAGGCGTTGCTCGGTCCTGCAACACTGGTGCTCTTCACTCCCACACCGGCGGTCTGCACTCCCACACTAGCGGTCTGCACTCCCACACCGGCAGTCTGTACTCTGGCGGACTGATCTCCCACACGGGCGGTCTGCACTCCCACACCGGCAAACTAGTCTCTCACACCGGCGGACTAGTCTCCCACACCGGCGGTCTGCACTCCCACACCGACAGACTGGTCTCCCACGCTGGCGGACTGCTCTCCCACACCGGCGGACTGCTCGGAGATCTCGACAGTTGCAAACCTTGGTGAAGAAGAAGGATCTTTTGAAGTTGTTTCCCGCGGAAGTCTGTCCCAGACGAAGAGGTCACTCCACGCTTGTGCTCCCTGGGCACTGCGAGCCGTGTGAGTTGATGCTCTTCCATCTGAATTTTCTTCCCTCGGCGAACACAAATTCAAGAACTCCTCTCGTGCTTCTTCCACCAATTCCACCCGCTGCCGAGTCTCCAACAATTCCTCCGCGCTTCGGTTTCCGTCGGCAATCTTCTGAAATCTCCGTCGGCGTTCAGCTTTCTGTGCCAGAATTAAATTCTCTTGCGCAATACCGATTCCATCTTTTCCCTTCGCCTTATTTCGATCCTTGTTAAGCTGATTTGGCATTAATCTTCATTCCTCCCACCTTCCAGATTCATAAGGCAACGGCGCCAAATGTTTACCGTATAGGTAAAGAGATCAACGCATACAGACAATGAACACGATCAGCAGAATTATATTCGCAATAGTAGATGATTCATGATTTACAATGATCCCAGACGAGATATAAATACTACCGCCGAACCTTCCCGAAGGAGTCTGTCGGCCACAAATATTCTATCCGCTACAAACTATTTACTGACGACGTCGGCTACAGAATATAGAAACACCGCCGGACATCATTCTGTCGGCTACAGAAACACCACCGGAACCATCCAATCGGCTACAGAATACAAAAACACCGCCGGACATCATTCCGTCGGCTACAGAAACACCGCCGGAACCATCCAATCGGCTGACATCTATGGGGGAGATACACATCATGAAGAATTATTAATGCCAAAAGGGAAGATAAGTACAAATTAATGGGAGAACCATTGGGAGTAACATTGCAAGGGGGAGAAGTTGGGAGTTGTTTACAACTAATGCCTATCCAAAGAGTTGCAGAACAGAACAATGCTCCTGAAGATTTGAAATTTGATTGATGAAGAGGATTTGAAAAGATGAGAACAGCAACAGCAGCAGCAGCAAAGTGTTGTTTGGTATTCTTGGAACCTAGATTTTTTGATCTATGTTTTTATATTAGTACATCATTTTGCGGGTACCCATCCCCACCAGGGTTTTCCCTCTAATCAAGGGTTTCCCTAGTTAACATATGTGGTGTTATTGTGTATAAGTATCTTGTTATGGTTGTTGATTATATTGCTCATATGGTTAAGGTTTAATAAGGTTGATAATTGTGATAATAGTTGTATAACTGATTCACAACCCCCCCCCCCCCCCCCTCTTAGTTATATTGGTAGACTATTTATTCTAACAGGAACTGTATTACCAGTTAAGAGTTCTCTTTGAGTTTATTGATCAGAGACTTAATCAAGTGATTCACATTTCGAAGCTCGTGTCAGGTCATTTCTCTTCTTCAATTGGTTTATGTTATTTCCTTGATAATAGACAAAGGATTATAGTCATAGCTTCATTTGATAGTCGAATTGAACCATGCTTATTATTTTGTTATGTGATATGAACTAGATTCGGAATGTTATACCAATCGAGCCAAGAACAATTTGGGTCAATAAAAGGCCTCTAATTTACAATGCTTTATTTCTGATAACTTGTTTATCCTACATAAATGAATAATTATCAAGCAAGCTGAAAGGAAGGATACACCATAGATTATCAGGGATAGCCAAGGATGTCTGAGATGAGAGGTGTAGTCCATGTGACATGGATAGCTTGATAAACTTGCAAGTTAAAAAGTTGTATCAGAATATGAAGAATTAATGAATAACTGAAAATTAGTAAAGCTAGTCAGCTCATAACAAGAACCGAGTATTAGTTGGTACGTCAAGTCGAGTGGTGGGTGATTGAGCATAAAGTACTTTGAAAATCCCTGGCCAAGGTAGGTTTAGTGGCAAATGATGCTACTATGGTCACCACAGATCAAGATTACTCATAATTGGATGGATAATTTGTTGGGAGGTACTCGCAGTCTAGCCGGCTATGTAGTTGACAACTCTTAACACCGAGATGCTAAGGCGGCAAGACGACATGATGTACACATGCCTTATCCCGTGCAGGGTTGGCCATTCTCAGTAGAGAATGAATGAGGATTGCAGTAGATCTGTAGTTGGGAGGTTAAGTCTCTTTCAATGCTTTTCCTCTCCTCCAAATGCCTAAACTTGCACAAAGCAGACCAGTTCCAATTTTTGGACATGGTGTGATCTAAACCTTGATAGTATTATGTTATTTCCTTTAGTGGCATCTTATTTCAGTTCAGCTGTATATATATCAAATGCAGTTACTTTCCTATTTTCTTATGAAATAGTGGTTGGAATTTGCAATTAGATTTATTTTACTTATCATGTGTAATATAATTAGTTAGCTTATTCTAATCATTCTTTCTAGCATATCAAGATAGTTGAATCTTCCAGTTGGTAGTTAAGACCTTCTCATGAAATTACAGTTAATCAGTTTTTTTTGGTTCCTTTCATATGAATGGATAGCTAGCTTATTTCTATTTGAAAAAAGAAAGGTTATATTAAAGTTTTTACTCTTTAATCAATTAGGTTGTTACATATGGTATCAAAGTTTTGGGTTCAACAATGAACCTTGGGTTCACCATTAGCTTAAAACTAAAACAAAAGTGTTTGAATGAGAGTAGGATAAGGACCCGAATGACACCTCCAAAGAAACCCCGCTACCTGGTTCATATCTTTATAATTAAGAACATGCCTAAATTTGATTACTCATTTTGTTCCATGCCTAGAGAGGATGAAAAATTAGCCAACACCTTAATTAGAATAAAAAAGGAAAGAGTCAAATGACTCCTGCAAAGAAGGTAGTCATGAGAAACGAAATTTTAAAGCTTGGAATTCAAAGCAAAATAACCCACTTATGATGTATTATGCACCTTGCATTAGGTAGCATGAGCCCAAGGAAGGAAACGGATAGAATACCCAGGGATAGGTGTCTGAAACCTCAAAATCCATTTGGGGAATTTACCAACTTACTGGAGAAGTTGCTCCCTGGAGAAACAGCAAAATGGAGTTGAATCTTAAGACCGCCATATTACTTGGGACAAGTTTATCACAATCTTTAAGAACATGTGGTTACCCCAATCCTTCTACGACCGGAAAGTGTTAGATTTTCAAAACCTTAAACAAGGGGACTTGTCAATGAATGGGTACTGGGAAAAGTTCACTCAACTTTTGAAGTATGGTCCTGCTTGCCAGCAAGACAAAAACTTCAAAGTCAAGAAATTCATCATGGGGCTGAATAACAAAATTGGGGGGGTATAGATGTACTACCACCCCAAACCATGGAAGAGGCTCATGAAAAGGCTATCAGACAAGAAGGAAAGTTGAAAAAGGATAATTCCATCAGAGACAACAAAAGGAAGGCAAATTGGTGTTCCTCTAGTTTTGATCAAGGAACTCACACAAAGAGTTTAGAGAATTTCAAGGCCAACAAACTGGAGTTCAAGGGAAGCAATAGCAAGGATTTTAAGGGCAATTTCAACATTAATAATAACAAGGGAAATGAAAAGAAAGGACCAACAAGAGGTTGCTTCATTTATAGGGGAGATCATTATGTCAAAATTGAAGCCCTGATTTTGAGTTCCATCCAAAAAATCAAGCCCTATAAGCACTCTTTGATGCATGTGTACCCGGTTGTTCATTTGAGGCCTAAGAGGTGTTTAATGTTTCTAACACCTTGCATTTAATATATCCACTTGCAATGGTGTAATACACTATAGTGTCTTAAAGATACAAAGGCTTTTGAAGCCTCAACCATGCACATGGGTCCCACTTGCTCGGTCGGAAGAAGAGGAAGAATTTTGACCAAACACGTCACCCGAGATGATGACATCATGCCAACTGGATCTGACAGATGAATCGAAAGTGGTGAGATGTGCTTCAACCTGGTGCGGATTCTAGTGTGCTAACATGGCACGAGGGACACGTGTCACAAAGGCGCATCCCAGCATGCATAGTCAGTAGCTATTGACTGTAATGCAGGGAAGCGCCTAGATGACATGTGGCAGCGGCTCCCATTCAGTTCTAACGTGGCCGTATGGTTAGAGGTGATGTGGTGATCCAGTTGGCAAAGAGACCTTCAAGTTGGGCACAGAATTCGAGATGCTGACATGGCACGGGGGACACATGTCGCAAAGGCGCATCCCCACATGCACAGTTAGCAACTGCTGACTATAATGCAGGGAAGCGCCTAGCTGACACGTGGCAATGGGCCCTGATCAACGATGATCTGGCGATAGTACAGTCAAATGGTGATGCAGCACTAACAGAGCAGTCGGGCAACCAATGAGAAGCTGCCACGTGGTAGTAACTGGTGGACTAATCAGAGGGTGCCACATGGCACCCGACGACAGATGATGTGGCAGATGCCAACCAATGGCGTGCTGCCACGTAGCACAGGTGGTCAAACTCAGTTGACCTGAAATGCATGGATAGGGCAAAAATCACAAATGATTTTTGAATTGTTCAAAGATTCACATACAATGATTTTAAATTCAAAAAAGGTATATTCTAAAGTTTCAACTTTAGAATTTTTTTAAATCCTTGAAAAATAAAGTGTAGACTAGAGAGCCAGTACAGGGGCATATTTCTCAAAATCGGTTTTTGGGTGTTTTTGGTAAGCTAATATAGCTATATTATATATCGCCAGAATCAAGAGAGAACGAACTTTCCGTTTATGGAGTTTTTTTTCGCACAAGAAGCCCTCTGTTCAGGTTATACGAGGTTTTGTCTCAGAGTCTCAACTTGCAACCACATTCAGGTATCAAAGTTCAGTTTTGATTTCTAGCAGGATGATGAGCTGAATGTGTGCAAAAGATAGTAAAAATGCAGTTAGGGTCAAGTTTGGTCACCTTCAAGTTAGTTGAATCCAGATTTTATCAACATTTCATGATGCATGTCAGATATTTGAGTGACACAAGGGTTTTCATCATTCATAAGAGATATTTCCAAGTTGGTTACAAAATAATGATGAAAACTAAATCAGATTTCAGGGGTAGAAAGAGGAGAGATGTTTTAGAACAACAAAGAATGGAGATTCAAGTGGACACGTCACTTCTAGATCAAATCCAGGATTCCATTCTTCCTCTATATCTTTCTCTTTCTCATCCATTGTAGGGGTTGGTTCCAGTTTTGGAAGAAATTTCTCATTGTTGTGATACCATGTGTGTTCCAATCTTGAGTTTTCTCAAATTTGTGAGACCAGGGTTCCAATTTTGATGTGTT
The DNA here is from genome assembly GCA_028749045.1 of Cupressus sempervirens. Lineage (NCBI taxonomy): Eukaryota > Viridiplantae > Streptophyta > Pinopsida > Cupressales > Cupressaceae > Cupressus > Cupressus sempervirens. The sequence goes on from CM053784.1 coordinate 591,060,120, forward strand.
TTCATCACTGTGACACCACATTCTTCAGCATATTTCTCTTGTATGAACAGCAATAGTGAAGATAATATAAATAGTTCTGATCTGTTAGGCATTTCTATGTTTTAATTTCATGCATTTGAATGTATAGTTTCAAGAAAATGAATACAAATGAGCAAGAATATCTTTAGTTTCATTCTAATTCTTGCCTCCTATCTCTGTAATCTACAATCTTATGTGGTTTAAGGACAAAGAACTGAGACTTGTTTGCATCCCCTTAAGGTTGTATGTCTGATATATTTTGCTGTTGGAACAAAGGGCCAAGTGAATGCTTGATGTATTTGACAGGGTTGTTGGTTATTTTGAGAAGGATATTTCATGAGAATGAGGTCTCTATGAACACCGATGTCTGATTCACAAGGTGATAAGATAGATCTGATATCTTGGTATATGGAATATGTCATTGGTATCACAGATGTATGTATTTAATTTGTGTAATTGCCCAATAGATAAGGCACGAATCAGCTACAGGATCAACTTGTTCATACTGCTGCATATTTGGGGTTTTGCTAAAATCAACATCATTAATCAAATATCTTTCCCTTTAATGTTGAAGAACTAAAAAGGATGCCCTCACTTAGCTTATCAATTTCTTAGGCCATGTTATTAGCTATTCCATGTCTGAGATTTGTGCATAAGTGTTAAAAGATTAAGGGTTTTATCTGCTTTGTCAAGATTCAAGTGTATTGAAACATCCCTAATAGATGCCCTTGCTGATCTGCTATAGTTTTTAAATTAATAAACTATATTTTCCTGTGATTTCTTTGATGGTCTTTGAGAATAGACAAAAGTTGCAAAAGGTTTTGTTTTTGTTTTGTGTTTTTTGATAGTTTTCACAATAGTAATGAATAATGAACAATAAACATGAGAGGAGACTGAAAATAAATAAGAACATAGAGCCAAATCAGAATTGTTATAAATCGTACCAGGCAGATTTCTGATTTATAAAGCCAAATAATAAATCCAATGCAGTTCCAAGGAGCTTACATCCAACAATGATGCCAAACTGTTGCAAATGGCAGCCATAAGACTGCAAGGAATCACGTCCCAGCTGAAAGAATCAATCTGTAACGCTGAAACCATAAATCTGCAACCTGAATCTACAATAAAGAATGGTGTACTCTATCCCTGATAGCAACGCACACTGTCTGAAGAATCCAATGCCAATAACTGCTGCAGGCTACGTCCCAGCCAATCCAGAACCTGGGGTTTGTGTCCCAGATGAAGAATTGCTCTCTCAGAGCCAATTCACAAAAACAAGTTTTTCAATATGTAAAAGATAATAAGAAATTAGGTCTCCATCTCCTTATATCCCGTTCTAATTGTAAATTGAACCCTAAAGGGAAATTGCACTTTTCCCTTTAAATAAAATATAATAAAATAACATTTTCCCAATTAAAGTCATCCATGCTATAGGAAAAAACATTACTTTATTAAAATTCCATAGTTGAAGGCACCAAAAAGTCTACAGATAGTAAAAATCATGTATAATAATTCGAGAGCTTTCCAACGAGCTATAACACATAGGTGTACCTGATCAACTGAAGCCAAAATCCCCTTATTACTCCAAAATGGTTATATTATTAACCTTATTTTAATTTATTTAATCACCAACTTAGGAAATATTTAAATATATTAAAATATTTTCCAAATGGTCCCAAAAGGCGTAAAATGACCAATCAAACATGAATTTGACCTTGTCACCTGTCTGTGACTGATGCCGAACAAAATGGGTCAGCTGGCAGTCCACCCCTAAAATCTAGGGATGCTCCTAAAAAGTAGGAGACAGCCCCAATCAACCAAAATTGAGTCCCAATGACTCCCTTACTGTGTGCACCTCTGAGAGAACTGTCACTAAACTGGGAGTTCCTCCTAAAAAATAGGAGATGCACTCTAAGTCTCCAAAACGTTCGTCGAGGTCTCCAAATGCATCCTAGACCACTCCTAGTCAATCCCTACAAATTAGGAATCCCTTCTAAATTGTAGTAAATTGTTGTCTACTGCTCCAAACTACTTGGGAAGCTCATGCATGACTCTCAAAGCCCCTGGGTTGGTTCCCTCTATGCTCTGCTGGCCTATGAGAACCAGATAATAGACCAACATTGCTAAAAATGTTGTCACTAAGGGCAGAAATTGGGGACATGACATGTATGTTTTAGCATTGGTACCATACAAATGAATCTGAGGTACACCTGCCTAGGTTTTGCAGATCCTAAAGTAGAAGAAGGGTCTAGCCTTATAGTTGGCCCGATGTCTGAAAAGGTATGTTGAAGATGGGAAGTAGCTGCCCCTAGATGTATCTTGTTCTCATCGGGGAAATTTGAAACCTTGTTGTTTCAAAACACCAACATAGTGCACAGACTGAATGGCATCTGGTTGTAGACGTAGACACCATCTTCCACCACAAAGGTTGTTTTCAACTTATCTTCCTCAGCGATAGATATCTGATTGTAGCAAGAAAATCCATCCATGAATGAATATATTTCATGCCCGACAACTTCCTCCAGAATGCTATCACATAGCCAACAATACCAAATGAATTGATTACTATTCAAATATGAGAGATACGCAATTCATGACCACTTGTAAGGAAAGAAAATGCATAATAGAGGAAATTTGCTTCAACTTTTTGATAATGCTTGACGATAATATCTTACTTCGATGGAACAAACCTCCAAAAGTCTCCAACAAGAACACAAATAGTAATTCAAAGAAAATAAACTTAGCTCCTATATACCCTTCTTATGCCTTGGATGTCACCCAAGCCAACTTAGACACCTATGTATAACACCTAGGAGTACCTACTTTATCTAAATAAGTTTATGATAATGATCATATGACTTAATTAGGAGTGAAGGTAGCTACAAGCCAACTCCTCATAAACATATTCACATCATATGAAGGCTTAGCACCATGTATATCAAGTAGGATAGAATGGCATAATTAGATTTATCTTAAAATGATGGAAAGGGATCTTTTTTATTCCTACAATGTTTTGTGACCATGGGTCACATAATAATAACAATCATACAAGTAATAGCAGATAACAAATACCATGAATTAGAATTCAAGCATCACTCCAATCATCATCTTCATCTTCACTTCCAACAGCCTGCAATTAATACAGCAAGTTTTTGAGTTTGAGATACATGTGACATCAAGTTGCTGAATGTCATGCAATGGCATAGGGATCATATAGAAGGAACAAGATAAAGGTGATGTCTAACCTTTCGAATGGCACTGGCCTTTTTCAGGATAGCAGTGACATTAATACTTGCTTCTGGTCTAGGGATTTCAAGCTTTTTTGTAACCGTCGGTCTCAAGCTGAAAGACTGGCCAATGAAACCAAAATATTTAGATAATGTTGACAAGCTACTTGGCAAATGTTTTAGCTGATCATACAACATAAACAAAGTTCACAAATCTGGAACTGGATGCTAACTAATTTTTCAGAAACATAGCAAGCATTTCTTTGATGTCATGAATATAGTTTAAAGTTTAGCTCAATAAGAAACCAAAAATGTGCAAAAAAGGCAGGCTGCAAACCCGTTTTCGTATTTGCTCAAGTAATTTTTCTCTTTCAGTTAATGGTTTGGCTTTTAATGACTGGGTTTGTTGTATAACTTTCTTCAGCTGCACAAAACATGCATAGCCACCTGTGAGAGCTGATCTAACAAAATTCTTAACAAAGAGGCAGTCAAGTGCTTCATACACATTTAATAAATTTCAAATCAAAGCACTAAAAAAATGGACCAATACCCTGGTTTTGTCATGTAGTGCGATGGACTCTATGAGTGAATCATTTCTTTCAATAGAAGTCTTCTGAGACTGTGAATTCCGTGCGAGCCGACTGAGCTTTGATGGAGGAGGAGGTGGTGCAAGTGGTACAGCCGATTCAAAGGATGCTAATAATACTTTTTTGGGTCTAGTTATCCACCAGTTCAAAGGAGGGAGTGGAGGTGGTGGCGGTGTCTCCAGTGGAATGTTCTCTGGAACTTTTGATTCTATAATTAAAGAGCTTGAAACTAAATCTTCAGTGTCTTGTGCTTCGTACTGATTCATTATCTGACTTGTATCAAAAACCACATCATGAGTGTTGTTGTCCTGAGAGGTGGGCAAAGGAAACCCAATGGATGTCCAAGGCCTTGGAGATGGTCTAAAGGTGTTGCTGTTATCTCCATACTCTACACTGTCATCATCCAGATTTGTCAGGATTGAACTTCTGGGTTCACGTGAACTCAATGAGTTTGTCAATGAAGAAGTCAACAAAATTCTTGAAGAGCCAAGCTTTCCATTAGCACTCATGTTCATTTCAGGGAACACTGCAGATTCAGTAGTAGATTCCACGAAGTGGTCACTAAATGAATCTGAAGAATTTGTCACATGGCTTCTATGATGTCCACCTTCATGACCATCAGCTGTGTAAGACAACTTTAAGGACTGCATTTCAACTAAAATAGCCTGAGAAGAATTCTCAAGATTATTTGATGAGAGATTAGTACAATCAGCATTGTTTTTCCCCTCCAATTCCTTCCCAAGTGGAATCACAGGTTCTGGCAACAAACAGAAAGGTGACAGATCATTGGATTTCATATTATACGAACCCCTTTTTGGGCTCAAGTTTTCAGGGTAATAATCACTACTCGCGAAGAAAACGTGGGGAGGAGATCTTATAGTAGGCTGGGAGAAGGAAATATCAGTCTGATCTTGAAAGGAAGATGATATATCATGACCCTGTGTGTTGATATTTCCTAGGCTTGAGATTGACCCTTCTGTTCCATTGCCCCAATGTTGTTCATCAACGTCATGGCTTTGAAGATCAGCACTAGAATGCTTAATGATAGATTCCTTTTGGGGATGATCATCAAGGAGACTGTTGAGGGCAGAGCTGGCAGAAGGCACAGCATGAAGCCTTCCAGCATGGACCTCAGAAAGGAGCCCTGTCTTTATGTCAGTGCTATAAAAGTTGTTTGATCCAGTAATAGCAGATTCCACAAGAGGTCTAGAATGAAGGATCGAAGCAGGAGACATGGTAGAGCAACTAACATTTGGAGATTCTTCAATAACAAACACTTCAGTTTCATCTTTCTTAAATTCATTTATTGATATTTCATGGCAATCACTATTTGATGGGGAAAGCCCAGAAGCTGAATTAATATGCCCAACAGTAGCAAGCTCAGCTTGAAGCATATCAACAGAAATATCCTTTGTGAGAACGTCAGAAATCAAATTATTTTCAAGGACAGTACCAACTACCTTTGAGTTATGAGACCTACAGATTGGCTTGTCTCCCAACATGTCAGATGAAAACTCCTTATTTTCAAGTGATGGAATACATGCAAAATTCACAGGAATTTGAAAACTTTGTAACTCGGGATGAGATTCAATATCTCTATGATTTGATGCTGTTGATATTACAACTGAACTATCTGATGAACCTCCATACATGTGAACAGGTTTCATTTTAAGAATGTCATCAGAGGATGAAACATCAAGCACTCGATCACCGACTGTCTCAACATCCATGCTAGATTCAATGGGATCTGAACAGGAGTATGCACATAGCCCAGTAGAATGTTTACCATTTGAATTTCCAATTTGATATTCCAGGCATGTTTCTTCAATCTCTGGTTGAGGAGATTCATGTTCAGAATAAGTCTTATCACAGGAAACAGAATCTCTGGGTATTTCACTTTTTCTGCCATCAATTTCCATGTCAGGATACAAATGATCATCTTGCAAATTATGAAGATCAGAAGCTAACTCAGACAAATCAGAGCAAGATTCTGATTCATTTTCAAAAGCATCTGGAGGTATGGAAGGAGTTAGAGCATTTTCAAGTTCCTGATTACATGTATATTTTGAAGTTTCTGATACAGATACTGGTTTGATTTTGTTGGAAGATCCAGATATGAAAGAAAGTTGTGAATCATCAAGATCTTCAATTATAATTGATGATGTAAATTTTGCATCACTGTACATGATGGATAACTCAGGGGTGACAAATCTGAAAAAGGCATCTCCACTATCAAAACAGGCAGATGGTGTAGCATTTAGAGAAACATTGGATGATTCAAAGTTTGAAAAAGCAAAAGAAGATGACCGGTCCAGTGCAGCTTCTGGTTTCTGAAAAAAACTTGTGCTTGTGATGGGAACATCGCATGCAGTAGTAGCAAATGGTTTATCAAAATGATCATCCAGTACCATCTCGGTAGAGGTGTAAGCTGTATGAACCGGATTACAATCTTTACCACTGTCAAGATCAGCTGTTGGATCTTTCTCCCTAGAATCTGTGGATACGTGGACATAACCAAGACTGGAAGTTAGCTCTGTATTTGAGAATGCAAAAGAGGACGAATGGTTCTGAACAGCATCAGGTTTCTGACCAAAATTGTTTGTTATATCAGCCATGATATCCACAGCAGGAGCCAAAAGGGTGACATTATCATGATCACGTACTGGTTCCTCGTTGGCAACATCAGTTGTCCACACAATATTACCACATTCTGAGGAGACACAATTAGCAACTGCATTGGCCTCATTGTCACTGTCAAGATCAATAGCCGATCCTTTTTCTCCAGATTGTGGAGATGCATGGACAGAAGCAAGAGATGGATATTGCTCAACACTACCCTCGGAGGGTGTGCTTGATTGAATATCCACAACACCCCCAGAAGATTTGGCCTTGTGCAGGGATTGCATATCCAAAACAACAGAACATTGTACCAGCTGTTCATGTGATTTTGTATAGCCCAGAGATCCAGTTTCTCTATCCTCAGAAATTATGTCAGAATTTACCTCCTGTTTAATTTGGCAATCAGAATCTATTTCTATTTCTGACTCCATGCTGATAGGAGCATCAACAAAATTCTCCGGCTCACCTCCAACATTTTCAATTAAAGTCAAATCATCTTGAACTTGTATCCTCCTTTCTCTATTGACAAATACAAACTTTTCCTCCATTTGCATGATACCACGACGCCTCCTCTCCGCTGTATCCTTGTCACTAATATTCACTGGCTGAAATCCTTTAACTTCGCCCATAGCAAGATCATCTTTGGCCCGATCATCTTTAACTATTCCTGCTGAAGGGGATTGCTTTCGCTGTTAACAAGGTCACAAAGGATCATGTAAGCATTCATTGGAAACATTAAATTGGATAGGTGCTGCTTTAATTTTCTTCCTGCCACTTGGGCAAGGTGAGATATTTTCACCTGTTTTGACTCTAATATGTGATTAGCAGTACATAATTGGTTTCCAGGGGCACACCTTAGATCGGCTACATCAAACACCGAAAATGGAGCCCTGCAAAGGCCAGCACTGCGGTAAATAGCTATGGTACACATAAGATTTAACAATTACTACTTCAATTACAATTAAATCAAGATGAAACCATACATTTATCTTGTCTTATGTGTGCCTTATAGCTAATCACATCCAAAATTAGCTCAATACCTAGAATTTTGTAGGGCTGTTACAGTAACTTCTGTAGTTTCACTATTCCTTTGCCTTCGCATCCTTTTCTGTATTATTACATCAACACATATGAACGGTGTTAACAAAAGACATGAAAATCCAAACAAGGATTAGATGTTAGCTGAAAGTGAATTCCAAAACTAAGGCATGTGGGGATTAAATGTACAAATACTCTTTTGGAAACTTAAAAGCATACTTTCCAAATATGCATGCATATTATGCTATTTGACTGTTTTAATATATCTTTTCTTAATCATAATCAATATAGGAGTTATATATATGCCCATTGGCATCCACTCATTAAGGCAAATTATTAAATGCAAGAGCGAATTTTCCCTTGTTTAGAGTTATGGAGGAAATTAGAGAGTTACAGAAAAAGAAAATGGATGAAGCCCATCAGTTTGCACAGGTTATTAAGCAGTGAACAGGCTTCCCAGCATTAGAAGTTGTTGATCGCAGAGATGATTCACAAATCCCAACATAAACAATTCGCTTGGACTCATATTTTGGTCAACTGTCTTATATTGTCAGCTACGTTCACTAGAAGGTGACAGAAGATGCTGAACTCATGTACTCGGAGAACATTTAAGCTTGAAATATGTTCACAATTAACATGGCATTTCTCCCAGGTCATTCCAGTGAAATCTAAATATACATAGCAAGTACATGTGAATTTGACTAGTGTAAGAGGTGAAAAAAGGGAGCAAAATAATATAGTATATTAATTATTTAACCCCTGGCCCTGCCTGTTAACCCTCTCCTGCACCCCCAGGATTACCAACCTTCCTGTCGTCTTAAACATTATATGTGTATAATAAACCCTACCAAGATATTTCAACCAAACTTCCAATTTTTCACAATTTTTGCAAAGCATGCATTTTATCAAAAATGTCACACCTAATCAAACATGAAGCAAATCATTAAAGTTGCTGCTACAAAAATTTACATTCATGAATCCACCATTGAATTTCAGCATTTGTTCAAACCTTCAAATGGGCATTTTGTCAAACGATTCACATGTAAGGTGATTTTAACATGTTTTCACATTTGTTCAACACAGATTTTATTCACAATTTCCAGATCAAATATGCTGAATATGTTCAAGAACGCTTTGAAGATGTGTGTGTGTGCACATATATATGTTTATATGTATAAATGTATGTGTGTAACCGTGTATGTATGTATGTGTGTACGAACAAACGTATGTATGTATGTGATGTATATGTGTGTGTGTATGTAACGATCACTTTCTGAGAGCTGTTTTGTCCTGCCAGCCATTTACTATCCCTCAAAAACTGCAATATGAACTCATGAATCAACCCCTTCCTTCATACTATGATAGCCTAGACAATGGCACGGGAGTGTTTAAACGCTGCAACTTCCTTTTTGGCTGAGGTAACAGCTTTGACCAACCAACATAGGTTACACTGGAAGTCAACCAAACTCTAAAACCTTCAGAATCAACAATCACTCCTTCCTTTGTAATGTATGACATGATACGGCCTCTATAGCAGCATCAAGGGGTACAGCTAGAGTTAATCAGCTTTAGGATATAATTTAAACTTTATATCACCATGGCACACAAATCACTGCAATCATAGTTTCAGTTCTTCCACTATGCAAACACAGAGCTTATAAGTTTATTAATTATTCTGACATAAATCTTCAATAAATTTGTATGTATAAACCTGACTAACCTGGGAGACCAATTTGCTCAAAACCCTTATTTGCAAACATTCAACACAAAGGCAACTTAAGTTTGAAATTGCTCCAACAAAATCTGAGGGTTTCTATCCCCAAACTCCAAATCTTAAGCTCACTGTCAATCCCTACATGGAATCGCTCTGCTTTTCAAATTTTCTTTCACCAGTAAACCATTGGAGTTTTTGTCCTGCTGGTAAGAGTTTGCCCACAGGAACAAATCTCGAAAATAGATATTATCAATTTTTAAAATATTCTCCTTTCTTCTCCTCAACCTCCTTTAATAGCCTTCTGTGCAACTTTCTAGAATTCATATATTATAAAATGGCTTTCTAAATGCAAAATCTTTTAACACCTTAAAAGTGATTTTATAATATGTTACTTTTATTTTTGGCCCCAATTATACTCATTCTGAAAACAAGATCAATGAAATACAAATTGCCTGAAAAATGTTAATTTGACAATTTAATTCAATTAGTTATTTATTTTTTCTCCAAATGCCTGGGCCAAAAATGGGAACATTACAATGTGTGGGTCAAATTTCTCTTATCTTCACATTCTTTTGCCAACTCATCCTGATGACCCAAAATCTCAGTGCATAAATTTGTACACAGTTTTACCAAAAGCCATATAAATTCATTTTCAAACTACCATGAAAACCTAATGCTACTAAATATGCAAGATAACAAACAATATGGAGTAAAAAGAGTATACCTGTGTTAATAATTGAGTTGGGCAAAAAGATTTTTCAATCAACTTCTAGGCACATTAATCTCCCCTTAAATACTCATTGAGAAGTGGTTGTAAGTTACATAAGATGGACAGCAGTGTAACATCCCCTTTTCCGGGGCCTTAGCTATCAATTAGCATGTCATCGAAATACAGTTACTACTTTATATTCATGAGAAGGCAGTTCTAACAGCTCTTTTACATGTACATACGAAAGAGATTAACTGTTGCAATCAGTTTGACTGAAATATCATAACTAACAACTGAAGAATATTCAATTAGAACGAGTGGTTAAACAGTGATAATCAAATTTAAGTAAACAAGATCTTCGTCATATAATTACATTGCCATGTATACGAACATATTGCTATTTTAAATTTAGTTTGATCCATATAACTAATTAATAATCTTGATTTCAATTAAGGCATAATCAAATTAAATTAAATTGAGGATTTGAAGTTTGCAATACCCTAAATTCCGGAAGGGGAATCCGCCTAGGGCAACATCTGCAAAACCCAAGTTAGCCCACATTTACCGTTTAGGGCACAAAAAGGTATACCACTATATCGTAATAACCAATACCATTTAGGGAAACAAAACCACTATAACATCCCCTTTTTCCCATTGCTAATTATGACAATTAAATGTAAAAAAAAGATACGTTCATATTTATATTCACATGAATGAAGGACAGTTATAACAACCATCAAGTAAGCCTATCTCATTCAAGCAATTACATTTCATCTTCAATCAACTGATTTAACAGATTTCCTAATACATTGAAAAGGAAACCCGATTTTTAAGCATTGAAGGGAATAACTGATTAAACAATATTAACTATCTAACATGCCTTCAACTTGATATTCCAATTTATAGAAGTAAAATACCCGCTATTGGGAGATATTGGATGCAGATTATAACTCTCTCTTATGCAAGTCTTGGCACCTGGTGGAGAGCAAAAACAATTAGAGGCTTAACCTCCCAACCGCAAACCTAAAGTATCCCCACAGAATCTCAACTAAGAAAGGCCCTCTATCCGGAAATAGACATGGGACACCCTGTCCAACCACTAAGCATCCTGGTATTTAGAGTATCAACCCACTGCTCGATTGGACAACAAGATCTAAACATTGGACCACCATGAGCTGACTCAATTTTTAAAAAATTATTACTTGCTTATTTGTTACTGATTTTTCTCTCTTATCATGCAGGGATGTACCCATGGTTTAATGAATATCAATACACGCCCTTCATCTCAACCATGCTAGTCTTCCTAGATGAATGTCTAGGTGATTTGCCTTAACATTTTATATATTCACAGCCATGCATATTGCCCATCCTGGGTCTACGGATTCATCAAAAGATTCATAATACTTGACTTTCATAAGAGTGCTGAAACATTTTATATTCATAGCCAATGCATTATGCCCGACCTAGCCCTATAGCATTATAGATGCAAAATATAACTCTTTTCAGATTAGTCCATTATTATACATGTGTTGTACTCGTCTAAAGGAGTATATTGACAATACCCCTATACGAGCTAGCACATTTGTCAGAGATTTATTAATGCATGATCGTACTCGATATGCTTTCATGAACATTTCTTGCTATAACATGATGGCTCCTTAATTATATCAGTTCCAATGGAAACAACAAAAGGAATACGCAGGCCAAAAGCACTTCAAAATTCTGGACTATGAAGAATAATGAAGCATTCCTTGATAGGAAATCGATTGATTCAAATGCATAATTTCATAAAGATACAAAGAAATTCAAATAATAATGCATGACCTAGTGAGAGGTATAGCTCGACTTGCAAAATAACCAGGGGGAGCTTAGGAGGTTAGCACTCTTGTGCAATTCAAACTTATGGTATCGTCCTATATATATGGACGTTGGATATCTAGTCTCGTACACGGATCTCTCAGAGCAATGCTGATGATCATTCACTGGCTTTAGATAGAATAGAAACTATGGCAAAACAAGAATGGTTTTCGGCAAGACGTAGAAATGATACTTGAGTGTTGTAGACTGAAGGGGTGAGGAGTAATGATAATAATCCCTCACCATGAGTGAGCATAGATATTCAAGAAAAGCTCCTTTGTGCATGCTCATTTACGCAAGAAAGTTCTGGGGTGGCAAGGCACTCATAAGGCCATCGGTTATAATATGAATAGCTTATGATGAAACATTTATCAAATATAAAGTCTGATGGAATAAGAGAAATATGTAAGGTGGTCGTTCAAGGCAAAATAATAAAGCAATCACCAAGGAGAAAGAATAATAATAACTCCAATCTCTTAATGTTCTAATACAAGGACATCATCGTACTTAGCTATACTCGTAGGTGTATATACACGTACATACATATATGCGTATATCCTAAGCATATGTATTTTATGTATACTTTCAGAAAAGGGGTATACCTCTTAATTGACTTACGCACATATACATGTATATGTGGTATATGTATGAATATATTTAGGTATTATGGTGTCGTTATAGTAAGACATGCTTTGCACAACAAAATGTTCTCAAATTATAAAGGTAACAAAATTGCTAATCCCTATTTAATGATATAAGTTAACTAGTTAGCTCATGTTCGTCCAACATAAACTCTTGCTTGCCTAGCCGTTTACCCTTAGCCATGGTGGTTCAGGACTCATACCTATTCGCCCAGTGATAGGTGGTGCCCCCGTGCCCAATTCCTTTCTAATAATGCTTTCCCCCCTTCAACATGCTCCTACAAGGAAAGGAAATCCTCCATGAGAATATCATATTGCTCAATATAGTCACAATTACTATAAGAAGTTTTTTCTATAAACCATCATAACGGCTAACCACCATTTCACTTCCCATGAATTTGTAATGAATAACCAACTTTCCAAGTTTTCAACATAACAATATAATATCATCATAACGATTTACTAACATGTCATATTCCCATGAATCGTAACTAATTTTCGCTGTCAACTGACTTCACATGAAACCTTAATGGCTATATGAACATTTTTAAATTGCACCAAAACTTGAATGTAACAAGCAAGAACCTTAATAGACCATAGAAAGGGGTACTCCTAAGTAGAGTAGTTGGATACTCCTTTGTCACTCCCTAGGTGCACGTATCCCTATATCCAAAACGGATATATATATCCGATACAGCCCGGATACACATTGGATATCATACCCGCGCATGCCCAAAATAAATTGATTTTCCAACCATGTTAGATATTATATGATTTGATTTTTTTATTTGACTACACCTCTTGCTAGTATTGATAAAATGGTGCAAGGTAAGATCGAAGATGAGAGGGTGAGACGGATTCGTGAGCTCAACCTGCGGGTTCGTGGACTCCAATTGATTTTCCAACCATGTTAGATATTATATGATTTGATTTTTTTATTTGACTACACCTCTTGCTAGTATTGATAAAATGATGCAAGGTAAGATCGAAGATGAGAGGGTGAGACGGATTCGTGAGCTCAACCTGTAGGTTCGTGGACTCCCTCCCACTCTTGATCCTCTCGCAGTTGGATGCTCTTTCCTCTGTAATCAACTTGATCTTACTGATATCACGTCGGATAAGTGTTGGGTTGGACATGGCTACATCTTATTTATTAGATTTTTTTCACTTGCAGACAAGCTTTGAGCTCTTCGAGCTAGGAGGAATTTATTCTCTCCCATCCAAGATTTTCTTAGATGAAGATCTCATGAAGGCGCAGGTTACAGAGCTGAAACATGCTCGTGGGATAGTTGCAAAGGCGAGGAGAGCTGGTAAATGGGCAGTTCTAAGGAATCTGAAAGCAGTTATTAGAGATTTCCCCCCTAGTGGTTGGGAAGAGAGGCAGGCCCCCAAGGCCAAATGATGGTCCCACCAACAGTCGAACAAGAGGGAGACACCCACTTGCTCCCTTCTTGTTAATTGTTGGAATGGTAATGGGTCTTTATGGTCATTTCCTGATTTTTTATGTGATGCTGTGGGATCCGCAAATATTCTTGTCATTACTGAGACTCATGAGAGCCCTGTACGTCCTCTTCCAGGTGTTACTGGTTATCAGTGGTTATCTATATGTAGAGAGGAGGTTTGTGCTTCTGGTGGAGTACATGCCTCAGGCGACATGGCTTGTTTGATTAAGGAGGATATTTTCAGCAACACTTCTATTGTACACTCAGATACGTTTGTCAGATTTATGTGGGTCCACATTGGACGTAAGTGTCACCATCAAAGAGATCTCTATTTGGCTACTTGCTATTTCCCGCCTGTTGGGTGGATATTTTGCGACCGACAGTTTTGGGTAAAAATTCAATTGCAAAATAGGATGACCAGCCACAGCGTGTGAGACAGAGTCTCTCCTACCTTAAAGGGAAGGCTCCCCCTTCTCACTGTTCCTTGGATCAACTCAAGGTAAGCAAGAAATTGAGAGATTTATAAACTGGGTGCTACTATTATCCTTTCGTCTTAACTTTCAAGAAAGGATCCACTTATTCGTAAGGCGAATAATGGGCAAGGTGAATCTCTAATTACACTTCTATCACGAGCTAGAAACAGTGATACCGATAAATTTTAACTAACTCAAAGGCTAGCCAAAATGTACCAGTTTGGCTCTAAGTCTTGTTGTACTTCTATATAGTAAAATTTCTACAATTAGGGCACAAAGACTCCTAAAAATAAGAACAATCTAACTATTTTGCGAATCAAGATGAAAATACAAGCTACAGACAAAGCTTCTAGCTATGGATTTTCACAATTGCTCCTGGTCAAAGCTCGGGCTTCAATTGTTTCTTAACTCTTTTCTATCAATCACAAGATACAATATCAATGACAAAAGATAGTACGAATCAAAGGTAACTTGAATGAATTATAGACAACGCTTACAATTCACACAAATAACAATCTCACTTAATCAAAGTTAAGTCTCAAATGCTCCTTTGTATTCACTTTCTCTCAAAATAGTGCTACACAAACAAAGTTCTGCTGGCACAATTTCTCCAGAGCTCTCTTGCATAAAGATAATGATCCTTTTACAATGAGGGGGCACTCCTTTATATAGGCAAAGAAGTTGAAAAAAAGGGGAAGGAAAAAGTGGGAGCAACTCAACCAACTTTGACCAAGTCTAACTACAGAAACTAAAGGGTTACATGCAACTGCACATGCAACTCGCATTACATCTTTTACATACACATGTAACTCGCATTACATGTAATTACACTTTTTCATGTAATGCATCTTCTCCAACTACAAACATAAAAGAATAAGAAAGAAGACGGAAGAGAAAAGAACAATTCTGAAAGGCCTTGTACTTGACAATGCAATCCTAGATGATAACAGGATTGGAAGTCCCTGTACCTTGTACTACTGCATTCACGTTGATAACCATAGTGTTGCGTCTTTTGACAACCGCTAGCTCTCTTTGATGAATTGTCCATTATCATGTGGAAACTTGATGTGATCCATCTTTTCTCGCTCAAGTTGTCATGAATTCTCCTTTGTAGATCAGCACAAACTGGAGTCTTTGACACTTTGAAAACCTTCTTGACGATGTTCGGATGTACACTCGAAACAACTTCCCATCAACACCTTTAACTCCCTTTTTTTTTTTTTTGGAAGTAAAGTGCTTGGCGCATGGGAATGCATGTAAATGGAGATTGCCGATTTTCAAAAAGTGACTTGGGCTTTCCAGATGTCACTGCACGGAAAATGGATTACATGTAAATGCAACATGTAAGGGAAGGTGGAGGGTGAAATGAGATGCAAGTCTGAGTGAAAGATACACTTTAAATGCATATGCGGATGAAGGCTAAGATGGAAAGCATGGAAAGATACGGAAACATGTATTTGCTCATGAAGGTGTGAATGCATATGGAAATGAGAAAATGACATCTTTTTGACTTTTCAAAAAGTGACTTTTAGTCAAAATTGGACCTTTTAAATGCAATTACACGTAAGACATTTCGTGTAATCGTGTCGTGCGAATGAAAGTGAAAAATGAGATGGATGAAAATGAAAGTGGAAAATGGGATTACATGCATGTGTGAATGGCGAATGAGGTGAAAAACATGTAATCACATTCGTCGGATGAGATGTGAGATGTAATGACATGGAAATGGAATGTGAAAAATGATAACGCTTTCGCATGTAATGAAGGAAAAACAAGTTTTTGGAAAAAAAAAAAAAAATCAAAATGAAGGAGAAATTCATATTTTAAAGGAAAAATGCACATTCTAAGGCAAAGATTCTTACAAATAGCATCCATTCAACGATTTCATGCATAAAATTAGCAAAGATAAGCATGAATTAAAATACATGAAAGAAGAGGTCCACTTAAATGAAGGAGAAAGAGCTAAAATAGCAAGTTTTATAGTCTTAAGACCAATTCTCCCTTAAATCTGGATTTTAAAACAACCTTTTGACTTTTTCCACACTTGCATGTAATGGACATTCAATGGTCGGATTTGACATGGAAGTGCCAAATAAATGGTCTCTAAAAGCAATATCATGCATTTAAAACTCTAAAACAATCCCTTTTGATCAAATGTATGGGTTGAAAATGCAATTTTTTGAGTTTTTTGAACAAAAACATGACTTTTATTCAAAAATCTGGGCCGTCTTTGCAAAAACGTGGCCAAAAACTGCATGTTTTTTAGTCATTTTTGACTTATGAATGCAAAAACGACTTCCCCAAATGGATATACATGGATCCAAATGCAAAAAACTTGCTTTAAAACACATAAAAGTGAATTAAAACCCCAATTTTTCAGGCATTCTAAGCAAAAACGTGTTTCTCCAAGCAAAAACGATTTGGTGTTTTAACACCAAAATAATGATCACAATGTAATGGAATCAGCAAATAAGGTCAAAACGATTTGATTCCAAACAAAAACATGTTCCAAATTTGAAGATTTATAGAGTTTTTTGCAAAATTGTGCCCTAGCTTGGGAGTTTTGAACACATTTTTGGGTGCAATAAACTGATTTTTTATGAGGGCAAAATGATCACCTCTCCAAAACGTTTTGAATGCAACTGATTTCATCCAAATCCATGGAGAAAATCAAAAGTTATAAGCAAAATCGGAGGTTTTTGGAGCAAGAACATGTTTTCTTCACATAATAGGACATTTTTATGTTCATTACATATTTTAAAACATGTTGGAAGGCAAAAGAGGACCTTTTAGAGTCCATTACATGTTTTAAAATATGTCTTGAGACATAATCTCACTTTTTGAGACTTATTGCATATTTTAAAATGTGTAAGACTCTAAAATCTCACTTTTTGGAGTCACATATTTTAAAATGTCTCACCTTTTTGATGCAAAAGCATAAAAACTCAAATTTTCATGTCATTGCATCAAAAAGGTCCACTTTTATAAGCTTTTGATGTAATGGCATGAAAAGTATCCTCAAAGTGAATTTTTAGGTGCAATAGC
Organism: Cupressus sempervirens; assembly: GCA_028749045.1. Lineage (NCBI taxonomy): Eukaryota > Viridiplantae > Streptophyta > Pinopsida > Cupressales > Cupressaceae > Cupressus > Cupressus sempervirens. The sequence goes on from CM053784.1 coordinate 591,077,490, forward strand.
ATGAAAAGTTTCCACTTTTTATAGATTTTTATGTGCATTTGCACATAAAAAGTCCACTTTGAGGCATTTAAGTTATGTATTTCACTTAATTTTATAAAAATGTCATCAATATGGGTCAAAAATAACATTTATGCATCCTATTAATCAATATAATACATAAACATTATATTAAAGTGACATTTATATAAGTATTTGATTTAAAAATCAAAAATTTAAAAAGTAACTAGATAGTTCTATAGTCACTTTAAGTTAAAAATTAAAAAGTAACTCAACTTAAAATTCTAACATTAAGTGCACTATAGTCACTTTAAGTTATAAATTTAAATGAAAAGTAACTTCAAAACATAACAAAAAGTGAATGTCAAAATGAAAATATAACATCATATTTTTAATTCATGTTGTTGCACCTAAAATGTCCACTTTTGAGGCACTAAAATTACCATATCTCTTGACTGACAACTCAGATTGACCTCTAGGTTAGACCGAATCGAAGGAGAAAACGAAAGGCATGACATGAGCAAAACCAAAGGACTAAAAACAAACAAACACAAACTCAAAAGCAAAAAAGGGTCTTTGAAGGCTTCAAAAATCAAGCAAAGGCTCAACAAAAAGCAAAACAAAAAAGACTTGACGAAGGTCTTCAATAAAAAGATTCATTGTATCAATTGGTATCGATTGGTTGATCAATACTAATTAATTAAATAATGAAATAAACTCAGAGAAATGCGAAACTAATTTGAAAAAGTTTCGTACTGTTACCTACATTTTGTGGTGACAAAATGCAGGACAACACCACCAGCTTCCTCCCATTATGCTATTCATGGTACCGAGGACAGAGACCCGTTTGTTGACCTTTGTGAGACTATTTCTCAGTTTGCTGCTCTAGGGGACATTATTATTCTTGGGGATTTCAATGCGAGAACCAAAGAACTCCAGACTCCGCTTTATGATCACAGTTCGGATCCTATTTGCTCTACTGAGATTGATCAGACTTCTTTTGGGCTTCAGTGCCATTTTGAGGATGCTCTTGGGCCATTATCCATGTATGGTAGACATCTACTGCAGCTTTGTGAGTCTTCTAGTTTGGTGATCTTGAATGGCCTTTCCTGCTTTCCTGGATCTGAGTTCTTCACTTGTTGGCCTCATTGTGGTGGTGCTAGTTTCGTTGATTGTGTCCTCACCTATCCCTCATTCATTTCTTGCATTCGCAGTTTCACCATCATGCGCATTCTTCTTGCGAACCATGCTCTCCTTAGTATTCACTTTCGCCTCTCCCCTCTTCTTTTGCCCCCTCCCTTAGCACCTCATCTTTCATCTGTCACTGCTCACTCACCCATTCACTTCCATTTTCTCGAAGGTGATTGTGAGCTCTTTTCCACTCATCTTTCCAGATGCCTCAACCCTTCGTTCTTTTTTGACTCGTGCAAGGCTGCCTCCATGTTTGACTTGTTTGTGACAACTATCCAAAAGTTTGCCATCCTTTTCATTCCTCATCGCCCTCCTTTGCCCCTTCATAGCAAACGTCATAATACTTGTCCTATGAACCAGTGGTTCGATACAGACTACAAATCTTTCCATCGTTCTATGCATTCTGCTTTTGAGGCTCGCTCCACTGACTTTGTCCATCTTCGCTCGTCTTATCTTTGTTTTCTTCGTAGTAAGAAACGTTCCTTTACCGCTTCCAAGTGCAAATCCCCCTGCTCCATGCTGACCCACAATCCCCAGCTTTTCTGGCGCACTCTTTTCCCCCGCAATTCTCCTCCACCCTTCAACCTCGACTTTCACTCCCTTACCTTGCACACCATGGCTCTTTATGACATTCTAGGGCAGCCTTCTATCCATCTCATTTTGCCTCCTTTCAAGCGCTTGTTCACCCCTTCCCACATTTTTGAAGCCATCAGATCCATGAAGTGTAGTAGAGTTGCTAATGAGGAGGGTTTTCAGACTGAGCTTTTTAAGTTCGGTGCCTTGGTTCTGAGCCCCTATCTCTCTATTCTTTTTAATAGAGTGATTCACACTAGGTTTCGACTTCTTGGTCCAGGCATCTGATTTATCCTATTGATAAGACCGGTCTTGTCTCTGATCCGGGGAACTACAAAACCATCATGATTGGGCACACATTTGCCAAACTGTATGCGACAACCCTTAATGCTATGTTATCTAGTGAGTTGGACAGGAAAGGATGTAGGGCTAGAGGACAGGCTGGTTTTCGGGTAGACTATCAAACTATCGATCACATCTTCACTTTATGGGCTATTATTGAGGATGCTAGACATAGATCAGAGGAGGCCTATTGTTGCTTTGCTGATTTTCGCAAAGCTTTTGATTTTGTCCCTAGGGTGGCTCTGTTTGAGAGGCTTAGGGAGATTGGTATCTCTGAGATGTTAGGTACCGCTATTATGAGACTACATGAGACTGTGGTTGGCAGATTCAAGATTCCTAAGGGCTTCTCGGATCCGATCCATAGCACCATTGGGGTTAAGCAAGGATGTCCTCTCTCCCCTATGTTGTTCAGGTTATATATTGATGAGCTTGAGGACTTCCTCCTAAGGTCTTCGCTCCCTGGAGATAACTACTATCTTCACCAGGTTCTGATCTCCATCCTTCTTTTTGTCAATGATATGGTTCTCCTTGCTTCCTCTCCAGACAGTTTACAGAGGCTTCTAGATGGCTTGGCTTCCTTTTGTGATCAGCAACAGCTTGTGGTTAAGTTGGGTAAGACTCGAGTCATGATCTTCAATTGTTTAAAGACTTCCCATCTTCACTTCTTTTTCAAGGTCAAGAGATTGAGATCACTACATCTTATACTTATCTGGGGGTTAAGTTTTTCGAACCACAGTTCAGTATGAGACCAGCTATTCAGCCCAGAGTTAATAAGGGTATGGGTTCTCTTTGTTTGCTTGAGAAACAGTGTTTCAGGTATCACTTCCAAGATACCTCGTCCAAGTTATCTCTCTTGGACTCTCTTGTGAGGGCAATTGTTCTTTATGGGTCTGTGGTTTGGGGCCCATCTCTTCTTGGTTCTGATTGGGCCTCGACTGAGAGGGTTCAAACTTTATTTTTGAGGCACATCATTAGATGTCACAGGTTCACTCCTCATAGTGTCATTCTTGCTGAGTTCGGCGCTCATCCTTTCAGTCTTGCGGCCATTTTTTATTTGGTTTGGTTTCCTCCATCGCCTTCGTGGTTTTGCAGATTGTGCTAGTGATTGTGATCGGTACTCCTATTTGGCTTATTGTTCATTTGTTTCTATTGTGAATGCAGAGTCTGGTTCTCACGCACAATGCTGGTATGCACAAGCCTCTCCTCTGCTCGGTTCGATTGGGATTGATATTGACCGACTCCCCCCTTTTCAGTTCTTGCTGGATGCCCCGGCTCATCTTCTCCCCTCTCGGCAAGAGTTGAATGAATATGTCAGACTTGACATTTATAAACAGTACATTGCCACAACCTGGGTTAACCCTCCTAGTGGGTTATGCCCACGGACGTCCTTTGACGCGAAGCACTTTTTGGAGATGTCTGATGGGATTATTGTTCATCCTAGCTACTTTTCTCAGCAGTGGTCTCATGCCCTGCATATCTCTTTGAGATCTTTCAAAGTTGGTTCTAACTGTCTTCGAGTTCAGACTGACCATCATATTGTCAGTAGAGAGCGGATCTGTATGCTTTGTACTTTAGGTGAGGTGGAGGCTGAGACTCACTTCACTTTCTATTGCCCTATATATTATGAGATCAAAGGGAGATTTTTCTGTCTGTTCTGGGAATGCTTCTCTCTCTATGATTTTTTCAGCTACTATGATCAGCGTTGTCTTGCACTTTATCTTCAAGAGGCCACTATGCTCCATGATAGCACAATCCAGTCACTGCTTCCGCATCGGCACTCGTCTACTCAGCTCATTATTGCCTTCTTCACACCATTATCTCCTTTGCGTAGTGTGAAAAGAACTTCTAGCTCCACTAGATCTACCAGACATTCCAAATGTGTCAGATACTGTATCGGCTCTTTGCACTAGCGACACTCAGCGACACTCCTCTAAGAGTAACCAGAGACAGAGCAAGGCCTCTACTCATCAGCAAGCACATCATTCAGTGACTGATTTCTTTTCGCCTAGAAAGGACTCCTAGTCTCTCTCTTGGCCTCCTCTTTGTCTCTTTGTTTGCTTTCTCTTGTTGTTTGTATTTATTTTTGGACACCTTTGAGTGCTCCTGCTGTTCTCAAACTCATTGTTGTAATCCTCCAGTCCCAGAAAACCTTTTGTTGGTCTTTTGTTGGACATTAATATCATTATCTTATCTTACTTATCTATGAAACTTTTCTCATAAGTCTTGGTGTGCATTGCTAGTGGGTTTCTTATTATTTGCTCTTCAATTCTTTCCATGCATATTTTTTTCATTTTGATGTACTCCTTACTCCTTACCCTAACGGTATGTGTATGGTTAAAAACTTTAAAATCAACATTTTCAAATTTGCCACTGTCGGTTATGTTAGCTAGTCACTTTAATCATCATCCTCTATGGATGATAATGTAAACCATATAAATTGAAATGTACATAGCCATCCATGAACAATAATACCAATCAAGCAAGTTTTTTAGGAAAAAGTATGTCAAAATGTTGTATATGCAATTTGTGGTATTTAGAAGGCTAACATAAGAGCAAGGAATGGGCAAGTTTGTGGGCAGAGTGGGGAATCATCGTCATGGGAATGCTAGGAGGAAGGAAAGTAAGAAAAGCAATGAAGTATAACGCCTCTTGATTGTGAGGAAGCTAAGGTAGCAGAGCAACTTCCTACACTAGCCTTGAGAGGAAGATTATGCAAAAACCTTCTCAGATCTTTCCAACAATTACAGAAACTCAACTATACATAAATAACATGCATACAACTCAGAGATTTACACTAAGGAAATCCTTTCAAGAGAATAACCCCACACTCCAAAACCCACGAAATCAATAACAAATTCCAATATACTTGCTCTACAACTTCTCAAATTAGTGCCACCAACAAAGATCCTCAGGGACTTAACAACTATCAAACTCTCAGTATATATCCCAATGCTTACTCATAATAGAATTCCCTCAAAACATAGGGTTGTCTTCTAGGACAAACAAAGGACACATTATATCCACCATTAGGTCTATGTGACAAATTATAAATGAAATTTTATTTCAGGGGTGCTTCCCTTGAAATCCCCTGCTGAGGCAAGTAGCCCCTGGCCTCAGCCAGTCAGGGGACCAGGGCCTGCAAGGGCAGGGGCCCAGGGTACGTACCCACCTTGCATCCCCTGGGCTCACATATCAGCGGTAACCTTTTTATTGACAGTAATTTTTTATTATTGCAAAGTCAACACACCACTTTTCCTAGCATTAACAATGCATAGTTCAGCCCATCCCAAACCTAAATGTGGGTGGTTTATGTGCCAATAAGTCTTAACAAATCAAAATGTTATAAGGCCATTTGTGGGTGGCACAATGACAACCTACAAAAAGGAAATATACCAACAGGATAGAGAAAACTGTGTATCCAAGTATGAATGTGAAAATAGAGGAAAGAAGCTGGAAATAATTGCTGCAGAAGAGACTCAAGCAAAAGCACAAGAGGACGTCCATACAACTGAAGATAAGGCACTAATTTGTACAAGATGCTCTGATTGAAGAAGATGTGAAATGAACTTAAATTGAGAAGTTTAAGACATGAGGAGGAAGATAACAACGAATCAAGAAAAGCATAATCACTTGCGGTAGCCCCCAACAACTCATTTCTAACTGAACCATGGGCCAAGAGGCTCACTGTTTTATGTTAAGGGTACTACGATTTAGGATGATCTCTTAGCTTTTGGAATTATCCTGCAATTCACGTGTGTACACCATTACAAATGTATAAGCACTGAGTTGATGTACCAACTAGCAAGGCAGACAGAGAAATTGCAAGTTTGAAGAGTTGTTGATGTGGTAATAACAGGCAGATGTGGAAAATCATCTAATTTAGACAAATGGAAAGAAAGATACATGTTTATAGGTCTTGGGGTAAATAATCATTGCTGGCAAAACTGGCGCAGGATTGTTGTCAAGTTTTAGTGGTAGGATCCATGCATCACTTTTGGCAATAATGTAAGTCACTGAAACGTTTCAAAAAATTGTAGTTGAAGACTTGAGGACACAAGTTAATATGATGCTCCTATTTCCTGCTGCTGCATTGTAATGTAAAGTTGTTTTTCCTGGAGTTCAGAGTCCTGAAATAGCAACGTTGGATTGCCTTGCTTTCCCACTGTAATGGGATAATATCAAGTTTTCTACCCTAAGAAGCTAAATTGCTTTGATGTGTGAATTAATGCTACACAAGGATGTGTTTCAAAGACCACACTAACATCATTCCACTATTTGCCACTGTGCTGCTACAGTACACAAAATCCCTGTCCTCCAATTGCAATCCCATGCCATCACATCTTCCCAATTATATTGTCTAAGGAGGACTTTGTGAACATCCCATCTAGTGATGCCTTCACTTGTCCCATATTCCATAAAACCACCCTGATCAGCCCAAAGCCTCAATAGCTTGAAGCACTAATACAAATACAGCACATCACTATGTTTTATCATTGTGATGTGGTATTGCCATATGTCTCAACCGTAAGCACAATTCAACACTGTTGTATGGGCTATTCATATTTTACATGGGAATCCTTGTAAATCATATTTATTGGCCAAACACATGCCAACAGCACTAATTTAAAGGTAAGACGTGATGAATGTACCATTTTGAAACCTTAACTATTTATTACTGAGCAATCGGAAAAATGGAAATAGGTCAACAGCAGGGTCCTTACAATTTTAAATGGAAAAGATTTACAAATTAAATATAATGATTCTCAAACTATCAACTATCAAGCAAGGGTACTTTATGCTTTCAGCCAGCATAAGGGCTCTCATATATTTAACCCTTCAGGTTGAGGATCTGAAGGATCCTCTCCTGCAGAAGGCTCCTCAAAATCCACACAATGCACATGACCTTTTGTTTGATAAACTATTCAGCATCACCTTCCAAGAGATTTTCTTCTTGTACAAGGATGAGGTATCAATCCACTACATTTATCATCAATTATTAATTAAACATGAAGCATAAAATAAAGGTAAAATGCATTAACATTTGGATATCAGAGATAGAGTTAATATATTCATATGAAAAAGGTGTATTACAAAGCAAGTTATACAAACTAGCACAAAGAGCTGAAAACTGAAAGTGTATTTGAATAGTCATCACTAAAAACAAAAATAGGTAGAAGTACCACTAAGAAAGGAAATTTTCAAAATACTAGCAATAATGATTTAACAATTTTCGAGACATTACAGACCTTCAATCTGGCTGTATATGTGTCTCTTTGAGCATTTTCTGCTTTCCTCAGTTCAGAGCTGGCCCATTCTGTTTTGAAAAATGATGGATCTGTATACCTTTTCAAACAAGCTCCAGTCCCTGCAATATCAAACCTGAAAGCCAAGTCGCTAAAAATAAGCTCTAGAAAAATATTTCATTATGTTTAAATCTTGATCAAAATCCCATAAACAATGAAGCAAACTAAGCTTTTACTTATCCAGTGTAAAGAGCCGGGGTGGTCCTCTGCATTCTTCATAGGCATTACGTATAAAGTAAGGTAATTCACTGTAAGTGAGATGATTCTGATGGTTTGGAATACTAGCATGCCAGTCACTGCCTGCAATGATGTGTGTAAAGACCCTACATCAGATTCTAGGATAAATATATTCATATGCAGATAAGAGATGCTGTACGTTAGTATGTTTATTGGGTTCTCGCATGTTCTAATTCTTCGATAGTTTACACTCAATATGGAAACTACAAAACTAGGGGTTGAGCATTCCTCAAAAAACAATATCAATTTTGAATGACCAAATTATTAACATCATTTAAGCTCTGTGGATAGTAGATATATGTATTTGCTATTTAATGGTATGTCCATTCGACTAAGATAATCTAATGCTGATCTAATAGTACCCAAAAAGAAGCAGCTTAAATGGTGCACAGCCTGAAAAAGCTTCAGAAACAAGAGCAAAAGTATCTTACAAAAGCGTGATGCCCCCTTCTACTAGGTCAATTTTAAAATGATCCTTGAAAGCAAGGGGGATCCTTTAGAGTTTAATTCCTGGTAGAATTATTCATATTATTCAGGATAATTTCAATATTCCCCATGTATCAAATCATGTAATGGATGGTAGATTTACAGCTGCTCGAGTTTGGACATGCTCAGCTTGGGGCTCCCTCAGATCTTTATCCATATTGGGATTCTCTTTCCCAACACGACCGGTTTACTCCTTCCCCTACGCCCACTCCCTATCCATTACAAAGTTTAGACATAAGGAGTTTCGATCCAATTTACTGATAGCATTAGCTAAAGTTTTCCATATCACATTAATCTTGATATGTTATACAAAATTATAGTATTAATTGTCTCCGTTGAATTCATTTTCATAAACATATTATTTATATATATATATATATATATATATATCACTTCATATAATAATACTTTATTACTGTCATATATACTTATAAATTATTATATAACATTAGAGATGTTATAAGAAAAATAGTTATCTTTTAAAACCAAGGAAAAGTAATAAAATTCATACCTTTAAATTTATTAACCATCTTAATGTACTTAGATGGGCCCACTTCTATACCAAGATATGCAAATCCTTGTATCCCTATAATCTCGGGTCCCCCCTACAATTTCGGCTCTTTCCATTTTTTTTAGTTTTTAACCTTTCTTCCTTGATTTGACCTTCACGTATGTTTTGAGATGGCATGTGATATCAGCACCAAATAAAAAATATAGTTTGGCACATTCTACTTGTTGTTCCACATTTGTTTATTACTTGCCTTTGATTGGCTGCCACTCTTATTTCTATCTTCCCATCAACGGATATTTCCACCTTTGAAAGGCAGATTATATTGCCTTCTCAGAGATTGCAGATCCCTTTCCGTTTTTATAGTTATTCCAACCAGAGGTGTCTGGCGCTCTAGCTCCGAGAGGCCTCCCTACTCAGAGATCACACCTTACAGCTTCGGTTCCCTCTGCACCAAACCTTGGATTAGCTCATCACAAACTTCTTTCCTTCCACGACCATTTCCAGGGGTAGGAAACGACCTCACCCGACTGTCTCCAGTCACACTAGATTGGTCAGACCTCGGCTTGGGTTCCTGAGACAGCAGCACCCTACCCCCACGATTATGCAGTGGCAAAGACATAGACGATGCCAGACCCAAACCCTTGCCCGTCCTGGCCCATATCCCTCTATATGGGATTTTTTTGTATCGAGAAAGGACTGACGGTCCTTCTCTCTTCCTTTTGTTTTGTCTCTTTCCCCTGTTGTGCACTCTTTATCAGGTCACCATTTGGTGCTCCTGCCGGTTTCTTTACTTTACTGTACTGTTGTATCTTTCAGTCCCTTAGCCTTGTTGGTCTCTTGTTGGACATTAATATCATTATTTTATCTTATCTTATTATCTGATGAAATGAAGTTCGATGGTTATTTTGTATTCAATGTATGATGAATAGATGTACGTGGATCTTCATAGTTAAATAGGGCTAAGTGACCCTTGGCAAAGGTCGCATCCCATAAAAATATATTCATGAACGCTTTCCTATCTGCTTTATTGAATGGCCCTTCCGGATGTTATAATAATTATAACTTTGAATATTTCTGAGCCTATTTAAGTATTAAATGATTTTATGAGCGGTGTTTTTGAATATTATATTTAGCATCAATGATTTTTTATTAAATGTATCCAATATAGTATTGACTTGGTTATAAGAAAAATAATTATTTGAAATCAATAATTATTATATTCTTCTATTCATTACATATATATACATTTATATTTATATGTTTGTATTGACCATATTATTAGATTTAAATCATATGAATCCATTATCATATTGGTTTATATTATATAGCCATTATCTATTATTTATTATTATTAGAGCTCATGACAAAAAGGCTTTATGAGGGTGGAAAAACTCAATTAGTTTAATGAAGCAATGCATATCATAACAAATTGAGCTCAAATTCTAGATTGAATTGCCAATAATTTCCTTCTATAGTTAGTAAAATTGCAAGTGTGCTAGAAAATAACAGAGTCAATGGAGCATGTCAATTTTGACTTTGCATTTGATAATCTCCTCCCATGCAGTCTGATTATTTCCACTGAGTTACAGCCATCGCAAATCATCCAAGAGAATGAAGCTATAATGAAAAAGTAGTTACAGCTGGCTCCATGGGTAGTAAGTGCTAACTTCTTATATGGGGCCACCCACAGTGACTGATTAGCATGAATTAGCAAGTTATCAGTCTGGAGGTTTTCAACCATATAAAGGTAGATGAAAAAGTTACAGATATACTGAACATTACAGCCTTCTTAATGTCTTTCCATATAATTTGTTTATGTTTAAAAAAAAAGTAGGTGCTTTCTTTCAGGTTAAACCAAGAAAAGGTTTCTCGGTGGTTAACATCCAAAAACAAATTTAAATTGATCCTGAAAATACAAACAACTGTTCTTGGCAGAAATAGTATCTTAATAGCTGTAGGTATTTGTCTTCCTGTAACTCAAGAAAAGCTTAACTAGACTGTAGTCAGAAAAGTTTTGATTGTTTCAAAAATAAAGCTTACCTATTGAATGAGCGAAACGGACTTGATTTGTTCCATCCATGAATGCCTTTTCAATTGAAGGGACCTCGGCCTCAAGTTGTTGTATGCGAATTGTAAGTCCGTGACTTCTAGCTGCAGTTGCCATGATTTCTTCATGCACGTTATGGAAGATTTCAGCAGCAAATCTGGTGTCAAGATTAAAAATTTTAGTCTATGTAATTTCTACTATCCCAAAAGCATGAAACAAACTTGATGCCTAGCGCATCATAAACTGTTCAACAAACAGGCGGCTCACTTTTATAATGTTGCAAGTTGCATTATATCAATGATGGTTGTGGAAACATAATGGACAGAAACGAAGGCTTTTAATTGTGAGAACTTCAGAGAGATCAAAGATTTTGACAACAATGTGAACTTGGTATAAGCAAAAATATAAATTGATTGAAGTCCAACGCAAACGAAAAGAATTTCAATGACTGTTCCTTTCTCTCAAAGTAATTTCAAGACAACAATAAATGCACTCAACTTCCACAAAATAACTGTATTTCTCTTAGGAAGAAACAGTAGAAAAAGGTTTTAGTGATTGCGTGTAACGCCCCACAAAGAGATCCGAGAGGACAACAAACAAAAGCCATTAAAAGAAAATATATATATATATATATATATATATATATATATGTAGTGCCCCTCTGTCTTTGTCTTGTCTTATGCTATGTTTTGTTCCAGTTTTGGTGTGATAATGAGACATAAATTTATATAAGTTTATACTAGTTCCTTTTGATGGTTAGTTCAGTTTTGTGCTTCTCTTTTATGATCTTGCTGATGTATTGATGCCTCTTCGATAGAATATAATAAAAGGATAAATGTTTATCATGAGGATTATATGGTCATTTAAATGTGCATAGGATTCTTCTTATTAGTGCATAAGTAGGAGATTATAAAAATATACAGATTTATATAAAATATCAAAATGAATACTAAATGTGTAGGAAATTGTAAGACATTATAATTTAATAAGAAAAAAGAAAAGGAAATTTAATAAAATACAAATAAATAAACTTAGGTCTAATATTGAGCTATTCCAGGGAAGAGAATGAGAGAATTAAGGGAATTGAGAGAGATAGACAGATCACTAAAGCCGAAAGAAATTGCTATCACAGGACCAGCCAACATATTAAAATACATGTAAATTAAAAAACAAGTGAAACAACCACAATCTCGGGCAAATTCATCACTTATACAGTTATACTTTCAGTCCAGTAACAACAGATCTTTACTTTAAATTGATGAAAAAAAGTGACATGAAAAAATTGTATTGATACTGATACTCACAAGAGGAGGGCCTTGCATGGTGCAATGGTAATCAAACAGCAGTAGATTCCAAAGCTGAAGACCCGACAGATATGTGGGGCAAACTAAAAATTGTGATGGATTTCAACACTCAAAAAAAACATAATAAATGTTAATACAAAAAAATTTAAGTTAAGAAAAACAACATGTACAGAAGAATGTAATAAGCAATCAAAGAATTAAGAAGATACTAGCTAGGCTAGCTGGTCTAGCAGTAAATTTCAGAAACTTAAGGGTTCTAATACCAAGAATGTCCTATTTTATTCTTACCATACCAATAAAAAAAAATTGTATACTGTCAAGTCTGAAGTTAATGTTCATTAAAATAAATTGAGCTCATCAGACATGGTAAGAAACCAAGATTGTTGTTGGAGAGATTTGCTAAGACTAAAGATCAGAATGCAGCCAGTATAGCAAGGAGTTAAAAATGTAAAGCTTTTGCATAGAGAGAGTGCAACTTTATGAAGGGAAGTTTCATCTAGATTCAACTCTAGGGTTTACATTCAAGAGTGTATGATTCCATAAGGAGTACTTAAAATGATGTTTGAAGCCGAGAGGAGTTTACTAAGCATTGTTGTGAGCACACCTTTGAGGAGGAGGAATTCAAATAAAAAAACAAAAAATCTATGTTTAGTGTTGCAGGGCACACATTGAGCTGAATGCACAGTTAAATATGGTGTGGTCTTAATTTCCAGTTGCTGTTGTTTGGGGTGCATGGGAGCATGAGGTGTGTGTACTTATGAGGGGGGAATTGAAATCTAGGTTACACACCTCATGTTGCACACCTAGCACAGAAAATTCAAAAATCTGAATGCAGAAGAGTCGATGCAAGTGAATGCCTGATTGCAGGACTGCGTTTCAAAACTTGAAAATGCTTTGATCACATTATTAGGTGCACATAGGAGACTCAAAGTTGTGCTTAACAAAAGAGTTTTTTGATTTTGTAATCAAAAAGATGTGTTTGCATTCAAAAGTGTGCACCTACCCCGTAAGGACACCTCAACAAAGAGAGAGAATATGATTTCAAGTTCAAGTGCACATATAGGGTGTAGGAGCACCCCTCACCAAAGAAATATTCAAACTCGTCACATTCAAAGGTGCACACCTCGTGAGGATGTGCACATCTAATCAAATTTATATTTCAAGTATCAAAATGTTGTTTCAACTCAAGTTAACAAGGGTGTTCCTAGTGAAGTGCACATCTACACAAAAAAAACAAGAAGTGACATTTGAAAAACTAGGTTTCACTGTTGAACCCACGTGCAATAAGGGAAAAAAGACTTGAAGCTTTCAACAGATCAATTTCTATTATTAAGTGTGAACCCTGTGTACACACACACTTCATTGAAGACATCAAGCTAAAACATTTGACATCTTTTGAGAGGTCTGCCCCTCTAGATTGGAATACAAAGATAGATTTCAATGTTCTAAAATACATTCAGAGGTTCACATTTATCAAATTACAAGGTGTTAAGGTTGTAGCTTCTGTCGGATTGATTTTATCATGAGATACCTTGTTGATGGTAAATCATCTTTAAGATAAATATCTTATATATATAATATATATTATATATGTAATATAATATACATCATATATATTATACATTATATATTATTATATAATAATATTACACATATGGTTAACATATTAATATTACATATACGCTTAAAGATGAGTTATATATATGGTTATTTATATTATTAATATATTAACTAATGATGATTAACTATAGAGACATGTCTCTTCCTCCTCTCATATTTATGAGTCTTCAAATCTGCATTTGGAAGACATCAATCACATTGGCAATGTTAGTACATTTGCAGAAAACGGTCCATGTTACTCAACATGGTATCAGAGCCAACTGCAAATGTATGAACAAAGATAATATAGAATGCATAGACTTTTTGTAGAGAAATCAATAAGATACATAATGCTCTGTGACAAAACATCATGCTAGCAATATAAAGATTTCAACTGGGATGAATATGAATAAAATGCTAAAGCGATATCTTTACTGATTTCAATAAAAAAAAACACTGAAAGCTGCATCTTCTTGGTGTTTTGTGGGTTCCATACGTTCCAAACTAGGTTTTGGTCTTTTCTGAAACAAAATGAAAAGCAATTGCCGACTAGAGCAGATGACACAATATTACGACACGTACCTTCATAAAGGAAGTGATTCCTCACACATCATCTTAAGTCGGGAATTTCGGAGGACATATCAAGGCTACATAATTTTAATGAGAATCCATTGGAAAGTTAAGCCTGCTGGAAAGCCACATTGGCAGATTGTTACAATGAACAGAGTATTTGGATGAGATTCTCACAAAGGTGATAGAGCAATATATGAACTTTGAAGTGTTTAAAAGGAGGAGTTTTTTTATCAAGTGCCATGTTTTGTAAAGCATGAGGTGATCGGACGCCAAGCATTATGGATATTGCTTATGATCTGAATATCAATTCGGACTCTTATAGCTTTCAGACATGCAAATAAAGGGACATGGTTCTATTTCTTGAGGCATGAATTCTATATCATGGTATGGATCTCAAAATCTGAAGGAAGATAATAATATTGAAATCATTACCATTTCTAGAGTTCCAACTCACATACAAGAAATGCAAGTCTAGCGCAGGTTTGGCCTTATAGTGTGTTTGAGCATCTCATAAATCAGTGATCAATGAGTTTTCTCCACATATTGAGTTTCGATCTGAGTTGATAGTTTGCAAGGGGAGATGCCAAGCTGTATATCTGTTAAAGGTGTAAATTGGGGTGATTCCGTAGTAAGGATATGGAAACCAAGGAAGCCATAGGCATTTAACAATTCGATTTCATCAAAAGAAGCATTCTTGCGACTGAGACAACCTTCAAATTACTTGAACTTGCGTACAGGAGAAAAGACAATGTAAAATTGCTAAAGCAATCCATTCAAACCTGATTTCATACACACAGAATCATCAACCGACACTTGCAAAGGGTGACGTGGATAGTAATTTACCTCAGTGATCCCACCACCATTTATACTAGACGCGAGATACTCTGAAAGAATTAAAAATATAATGAAAAATGGAGTTTTTTTAAAAGGCATGAAAGCATCTGCTATTTCAGTGGACCATCACGAATAAATACCAAGTGAGTCATCATGATGGCCAAACCATAAGGTAAGAGATTGAAGACACGACATATGGGAACACCATATAAGTTAAGGAAAAAAAGCCATTGACTGGGATCTATGTGGAAGTGACTAACAAAGTGTTTTGGCATGTTCCGCCCTTGCAGATTACTCCATATGTTCTTCTCTCTTGTGTTGACTGATAACCCTTATTCCCTGGTCATGCATACTTTCAAGGGTATGTTCAGTGTATTCGACAATGTTTTCAAACCTTCTCAGTTTGGGCTCCTAGTAGTGATTCCTTCAGAATAAGATGTGTCCTCTACGTATATGATGGGATTATTAAAATAGGGGTGAGCACCCAATAATGACATTATAACATCAGATAGAAGGTAATCAGAGTATTAAGGTAAAAAGCACTGATGAGGGCATAGAGATTTATGTAAGCCTCAGAACAGACAGCCAAAGCCTTGCTTATGAGTATTACCTCTCCTCATTGGATATTATTTGTGGCAAACAAACCCTTTCCGCAGACATTGTTTGTCATCCTGATCTCCATTGCCCCGATGAAATCACCATCTAGTCTCACCACACGAGGCTTGCCTATCACCGCTCCTACAATTTCTCTGCATATGTCGAAATATTCAACGCCAGATTTACGATAGCAATTGGTCTATGCCGTGGGAGTTTTATAAAACATAGTTCTTGTGAGCTAAAGTAAGTATACCAATGTTCTCATTATTACATATGCTCTCATTTCTATACGTTAAATATGAAATATTTTGAGTGATATAGAACAAGGTGAATATATATTAAAGTTTCTTCTATATTAGTAAATCAATGAATATATGTGTGTGTGTAATATTAACTATATGGTGATTATACATAAAGTCAAATATAGTTAAATAATTTGTAAAGGATATAAGTGAAATTGGTCACTATGAATTAATGAGTGGCATTATGGAACGTTAAGAGCACAAAGAAGAATTGTCAAAGGACGCGAATATGGATCATGGTGAGGAAAAAATTAGGAAGTTTGAGGAGGACGCTTTAGTTTTTTTTAAGTTATTGGGGAAGATTAATTTGTTGGATGGTATTCTTATTGTTGGCAATGGATATAGAACTCGAGCAGGAACACAAGGACCATCCCGAGCGAACTGAATAAAAATAAAATTATGGATATTCACCTACAAGTAGAAGTGATGTTCTTTTCAATGATATTGAACTAGACGATTTGATGGTTCAGACTGATTATGTGGAATTTTACATTGTAGGGGGAATAATAAACAATGCTTCATTCCCACTTGAACCATCTTTAGAAAAGAAATGTTACGTTCTCTAACATCTATGGACCCTCATGTGCAAATAAGTATTCTCATCTTTTACATTTATCTACTCGTTGTATCTCTCTCCTATTTGTAATTCTATAATACTAGAATAGTTATTTTACTTGATCTTTTTCTTTCTGTCTAAGTATATTCTTACAGGAAAAGAAGGTCGGTACTTTAAATATGCTACCTAATATTGTGCAGACTCAATCCAATGATAGTAGCTCCAAAGACCCTGATGATCAAGATGGATAAAGTGTGGCTCTTGAAGAAAACATCTTTTGATGATTGAGATTATGAAATTCTTCTACATTAAGAGGGAGTATAACACTTCTTCCAAAGCAATGCAGAAGATCAGAAGATTGATACTCAGAGGGGGTCTGAAAAATACATGTGTGTGACTTCATAAGCCTACCAATGTGTACATTATGAGGAAATAACAACTTATCACTAGAAAGTCAAACGATTAATATCAGATTCAAAGAGAGTTTGACAGGCATACTTGGGCAAGGAGAGCTTCTAATGGAGTAACTACGTGACCTGACTTCCCAAGATCATTGTTCAAAGGGAGAATTTTGAGGTGTAATCCTTTGTGAATGATATCTTCTCTATAAGCAAAAGTTCTAAGTGAAAATTCCTTGTAATTCATTTTTATGTGAGAGAGAATTGAGGTGAAAGCCTTTGTACTACCCTCTGACTAGGTTCATGGGGGTTACTATTTCACATATCATATGCAATGAAATGTGACGATCTTTCATTGACATATATAAACAGAAGGTAACCATTATAAGATGACGATCTTATAAATGGTAGACCTATTATCATGATAGAGTTCATTAAATTGTTGTCCCAGAGTGTTGGAAATCACGATAACAAACAGATAGAAGATAACCATTGTAAAGTGGCGATCTTATAAATGGTAGACCTGTTATCATGGTTCTTTGGGCCGAATTTTGCCGCACACCATAATAACCAACTTGTTGTGGTTCTTTGGGCCGGATCTTGCCGGACACCATAGTTACTACTATAGACCACACTTAAGGTAGTGTTTTTAAAGTTATGGAAATTGCTTCAATTGTGTGTTATGAAAGGTGAAAAATTTAGCCTCATAGTGAATTGAATATCACACTGAGATGATATCTCTTCTTATTCTTGAGAGCATAATGTGTTCTATAAATCCTTCCTAGCTAAGAGGGAGTGTTAAGGTTGTAGCTTCTGTCAGATTGATTTTATCATGAGATACCTTGTTGATGGTAAATCATCTTTAAGATTAATATTTTATATATATATATATATATATATATATACGTAATATAATATTTATTATATATATTATACATTATATATTATTATATAATAATATAATAATATATTATATATTATTATATAATAATATATTACATATATGGTTAACATATTAATATTACATATATGCTTAAAGATGAGTTATAAATATGGTTATTTATATTATTAATATATTAACTAATGATGATTAACTATAGAGACAAGAGACATGTCTCCTCCTCTCATATTTATGAGTCTTCAAATCTGCATTTGGAAGACATCAATCACATTGGCAATGTTAGTACATATGTTAGTACATTTGCAGAAAACGATCCATGTTACTCAACACAAAGCTGCCTTCAAGCTATTAAATATGGAATAATTTAATAATGGGTGTGTCTATTCCACTTAATCAACATTCTCAAAAAGACAAGTTCTCTATTAATAGAAAAAGGGTGCTCAATTTTAAGGAACTCGATAAAAGTGACTTACATCCTCAATGCGAATAGCTGAGGATGTCTAATTCAAAGCAGAGCATTGAAGGAAAATGACAGCAAAATGCTAAAATCATAATTTCTTTTACCAATAACCAAATACACTAGTAGGTTTGCTCCTTTATTGAGGTTTTTTGTCATGTCCCCAAATTTTAATGTAATTTTTTAATTTAATCAATTAATTAACTGGTCCTAGAATTTAAATAATATAAGGACCTTTAATTAGTTACTTTAATTAATTAATATGGGGCCCAAGTTAATATTTGTATTTGTGGTTCCGATTGATTTAATATATCTCGGACCTATTTTTATTTTAGTTTCCATTGGTAAGTGTTGCTGTCGGCTATCTTTGTATACCCTTGAAAAGGTTTTCCCCGATGGGTACTTACACATAGCTTGTAGGTAGTCGTAGATATGCATTTTGATTATTTATTTTTGTACTGCGAATTCCCGTTGGGATTCTCTGTTGTTTGTCATTTTGGAAGTGAAAGATCTTCCCTACTTGGCTTATTCGGTTTCGGTGGGATTCAACCCTCACCCTATTCTGTTGCATGTAATACTTTGCTCGGATCTGGCAAGTCAGAGCACCATCTTTTGGCAATAATTAATTGAATGTTGTTTGTGTTCGAATCCCTATTCTTGTTTGGCATTGTATAGTTTAAAGTGCAGATCTGAAAGCATTCTTTTCTGTACCTCCTCTGTTTCTCACAACACTTTGCACAATTATCGTACAGTCTCCAAGCTAAGTCGTACCTCCTCCCAACCAACCGTATGGCCCCCATATACCCAACTGTACAGGCTCCACCTACTCATTGTACGGACCCCATAGTCCCTACCATACGACTACACTGCTAAGCATTGACCTAAAGCACTGAAGAAGAACTACCTAAAGCACTAGCCACCAAAAACACTGATCGAAGAACTAACCCGAAGCACTAACCTGAAGCACTGGCCACTCGAAGCATTGACCCGAACCACTAACCTAAAGCATTGACCTGAAGCACTCGCCTGAAACATTGACTCGAAGCACTGACTTGAAGCACTGACTAAAGCACTAACCTGAAGCACTGGCCACCACCCGAAGCATTGAGGGATACTACTTGGAGCACACAACCAAACTACTTGAAGCATACAACAAGACTACCTAGAGCATACTACAAGACTTCATAAGGAAACTTTAGAACAAAACATTACAATGGTATCAGAGCAGAAACCTTTCAAGAGCATCTCCGAAACTTTTGGGAACATTATTGAAACCGTTCGAAATATTACAGTGGTATCAAAGCTAGTGATCTTGCCAGCCTGCTGGGATGATTGAGAGATTTTGGTACTTGGATCACACTATGGCCCCAAACAACGATGGAGAGTGGTGGTTGAAAGCACTACAAAGGATTGGCGAAGAACTCAATGAGGGTGTTGATCTTCCATTAGATATATTGGAAGTTTATTTGTGTCAAGTGAACCAATTACCTTCAAGAGTTGTACAAAGAATCCTCTCACTAATTAAGGAGGCCTCAAGTCAACCCAGGCTTTTGAGACACCATGACAAGGATAAAAGATTGGCAGTTGCAGCATGTCTTAGTGAGGTCTTTAGAATTTTGACACCTAAAGCACCATATGATGATAACACCATGATAGAGATATTGCAATTGATAGTTGACAGCTTTCAGAGTCTCAATGACTTCAGTAGTGACACTTTTGGTAGGAGATCTACAATATTGGAGAATTGTGCAAATGTCAAAGTAAGTAACCTTCTCTTAGATCTTCAACTGCAAAATTTGGTCCTTGATATGTTTCATCACTTCTTGGTCACCATCAAAGAACATCATGATACTAAGATTTCAGTTGCTATGGAGAGTCTTATGATTTTGTGCATTGAAGAAATGGATGAAATATCCCAACCCATCACATCTATGTTATGGTTTGTTCGTAATCTAGAATGTATTACCTCTATAGCAGCATAGATTGGTCAGTAATGTTTTCAAGCATTGTGAAGAAAAACCAATATCTCATTTGCACAAGTGGGAGAAAATGGATGACAACGATAAGGGTGATGCTTTACACAAGGAGAATGAAGGCATGATTACAAGGCTGCTCCAAGAGAATTTGCTAAATCTTTCTACTGCAACATGGGGAGAACACCAAAAAAATGAAGAAGTTGCTTGCATGGATCTTGTGAAGACATGGACAGATCAAGTTGTGCCCATCACCGAAGTTGTGCCCAAGGTTGTGCCTGTCACGGAGGTTGTGATTGTTGTCAAGGCTGTGTGTCTGTCACCGAAGCAATGTCCATCATCGTGGTCTTGCCCGTCGTTGAGGTTGTGTGTCCCTCACTGTCACCGTTGTGCTCGTCACCGATGTCGAGTTTGTGTCTGTCATCGTCATGTCCATCACCGATGTCGAGTTCGTGTCTGTCACCGGCACTAAGTCCATGTCCGTCAAGTTTGTGTATGTCACTGTCGTCATGTCTGTCACCTTCATATTCATCACCGTTGTGTTTGTCACCGTCGTGTTCATCACGGTGGTGTCTGTCACTGTCGTGTTCGTCACTGTTGTGTCTATCACCATCGTGTCCATCACCGTTATGTCCGTCACCAACATCGAGTTCGTATTCGACACCATCGTGTCCATCACCGACATCGAGTCTGTGTCCGTCATCAAGTTTATGTCTATCACCATCATGTTCGTCACCATTGTATCTATCACCATCGTGTCCATCACTGTCATGACAGTCACTGACGCCGAGTTCGTGTCTGTCACCATCATGTCAATCACTGATGCCGAGTTTGTGTCCGTCACTAACGTCGAATCTGTATCCGTTGTCAAGTTCATGTCCGTCACCATCATTGTGTCTATCACCGTCATGTTCGTCACCATTGTGTTTGCCACCGTCATGTTCGTCACTATCATGTTCATCACCGTCATGTCTGTCACTGTCTTGTTCGTCACCGTTGTGTCTATCACCATCGTGTCCATCACTGACGCCGAGTTCGTGTTCGACATCGTCATGTCCATCACTGACGCTAAGTTCGTGTCTGTCGTCGAGTTCATGTCTGTCATTGTCGTCGTGTCTGTCACCTTTGTGTTTGTCACCGAAGCCAAGTTCGTGTCCGTCGTCGAGTTTGTGTCTGTCACTGTCGCGTTCATCATCGACATCAGGTTCATGCCTGTTGTCGAGTTTGTATCCATCACCGATGTCGAGCCTATGTCCATCGTCGAGTTCGTATCTGTCACCGTCATGTCTGTCACCAACGCGAAGTCCGTATCCATCGTCGTAGTTGTGTTAGTCGACGACATCATGGCTGTCTCCATCATCATTGTGTGTCTGTCATTGTGGTTGCATCGGTCGCAATAGCTGCGTTTGTCGGCATTGAGACATTGCTCATTTTCGAAGCTCTATCCATCATCAAGGCTTCAACCGAGGTTCTATGTGCCATTGAGGTTTTATCTGCAACTAAAATTTTATTTGTTGCCGAGGTACTCTCTATTGAGGTTTTTTTTGCCAAAGTTCCCTTTACTGAGGTACTCTTTGCTGAGGCTCCCATCATCGCGACACCCTTCACTGAAGCTCCCGTCGCCGAGGTACTCACAGTCAAGGCCCCCTTCGTCGACATTCTCACCATTGAAGCTCTCTTCGTCAAGGTTTCATCCGTCAAGAATATAATAGTGATCGTTGTGGTTGTGTCAGTAGGTAAGTTTGTGCCAGCATCAGCTCTGTGTGCATGACCATACCCAAAGAGATTTTTTAACATAATGGCATGAAAGATCTCATCACTTTGTGTCATTGGGATCCTGATGAAGGTTGCGTCAATGTTTATATCAGAGTGGCACAACGGATGCTTAATGACAGTGGGGTGCAAGGGAGGTTTGATGACAATTCACTCATTTCGCCTACGTGTTTGGTTTGGAATCTTGGTGACTCAAGATAGGATAATATTTATATCAGAGTGGCGTAGCGAAAGTTTGATAGCAATGTGGTGTTGCGGAGAATTGATGTCATTTCACTTGTCTTGCCTGCGCGTTTGATTTGGGACCCTGGAGCTATTGGTGTTTCGTCAAATGACAAATTGCTTGAGGGCAAGCAATCTTTGGGCAGTGAGGATTTGTCATGTCCCCAAATTTTAATGTAATTTTTTAATTTAATTAATTAATTAACTGGTCCCAAAATTTAAATAATATAAGGACCTTTAATTAGTTACTTTAATTAATTAATATGGGGCTCAAGTTAATATTTGTATTTGTAGTTCCGATTGATTTAATATATCTCAGACCTTTTTTTTTTTAGTTTCCGTTGGTAAGTGTTTCTGTCAGCTATCTTTGTACACCCTCAGAAAGGTTTTCCCCGACGGGTATTTAAGCACGGCTTGTAGGTAGTCATAGATATACATTCTGATTATTTATTTTTGTACTGCGAATTCCCGTTGGGATTCTCTGTTGTTCACCATTTCGGAAGTGAAAGATCTTCCCTACTTGGAGTATCGGTTTTGGTGGAATTCAACCCTCACCCTATTCCGTTGCATGTAATACTTCGCTCGGATCTGGCAAGTCGGAGCACCATCTTTTGGCAATTATCAATTGAAGGTTGTTTGTGTTCGAATCTCTATTCTTGTTTGGCATTGTATAGTTTAAAGTGCAGATCTGAAATCATTTTTTCTGTACCTCCTCCGTTTCTCACAATACTCTGTGCAATTATCATACGACCTCCAAGCTAAGTCGTACCTCCTCCCAACCAACCGTATGGGCCCCATATACCCAACTGTACGGCCTCCACCTAATCACTGTACAAACCTCATAGTCCCTACCGTACGGCTACACTGCTAAGCATTGACCCAAAGCACTGAAGAAGAACTACCTAAAGCACTAGTCACCCGAAGCACTAATCGAAGCACTTACTAGAAGCACTAACCTAAAGCACTGGCCACCCGAAGCACTAACCTAAAGCACTAACCGAAGCACTAATCCAAAGCACTGCCCTAAAGCACTGGCCTGAAACACTAACCCGAAGCGCTGACCTGCAACACTGGCCACCCGAAGCACTAAGGGAGAACTACCTTAAGCACTAGCCACCTGAAGCACAAAGGGATACTACTTGGAGCACACAACCAGACTACCTAAAGCATACAACAAGACTACCTAGAGCATACTACGGGACTTCATAAGGGAACTCCAAAACAGAACATTACAGTGGTATCAGAGCAGAAACCTTTCCGGAGCATCTCTGAAACTTTCGGGAACATTACCGAAATTGTTCGGGAGCATCTCCGAAACTTTCGAGAACATTACCGAAACCATTCAAAACATTACATTTTTAACATTCTTAGTCCGCAGAAGGGTGCTATTTTTAAAGAAAGTATCAACATTAACAACTATCAATCCAAAAATCTATTTATACCGACACTATTTCAAGCAGTCTATATTTTTGGCTTGAGAAATATTTTTTGAGGAATCAACCATTATCAAGATATTTATTTTTTGGGTCTATTGTTGTGCAAGAGATGTGAGTTCTAAGGGAGAGATTATGATAATTCCTATCATCAGTCTAACTAGTGATCACATGGTTTATGATTTACAAAGTGGATAGAATATTTTATAATAAAACTTGCATGTCATGCAAGCAATTATAGCTGAAGTACAGGTGCAGAGAATTTCTTTAATTTACTTTAATTAAAAAAATTGTAAACCTTATAAATGAATGTCATTTTGCACTTAGTTTTCTAAAGATTATTCTCATACTTACTTGTTGCTAAAATTGCTATACAATATTAATTATAATCCAAATTTCAGTATTCATTCAACAAGATCTATAATGTTTATCTTGCTTCTAAATTGATATTGAGATGTTTTGTCTTATCTGTTATGGGTGCTAAGATGGATCAAACTGCTTCATATTGTATGCTTGTTCAAATGTGGCGACTGTGGCTTTCTACTGATCCCTTAATTTAATTTACCAGATAATTTGTATTTTGTATAGTTAAATTTATTCACCTCGCCTGTGTACTTGCACCATCCAATTTTTGTTTTTAGCTAAACAATGCAAGAGTGAAATCATATAGATTTTTTCCTGTCAGAAAACATAAAAACAAATTGTCTACTATTAAACCGTGTATCAACTTTTTGCCTTAGATAAATCCACAAAGAAAACACATTTAATTTATTCAATATGATCACAAATCACCCCAAAAGAAATTGTAAAGATTGTAAATAACAAGAATATATTGTGCGAATCGGATTAATTTTTATTTTCAAGGAATTTTCACTTATAATTTGAAGAGCAGCTCTACCACACATTCATTAAATTTTGTCACATTAGAAGGAGCAAAAAGTAGAATGTTAAAATTTTAAAGACCTTAATAATATTGTAGTTCCGAGGAAAGCAGATTCAACTAGAGGATAAAGATAATATTACATACCATTGGCATTAATCTCTCAGCTCTAAGTTAAAAGAGTATTCAATTACCACAAACTATAACAAGAATTATGACTCGTTAGTCAACAGACTTCAATCATGTAGAAAAGTAATAAGCACATAAACAAGTAGAAGAGAATATCCAACCAAAGGCTCCCTTCAAAGCAATGATACTTCAGTTGAAAAAGATCATAAAGCCATGAAAGTGTATAAGACCATATCTGATTCAATCCATTCAGTAATCATAAAATACCCACTGTGAGGAATAAAATCTTTCTATATGACCTACAAGGTGGTTGCAGTGTTCTTTGAGATAGACTTTATATGACCTAAAAGATAGTCACAGTGTTCTTTGAATAAAAATAAATTGACCTAAAAGGATTTCTTGTTGCGAGAAAAATGGAAAACACATCAACGATAGAGAGAGACAAGTTTACAAGCACTAATTTTGAGTTGTGGAACTTAAAATGGGGGATATACTCATAGACAACGATCTATAGGCTGTGATATATGGATCCAAATCTGCTACAATGCAACAAGCTGAGCAGCACAACGTGAACCAAAAAGCAAAAGGCCTCATTAGCCTTGGCTTGTAAGATTCCACATTAAATGTACATGAAGAAGCCCCTGCACAAGCCCTTTAGAATAAGCTGGGAAAAAAAATCTCCAGCTAAATCCCTGCTGATTCTAGTCATCATTATACTTACTATAATGTACATGTAGGATTCCTTTAAGACTTTCTGTAATGTCCCCATTTTCTTGTTCTCCCGAAGTGCAGTTGGTTTTAGTTTTCCAGGTTGTCAACAAGATCAAAGGGGTACTCCAACGTCGCCAATTGTTCAGATGGGCATCATAAGTGTAATGCCCTTTTCTGGAGCCTTTCTGGACACTTTCTCCAATACTTAAAAGCTTTAGTAAGTCAGTGATGAGCAATGACAGAATCAATTGCTATTTTTAGTAATATTAATGGAGTTGGTTTTGATGTTTATCTTGAGATTTGATACAATCTAGAGTTACTAAATTAAATAACGATAAGTTGTTGATTATAAAATTAAATTAAATATTTAACTTTATTGTTAAATTAGTCGATCTTATAAGGGACTATGGAAAGGCCAAATATTAATAAAATGCATAGTTACCAGAGTGTTCTTTTATTTAATAGTGAAAAAATCATTAATGGAAAAATAGGGGGAAAAGAAGTCGCAGAAAAATAGGGAGAAAGCAATAAACGAAAAAACAGCAAAAAAGCAATCCCGAAAAAATAGGTTAAAGCTTTAAAAAAGTGTTTTTTTCAATAAAATTAGTTGAACACTATGAAAGGAGGACTGGGGCTCTCATTTGGTGCGGTTGATTTGGTTATGTAATGCTTCTGATTTTGAAGGAGTTGTTGCTTCTTGTTGATTTGTGAGGACAGAACCCCTTACAGGCAACATTCTTTACGTTGTTGAAAGACACAATAAGAAAAAGAATTGGTGATTTCCTACAGAGATCACAGTTCGGCTTCACTTGTTTTTGATATCATCTTCTTCTTCTTCAGTTTTCAATGTTGCAGAGATGTGAGACCTCTCATGAGGAGTGATTGAGAAGAGTTTTCAGAATTCATTGAATATCTTGAGTCATTTCTTGCCGGCAGTACTATCTTGAAGAGGCTGCACTACACAAGGAGTGGTTTATTTGGACAAATGAAGGGATTGGCTAGGGTTTGAAAACCCTTGTTGTTGGGTTTTGGTGCGGATGTTTTGTATTCTGCTTTTCCAGCAAATGGGTATGATAGTTTTTAATTTGTAATCAGATTTTATCATCAAGGTATCGGTTTATATATGCATTGTAACTCTCTTTGGATCCATGTTATATTGTAATCGTTTGAAGTGGCGATGGTGACAAACACCAACTCATCTAGATAGTTGCTATCTCATTATCTTGTTCATGCTATCATACTGAATTGTGCTGATGCTGACTACCCCAACTCATCCAGTTAATTTGTCTTTGCATTGCATATGTGCATTTAATTAGCATGTATGTAATCTAAAGCTAACAATGAACAATAGTTATACCTTGCTACATCTGTTTTTAAAGCAAAATAATTAGGGCTGGCCATAGCAGTGATATCAAAGCTAGTTTTCCTGCTAGTTTCTTGGGTTTATCCACTGCATCTTAGTTTAAAGATGACCCACGGTTTTGAATGTTGCTTCCTATCAGATCATGTTAGATTTTGAGGCTACCCCATGTTGTCAACCTAATATGTTATAAATTTCAGAATTGATTCCAAAAGGTTACAAATAAGATGTTGATTTATTCAAGGTCAAAAGATGAAGACTTTTGTGGAGCAACCAATGTTACCCCAGTACTCAGGTACGTTGGGACGGCGGGACATTGGAACGAGTTTCTGGGACAGGGGGAAAATGGGCCTCATTTTCAGGACAGCAGGGGGACAGCCAGGGGACGATGGCAAGGGGAGGATGGGGCAGGGAGGAGTGTTGTATAGTATACATATAGAACTTGAAATGCTTGTTATGAAATGATGTTTGAGTAGAACATACTATATTAAAATACTTTAACATAGCCAATTGCAACATGAACTAGAACCATTGAACATTCAACATAGTAACATATTACATACCCAATAGTAACATTCAAAAAACAAAAGTCAAATAGAAATCCAAGTCCCCATACTAGTGGCAACATGGTTGCGCAATGGCAGAGGTGGGGGTACTTGGGTACGTGAGTACCTGCTGTGGGGATGTCTCGGGGAGGGGTACTCCAAGGTTTGGGAGGGGGGTGCAAGTCCCCATGTAACACTGGGAGCAACTACTAGAGGGACTAATAGAATAGAAGCAAAGTTGTCAAAGCTATACCAAGAGTTGGCAAAATTATGACAAGACTTTATAACAATTGCATAAGGAAGTGTGTGAGCATCCAAATTAGGTAAAGCCTCTATTTTGTGCTAAGAAAGTAGAAGTAAATTGAAAAGATTCTTCTAGTGCAAGAAAAGATGAGAAACAAACAAATGAAAAGAGGTTCACAGCAGATCATTCAAATGGAGATAGTGCCTTGATACAGAAAGACCATGTGACAAAGTTTTGAAAAGGCGAGCAGCTATTGTTGATGAGTTTGTGCATGAAGGGAAATACAAAAAGACAGCCTTGGGATTGAGTTCAGATATTTCCAATGATGATGGTTCAAATAGATATAGGTTGGATGATCGTATACAACCTTTGGAGAGGAGTGTTTATGAAGTCATCCGTGCTAATGAGTCAAGGAGTGACTCTCTCATAGAGGCAACCACTCATGAGGAAGACAACAGACACTTTATTTCTGAACAAAGCAATCAGCTTTTGACACATGGGATGTAGGTGTGTTAGCACTTAAGTATGATGGAGATCCTACTCAAGATGAATCTCGTTTTGATTGTGATGATGTTCTGATTTTTTATCATGATGCAAGTATGGAAGATAGCATTGACAATTGTGATGATGATGGCTAAAAAAATTGTAAGTC
Source organism: Cupressus sempervirens (assembly GCA_028749045.1). NCBI lineage: Eukaryota > Viridiplantae > Streptophyta > Pinopsida > Cupressales > Cupressaceae > Cupressus > Cupressus sempervirens. The sequence goes on from CM053784.1 coordinate 591,105,620, forward strand.
ATTAAAGACTACAACTTACAAAATTAAGACTTTAGGCAACATCCCATTAGATTTGTCTCTCCTCTCAACAATAGAGGAGGCTCCTTCTTACTGTGGCTTCAACAAGAACTTAACCAAAATTACAAGAAGGGTGATTCTCTTAATCAATTCCTTTCTTTTCAAGAATGATTTGCATTTAACTACTACCTTCTAACTTAACAAAAAGTGTCTTATTGCTACAATAATATTGGTGACCCTGGAATTGACGTACAAACAGTACCATGAGCAACAGTTTACTTTGACTTATTCTCTAACAAACTTCTAGCTAACTTTGACTTATTCAAAATTGCATGCCTAATGCACTTCAACCTGATTACATACTCCAATTTTGCACGCGATGCTATCACATGCAATTTAATTCTGTTTTTCCATTACATGTAATATGTCGATTACAAATTACAAATACATGATGAAAATATTCTAAGTGCTTGACAAGACACGACTTCTATTACATCATCCTTTTTGGTCTTCATGCTGCTAAAGGAATGCTTGATGTGCTCAAGTTTGGTGAAAGCATCTCGAACCGGAATATGGATATACATCCTTGATAGTTTTGTTGAATGTTCGTTGACCAATTTTGTCTTGAAAGCATTCTATGCTTAGAGTCACTTTTTCATCTCCTTGTAGGGTCTATTATGTGATCATGCTTGCCTTGTGTCCCTCTTTCTTCTTTGCATTCATGATAGAAACACTTTTAAGCAATGAAGGATGAAGGACCTAAGGTAAAACCAGCTCTTTAAATGGGGGGAAGAACTTAAGAAAGGGGTTTCTTGGGGAGGATTGCATATGGACTCTAAAGTATGGCTAGAAACTTTTGGGACAGCAAATGGACGTATGCATTTGAACCCAAAAAAATGAGTTTTTAGAGGGTAATGGCACATGCGGATAGCAGGCTTTATGCATGAAAAATGCGCAGCTTAACATTTATTTATAATGAATTATTATGTTTTCAGCATAAAGAAGTGTGGAAGTAACCACCATCATGAGTTTTAAGTCACATGGTAGTGATATAACAAGCGTGAATGAAGTATATGCAAGCATAAAGGTGGGCTTTATGTGTTAACACTTCGGATCGCTGCAAATGCATTTACATTGTCATATTGGTATGTATTTTCCAAGTGCAGCAAACTCTTGCATTTATACATGGCTAAGACAAGAAGAACAGGCATGTCCCTTTAAGGGACGTGTCTGTTCATTAATTTAATATTTAGATTAGTAATTCGACAATAATTATTATAAAATTACACACACACACACACACACACACACACAAATTGTCTAATGATTATTAATCATAATTAGTCATACCAATGTATCTCATGGTTAAATCAATCCAACTGAAGCTACAACATTAACATTCCCTCTTAGCTAGGGAGGATAAACATGTAACCATATATTACCTTGGTCCTTAATATAAGAATATCTTTGATAAGAAGATATCTGCCATTTACATATCACCTCACAATATCAATAGTAATGACCTCCTGAATGTCAAGTCACATGACATTCACCAAGTACTTAAAATATTCATAAGGTATGTACACACACATTCTCAATAATGCTTATCATATGAATAGCCATGGTTTGTTTAAGGAACTTAATCCACCATGCAAGTAATCTTCTATTGTGATCTGTTTAGACATCATGAGATGTCCATCTCAATAAAAGGCCATGGTCTATTTAAGGAACTTAATCCACCATGCAAGTTATCATCTATAGTGATATGTTTAGACATCATAAACTGTCCATCACAATAGAAGGCCATGGTCTATATCAGGAATTTAATCCACCATGTAAGTTTACAATCTATTATGATATGTTTCAAACATCATAAAATGTCTATCACAATAGAAGGACAAGTTACTGAAAGATCGTCACCTTTCAATAACTTCTACATATACAAGTGATAATCATTTAGAAGTCATCACTTCCTCATGATGTACACAGGGGTTAGGCCCATCAAAATCATACAGGAACACATAAGGACTTTCAAACTCCCTCTAAGTATCAATCATTTGAGCTCCTCATCCAAACTTGCCTTTAACGAAGTATTAGACTCCCTATGAATCTAATGTCAATTTCCCTTTTCTTGCAATAACATTATCAAGAAAAAATATCAAAGCAAATAACTCTTATGGTATGTATTGAAAATAAAAATAAGAGAAAGACTTCAATAAATAGATAAATGTAGTACTTAAGAAAAAGTACTTACCTCTACATTAATTTATTTTATTTTATTTTTTTAAATGTCAAATTATTAAATTAAAAGTTATTAATCTTATAGATTTTCACACACACACACACACACACACATATATATATATATTTCATATAAATATTAAGTATTATTTGAATAAATGTTTATTTCAAATGTTATATATATATATATATAGTTGACATATCTTTATTGTCATTTAATAATGTATATTAAATGTGAAGAAGAGAACTTAACAATTATACCTTAAGTTTACTATGGGTAAGTTTCAAGTTACATAGACTTAAAGAACTTGATAATCAAAATCATTGAAAGATTTTACATGGCTCATTTCAAACCTGCCAGCCACTTAAGAGTTGCATGCTTTAGTGGCGAATACTAGGGATATGCTTTGACTAGTTTGTACACCAATATATCCAATGGAATAACATGTCGTCCACGAAGTCAAGGATGTGAAAGGGCCCGAGCTGCACTTATCCTTATTGAGAAGTCGTTTCACAAAATCCTTAACTTCAGCAGAAATTGAAAGCCATGTTGTATCCTCAAAATTCAGTGAAGTTTTCAAAATAGCACAAAATATTTCTGATGAACAATGTGTGCCCAAAAAAAAGGCCGACAACAACATAAGAGGATATATGTTATCACTCTAATGCTTCATACATCTGCTTTTGTGCTATTTGATCAGTCAAGTACTTCTAGTGCACGCGATCTGTGGTTTGTTTGTTACTTTTGTTATGGACCACATGATAATTTTGTATTTGATATGGATTATATCTACTTCCAAGTGAGCTCGGGAGTCTTATGTAGACTATGTTTGTGAGAAATCACAAATTGTGGGAAGTTGAAGGTAATCACATATTTTGGGACTATGAGGGCACCATCACTAAGGCAAGTAGCTATGGAAACTTCTCTGCAGAAATCGATGTGACCAAGCAAGTCAATGTGATTTATAGTGTGACCTCCATAACGCAGAGCGACAAAGGAGCTCCTCATGGTGATGGCACACTAGTGCTCCTCATCAAGATTATCAAGAAAGCGAACCCTACCCGCCTGCCTCTCTAAGACCAACCCTCTCGCTGCTCTGGCTATCAAATGATCTACCAATGTTGTCTTTCCATGATCGACATGTGCCACCACTACGCATATGTTCACCACTCCTGTTCACACCATGTTTCCAAGTTTCCATTCTTCAAACACTTGCTTAGATTTGCTGTCTGCCTCTGATACCATGTTAAGATTTCAAATCGCTGCAAATGTATTTACACTGCCATATTGATGTTCCAAGTGCAGCAATCTCTTCCATTTATACATGGCTAAGACAAGAAGAAGAGGCATGTCCCTTTAAGGGACATGTCATGTCTATTCATTAACTTAATATTTAAGATTAATAATTAGACAATAGTTATTATAAGATTACACACACACACACACACAAATTGTCTAATGATAATTAATCATAATCAGTCATACCAATGTATCTCATGGTTAAATCAATCCGACTGAAGCTACAACATTAACATTATGGATGCAAAAGCATGTTGCAAAGTGAGCTCTCTTTCTTTGATGATTTTATTCAAGAACGGAGTTTTTGATCCTGACTGCATATGCAAACAAGATGAAGCACTTGCATATGCAAACAAGATGAAGCACTTGCATATGCAACTTGGAGAAATAAGACTAAAGATAGAAAGAGCACATATTATACATCAAAACAAATGCAAATCTGAAAATGAAATGAAGAGATTTGCAAAAACACAAAGAACAAAATTTACAGCTGGCCCTATGAATATCACAAGAAATCTCACCTCTTTTCCACAAATAGCAAAGGAAGAAGTCTCTTCAAATCTCTATGCAAAGTCTGAAATAAATCTAAGAAATTTTCTGATTTAGAAAAGATTGCAGCAAAGAGACATATATAGACCTTGAATCTTGACTCAATCCTTTGGAAATGAATGCATTTTGGAGTCAATATTCATTGCTTGCCAAGTATGGGAAGTTGGAGAATTAAAATGCACAAAAATAGCTACCATATTGACTCAAACAAATGCAATGTGCAATGGCAATTAAAAATGGTGTCTAGGGCATTAAAAACAAATTGAAGAGAATGATAAACAAGCTGCAAATGATAAGTAATGCCAAAGAACTCACCTTTGATATGTTTGGATTTGGTGGAAGAAAATGACCAAATATGGGCCATAAAAACATGCTCTAAATTGGCTATGAACACAAATCAATGTGTTTTTATTGCCAAAATCACCCAAGAATGAGGAACAACACATGCATTTGGCCAAAGAAATCTCCGTCCAGCCTTAAAATGCATAAGGAATGACCAAAAACGAATTTTTCAATAAGAAAGCATGTGCTTTATTTCCCAAAATCGCCACTATGTGCAATTTAATACCAAACGCATGGAAGGATGAGTAAAGACACACTTTTGGAGTCAATAACATCATGCATATTATGCCCAAACGCAAGGTAAAATGGACCAAAAATGGCTTTTTTTTTATGTCAAAAGCATGTGCTTTTGAGTCAAAAACCACCGATCTTAGTTATTTTATGCAAAACAACTCTTTTGGAGAAATAATGACAGGTTTTTGAAATGCAAAACCACATGCAAGTTAAAATACATATGCTTTTGGGTTCAATTTCCCCACTATTATGCATTTCAGTTATAACTCAAGTCAAAAAACATGTTAATGGACTTTTGAAAGCAATAAAATGTGTTATTAGGTTCAAATTCCCCACTTATAAGCCTTCAAGTTATTAAAGGTCTATAATAATAAGATTTGAATATGTAAAATCACATTATAAACCCCACTTATGCATGTTAAATTAATAAAAATGTGTTATTGCATATAAAAAACCCACCTATATGTATTTAGGACTAATATTTTATTTGCAGTGGGTTTTATAAGGTGATTTGCATGTGGATGATATGCAATGAGTGATAAAAACCCCACCTTTATGCATTTAAAGTGTCTCCTATAATTAAATTTAATAAATAACCATTTTTCTCAGAAAAATAACATGAAAATAGACTAAAATAAGTCAATTTCATTAAAACACTAAAAAATATGGTCAAATCAACTTAGAATGAGCTAAAATTTTTAAATGGATGTCAAGATCCATATTAGATATTTTTAATAAAAAATTGTGCAATTGCCAATAAAAGCCCACTTTTGGGGGAATTTTTAACAAGACATGTTGTCGCCCTGAAAAACCCTACATTTTCCTTTATAACTTGAGCCAGACAATTATGTTTGAGGCCTAAGTTAACTCAGAACAAGCAGAACTCCTTGGCTATTATCCTAAGGAAAAAAGAAAATTAAAAACTACTAACAAAAGAGGAAAAAATGAAGATCAAACAAGAAGATTGTCAAAAATCAAGTGATTGCAGTCAAAGAAGAAAAACTCATAATAACAAGCATTTACAGGGATAGCTTGACAGAAATTTTCAAAAAGAACACACAAATAAAGTTATATAAAGTACAATTCAGGGATGGCGAATTGCTTTCATGACACTTTACTAATACGTTAAAACAAAGAGGTTGCGCCTATGAATCCATGAGAAAATTGTGTAGGTCGCCACAGTTTTGTGAATTCAAAATTGAGGACAACGATGAAGATCTTGAGACTAAATCTGATTGATCTTTGCATGGGGCTAGCTCTAAGCAGAAGTTTAAGAACTTTGATGATTTGGATTCACATATACTGTAAAAAATGGTAATGAGGATGCACGAGAGACTTGGGACAGCTTTGGAGTCGTTGATGAAAGGTGTAACAGTTCTAATTTTGATATTCATCATAGCAGCAACTCTCTTGATTTGCATAGACATGATTGGAAGAATAAATTTTTGTGTTATATGATAACCCATTGTATGAGGCAGGTGTAGAGAAGACATGTAACAATCCACTTTTTGAGTTGGGTCATGGAACAACTCTTGGTTGAAGTGCTGCTCTTGGTGAAAATAGTAAGATATGGGATCTGGGAGAAGATTCAAGATTTGAGGAGTTTGGTCCAGCCTGTTTTTGAGCCAGGTTCACATTATGAGATGATTGATTACTCTCCTAGGAGGCCACCGGATATGAGATATGCAAATGAACAAACAGATGGGGAGTGCATCAGGAGTGTAATGACACTAGGAGGAGATGTTTCTTCGTGGTATTAATTCTTGGAGGCTTCAACATTTCAGGTTTTGAAAGGTTTCCAAAACATGTTCTTGAGATTGCTGAAAATTTCAGAACAGCAGTAAGTAAAGTCAGTTTCCAGCTTGTTTCTCATGTGCGTTTTGGGAAAGAAAGATATAAAAATGACATTTACAAACTTGACAATTCATCCTTTGCTTTGAGTGATTTTATATATCATATTAATCTTTCTTTGGGATTGGATTTGATGACTACTATTGCTCCTTGTATTTCAGTTTTAGATGCTTTCATGCATAGGCTACAAGAAATTAACAAAGAAGTCACAAATTCCATGATATGTATTCTGTTTTAGATGGCACTTGGAGTTCTGAATTGTGCACCTTTCTTAGGACATTGGAAGTCATTCTTGGTTGGGTATACATGCTTGCGATTCTCAACATGAAATGATGGAGCTTATTGGGGATGGTTGGTGTGAGTTTTAGAGGAATGATGATCAAAATTTCAGAATTGTTAGTGCTGTCCATTTCCTTACCAGCCATCTTGTTATTCCGTCAATTCATCTACAAATGGATTGGAGATATTTGAAGTAAGGATTGAAGCATTGAAGAAATGGTCAATCTTGGGATGTTACTTGGCAAAGAATGGATCAGATTTCAGTTTTGAGCTTGCTTTTGGGTTGCAAATCAGTCACTCCACTTTCTGGTTCTCTCTTATTCAGGGGAGTTGGTACAATTTCTTTTGTCAAGGAAGTAAAGTTTTTCAGTTGTAGATTGCTTGGAGGTGTTTTATAGCCACTCTCAAGTTATTTTTGTGTATTGCAATGCTCAACTTTCATGTTTAATAGTGGAGAATTCGTTGATATTTCTGTTGTCCTCTGTTTACAGTACTTAAATCGGAATGTGCTTCCCTGATTTCAGTCATGTACAACAGTAGTTATTATTTATTTCAAAGCTTCCAAACTCGTGGAGCTCACCCCATGAAGGGTTTGTATTGTAAGCTTCCACATTTTACCTTTGGAGGTTGGTCTAGGACAGCAGACTTCTTTGCGCTACGGTGCATCTTTCAGAGGACTTTGGAGTTGTAATCATGAATGTTAGCACCACTGTCCACTCTCCGATCAGATTACATATAAGTTCAAATTTCAATTTGCAGATAAGTTGTATGGTTTCTTTAGTCCAACAGATGACTAGTTCTTGGTTGAGGATTTAAATTTAATAGTAGGTTCATTAAGTACACAAGTATCGGTCTCATTTTTTCTGGGGCTGTTTACAAAACCTTGCCAAAAAGTATGCTGATGTAGGCCTGAAACCTTAGTTATAAGCAGGGGATTTGTCAATAAAGCTGCTGCAAAAACTGGGTGTGATTTGTGATTTCCAAGTAAGATTTTGAGAAGCACAAAGTTAAGGTGCTCAACAACTGGATACTCTGCCCTAATGTGTAGTTGCACAAAATGTCTCTAAATTCTACCTTTTCACTTTCAGTTTGCATTGAAGGAGATGATCATAATTTCTTCTTTGGGCTTAATCCTTAGACTATCCCGTACATCTTTTCAAGTTTTTATGTCCTAAATTTTGAAATAAAAGCCTTTTGAAAAAATTCACAATTTACAAGCTTTTCATTTGGTAAATAATTTTTCTAAATTGTCTTGGCAGAGTCTGCAGAGTTCCCCCATCTCTTGTCTCCATAACCTATTCAAACCTTCAACCTAAAATACTGAGATTGACCATTTAGACTTCCGTAAGAAATAATATTTTTAACCGTGCAGTGCTATATAACTTCATATAACCACGTGCCTACGAAAAATAGAAGCAAAGTGTCCTTCGTGGAATTGACCCCTTAGAGCCTGCCTCCGATTTTATTTTCTTATCTCCTAGTTGAGGCTGGCCTAGGCCAGACCAGGTGTCCTTTCCCTTAACGATGTACTTTCATTGTTTGAAAATGCATTGCCGAATACGATAACCAGAAGGAAAGTTATCATAAACAAGGTAAAAGGTGAAAACAGAGATGTAGTCATGCATAGAAAGCCTATACTTTCCACCGGATAGAACAATGGAGGGAAACTCGACATTAATTACATACTCCATCCTCGCAAAAGTAACTTTGACCGAAAGGTTTATCCCAAGGAGATAACGTGAAACTGACACGGCCATTTAATGCAATGGCAGAGAATCTCACGTTCATCTGACATTTACATCAAAATAATCTGAAATACTATAGCAGGCCTAAAGGCGAATTAAATTAATTCAGGTGGAAGGCAATATGTAGTGGAGAATAGGATAAACTAAACTACAGACGAAAATAATAAATTAACAAGAGCAATGTCGCTAAAATACCGCCACTAAAAATAAACCCCGACTTTCACTGTAGCCGTAGGCTAAGCACATCATTTAACACCAGGAAGTAAAACTGAGGAAACGGAGTCATATTAAAACTAGATACACAGAGAGGAGCAAGGGTAAGAAGAAAGAAGTTACTGGGCTAAGTCGCCGAGCTGTCGCAGTATCCCAACAAGCCCAGCCATAGCCACCCCTTCCAGCAACACATCAGACTCATCCTTCCCTGCCGACCTGTACAACTCCGGCTTCGCCAAACTGTACTCATTTCGTATCTCATATCTTACCAGAGGCATGATCAAGCAATGTTTTACTCACTGCTTGATGCAAACCAAAGCCGGACCGCCGAGAGCGCTTAGAAGATCAATCTGAGCACTGGAAGCAAAATGTAGTGGCGAAAACCATTATGCAATTAGCTGGGGCCAATTCTACAGTGCCGAGAAGCCAACGTAACCTTCAAGTGAGCTCCTGCTCTGCTGTCTAAGGGGATAATATGGGTCTGAAGAAGGATTATGTAGCATTCGGGCATTTCCTAGTTGGGGTGCAGAGAAAGATCCGTGAGGTATCATTGAGCTGTTGAAAATGTTTATGATACTGGGCGTGAAAGCCAAGACAAATAGGCCTGGATCAGAAATTAAACAAGCTTTTTATATGTTAATGGCATTGGCGGGATGAAGTGGAAGACGGTGTCACGTACCCGTTAGTTCAGACAGCGGTGTTTTGGTTGAAGTGAATGTGGCATTTTTTATTACCGACTGACAAATTTACTTCATAGATAATTAAAAAGTTGCATACGGCCATCAACTTTAGCCTGCCTTCACAAGGAAAACCAAAAAACGAATAAAAGAAATTGGATTTGAATAAATATAAATAGAATAACAAGAGAAAGTAAGTTGATGTTAGAATAAATGGTGATTTGCATGACATTCTAGGCATTGCTTTTAATTAAAGTCAATAGCTTAGAAAAGGAACCAATTGGCGACATGTGGAAATGGATACAAATTAGAACCAACAAGAAAGAAAGAAAGATGAAGTTAGAATAAATTGTCATTCAAATGGTTTTTTAGCTTTTAATCAAAGTTAAATATTGTGTAGAAGGAAGAAAGATAGAAAGATTGAAGTTAGAATAAATTGCCATTGGTTTTCTAGCTTTTAATCAAAGTTAAATATTTTGTGGAAGGAATCAATGTGGGCATATGAAAAAGAGGAAGAAATGATGGTGAGAAATTAGAATGGGTGAGTCAAGATTAGGTGGTTTGAATAGGAGAGAAAATGGAGTTAATTTAGTTATGGTAGTTAAGACAAGGACAAATAATGAACATATTTCATGTATTATTAAAAGTTTTACATATTTATCAACTTTGTAGTGTCAGTGCATATTTTGCAACCGACGGTTTTTGCAAATTTAGTCACAAAATAGAATGATCAGCCACAATGTGTGAGACAAAGCCTCTCCTACCTTAAAGGAAAGGCTCTGCCTTCTCACTGTTCCTTGGATCAACTCAAGGTGAGCAAGAAGTTGAGAGATTTTATAAGGGATGTCACCAATATTCTTTCCTCTTATCTTTCATGAGAGAATTCACTTACCGAAGGAGCGAGTATGTGCAAGATTAAATCTTTAAACTACACTCAATCTAATAGTTGGAAACAATGATACCAATAAACTAACACCAACTTAAAGGTTGATTGAAAAAGTACCAATTTGGCTCTAAGTCATGTTTTAGTCTATACTATAAGAAAAACCTCTACCGTTGGGGCATAGAGCTAGAAGTAGGGAAATCCTAACTATTTTTGTGAATTTGAGATAGTAACACAAGCTACAGTCAAAACTTCTAGTCTATGTATTACCACAATCTCTCTTAGTCAAAGCTCGGGCTCTGATTACTTCTTAATTCACTATGCTCTATTATTAAACACAATAATAACATGAATCAAGGACAATAGGCACAAATTACAATCAACGCTTCTAATTTTCTCTATTGCAATTACTCGCAATCAAAGTTTCAACTTCAATTGTTTCTTTGCATTCACTTTTCTTTCAAATTGGTACTGTACAATCAAAGTTATGCTTGCACAAGTTTGGCAAAGTTTTCTTATGTAAAAATAAAAGATGAGATTTACAATGAGGGGGGCACTCCTTATATAGGAAAAGAAAAGAAGAGAGAGAGAGAGAGAGAGAGAGAGAGAGAGAGAGAGAGAGGTAGCAACTCAACCACCTTGACCCGATAAAACTAGGAAAGAAGATTTATTAGACTACATGTACTAAAAGGTTTGTGTAATCAAATTGCATGTAATTGTGATTACATGTAATCTTATCTTCAACGACTACAACAATACAAAGAAAATGTTGGAACTGTTGAATCAATCATGTAGATTTTCATAAAAGACTTTGTACTTGATAATGCAATTGTGGATGATCGTCTGATCGGGAGTCCCTATATTTTGTGCCACAATATTCTCTTTGATAAATTGTCAATTATAATTTGAAAGTCAATGCAATCAAGTTATAAATTCTCTTGTAAGAGTAAAAAAGTAATTTAATTACATTGATTAAATTATATTTACTCCCTTCTAAAGATTTTCATTTATGCACTTACATTTACATTTAATAATTACATATTAATTATTAAATGTATTTTACCTCTTAGGATTTCCCTTTTACGTTTTATGATCTCCTTCTATAAGGATTGATCTCTCGTACTTTTTTTCTTATTCTTTTAGTTTGATAAATATATTCTTCCATATTTTCATAGCCAAATCCTTGCCTTCTCTTGTCTTTGCTTCTCTGTGACAGGTTCTTGCATGTAGGTGTTCTACAGGATCTATGGATTTATATTTCTCAAACCCCTCATGGTATCAAAGTCAAGTCTCCCGAAGCTTGTTCATTTTCGAAGAAAATGAAGGAACAAGGGTTTGTTGGATCAAATATGGTATTTTTTATAAAAATTGGGGGGTCACGATTTTTTGGTGCACTTTGAGCAAAATAAACCTCACTATTTTGCTCACAACGCCAAAAACTCGTATTTTGATATAAAATTCATAAAATTCAAACTTTGCAAGAGAGGCAAAAACATTTTGCCATCAGGGTTGCATGACCCTATGCACACACCCCAAGGTGCATTTTCATCAAAAAAATGAAAATTTATTTTTTAAAATACACGAGGTTATTAAAAAATCATGTCACCCATGCGCCGCTCAATGGCCACTGCAATGTCGCAGAGCACAACCTACCACCGACCCAAGTGCCACCTCCTCCCATGCCACCACTACCAAAAGCCCGATCTATAGCCTCTGTCGAAAAATGCCACCTGTGTACTGCCCAAGCTTCACTCAAAACCTTCAATCCCTACCTACAGTCATATGGTTGATGAAGGGACTTAATTTTTTTGGCTCCTAGGGGTTTTTAGGTGGTTTTGTTGCCTTAAGGAGTACCTTGTGGTTTATTTTCCATATCTTGAGCATACAAAGGTGTTTTTGGGCAAATGATATACTGTTGAAAATCTTATTTGAAGACGAACGCATTTATGGAGTCTTTTCAAGCCTTTTTTTTAGGCACATATTTTTTTCTATTGAAGCCAGATGATCTTTTTTGTATTCTCAGGGACCATAATTTGCTCATTTAAGCTTTATTTTTTTATTCGAAAAAAAAGTGTCAAAAAACTATTCTCGAGCACTTACCAGATTCTTTGTTCTTTTCATTAGCAAGATTCCCACGTACACGAGATCTAATTTTGAAGCCTTTATTTCTTTTATTTTCTTTTCAACTTTCAAATTGTACTCGGGTTTGGTTTTTTTAATTATGGGCAGTGTTTCTTTCTTACTTTATGTCATTTGTATTAGAAAACCATATCTATAAACACAAAAAAAAAAAAAAAAAAAAAAACCCTTCTACATCTTCTGTCCAGTTCTAAAAGATCACTAATAAAATAATAAAAATTTAGAATAGTTGAGGTACAAATCATAGTATGGTAGAGTCATCTTTTGTTGAGCCACTTTCACCCCACAATTATCACCTCTAGAAAGTTGGTATGACAAGACTTATTAGGTCACGAGGGTTATGGTCATGTTTGTATGAGGTTCAACCTCAGTTCAGATGCCCTTTTGAGGTTATGTAGTACACGAACAATATGGATCGATGGGCTTGTTATATTTGTATGTTACAAATAATCTTCTCTTTCATCTCAATGGTTGTACCACTCCTTAGGATATATGGTTAAAGTTTGAAGGATTTTTTGGCACCATCAATGAGTTTAAAGCACTTTAGATTGAGGCAAAATTGACTTCATTAGTACCTTATTTGTTTCCCTCTATCGAGGACTTTCTGATGAAATTAAAACAAAGATATTTGCTAGAAGGTTGTGGCAAGAACAAAACTAATCAAGAATGTATTTACCTAATTCTAACAAATCTTTGAGGGAATTTTCAAATTTTCTCATCTACTTTTCACTCTACTATGGATGCTTTTGGTCCTAGACTCACCATGCCAATATTTGAGGTTTTTTTTTATCAGTTGACTAGAGACCAGGCCAAGCTTACACATTTGGACTCTTTAACAACATCAAAGTGTTAAGATTATAGCTACAGTCAGATTGATTTAATCTTAAGATGCAATATTGATATATATAGTATACATATATAGTATATATATAGTATTATACATATATATTATATATAATACATATGTTATATTGTGATTTATATTGTTAATATATATTAACTAATAATGATTAATCATAGTTGAGACATGTCTCCTACTCTTATATTTATAAGAGATTAGGATATGCATTTGGAACATATCTATAACAATGGCAATATAATTACATTTGCAGAAATGATCCATGCTACTTATCATGGTATTAGAGCAAGGCTACAAATGTAGAAAAGGAAATGAGAAAGAGAAAGATTATAATTTCCTCCTAGTGTGGATACTCCTTTGTTCATCGATGGCAAATGGATTAGGAGTCTGTTAATGATAGCATAATATAATTGGTTGTCAACTAACAACTGTAATCGAACCTACCTTCAAGGTGGCTTATCAATCTCCATTAGGGAGGCATGTATTTATGTAAAAAAAATTGACAGTCTTTGGAGACTATCAACTTCATCTATCACTAGGAACAAACTGTTTCTGCTATCGTTGATTATTTCAAGCCCATCATACTCTATGTCCACCAAATATTTTGACCTAAGATTGGTTTTTTTGGTGGTGGTGGTCTACTATAGAATTTGGAGTATGGAAATGGGACTTGCAAGTCTTGTGTCAAATTGTTTGATAGTACAAGCACTTGTTAGGACCACTTTGAATATGGCATCTATGTGATATGACATCAACTCAAATATATGCAACTCACCTTTTATATAACACAGGATAAGTATTGAAGAATTATAATATGATTCTATATCTAGTATATGCAGCATCTTTGTGAGAAGTCTTTTCGTAGCTACGATTAATATGAGTATGGTTACGTGCAGACTATATTGTCAGATCTATTGAAGCAATGCCCATGATAAGCTTGTCAAAATATTGTCATATGCTAGTCCAATGATGGCATCAAATGTTCCTAAGATCATCAAAACTGAATGGTGGGATATGAGAGTTGATAAATAATATTCACCAACTTTTTCTAATATCGAAGAGCTATAACTGTTGGTAGTATGTTTGACAAGAGTCACATTTGAATTGCAAAGTTGGTGAAAGGGAAGTAAGTCTTCCACAGATACTTCATTAAAGTTGTATGGTCAATATCATCTATGAAATATTAGCAATCCCTACACAAGTGTGACCATAAATCATAGTTGGTAAGAATGATTAAGAGTCAAAATTAGGAAGAGATTGATAGATTTTATGCAAAATTAAGTAAATGTTGATCAAGACAATAATGGCGATATACCTACACATAATGGAGAGGATTAACATTAATGTGTAATCACAGAGATCAAATATACATCAGCTTGGTAAAACTTGCTCAATACCATTAGTTACAAACACATTCGATGAAAATTGTATGTGTTCAAGGTGCCAACTATTCACATGGACAACATAGATACAAATCAATAAAACCTTTTGGATGAAAAGGTGGACATCATGTTAAAAGAAAGGAGACATACTAAATTGTTGAAGGAGATCATTATAGCTTACTGTCGATTAGATAGGAAGGAGTGGATGACATTGGAGAAAGGAAGACACTCAAATAAGGATTTCAATAATCACCTCGCACCTACCAGAAATGTCACCATGAGAAGCAAATAAAGTGCTAAGTGGATGAGACATTGAACATTGCATGTAGACACCATCATACAATTCAACATTAGATGAGATCTCATCTTTGAGTGGTAGCTACATCATTTTTTCCAAGAGGGACCCATGCAAACGACAAGGGGCTATTAAGGAAGAGGGAAGTCTCTTCATATAAAACATAAATAAGGAGGAAGTGCACACCAATATCTTGGGCTTTGATGGATATAAAGATTGGGCATGATTTTAGGAAAACAAACCAGTCAATATCCTTCATGAACTCAGACAAAAAACTCACACGAGGAGTTAGAATCAGGAAAAGATAATTAGGAGTCAATTCTCAAAAAAGAGGTGATAAGAGAGAATCAATAACACTCTTAAAGTCAGTAAGGAGTTATGATAAACTAATTACAATGCCTTATGAAAGAGAATAATGGACAAGGATGTCCCAAGGGCGATACAATGAAGGAGACTTTCAAGACATTTTTTTATACTTCAACCCCTCTTTATTTATTTATTCTTCCTTCATGCTCTCCAGTTTCATCCACAATAAAGAAAGATGATTGAAAACACTAGATGTGAATGTTCTTCAAAAAATCATCTGAGTAGTCTTAAGATGATAGAACACAATATTGGGGCAATTGTAGACTAGAAGGCTATTGTGCATTATTTCAGTCATGGACAAAATGTTATGAGTGTGGGATTAATAATTAATAATAATTAATAAAGGAAACACAGCTAAGGAGAGGGTCAACACAAACTCACTGTAAAGATTGGCATAAGGAATACTAAGGAAGATGTCTATGAAGAATACTCTCATGCTTCTATTTATAACTGAGAAATTTGATTACTTCAGGATATCGATGAAGTCTCTTAAAGATAACTCATCTTAATATAAGATATATTGTTTAAATAGCCAATATTATATTATAAAGGGTTGTGATCCTTCGAGAAGAGATGGAAGTAGGAATAGACATGCCTATTGGAAACATTTTATATCAAATACAAAACGCAAATGCATATTAGCAAATTAGAGATAACATCTCAGGATTGTAGAGACCAAAAATGAAATGACGATAAACAAAATTACTTATATTGGAACATTGGAGGATGTATTCCTTCTGAGATCAATCCATTTTGGTGCGAGCAACAACTTCTTAGTTGAAGGCATTCATTAAGGAGTTCATGATTCGTCTCATGATGATCATTAGACACTTTCTTTAGTATTATGCTCTCGTTCTTTTCCTTGACCTCAAGGATGATTCTTTGTAAACAAGGACAAAATGAAGTTTTTCGTACTTCACATTGTGGGAGGAATAATAGTCAATCTTCCATTCCCACTTTTAGAGGGGAGATGTTACATTATCAAATAATCTAAGAAGACAATTATGAATCTTCATGTGCAGATAAGTACTCTTATTTTTTACACACACTCTCTCTCTCTCTTGTAATTTCTATACATACTATAAAATTATTTGCCTTGATCTTTTCCTTTATGTTTGAGGACATTCTTATAGGAAAATAAAGTTAGTACTTTACACATGCAACTAGATATTGTGAAAACTCAACCTAATGATAGTAGCTCCAAAGACCCTAATTGTCAAGATGGATAAAATAAGGTTCTTGAAGCAAACATCTTTGATGGTTGAGATTATGAGATTCTTCCACATTAAGAGGGAGTATAACACTTCTTTGAAGGCAATGCAAGAGCTTAGAAGATTGAAACTCAAATGGAGTCTAGGAATACATGTGTGTGACTTTATGATTTTGATGGGCCTACTCTTGAGTGCATCATGAGTAAGTATTGACTTATCACTAGAAAATCAAAATATTGATATTAGATTTAGAGTGAGTTCAACAAGCATCCTTGGGTAAACAGAGCTTTTGAGGAAGTAACTAGAGAACCTGACTTCCCAAGATCAATGTAAAGAGGGAGAATTTTGAGGTGCAATCCTTTGTAAATGATATCTTCTCTATGAGGAGAAGTTCTAAGAATTTATTGTAATGTATTATTCTCTATGAGATAGAATTGAGGTGAAAGCCTTTGTACCACCCTTTGACCTGGTTCATGGTGGTTACTATTTCACATATGATATGAAATGAATGGTGATAATCTTTCATTGACATATATAAACAAAATGTAACCATTGTAAGGTGACAATCTTATAATGGTAGACCTGTTATCATGACATACTTCATTAAGTTGTTGTTCCAAAGTGTTGGAAGTCATAATAATGAACAAAAGGTAACTATTGTTAGGTGAAAAATTTATCAATAGTTGATCTATCTCCTAACACCAAAATGTGTTGGAGCAAGTGTTATCATGGTTCTTCAGGTTAGATTTTGTCGAACACCTTAATAACCAACTTATCATGGTTCTTTGGGCTAGATTTTGTCGAACACCTTGATAATCAACTCATCATGGTTCTTAGGGCCAGATTTTGTCTTACACCTTGAAAATAAATTTGTTATGGTTCTTTGGGTTGGATCTTACCAGACACCATAATGTATATCTATCATAGACCAAACTTAAGGTGGTGTTCAAATCTTGTATTATAATTACTTTAATTCTCTCAAGAGGGAGTGTTGAGAAATTTAGCCTTGTAGTGAATTGAAGAAAATTCCATATATGTAATATGTGTTAATATATATGTGTGTATTGATGGATTTATGTTGATCTCCGTAAATATGCCATTCTAGGAATATCACATTGAGATGATATATCTCTATATGCTGGAGAGCATATTGTGTTCCATAACAAATCCTCCCTAGCTAAGAGGGAGTGTTAAGATTATAGCTACAGTCGGATTGATTTAATCTTAAGATGCAATGTTGATATATATCTATATCACATATATATAATATTATAATTATACTACATATACATAATATATATTATACATATATATTGTTAGTGTAAATAATTAATTATTATTACATTTTACTTAAGTTTACTTAGGTTAATGCATTATTTTATTATTTATTAGTTAGACACCTAGGAGTATGCATACTCATATGAGTTGTCTTATTGACAACACACGAGTTGGCAACTCTAATTTAGCACATGATATCTACAACACAGGAGTTTGCATATTCATTTGAGTTTTCATGTAGACAACATAGTTGTTTGAACTCTACTTAAGCACATGGTGTCTACAGCATCTTTTTATGTAACACACCCATGTAAGCTTATCCTATCATCATTGCACTAACTTCTATGCTCAATGGAGGATAATCCATTCTTGGTGGACACATGCTTAGTTGTGAGGCTTATCACTTTGCTAACTCCTAGTCAGTCTAAAGGCCTTTATATGCAGGCACTCCTAGTGTGCATGTACATCAATTCAATGTCATATTGTTATTTTGTCATACTTTATTGGTCCATTTTGTACTAGTGCTTGAGCTTATTTATCTTGGGTGATTTTGCCCTAAGGTAAAGTCTTACATGGTATCAGAGCCATAGGAGCATTATTTCATAGCCGTTGGAGACCATTTTTGCTTCACCTCTCGAAGGATCACAATTCAAATCTAGAGTATTTACAGTTAATGGGAGTGTCTAGAGCCAAAATGGCCCTCACCATTATGTTTGGAGCATCAATTCGGTGAATTTTTACTATAAATTTGCCCACCCCGGGCCATAGTCAAATCTAAGGCAAATTTTTTTGCAAACTGGAACCTGAAGGCCCAGTTTGGGAAATTGGTATGATCTCTTCAGATCTGTGCAATTAATTTTTCAAATCTAAATATTTTTGCGTCTCTGCATTTTTGCTTTTCAGATTTGCATTTTATTTTTGAAATTCTATGAAAAAATTGGCCTTTTAGGCCAGTAGGAGAGATTTTTTGTAGGATAAGATTGGAGCTTGTTGGTGCAAATCAAATATTGGCATCATATTTAGAAGGTCAAAAAACCCCCAAATTGACTTTTGATTCATTAAAATCAGACATCTGAGGTGAAATCTAGAGTTGATTGATTTTTAAAGGTGCAATGACGATGATTCAGATAAAATAATTGCAGAGATGATTTTCAAAAAACAATATCTCCCTCATACAAACTCCTTTTTTCGAGCAATTTTTTTTTTCTTTTGGGGTAGAATTTCATGATCTAAACGTTGGTGTAGGATGTTTGAGATCTTTGTTCTTAAATTTTTGTACAAATTCCAAATCCTAATTTTTGCAAATTCAAAGGCGTAGTTTGGGCTCATCTTGACACATTTTTATGTTCCATTTTTTTTTAAAGTGAATAATTTTTCATCTACTTTCCAGATCTGCAATCAAATTATAGGCTTGTGTGGACAAAAATACCACTCTTAGAAATAGGTCCTTTTTTGCATTGTATTGCTTTGATCAAACTTCAAAATTGTCGTACATCTAAGCTACATTACTAAGTACCGTATTTGAACTCCAAAAGGAGTTTGTAAATAGCAAAATTAGAAGCCCACTTTTGTCCATTTTGACAACTGGCATATTATAAATGCACAACATATAAAGTGCCAAAAGCATCATTTTTTTTTTCGGGGGGGGGGGGGGGGGGGTTCTTTGATTGAGTGAATAGGGGGTATGTGTCTTATATTCTTGTGTCTCTCTTTCTCTCTTGTTCTCTTTTAATTTTTTGCATCATGGATTCACCTAAAACTCCACTTTTAACTTCACATAATTATACTGCATGGTAAGATATTGTATGGAGTAGACTAATGGAAAAAGGTTTAAATCTGTATGTTGATGGTACAATTGTAAAACCCACCAATGCTAATGTACAAGTTGATTGACAAGTTAAAGACAACTAGGCTTTAGGAATTATTAGGAGTTGTGTTCATAGAGATCTCTTCTTCCACATTTCCAACTTTAAGGATGCTAAGGGTGGTTAGGAGAAACTTGAAGGTTTGTATGGTAAGGTGGATGAGGAAAAGGGATTCCAAATTGAGGATGATCTACTTCTACTGGATCCTAAGAATTTTGACACAATTCAAGACTATGTCAACAAAGCCAATGAATTGAGAGCACTACTTAAGGATTGTTGTAATCCCACGAAGGATGATAGATTGACTCATCACATCTTGAAGAGGCTACCTTTAGAGTATGCATCTTTTGTTTTGAGTTACAACACTCATAAGTTGACCATGGGAAGTACCTTCACTAAGCCTTCATTTGATGCATTTGTAGAAATGTTGATGTTGGAACAATCCAAGTTGATAGATATGGGAATTCTCAAGTCAACCAAGTCTACATCACCAGTGGCTAGTAATAAGAACCAAACAAATCAAGGTGGAAAAAGTTTTACCAATAGCAAGAAAATGCAGTTGAAGCCAAAATCACAATCATAGACACAACAATCTTCCTCCTCACAACAAGGCAATTCTTCTTCCAACAAGAAGGGAAACAACAACAAGAAGGATAAATTATTTTGTGTATATTGCAAGAAACCAAATCATGATGAGCATCACTACAAGACTAAGAGAATAGATGAGTTGAAAAACTTACTTAGGAAGAACAAAATTAATGTGCCAAATGCTTCCAAGGAGTCAAATCCATCCACTTCACAAGGAAAAGGGAAAGCATTTATGGCAAGTTCAAGTTCTTCAGGTGAATGGATTCTTGACTCAAGTGCCTCACATCATATGGGTTCTTCAAAAGGACACTTTTCTTCATTAAAGCAATCTAAGGTACCTCACATCTTTGTTGGGAATGATACACAATTAGAAGTTGAAGAGAAAGGACAAGTTGAGATGGAAAATGGAGAGTTCAAAGATGTTCTCTACATTCCTAACCTTAGCACTAATATCCTTTCAATTTACTAAATCCCTCACTATGGAGGTGGCAATAGAGTTGAGTTCCTTCCTGATTCAGTAATGGTGCACAATCTTAAAGATGATTCATTGGTTGTAGTGGGTAAAGTTAATCATGACACAAGGCTTTATTCTTTCTCCACCTTTGTGCCTAAGTCTCCTTCACATGCCTTGTTCACACAATCTCAATCACAAAGTAAAATATGGTTATGAGCAATATGGACATCTTGCCTTCCACTATCTTCATCAACTTAGCTCAAAAAATATGGTCAAAGGTCTACCTACAATCAAATTTTCTATAGGTGAATGTTCAACTTGTTCAATGGAGATGCATCTAGAAGAAAAGTATGACAAAGGGAAGTCTTGGAGAGCATCAATTGTTCTTGAGTTGGTTCACACGGTTCTAGTAGGACCTTTTTCAATGACATCAGTTAGCAAGGGTCACTATGTTCTCACTTTCATTGATGACTTTTCATGCTACACATGGGTCTACTTTCTTAATCGCAAGAATGAAGTGTTTGATAAGTTTCTAGCTTCAAGAGTCATGTTGAGAAGCAATCAACTAAAGCCATCAAGGTTCTCCATATGGACAATGGAAGTAGATATGTGAACTCAAGACTTAGAGGCTTTTGTGAACTTGAGGGTATTGATCTTTAGAATCTTGTAGCATTTAGTCCACAAAAGACAAGTGTTGCAACAATGACGATTAAAACTCTTAAGTCAATGAAAAGTTGCATGATTCAAGCTAAGTCTCTTGATCCATCACTTGAAGCCAAAGCTATAAGTAGTGCAAATCACATCCTTAATAGGTCTCCTCATAACGTCTTAGATGGAATGACTCCTTTTGAGGCATGGTGCAGAAGAAAACTAGTTGTGAAACACTTTAGAGTTTTTTGTTGTCTAGTATGGGCACACATATCTTCAAGGGAATGCAAGGCACCACCACCATGGCCTTGTACTTTTATTGGATATGACGAAAGTGTTAAGGCATATAGACTTATGGATCCTGAGACTCATGAGATATTCATAGAAATGAATTTTAAGAGAAAAGTTCACCTAGCTTATCCTCTAATCCTCTCTATACTTCATACATTATGGAAACTGATAGTGAAAACAGTGATAATGATTTAGTATGTTCATTGGTTGGGAATCCTTCTGATAGACGAAGGACAAGGTCACAACATCAGCGAATTCCACATGCATACATTGCTACAATGATAGGTCCATGTAATTTAGTATAGTTGGGTGCACCTTTTCTTTCGATTTCAGAATCAAGGGATGACTACATGATAGATATTCCAGGTTTGTTTGTGGAGTCCTACATAGTAGATTTGGGAGACATTATTGATGATATACATCTTCTTTTTGATGAAGAAGATCCTTCTTTAGTTGTTGCAAGGGAACACTTTGATCCTCTTGTCCATTTTCTACATGATTAATCTTACAAGGTCGATATGATTGTGGATCCTTATGTACAATAGTTGCAAGAGGTCTCTTTATCATTTGAGGAGATATTTGGTTCTTTGGGATATGTTCTACATTAATCCTTGCTAGATTTGAACTTGTTCTTTTTAGTAGTGTTGGAAGGGGCGACCGTTAGTATCGACATAGGGATAGTTGAGAAATTTTTAGAGACACCATTCTGATGTAGAGCCACACCTTGGAAAACTCAGGAGGAATCAGTCACTCAACTGAGTTGCTTCAAGGGGCATCTACAACCTTCAGAATCACACACAAAAATCAGATTCAAAACAAAACTTTGAAAATAAATCCCCCAAAATTTCTTCTTGCTGCCTCCAAATAGACCTGCACTCAGACCTGAATAAATTTCGAACCAGAAAAGATTTACTCAATTCAACCATTGAGATTTGGCGTAACTAGGTTTCAAACAACATATAATTTTTTTAGAGAAATCCAACGGTTCAAACCCGAGATATTGACCACGCATCAGAGTACATTTTTTTGCAAAACATTGCTTCTTGCTGTCTCTAGATAGACCCGTGAACAGACATGTATAACTTTTGAACCAGACAATATTTTCTCAATCAAACCATTGATATTTTGCATAACTAGGTTTCAAACAACATATAAAAATTTGAGAGAAATCCAACGGTTCATTTGGGAGATATTACCCATGCACTAAGACTAATTTTCTGCAAACATACTGAATTCGACCCAAAACTAAAACTTTTTAAGATAAGAAAAATCCGTTCAAAACTCAGACCATCGAAAACTTGCACAAAGAAAAAATAACAAACATTCCATATCTCTCCAAATTCGATTCCTCACTTACATAGCCGACTGGATTTTTATTTAAAACTGACTCTCTTTTTCTAATTAAAGGATGTGAAACGTTTTCTTCTTATTTAGAAAAGAAGAACATCTTCTATCCAAAAAAAAGGATAAGAATCTGAAACGTTTTTTCTACCAATATAGGACAGTCGTTTTCTAAGTCAGGAATATTCCAAAAACTGCCTACTACCTATTATTGGATTCTAAAAATCATTAAACACTCCACCTACGAACTAAAAAAAATTATTCTAATTTAAGATCCACACACCTAGTCCTAGGTGGCTATATCTGGAGAGCTTATCGAACTGCTACTCTAGGTATGCCACCACATGTAGGACGTTATTACAAACTTCAAAAATTAAAAACATTTAAAACATAACATTAAATTCCCTATTACATTTTCAACAATGTTGCCTCCTATAGTGTTTCTCTTCTGTGCCACTGCAGCACATTCATCTTCAAAATTCTTTCTACACATTGGGGAAGCATCTCATATGTACCTAGAACATTGTTTCTTCCTAAAGGGAGGAACATTATTCAATAGTCATGGATCAACTTTTACATTCATTTTGGAGTAGCTATCATTGATTGACATTCTAAACTTGGGAACAAGACTACCTTGTTTCCTTTCTTCTTCTTCTCTCTTATGGAGGCAACTTTTTCCTCTTCTGAGGTTTTATCCTTCTCATACTTCTCTATTGTATGTACATGATGTATGTTGTAATGGGGGGGGGTCTTAATTACTCCATCCATCCATGCATCTTATTTTTTCATCTCTCTTTTTTTTTTTTGGGCAGGGGGTGTGGGGGGCGGGGTTTCCCATGAGGTTTTCCCTCTTTCTCCATTTTCAAAGAGATTGCATTGCATTTGTACACAGGTACCTAACATGGCCTAGTAGCTGAGACCCATCATGCATTTTCATTTTAGCTTTCGTGAGCTTAAGTGCATTCCCCTAAGTTGCACTTAAAGGTGGGGGGGGGGGGGGTGTTAGTGTAATTAATTAATTATTATTACACTTTACTTAAGTTTACTCAGGTTAATGCGTTATTTTATCATTTATTAGTTAGAAACCTAGGAGTATGTGTACTCATATGAGTTGTCATGTTGACAACACAAGAGTTAGCAACTCTAATTTAGCACATGGTGTCTACAACACAAGAGTTTGCATATTTATTTGAGTTGTCACGTAGACAACACAGTTGTTCACACTCTAATTAAGCACATGGTCTCTACAACATCTTTTTATGTGACACACCCATGTAAGCTTATCCTCTCATCATCACACTAACTTTTGTGCTCAATGGAAGATAATCCACTCTTGGTGGACATGTGCTTAGTTGTGAGGCTTATAACTTTGCTAACTCCTAGTCAGTCTAGAGGCATTTATATACAAACACTCCTAGTGTGTATGTACATTAATTCAATTTCATATTGTTATTCTGATCATACTTTATTGGTCCATTTTGTGCTAGTGCTCGAGCTTCTTGATCTTGGGTGATTTTACCCTAAGGTAAATTCTTACATATATTATATATAAATCATATGTTATATTGTGATTTATATTGTTAATATAAATTAACTAATAATGATTCATCTTAGAGACATGTCACTTCATGAGACATGTTTGCTACTCTTATATTTATAAGAGTTTGGGATTTACATTTGGAACATATCTATAACAATGGCAATATAATTGTAGGGCCCATTTGCCATTGCACCAAAAGCCATGACTGTTAGTGAACATGGAACACTGCATAATTAACCACCTGTGGGCAGGGGAGCGTGTCGCATCACCCAACAATCTCCCCCTCGACGCGCATACCAGGTGCTTACACGGGTCGGGAAGGCACCGGGGAGATTTGAACCCATGACCAAGCCAAAACCAGGCTCTGATACCACTTGTTAGGATAAACCACAAGTATTAAACCGCTTTAGGGTTATAACATGTCGGCCATATGTAGTGCTGGATGATACTCCAAAAGCTGATGTTCCAGCCATTCCTCATGATGTGCAACAACTGCAACAACAAATACCACACACACCAGTGAATGTTAGACGGTCAACAAGGCCAATTAGACCTCCACAAAGGTTTTCTCCCTCTTTGTATTCTATTTTACTTACTGATGCTGGTGAACCTGAAAGTTATGATGAAGTTGTGCAGGTGGATACTAAGATTCAGTGGGAGTCTGCCATGAAAGATGAAATGGACTCTTTGCTGAAAAATAAGACATGGGATTTGTGCAAGTTGCCTGCAGGTAAAAAGGCTTTACAGAATAAATGGGTTTACAGGTTGAAAGAAGAGGAAGGAGGTAAGAAAAGATTTAAGGCCAGGTTAGTTGTAAAAGGATTTGCATAGAAAAAGGGAATTGATTTTGATGAGATATTTTCTCCTGTTGTTAAAATGACTTCTATTCGTACTGTTTTAAGTCTTGTGGCTACTGAAGCTTTGCATTTAGAGCAGATGGATGTTAAAACAGCCTTTCTTCATGGTGATTTGGATGAAGAAATATATATGGCTCAGCCACAGGGTTTTGAGGTCAAAGGTAAGGAGAACTTAGTGTGCAAATTGAAGAAAAGTTTATATGGCCTGAAGCAAGCACCTCGGCAATGGTATCTGAAATTTGACAGTTTTATGCATGAGCATGGATATAACAGGTGTCATTCAGATTACTGTGTTTATTTTAAGAGGTTGGATGATGATAGCTACATTATTTTATGTCTATATGTTGATGATATGCTTATAGCTGGGTCTAACATGCATCATATTAAGGGGCCAAAATGCCAGTTAGCACATGCATTTGCTATGAAGGATTTGGGGGCAGCAAAACAAATCCTTGGTATGAAGATTTGCAGAGATAGAAAGAACAGAACATTGACGCTATCTCAAGCTGATTATGTTGAGAAGGTGTTGCAACGTTTCTCTATGGAGAATGCTAAAGCTGTCAGCACACCTTTACCTGGTCATTTGAAATTGACTAAGGAGATGTGTCCCAAGACACAGGAAGAGGAGGATAAGATGTCCAAGGTACCCTATGCTTCAGCTGTAGGAAGTTTGATGTATGCTATGATATGCACTAGGCCAGATATTGCACATGCAGTGGGAGTCGTTAGCAGGTATATGAGTCATCCAGGTTTTGAGCATTGGAATGCTATCAAGTGGATTCTCAGATATTTGAGAGGAACATCCAATAAGTGTTTACACTTTGGGGGCTCTACTACTGATTTACAGGGCTATGTTGACTCAAATTTGGCTGGGGATATTGATACCGGGCGGAGTACTACAGGTTATGTCTTTACTGTTGGTGGGGCAGCCGTGAGCTGGGTTTCTAGGCTACAGAAGATTAATGCTCTCTCCACTACAGAGGCAGAGTATGTTGCTGCTACAGAGGCAGCCAAAGAGATGATATGGCTTCAGTTCTTCTTGGAAGAATTGGGACATCCTCAGAAGGATAATTATTTGTTCACAGATAGTCAGAGTGCCATTCATCTTGCTAAGAATTCAGCTCTGCATTCTAAGACCAAACACATACAGTTGCGGTACCATTTCATTCGGTCAGTTTTGGAGGATGGACAGTTAAAGGTGGAGAAGATACATACCAATGAAAATCCAGCAGATATGTTGACAAAGGTTGTCACAAGGGAGAAGCTAAACTCCTCTTCAGCTTCAGTTGGTCTTTTAGACTAAATGTAAATAAAAGAACAACAGAGTCCAGGGTGGTTTGATCCAGTGGGAGCCCCATGCGGTAGTTGTATTGCTACAGGATCAGTCTCCAAGTGGGAGATTGTTGTTTAGTGTGGAGCCTGATCAGTCCCCAAGTGGGAGATTGTTAGATTGTGGTGACTGATCAGGAAAGTACTGTACATACTTCATAAATAGTGGGGTTCGGGGCATCGGCCCGAAATTTTTTTTTTTTGAAAGTAGCCGACATGGTAGCCGACATATTATGGCCGACATATGGCCGACATGTTATAACCCTAAAGCAGTTTAATACTTGTAGTTTATCCTAACAATAATTACATTTGTAGAAACAATCTGTGTTACTTATCACAAAGAACCAAGCATTGGTTACCCAAATATCTACAAGAAAGCATAAGTAACAAACAAAGCCGAAAATAGATTCAACTGACAATGAGCATTCCTCCAAGCGACCTCCAAAATTAGATACCAATAAATCCTCTTTGAAGGGTAAACCTGTTAAGTTTGGTGAATCTTCCTCCAAGACTAAGAAGTTTACAGGTGATCCTTACATTTTTGTGGCAAGGAAGGACTTTCAATTTCCAAGTGTTGGAAACATCTTGAGGCATTAGAGGAGGTCATGCAACGACATAGTATTTCTTCTTCAAAGCCACCATCTCCTCCTTCAGGGAAATGACATACTCTTTTTGCACAAGCTTCATCTTCTCCTATTACTTGGATCATTGATTCGGGTGCTTTGCACCATATGAAACACCCACTTGATTTGGTTACCTCACTTTTTTTGAGTATTACCACACAAATTACAGTCAGTGACTCTACACAACTTTCAGTTTCAAGTTCTAGCACTATTTCTTTAGAGGGTAGTTCTCTACAGGATGTTCTATTAGTTCTAGCCATTTCTATGAACCTCCTATATGTCTATCGACTTTGCCATTATGTTTCTAGTAAGATAATTGAGTTCTCACCACATGATGTGGTTATTGAAGACCTCCATGATCTTGATTTGATTTTTGCTACTACGAGTGTTGATTCACAGTCTAACTTATATCAGTTTGATGGCTTCAAGAGATCCAATTCTACATGTGTTTCTCTTGTTTCTCATGTAGACATAGTGAGCAAGCTTTGGCATGAGCATTTTGGCCATGTTGACTATAGATATCTATAGTAGGTGAGTACAAGGAGCTACTAACTAAGTTGCCTCAGATCTCTTGTACCACTAGTATTTTTTGAGGTTGTGCACATGGAAAACATCACAGAGATCCCTTTCCAATGGGTAGATCCTCACGTGTTAAGGCACCATTGGAGTTGATACATAATGATCTTATGTCATTTCCCACTCCACCATTTTCAGGTGCTCAATATGTGCTCACCTTCATAGATAACTTTTTTAGATGATCATGGGTGTACTTCTTGAAGTACAAGTTTGATGTCTTTGATTCATTTTAAATCTTTAATACATTTGTGGAGGAATAATATGGTCTTTATGTTAGTCATATACACACTGACAATGACAAGGAATATGCGAATCATTCTTTCAGATATTTTTGCACTAAGCATGGTTTACAACATCAGTTCACAGTTCCTCATAACCCTCAACAAAATATGGTTGCTAAGTGAAAGAACAAAACATTACTTGAGACAACCAATTATATGATACATCTCGAGCTATGAGTTATTCATTTTGGGTTGAGGCTATCAATTATGCCAATTATATTTAGAATTAGATGCCTCACAAGGCATTGCAACATTATTTGACTCCTAAGGAGGCTTGGACCTATGTCAAGGCTGATGTTTCTACATTTCATGTTTTTGCTAGTGAGGCTTGTGAATTTATTCCAAATGCTAGGAGGAAAGCCATGGGGAGGAAGAGGTAACCACTCACATTTGTTGGCTACTATGAGGATGTAAAGATGTACAGGTTGTTTGTGTTGGATATAATTGGTTAATTGTGTGTGTGTCTTTGATGTTATACAAATGTCATATCAGTTGAGAGTCAATGCATGCCGAGCTCACTTGGTCAGTGAAGACAGTTGTCCTAGTCTACCGTGTGTTCCTGAGTTTACTCTGTGTAGAAGGCAATTTCTACCAAACTCACTCATGCGTCGAAGGAAGTTAAGTATAAAAGAGTGTTAATTGAGCTCACTCGGTTAACGAAGGAAAAGTTGAATAGAGTTAGTGTTAACCGAGCTTTTGTTGGTTAACATAGGAAATCGCTTCAGAATCAGTTTCTACTAAGTTGGGTCGGCTACCAAAGGATTTTCTTGTTTTGGCATGTAAAGCTCAATTAATTTACCTATTGATTTGAAGCCGACTAAGGTGATGAATATTGGTTATTCTAATTTGTATTTGAGCCGACTTGACAATCTGAAAGGTATAAGTAAAAGATCAAGTTGTGATTTCAAGTGTGCGTGTGAGATGCAAGTTGAATGAGTTGAAAGAGATAAGAAAGGAAGAGAAATTGAAGGATAAGCAGATATCCTTGTGGAACAGAAAAGTATTATTTAATTAGGAAGGATCAAGTATGGACTAGAGCAAAGATCTATAATCAGCAATTTAGTTGCAACACAATTAGGTAATTTCATTGTTACTCTCTAACCATTGTAGCAATGATCTAAAATCTCTTAACAGAGTTGGTTTAATAGCCAGTTGTAAATCTTCTAACAAGGTGGCAATTCCATTGAATTATTTCAAGACCTTTTGCAAGGCCACTCTTAACAGAGTGATTAAATCCTTTAACAGGGTCACACCTAAGAGTGTGTTTTGTAACCTTTAACACGATTGGCTCCTAATAGGGCTCACTTTAGAAGAGTGAAAAATAGCAACTAGTTACATTGGTGGTTTTTCCCAAATTAGGTTTCCACATTAAATCCTAGTGTCTCATGTGTTCATGTTATTTCTTTCATGCTTGCAAGTAATTACTGATAACATCTTAAGATTCACTAAAGTAATTCACACTCTGTATTTATTGAGTAACAACAATAATCTATTTTATTAGTTTGAATTTTATAGTTGACATCTAAGGGATCTAGATTTATTTTAGTGGTAACTAATTCTCCCCCCCTCTTAGTTACTCCTCTTATATTTCCAACAGTTTGATCTGATTCCAAAGAGGTCTTGTTTCAATGAGATGTCTAGTTTGATAAGCGTTATCCTCAGATAAAACCTCCATCACCAGCTTCTCCCTGGCTACCTAGTATTTCCTCTTCTCCTCTACAAGATTATGTATCCCCTAAGGAATATTTTGTGATGATCCACCTTCCCCACCTTTACCAAATTTTTAGTGAGTGCCCAAGTGCGATCATGATATTGTTGATATAGCTAGACCTATGGTAGGAGATCCTTCTAATTCTTATCACACTCATGCTCAGACATCTGGTACTAGACTATTGATTCATGCCATTTTAGATGATTAATAACATTTTTCACAAGTGATAGGACATTATGAGTGGGCTAGGGCTAAAGATGAGGAGTACTCTTCTTTGATGAAGAACCACATTTGGGATCTTTGTCATCTTTCAAGAGGAAGAAACTTGGTTCGGTGCAAGTGGTTGTACTATACCAAGTTAGTTGTAGATGGTTATATTGACAATTTAAGGCACATCTTATTGTGAAGGGGTTTTCATAGGTGGAAGGGTATTGATCACTTAGAGACATGTTCTCTTGTTGCCAAGATCAACTCTATTCACCGTGTACTCTCTCTTGCAACTTCTTAGAGATATACAATATTTTAGATGGATGTGAAGAGTTCCCTATTGCATGGAGACCTACATGAGGAGATCTATATGGAGAAGCCTTAGGGTTTTGTGCAAGACTCTTCTATGGTGTGCAGACTTAGTAGGTCTTTGTATGGTATCAAACAAAACCCTCAGGCTTGGTATGACAAGATGAATTTCTCCTTGCTTACACCATAGTTCACATGCTATCGTTCCAATCCTATAATATACATTCAGTGCAATGGGGATGATGTGGTGATGCTTTTTTTGTATGTTGATGAGCTCATTATTATAGATAGCTCACCCTATATGATTCAAAATTTTCAGCGAGCTTTGAAAGAGTAGTTGAGATGACAGACCTTGGACTTCTACACTATTTTTTGGGCCTAGAGGCTATTCTATCTTCATATGGGATAACTATACTCCAATAGATGTATGCTCTTGATATGCTTTAGAAATTTAACATTCTTGATTACAAGCCTTCTCCCACACCTTTTCAATCGGATGTTTTTTTATCTATCACTTTCTCTACTACTAGAGTGGATGCCATTTTATATAGATAGATTGTGGGTAGTTCATTGTAGTTGACACACATTATTGGCAACATATATTCAAAATTTCATTTATGCTTTTAGAGTTAGAAAATTGTCTAAGTGTTAGATAGTTTGCAACAACACAAAGACATATATAATGTGTACAGACAACACACTTTGAATTAGCTTATTTATAGTTGAGGATAGCTTTATAAAAATTTCATGATGATGTGGTTAAGTGCGCATATGTGTACAGACAGTATGGTGCAAGTTATAGTTGAAATACTAGTACGTGTATTTGATAGAGCATAACAAAGAATTGAGTTATATGACTTAAGGAATAATTTTGGTAACAAAATAATTACTAAGTCATGATGAGCCAACTTTGTGTATATTATTCCATAAGCTATTTTATATTATACCAAGCATGTAAACACATGAAGACTGATTGAGTAAAGAATTACTAATTTGCAAAGTATAACTAAAGATCTTATCTTGTGCAGATAATAGTGTGACATATGATAGATGTGGAAGTTGTATGATATGTGAACTATTGTATAGACAACTTGAAAGATATATGAGCCTTATGTGATGTGAGATTTGATGTATGATTAGAGCAAGTGTGAATTACAAAAATGAGAAAGTATTGTATGTATATCTATTCTTGTGAAGAACTTTATTATATAAATGCATGTTAGGGTAGTGGGCTCTTCTTGCATACATTATATTTGATTTAACAACTCCTAAGAGGGTTGAAGTAACTCCTAATAGGGATGAGGCTTCTAACAAGGACTTCAGACACTATATGTACTTCATAGACTCCTAATAGGGTCAATATCCTTAACAAGATCCTTTTGTTTAGTGAATCATCTCGTGGGTATCATCCCCACTAGGGTTTTCCCTTGGCCAGGGTTTCCCTAGTTAACAAATAATGGTGTTATGAGTTCTCTATGTGTATTTTTATATTTATTGTTTAGCATTGTTGGTTTACTTTCATATGCAAGTGATAAAGTAATTAACAATATTCAATTATGGGCAAAAGTTTGTAGAATATTGATTCACAACACCCCCCCTCCCCCCCACTCCCTCTCAGTATTATCTATTTCTAACAATTGATATCAGAGCATAGTTACTTTGAAGAAGCTTAACAGCTTGAGTAAGATCCCTCTGGATATGGAAACGTTGAAGAGAAACGTTGAAGAATCTCTTGAAAAGATTGACCTTCTTATAGAAGAAAGAGATAACTTGAAAGATAGGTACAAAGATGCAAAAGTTTACATTGGCAAATTGAAAGACAAGATTGATGATCTAAAATATAGTAAGGAATCAATTGTACAAAATAATGACAATGATGAAATAGGAAATCTCAAGAAAGAAATTGAGATTTTGAAACATGAGCTAAAAATTATTGAACTTAAGTTAAGTCTTAAGAAAGATAGTAGTAAGAATGAACTTGATCTAAAATTTGAGAATGTAGACCTTAGATCCCATTTGAGTCAAGTAACATCTGAGTTATATTCTATTAAGATTGAGCATGTAGAATTAGAAAAGTATAATATCATTGTAAAAGGAGAATTGACACAAGCTAAGCAACAGTTAGAGAAACTTTATTCCAGTAGTGAGAAGATTGATGAACAAATATTTCACCAGAGACCTTCTTATGGTAAGACAAGACTTGGATATCTTATTGGAGAGAAATCAACCAAGAAATTTGAAATTAGAAGAGAACCAAATCCAGTTGTTGTATCCCCTAAAGAATCTAATATGAGTAAGGTATAATCAAGCACAATTACTAAAGTATCAAAAGAGTCTAAATTAGTTGATTTGTTAGCAAAGCATTATGAACCTAAGCAAACATAGCAAGTTGATAAATCTAAGAAAGATGAACCACCCAAGGAAGTGAGACATGAGTTCAGAAGTAGATGTTTTATATGTAATGAAGTTGGTCATATGAAAAGAGATTGCACAAGTAAGTCTTTTAAACCTATTACTAATTTCTATTGTTATAGTTGTCATGGTTATGGACATAAAGTAGTAGATTGTAAGAAACCTAAGTTTGATGGTAATAATGCAAATAGTAGAATGTTTAGGAACACTAACCTTGCAAGTAATGAAAGAGGAAGATCACAAAGTAGATCTAATGAAGGAGGAAGATCTGATGGAAAAAAGAAATAGTTTGTGTGTTACAAGTGTAACAAACCTGGACACATTGCAAGGAATTGCAAAGCACTTGATAGTTAGAATGGAACCAATCAAAGAAGGAATGCACCTATATGTTAGTTATGTAAAACCTTTAGACACATAGTGATATATTGCAGAATGGACAAAAGGAATTTCAATGGGAATCCTAATAACAAAAGGAATAACAATAGAAATGGCATAAGGAATGGAAATGGTCATGATAACAGTCAAAAGGATGCAATCAAGGAACATGTTGATGAATTTATGGAAGCATTTGTGAAAGCTAAGGATCCATAAAGTTCTTATACTATTTTGGGTGAACAATATTTCGATGCACCTGATGAGACATTGAAGTCAACAATTGTTTGTGACTCATCCTATCTGAATTGAGCAGTTATAGCAAAGATAGAGCATCAGTTGGTCAGAACTGATGATAGAGAAAGGATTAAAGTTGCACAGTTAATAGAAGATAGAAGACATATAAAGGAAGCTATGGTCAAGTGCACAAATAAAGATACGATCTCAAGAAGATTTGAGAAAGAAAACAAAGTTACTGGTAAACATAGACAAATTTTGAATTTTCGGTAGATATGCATTTAATGTGTAGTTTGATTTGGAATGATTTAAGGATTGCAAACAAAATTTTGAGTACCATTTGATTATGTGAAGAGTCTAGAGCAAATTGAAGAGAAATTTGACAACAATTTAGAGTGCAAAAAGGAAAATTTTGAAGCACGAAGTTACAGAAGCCCTAAACACAATTTTAAGGTATTTTACGAAGCTCAAATTAAGTTTTTAGTGCATACAATAAGAGATACAATGGCTATACAATCAATTTATGATGTTAGTGAAAGGACAAGATATATATTCAAGAGACATCCATTTGCTTCTTTAATGCATAATCTATTAGGCACATTTTCTCAAATCCTACAAAATGTTTTTCATGTTGAAGACATTAGAAGTTATATCCATTACAAGATTGAGAGTATAGGAGATGAAGCTATACACAAGGACTTAGGAGTCATGTGTAATAATGACCTAATTTTGAAGTTTGAGTATATGCACCTAAACAAGTTAAACCTAGTGAAGTATATGTTCTATACTGAGTTTGATAATCATGAGTGGACCCAAATCATTATGAGTAGGGTACATGATGAAATATTTTGGTCAGGAGATGCATATGTCACAATTGATAATGACCTAATTCACAAGGTCACAGGACTAAGTAATGAGGGATGAAATCCTGTAAATGAAAAGAATGTAAGGAAGACAATTGAAACAAACCTAAATACAAGATTTGACGGAAGAAACATGAATGTTGATACAAATCATAACAAAGGAGTAAAGCTATTAAGTAAGATTGAAGGATACAAGTTCAACCATGGTTCAAGGGTTAACTCTGTACTAGCTAGATTCTTGCATGTAACTTATGTAATGATAGTTCAAGAAAAGAAAGTAAATTTGTGTGAGATAATCAGATTACAATTGCTAGATAACATTGCTAAATTAAAGAAGAACAAGAATGCAATATTCAGATTTGAGTCCTTGTTAACTCATTTATTTTTCTATACAACTAAGAAGTTCCCAGGTATGACTAATTGGGAGAGCAATGAAGTTGGTATCTCAATGCTATAGATCAAAGTTGGAGAATGTTAGGGATAATGACATTGATAGAATGATGAAATTTTTCTAGATTGAAATGAAACAGAGGTACAAAATACCTACCTCCATGGTGGAGAAGTATAAGGATGATGTATGCTTCATGGAGGAAACTAATAACACTTGCGTCGAAGCTGTGGAAATAAGGGTAAAGTTCATGGAGCCCATGGGATATGAAATGAGTGCAAAAATTATTAAAGGGTATGTGTAGATAATACTTCTATCTGAGAAGGACATGCCCTAGATGGGGAACCTATGAAGAGAAGATAAGAGAAGTTCATTCTAAACTTCATAGTAAAGAGATAAAGAAGGGTGTGGAAAATAATATTGACTCCATCCTTAAAGAATCAGGTACGACTCATGAGGAGTTTAATTAAATTAAAGGAATTGTACTAGAGATGAAGGCAAGTGGACAATCATAGGTGATAGCAACACCACCTATTTTTATTACAACACCTTCAGTAGGTGTAACTATAGTTGAACCTAGTGCGTAGGAACCTTATGTAGCAATTCGACGAGTGCAAGCAGTAAGAACACGTAGTGATTGTAATACCCCAAAATTGGCTCATTGCCATGATACCAATTCTGGTCTATTTCTGATCAATCCTAAGTCCTATTTCACTAGGCAAATTCTTATTCTACTACTCGCTACTTGACTTAAATGTCAGATGCAAAAAACCCTAATCTGCATTCATCATGCTTATTATTTAATTCCTATAGTATTTACGCATATTAGTTACATTAAACCTATTGATTAATATTTAATTTAATTAATAAGTATTTATACTTTAATTAAATTAAATTATATCCTAAGGCTAATGTACTATGGAATTAAATTTATTTAATTTAATAAATATGCCTATTTTAATTAATTAAATGAAGAACTTACTTCTAATTAATTAAACAAAGTTATTTAATTAAATGGGAAGTCATTCCTAATTAATTAAATGAAGTTATTTAATTAAATAAGAAAAGTGCCTCTAATTAATTAAATAGAATTATTTAATTAAATGAAAAAGGTAATATGAGAACATATCTCATTTTATTAAATTAAATTATATCCTAAGACTAATGTACTATGGGATTAAATTTATTTAATTTAATAAATATGCCTATTTTAATTAATTAAATGAAATTATTTAATTAAATGGAGAACTTACTTCTAATTAATTAAACAAAGTTATTTAATTAAATAGAAAGTCATTCCTAATTAATTATACGAAGTTATTTAATTAAATAAGAAAAGTGCCTTTAATTAATTAAATAGAATTATTTAATTAAATGAAAAAGGTAATTATGAGAGCATATCCTATTTTATTAAATTAAATATCTCACCAAAATCTCTCTTCAGTTCAAAAAAAAGAAAATTTTAATTCACTGTTGATCAAAAAGGAATTAAATCAGTTAACTCCTTATTCTACTCAAATTAAATCAGTTAACTCCCTTTAATTTGGAAATCTTCCTTTATGACTGAACTTCACCTTTAATCTTGACCGTTGATTGAAATTGATCTCAACCGTTGATGGATTCCAGGAAAGTCTATTTAAGAGACCCTCATCTCTTCATTTTGGGAGGAGGTTGAATGAGAATTTGATTCGAATTGTTGATAGATTGTGCATTCATTTGAGCTCCTTATTTTCATAAGATTTTCATTGTTAGTTGAATTCTCATATAGATTTAATATGCATACATTTTAGCATAGCTTTCTTTTACATGTTTTTAGATTAGAATGCATTTCTCATTCTAGATTAATCTGCATAATCATATAGATTAATTTTCTTTTAAATCCTTCGTTCTTAGAGGGTCTAGTTGCTTAACACCTCAAATATGAGGATATCTAACAAGCAATTCCCTTTAGATAGAAGGCAACAGGTCGCCTTGCCAGCTGATTTTCGAATGAACAATCCAATGTTCATTCCGGGATGAATCCGTAAATAAAGATCATGTTGAAGTGTGTGTGTTAGCAAAGGCCACATATTCACGCATACATTTCTGGCGCCCACCGTGGGGCTTAGAAATCAATTTTCTGGCCTCATTCTTTTTGTTTTGCATTTTAGTTTTTTATTTATATCTTGTTTTGCAGGTTTGTCTTGTTGCAAGTTTGAAGACACTTCGAGAAGGCATCCAACAATGATGAGAAAATGAGCATTTGAGAAACCTCTTCCTCTTCTCCTCTTAATCTTCTTCTATTTCTCTTCTTCTTCTTCTTTTTCTTCCTTCTCATGTTCTAAAGTTATTAAAAAAAAAAAAAAAACGTCTTGGGGTTCTTGAAAGATTTGATCATATCGTTCAAACGGTTAATTATTTCAATTTGAAATTTTTATTGCATATTTGACATGCAATCTGCAGTTTACAGCCAAAATTTCAGATTTATTTGATCAAAAATGAATTTTTAATAATTTTTTATGTATTTTCATAAAAAGCTTATTTCGCAACTCAAATCATTGAATTTAAATATGAAAATTTTAGTATAGATTTGGGACATGCTGCGCAGTTTACAGTAAAAATTTCAAATTTATTTTATCAAAAATGAATTTTTAGTAATTTTTTTATTTATTTCATAAAAAAATTATTTCGTAACTCAAATAATTGAATTTAAATCTGAAAATTTTATTGTAGATTTTGGAAATTCTGCAAAGTTTATAGTAAAAATTTTGGATTTTTTTGAGCAAAAAATGATTTTTTATAATTTTTTTAATGTACTTTCATAAAAAAATTAATTCTTAATATAAATCAAAGAATTTCAATCCGAAAATTTTATTGAATGTTTTTGAAGCTTTTTTTAGACTATAGTAAAAATTTTAGATTTTTTGGATTAGAATTCTATTTTTAATAAAAAAATTTATGTGTTTTCATAAAAAAAATATTATTAACTCATGATGCAAATCTTGGAATTTTAATCAATAATTTTTATTGTAGGTTTTTTATTTGGAAAAAAGCAAGGAAGAAAGAAAGGTCATCCAAATATGACAAAAGAAAGCAAAAAAATAAAATAAAAATGCATCTCGCTTTTGCTAGCTTCGAAAACAGCACAAGAATTGTTAAAAATCAGGTAAAATCTACTAAGCGCATTGCGAGGATCACCAGGTAACCTTCCTCAGCTGATAAAAATTCATTTGGAGCTAAAATGAACATCTCTTGTATCAAGCTTGTGTGTATTTCCTTCCATGTTCTCATTTTACAACACATGCATAATTTGATACTAGGTTGTGATCTCTATTAGTTTCATCTAGCAGGCTTAGTTACTAGTGATAGATCTAATTAGCTATCTTGGGTTATTGGACTCGCTAATCTGCTGGCCCCTCGTTCCACCCTGTGGTTGCAAGATCAACACCACGTTAAAGGGGAGGGGTCTACAGGAAATAAGCATTAAATGCTCCACAAGGCAACCCTTTTGTGCTTTTTAGAATTCACTAGTTTTTGAGTTGTGGACTTGTGTTAGCTTGTGTGAGGGGTTAAATGTTCCACATCTTTGGACTCACCTCACATTAGTTAAAGCGTTAAGTGTACCACCTTGTGCTCTTTGATTGCTTTTGGATAGATTTGCTTTCGAAAATTCACATCTGTACACACATAGTAATTAAGCCCCCATGAACACTATTCGTGGATCTTGAGGGAGTGGGTTCCTAGTGAAACTCCTCTCTAAGACGGATTCCTTGTAGGTGGGGAGGATACTTTGAGCATCTCGCAGATAGATGAATATTCAACTTGTTGATTAAGGCATCCTTTCTCCGGAGAGGTTGATAGATCACTGGGAGATGATATCATAGATCTTTAAGAGATAATCTTAGTTTAGCGTGTCAGATTAATCTATCTACTTTGATTGGGATAAAGGTGAAAAGGTGTCAAAACCTTGAATCTGGAAGCTAAGTCCCCTTGTGGTATACTATTGTGAGTCGGTCACCTTTAGAGAGGGTTAACCATAGCAGACAATCCCTCTATAAGGAAAACTGTGATGACGGAACCTCAAGCGGTAATAGCCATTTTCGCCATGGTAGTGACAACCACTATATAAATGTCCTTGTGGAAGAAATCTCCACGGGTGTGGTTCATTGTGGGTTGTCAGATCTCCCTAGCAGCTCTTGAAGATTAAGTTCTCGGACTATGTCAAAACCTTGGTGCGCCAGGATTGGAGGTCACCCCTGTGAGTCATAAAAGTTGCAGAGTCAAACCATTACTAAAAACCTTAGAGAGGCCAATTTTTATTTTCTAGAAGATATATGTGTGATTACAAAACCTTTTGAAAACATACATAAATAGCTCTCCTAGGGATTAACACAAAATAAGTCACTTGATTGTTCATGCGCAAGGTTGCTTTCGCCCTTGCTCATTGTTTTTAGACGTGCTTGAAATCACTTGCTTGCTGTTCTACGTGCCTATTTATCTGCCTGGTTACTGAAACGATCAATTTTATATTTTTTTTGTCAAAATTAGTCGTTGTTGTAAAACTGGTCTGCCTTTTCGCACGAAATCATTTTTGTCTCACGTGAAATTATATGCTCCTTGTGTGAAATCAATTTCTTCTCGCGCGAAATTAAATTGCTGTTGTGCATCTTCGCGCGATCCTGAAAACTTCTTCATGCAAAATTAAATTGTTGTTACTGACCTTCGCGTGAGAAAGAAACTTCATCACGTGACCTGTAAAACTTCTTCGCGCGACCCGTAAATTTTTTTTCGTGCGAGACTTTGTATTAGCATTACCAATTTGGATTTTTTTTAGCTATCTGCGGCCTGCACGATGTCCTTTTTTGCATCCATTTACCACTCTTTGTTTGCAAACAGTCCTAAAATAGTGGCACTTCTCTTAGCTGAAGGCTTGTGTCTTATGCTTTGACTAGTCTCGTCTCATAAGTATTTTTTTGGTCTTTGTCTTAATGCTTGTCCTACTTTGTGTCGTAATGGTCATAATCTCTGGCTATTCTAGCCTTTAAATCAAACCATTTGTGCCTTAGTGAACAACATTCTTGCTATTACCTTGTCCTTTTTGAGACTCAGTCTTAGTGTAGTCCTTGTCCAGGTTCTAGCTTCTTGTCCTTGCCTATGACTATCACAACCAGAAGCGACAACGTGTTTTATCCCGATAACTTTAGACATGGTCGTGCTAGGGGTCGTAATCGCAGCAGAGGTAGCTTACCTTTCGCTACACAATCTGTATCCAATTTGGCTAGTGAGGCGTCTTCACGATCTTCCTCACCTACCAGGTCATCTCAAGTTCAACGAACATTTTCTAATTTGCAACAAATTAGGAATCCTTTTTACCAAGAGGATACTAAGACAGGTAGAGGTCTTGCATTCCCAAACACAATGTATGATCCTTTCTCCATAGACCCTTTTGAAACACAACGTACAGAAATTGAACATGTTCCTATAATGACTAATCGTGAACCTGAACATGGTAGTCATAGTCGAGATCAAGAACCACCTAGGGATGACAAAGAGAAAGAGAAAGAATATGAAACTGATGAGGAATAGGAAGAGGTGGAAATCCTTCTTGAACACATAGCAAAATGTCGAAGAGACAAAAAATTTTAGAAGGTCATGGGAATCCTACTCAATAAAGAGAAAGAAAAGTACTTTCTCAAACTTGCCCAAGAGGGAGCTAAACTGCCCACACATTTCGATGTGGAAACCATTATCACACATGAAGAAGAAACTGAGACTTCCAAACTCCAAAAATAATTGAAAATTATGCAAGACCAATTGGCTCAGATGATGCATGAGAAAGAGAAACCCACAAAGACATACACATTGGATGCTCTTTGTTTATTCCCATTTGACAAAAGTATAAACATACCGCCTTTCCCACGAGGTGTAGAACTACCTAGATATGACAAGTACTTTGGTACTACTGATCCCCAAGATCACTTGCGAGAATTTGGTTCTTTGTCTATGGAGTTTATACACAATCAAATGTACATCATGTGTTTATTCCCTAGAAGCTTAGGTGGTCAGGCTTTGGAGTGGTTCTCACATTTACCTCTTGGTATCAAGACGTTTGACGAAATTGCTAATTCATTTGTTCAACAATATTCTCATAACATTCAACATCTTGTAAATATTCGAGATCTATGCAACCTTAAACAGAAGGTTGGTGAGCCTTTTCTCACTTTCCTCCAATGGTGGAGACAACTATATGCTAAGTATTCTCGTAAAATCCCAGAAACGGAGAAGCTTGATATTTTCACTGATAACCTCTTACCTAATTTCAGGTATAGAGTCCAACTACAAGGTCCACGTACCTTTGAAGACATGATTACACAGGCTATCCATATTGAAGAATTTATGGTCAAGAAAGCTGAGCTCACTCTTCAGAGAGACACAAAACAAGGTTCCACTTCCAACAGGGATAAAACCAAACATGTCAACAAGAATCAAGAAATTGTACATGATGGGGTTGTTGACAATGTCACACCCAAACCTGCTAAAATGACATTTAATCTCACAAACTGCCTCAAAGTGGCCAAAAATGCTGAGAAGCCTCCCCCTGACAATAAGGTGTCTGGGAACAAACCGAGAAACTCATGGACAAGACGACCCAAGCAAGAGTATATGCCTTTGGGAGAACCTTTGGATGTGGTTTACAAAACATTGCTACAACACAAGCTTATCTCACTGTAGACACCTAAATTTGATTATACTATTTTAGTAATCCTATTTAGTTATCTAAAAAGGCATTATTAATTAAATTTCTATTTAATTAATCCTTTGTCATCCCCTAGTTGATTAATTTAATTAATCATCTATAGTCCTAATTGATAAATCAAATAATCTATTATTTATCAATTAAATCCTATTCTTCTATCTAATTCCAAAAATCCCCATTTATTAAATAAATCTATTTGATAAATGAAATCCTCAAATTCAAAAACCCCTAACCTATCTCTAATCCTCCATTTAGCCTAATCCACCCCATCCACCCATGCTAACCAAGCTTAGCCACTAACTCACCCACCCTCATTAATGCCATCCACTTGCACATCTCTAACATCCCTAATCTAATCCTAAACCCAAGCCTAATCCACCCCCTAATGTTGTCACATTCCTTAAACAAGTTTAAGACTTTCCTAATCCAAACCAAAGTCTCCCCTCAAAAAACCCAACCACTAAGTCATGAGTGCTCTTACAAAACATAAAAGACTCTTACAAGCCCACTCATGACTCTTACACCCATCTTCCACACTCTTCCCTCTTCCACACTCATTCCTCTTACATCCCTCTTACATACTCAACCCCACTCATCATGACTTTAACCAACCCTTTACCCTACCCTCTCACACTCATCCTCCTTGTGACAAGTGTCACCTTCCCATTGGTGCTAAACAAGCACAATCCACGTGCTCTCCTTTGAGTGCATCCTAGCCCTCCTTAAGCCTTCATCCATCCTTGCATCTAAGCCCTCCATCCCTCTACCCCTTAGCCTATAAATTGAATCCCATCCCAAGCCATTTCATCAACAATCTTTGAGCTAAAGTTACCATGCTATTTTGAGAACCAAAGCCATCAACCATACCCTTATAATGCCAAATTGAGAGCTCACAAAGCTACCAATTTGCCATTACCCATCTCCATTGAAGCAACTTTTGAGCATCTTGAGCATACATCCACAGCAAAAGGACACATCTATAGAATCAAGAAAGCATGGAGTGTTTTCTCTCGTGAGGTTTGCACTTCTTATTTTCTTTCTTAGTCTAAGCATATATGTGAATTTAGTTTTTGGTTTGTGAATGTTTACTTTATTTGTTAATATTCTTTGCATACTGATTCTGGTTCTACACTCACCAATGGAAAACCCTCGGCCCTATGATCCACAACCACGTCCACCATGGTGGAATGAGACCTCATTTTGTGAGTATCACCAAAACAAGGGACACAAAACCAACAACTGTATAAACTTGCGTCATAAATTCCAGGACATGATTGATGCTGGTGAACTTGTGGTAGATGGACATAACAAAAACCCAGACCACAAGGCGTCAAAGAGCCTTTCCCAGCTTATGAAAAAGGAGAGACTTCGAAACCAGAACCCTACAATAAGGTCAACTATACATATTCCAATGATGACAATGTTATTTACAT
This sequence comes from Cupressus sempervirens, assembly GCA_028749045.1. NCBI lineage: Eukaryota > Viridiplantae > Streptophyta > Pinopsida > Cupressales > Cupressaceae > Cupressus > Cupressus sempervirens. Next base: position 591,148,522 of record CM053784.1, read on the forward strand.
GGTTGAACCTATAGATTCTGAATACTGCGACGTTATTACCATAAAGGGTAAGCAAGATAATGACAAACCCAAGACACCATTTGTCTTGAGAGGCCCTACTTCCAATAACATGGATAATGCATCTTCACAACACTGTGCTAATGCTATTACTCGCTCTCATGCGAAGTTGGTACTCAAAGGCCCTACACCTCATACTTCAAATCTTGAACAACACAAAGACAAAGCCCTTGCTGGTCTATTCGGTAAAGGTGCAAAACACACAATGAACTTGACTGCAACCAGTTATAGTGTTCTAGATCAATTGAAATGAACTAATTCTCACATTTCCATATTTGAGCTGCTTAAAATCTTGCTTGCTCACAGGAAAATTCTGGACAAAGCCCTCATTGAGGCAAACATTCCTCAAGATCTTGATCTTGAGCGATTTCAATCCATGGTAGGTCACCTGACCTCACCTCATCTTATGACCTTCTCCAAGAAGGATGAGTACTCACTGAATCACCCACACAATCAGCCTCTACACATTGAGGTTATGATACACCAGACACGTGTTCATCGGGTACTCATTGACAATGGCGCTGGCCTAAATATTGTTTCTGCTACTCTGCTTAGACAATTGGATTATTCTGAGGACTCTGTTGATCCTCAACAAAAGATCACTATTAAAGCGTACGATGAAGTAGAACGAAAGTCACTAGGTCTTGTGACTTTACCGATTTGCGTCGATCCTGTCGAAAGGGATGTCACCTGTCAGGTGCTTGACATTCCCTTAGCCTACGACATTTTGTTGGGACGACCATGGATACATGAGATGCGTTGTGCCATCCACATACCACCAATGCATTAAATTCTCATTTCATGGTTCCAAAATTACTATTCTTGCCACTACTAGCTACACCTACAATATGCTCAAAGCTGCCGATTCTTTCATCCCTACTAACTGTGAATCTATCGATTGTCATGCCAATAAGCTGAAACAAATTGAGCAGTCATTTAAACTGACAGAAACTGGTATGGGAGAGTACCACATGGAACCAGTGCTATCATTAATATCTCTTCTAGAGTCCCCTCGACATTTTGGGAGACCCTCAGAAGCAAAGAAGCCATTTGTGCTGACACCTTAGACCAAGTTTAATGGCTCTTTTGTCAAAGCTACAGTTCCCTTAGAAGATGAAAGTGAAAACAGAGCCATTTCTGCATGGCTTTACAAAGAAGAGGCTCCAGTAGACCTAACATAACAAGCTTGAGAAATCACTCCTAAGAAATATGGACCTGGTCTTAAGCTTATGAAGCGTTTTGGTTACAAGGGAACTGACCCTATTGGGTGCAATAACAATGGCCTAATAGATCCTATCAAAACAACAACTCGAAGCAACAACGACACAACTGGCCTAGGGTTTAAGAAGGTCCCTTTCCATTTGGGATCCAATAAATTCATACCCATACCTAAGAGTTCATCTGAAAATGAGTCACAATTTGAGTCAGATACTCGAGAGGAAGAATCTGATGATGAGGATTCGTACCCTCATCCTATTCCTTATGATCTCGCTAAATTCTTTGCTGAGCCAGATGACTTTGTGCCACGTGTTAGCACTATGGATGATACTAGTGATTCTTCTGAGGACAATACTGAGCAACTCAAATATCATTCTGAAAAGGGAGAATCTAGTCAGTCATGTCGTATTGAGTATTTGTGTAAGAATCCAGAGGCTGAAGGAGAGTATGTCCCTATCACTGTTGGGGAGTTCTATAGTCTCTCACCATGCATCACCGATTCTCATGAATATGAGTTTGATAATCTTTTAGAAGCAACTACTGATAAAGATATTGACCAAGTGCATGTCTAT